>CM062808.1:721905287-722553424 GCA_031772625.1 Pinus tabuliformis | reverse complement strand
CCATTTACCATTGATCTTGTTAAGGAGGTTGGTAGGCAACTATTGTAGCCTGTAGCATGTGTGTAACAACACTTATTTTCCCTTATTAGAGGCCTTCATTGGCAAATCAGTGATATTATCATCTCAGAGTTGCATATATGATATTTATTACTAATTAGGTCCTAATAAAATGTTTATCCATTACAAGGGATATTCATTTGAGATTAATAACAATCTAGATTGGAAGATATGCATGGCTTGAAGCTCATTCACATAGATTTGAAGCCAAAAAATATGCTTTTGGTTTCTTCACACATTGTGAAGATTCCATATAAGGTAGTTAACTAGAAAGAGAAACAATTTTAAATAGATTTGATTGTGTTCTCAAAACATAATTATTTGAGTGTGGTTCCTTTGCTTCAATACATTTTTTCTTTGTTCTCTTGTCTCTCTTTGTCTTTAAATGTACATTCTCATACATTCCAGGTGTTTAAATCTAATTATTATCTATTTTAAAAAGGTTTGGAGAGGTCATCACAAGAAATATGTAATTGATTTCCAAAATCAAGTGCAGTAAAGTTGATTGATTTTGGAAGTACCACTTTATAAGGTGAAGATCATACATGTGATCTCTACAAAGAATTATCGAGCTCCTGAAGTGATATTGGGTAAGCATGGAAATATGACTAAATAGGATTAGCTTATCCAATTGAGTGAACTAAGTGGATTAAAGGGCTTTCTGATGTTTAAATGAGCCATTAGACTGAACCTATATCCAATTTCATTGAAATTATTAACAGGAATTGGATGGAGGTGCCCCTATGACATCTGGAGTGTAGGATGCATACTTGTGGAGCTTTTCTCTATAATTTATTATACCATAAATTTTTTTTGTTTGTGATATTTAGCCAATTGTAAATTAGAAATATATTTATCATAGTTGCATATTAAATATGCAGGGGAAGACATTGTTTCAAACCCATGAGAATTTGGAACATCTTGCCATGATGGAAAGGGTATTAAGCTCATTGCCACATCATATGATAAAGAAAGTAGGGTGAGTTTCATGATGTTCTTCTAGTAAAATAGTGTCTTAATAAGTTTTCGAGGTGTTGTAAATGACCTATGTTAAAAGTAAACCATAAAATTCAATATCATCCTGTAAACAGGTGCAAAAGTGAAAAATATTTTAGGGACGGAAATGGGTTGGACTAGCCAGAAGGAGCATATTAATAAACCCTAGTCATGCCAAAAAATCCTTCCATGGAAAACAATAACATTATACTCACAATAGGTGGCTTGTACAAACTATAAGGATTTATTATGGTTTGAGTCTAGTGGGTGCTCTATGTAAATTGGACCCCTTCCTCTAGTGGTTTCTACAATGTTTTGGAAAAGTTTGTGACATTTAAATAATAACTGTGTTCTATGATAGGCTTTTCTAGACTGTAGTAGGTCCTACCCACCTTCTCTAGTGGTAGAAACCAAGTACGATGAAAGTTCACCTTCCATCTCTTGAGGTGCCTCAACTTTTGTCTTGTGTGCAAGTTGGAAGCCAATGCCACGCTGATATGGGTACAATTTTCTCTTTCCATGAAAAAGGGCTTTAATTTTGTACTAAACTACCTTTTTTTTTTTTTTATCTTTAAGCTATGATATATAGAATATATGTATATTTATAATCAATAATGTGGTAACTTTTAGTTAATAACAATTATAACATAGGGTGGGGTATCTAAACCTTTTGCCTTTGAGGATGATTGTTAAACAAGATTGTAGATGAATGTGCTGGTGTGTTTGTCTTGAGAATATAATGATACTGATCCATTTCACATTGCAGTAGACTCATAGTGTATTGGACCTTGTATGGAGCCAAAGAGGTGACAATATGATATTTGAGGTTAGTTTTTGAGTTATTTATATCTTCTTTGTTCTGATTTTATTTTATTTGTTATATATTTATCCAAAATACATCATAGCCGACATAAATGGACACTTATTTCTCCTCAGCCTTCATCAAAACGAGGGGAGCTTACGCCTTTAATTTCCCTTGGTTCACAAAGATGTAATGTTCTATCTTCTGTTGGCATATATTGGAGTGAGTTGTGAGTTCCTTGATTATTAGAATCCATGGAGAGATTCCATTTGCTGAGTGAAAATTAAGCTTTACATCCTGTTTCATTTAGTTTACATTGTATGCAATCTATATTTATGTGGAAATTTTATGCTCATTACATTGGCATTGTGTGTGGTTCATGCACATTCCGAATCAGAAATTTTAGGAAACCACCATTGTAGTATTGCAATTGGCTTGATTAATCTCTTTATGACTATGTAAGACTATGTAAATTTCCTTAACATCAGTGTTATCCATAGAAACTCTACCCATGATTTCTATAAGCTAGCATGCAAAAGAGTTTCTCGGGGCTTGTCATGAACAAGAGTTTTCCCGTGTGAGTAGTAGGCCTTGATGCTATTAAAATAGGAAACAGGTCCTATAGCCCTAAACCATTCAAACTGAATCTAGCTATAGGGAAACTTAATAGCTCGACATAGGTTGATTACTTGAAACAAACTTTGAGCCCTTCCATAAATCATAGAAATTGTAAACTACGAAACCACCAACAAAATGTTTGAAGGAAAAAGCTAGAGTTTGAGGACATGCTTTGTCATGTTTCTAGAATTAGAATGTAAGGAAGAAGTTGCAAACATCTGAGAGGGGAAGATTCCTTGAGCCACAAACACTTCCCATTGAGGTTCCTTGAATTTGTGATGTGCTAAAGTTCATTTGAATGTCCACCTTCCATCTTTGAACATGACTATTTTGGGTACAACAGGAGTTTGAGGGGAAGGAATAAGGAGAGCATGGAGGTTTCCTTTAGAAATCACTCAAAGATGTAAGTGATACAAACCAATGAATATTGAAACACCAACATGCCATAAAATAGAAAACATAGATCCATACCCAACCTGAATTTTTCCATTGCAAATAACCCTTGAAGGGAGCTCCTTGATCTGCCATTCCCAAGGTGTTTGGTCAGATTGTCTACATTGGATACTTCATATGATTATTGCGCACATTAATATCCACTTTATTGTGAATTTAAGGGATTAGTGTAAATTCCATCACCCTAACTTTAAATAATGTTCCAAGGCCTCATGAATAGAGCTCGTTGAAATACCATTCCCAAGGTGTTTGGATGCCTTGTTTACATTGAGTACTTCATATTGATTGTTGTGCACATTGATATCCACTTTATTTTGAATTTAGGGGATTAGTCTAAATTTCATCACCCCACCTTTTAATAATTTTCCAAGGATAAAGTTCGAAAGCTAACATAGCCTAATGATCTACCTCCTCATTCATTTCTCACTTGAAAGAATCACATTCATTCTAAAAGAGAGAGAATGTTGTTTGATTATGGAAAGTAAAGTCATTCATCTCTACTTTTCTTAATTGGATTGGTAATTTGGTGCTTCTATGACCAAATTATTAAAAATAGTTTGAAGACTTCATGCATAATAGATGTTGCGTAATGAATGTTTTGGAGCTTTTGGCTGAAATCTAGTGAAAAAAATGTTGGTGAAATCTTGATTTGTGTTGTTTAAACAGGGTTTTGGACTACATTTATGGATTCAACACCCTAAAAACCCCTTGGGCACTTGGATTGTAGAGAGTTCATAACTCAGAGTTGTGATTCCAACAAATCCTTGCCCGATTATGAGCAAAGAAGACTTGAAAACAGGCCAAGAAAAACTCCAAAATGTTTAACAGATAGAAAATGGCTGCATAATAGGCTATCTTGTTTCCTCTATAATTGTGAAGACTCCCCCACATGTTGTACCTAGTCTATTAAGCTTTCAAATGCATCCATATTTTTTTAAATTTTTTGGTCTTTTCATTTATGTTTTTGTGGTTCCAGTTATGTGATTCTTTAACAAGCATTGTATTTTGTAATAGTTGAAGCAATTTTATGTTAGAAAGTAAATGTGATTTAATCATGAATTAATTCTTCGAGTTATCCTCATTAGCTTTCTATATCCATTTCCTCTTCTATTTTTGATGTACCAGGCAATTTGTTTGGTAATTTTGATAGGTGAAATAGGTTTTATAAAAGCAATTATTTTGGATAACAAAAGATGTTAATATAACATATAATAAAAGATGTCAATGAAACAACTAATGCCCCTATATCGAATACTTGGTGCATCTGAAGTCATGGTCCACAGTTATTCAATCTTGTAGCCTTTACTTAATATTTGTAGTCTAATAAACTTTTGAATTCTGTTGTTTTCATATTTTTATTTATGTTTGTGTGGTAGAAATTATTTGATTTTGCGATAGACAATATGCATGATTATCTATTTTTCATTTTGTAATTCAATTTTATTCCTCAGAGGAAAAAATTACCTGAGCTTTTGGGTTTTTTTTCCAGAAAATAACTTTTTATGGATGGAAAAGCTAGAAATAATCCCCACTCCCCTTCACACACTTAAGCAAAGAATAGGTTAGGTTTTGTTGGTACTTGATAGGGACATTCAAAAATCTAATTGAAGGCTAAATTGATAATATTCAATATATTTAATAGCCACATCAGAGAAACCCCACTCAAGGGAGGACCATGCCCACTAGGATTTGGAAAGCATGATATAATGGATGCATGATTTCATTAAAGCCTTATAATATAGGGGTGTTGAGAATTTTACTATGGCGCTGTGTCACAATATACATGTTTTCTGATAAATGGCATATTGGGTGTTGTTATACATGTAAATGTTGGTAGGGAAACCTATACAAATATTATTTATTCTATGTTCATGTATTTCTATGCTTGATATGTTCAAGTTGCATGTGAAGGCTCGTTAAAAAGGAAATAATGGAAAATGAAAGAAAAAAAATTCTCTGGTCATTTGGTTATAATGATTTTATATGTGGTGTAAAAGGGAGGAATGCCAATTAAATTAAGGCACTTTATATACAAGCCTTTCACATCTGTTCCAGATTCCTCTAAGATTTTATGTTGTGATATTCTATGTAATTACGTTTAAAACACTTTTGGATAATTCTTTAATTAACTTGTTGGAGTCTTTGGCCATTGAGGACTAGTTTTTGTATTTGTATTTCAAGGTTTTGCAAATTTGTAGCAATTAATATCTCAAGATTTTTCATATCTTAGTTGCCTTTTTCCAATATCTCTATTTGTTGTTTTCTGTAGGTAGCATACATATTGTTGTGTATATTGAAAACACTATACTCATGTTCTTACAATATTTACCATTCTTAATTACAAGATATCTTGATTTTAGACCGATCAACATTTTACGTTGTTGTTGATGCACGTGATCAACATAAATATATGCAATTAGATGTGGATAACATGACTTATGAGGTGAGCCCATTTCATATTAGTTGGATTATCCCACCTCGTAATAAGATGGTTTAGTTGACATATTTTGATTTTCTTTTATGTCCTAAAACCCTCAGCTAGCAAAATCATTTTGTCCATGATGAAAAGAATTGTTGGATTTGGAGGAACAAATAGGTAATGTGAGTACAAGGTTCAATGAAGAGACAATTTCTAAGTGTTTGAATAAAATTTCATGTTACTCTGGAGTAGATTCGAGTGCAGATGAAACCTCCAAGAAGCCGCCATAGGATGAACTTTGTAGATTTCAGGTATATGATATTTTCTTAGGATGTGTTATGATGCTTCATAGTTAGCAACATTACCTGAAAGGATTGACAAGTTGGTTTTAATTACAATTGAGATGTTCTATGAAGGAATTATATCTTTGTATTTGGATTTCAGTTTGTCATAAATAATTACCTTGATATTGGAGGAGGAATACAAGGACAATGAAGAACTATGTATTCTAGATTGTCACCATATTCACCATTTGGATTGCATTAGAAATGGATATTGCTGAAATAATTGTGCACTATTTGCAAGAAAACAATTTTGAAAGTGTAAATTTTGGAAGGTAGTGAAAGTACCAATTGAAATGCATAATTCCTTAGAAGGAAATTCACTTCAAATAGGCTAGAATATTTTTCTAAATGATGACTACCCAAATATTTCTCAGTAGATCATTGTCAATTGTTGCAAAATATATTGAAGATGACCCAAGCATCTCATTAACTTATTTAATAGATGATGTACATATTGGTTCTTTTTGTCCATATGCTATTTTGTTAGAGTTCTAGAACTTGCACTTACTAACTTAACTTGCACTGTCCCTGGTTTTTGGAACACAGGGAAGGCTTTCCAATAGGTTGCTTGTTTCATTTTGTTTTAAGGAAATTTCACTTTAATCTCAAGGTAAACTTATTCCTTGAAGTCTCTTTTTATTGTATGAAATATTATTACTGTTTGATGGGATATTTCTTATTCCCCTATTCCAAATATTCTCATGCAATTATGTTTTATTATTTGGAGGATAGTTTTATCATTTGAGGTTATTTTGATTTCTATACATTATCTACAACTTGCGTTTTTTAGCATGTAACTTAGTTGGCATGATTGTGCCTTCACTTTTCATGAATGTTGAATATTAAGTTCCTAAGGTGTTTCTTTCTATGGTGACATTTTATTTTCTTTGTTTATATAGGTCATCTGGCCACATCGTGGCCACTATCACCCAACTGAAGAAAACTTGTTCGATTTTCTTGCTTTTCTAGGGAAAAATGGCTTTGACATTGCTACTTTTGAGGTATATGTCATATAAATACTTTATATTCTATTTTAGTTTATATTCCAGTGTTCATCATCTTTCATGTCTTATACTTTACATTGTATCTTCTTTCATTTGCAGAAGAGAAACTCAGTATTGATGGTAAGAAGTAGCAATTGAAGAAAGAGGAGAACAATAACACTACAGTGACAAATGCTAAAAGAGACAGAGAAGATAATCATTCTAGTGATACTGTTAAAGCTAATATCCCACATGAGAGACAAATACAGATTGATGGTCAAGTCTTTAGAGTTGGTGAATTCACCTACAATGTCTTGGCAACACATGAATGATAATGTTTTGAAGTGATGAAACAATATTTCATGTGTAAATTGCAGTCCAACCAATATTAAATTGGAAACTCATTGTAATATTTGACTTTTCATATAATATAATTTATGTGGTTGAAATGATTTATAGTTGTATTTTATATTATTTAGTATTATAATTAACATATGTAATCTTGTTTTTTCATATTAATGAACATGCACATTGTATGACATTTTTTTTTTAAATTTAGTCGCAAAATCATACTAATTAATTTGTGTTGATTAATAATGAACACAAAATCAATCTAAAACTACTAAATTCATAGTTTATATTAATCATTCATGATGAACACAGAAAAATGAATATATGACAACTAAATTAGTCATTTATAATAATTATTAATGAAAGTAAATGAAGTGAATATAAACTACTAAATCGGTCATTTATATAATGAATATGAAACTACCAAAAAAGATGAATGGCTACTATAAATGATAATTTTTTATTAAAAATAATGACTAAATTTTGCATATATATGACTATTAATAGCCAATTTATAGTATCTTATAACATGACTCATATAGATAAGGTAGTGAACGCATGGGAAAAATAAGGTAGTGAACACATGTTTGGAAGGATATATTCATTGCTTTGTATCTGATAAAGAAAAAAAATGGGCCAATTGGTTACCTCTAGCTGAATGGTGGTATAACACTTCCTTCCATACTTCAACAAAAATCACCCCATTCATGGCACTTTATGGATGTCACCCACCATCCATGACATCATCTTGAAGAGAAAATTATAAGCTTCAAGCAGTGGAATATCACATCTAGCATCAGCAACAAGTCCTTCAACTCTTAAAGGATACCCTCACTCTAGTGAAGAATCAAATGAAATAACATGGATATCAACCTCAGAGTGAAAGACCTTTTGATGTAGGTGACTAGGTATTTTTACGGCTACAACCATATAAACAAATGTCCCTTGAGCAAGCTAGAAGGGATAATAAATTATCACCAAAGTACTGTAGTCCTTAAAAGGTGTTGCAAAAGATTGGTACTATGGCATACAAATTGGAGCTACCTGCATCCTTCTGAGTACACCTAGTTTTTGATGTTTCATTTTTAAAGAAGGTTATTGGTGGCAAGCTCCCAATTCAAATAGTGTTGCTAGAACTTGAAAATAAATGAAAATTCATATTTGAGCCTGAGGCAGTCACAAAAACAAGAACCTGACATCTATAGAATTGATTAATTCCATAATATCTCATTAAGTGGAAAAAGTTACCCTTTGAATATTCCACATGGGATGATGAGAATTTTATACAGAAGAATTTGAAACTACTCAAGAATTAAGGAGAACACTTTTTTGAAGGAGAAGGGAATGTTAGTTCCCCGTTATACTAATGTATCCCCATTATTTCTATTGCTAGTGTAACCCCCTATTGTCATTCTTGTGCCCTTACATTAATATTATTATGTAGGCTTTAATTGTATTGTGAACCCTTAGACTCATATAGATAGAAAGATCATATCATTTGTATCATCCAATAATTATTCATTTATGTAATGTAAATGAGGTTTCCCCCTCAAAGAAGATAATTTTTAAGGTGTTGATCTATCTTTCTTTCTGTTTTGTGACCTCCAAATATTTCTTTGGAGTACAAGAGGTGGAATATTTGGGTCATATTGTATCTCATGAGGGTGTTAAGGTAGACCCTAAAAAAATTAAAGCCGTTAAGCAATGGAAAATGCCCACAACCATAAAGGATATTTGAGGATTTATTAGGTTGACAGGGTATTATCACAAGTTTTTTAAGAATTATGGGAGAATAGTGACACCTCTAACAAAATTATTGATGAAAGACACATTTTCTTGGACTCTCATTCGTTATGAATGATTGACCCCCCATTCTTAACATGAGGTCTCTATGTTTGGTAATTTAGTTGTTAATTTTATATTTATTATCTCCCCCTTGTGAGAGTATAAATACATATTTTCTCTACTAACCTATCGGCCCGACAATTCGATATGACAAATATTATTTTTATGAAAATAATTGATGTTGTGTTCTTCGATGCTGACAACAATGGGTTTGTGTTGTAATTTGTAAAAACCTTGGGTTTTCTTTAACTATTTTACATCATGTACTCATAAATATTTTTTTATTGTTATTTTTATGTTTATGCATCTCAAAAAAGTATTGTAGAAAAATAGAGTTAATTGTTCTCATGAATGTTTTGTCACTCGATTGTTATGACCTTTAAGGTATATATTTCTATTGGCTTAGCCATAAAATCATATATATTTTTACTATATAACTGTTTATTTACAATTGGCCCAAAAACTCTCATGGGACCTACGACCGATTAGGGTTGTTTTATTTATGGGATATACATAATTTTTGAACTGGGGAGTATGTAGGATGGTTGGATAATTACTACTCTAAAATTCTAGATTACTAACCACAATTATTAACCTAAGTTTGCTAAGAATTATGGGACAATAGAAAAACATTTAACACCATCACTAAAGAAACATACATTTTCTTCCACTCCCATTTGGTATGACCAATTGGCCCCCCATTCTTAAACTAAGGGCTCTATGTTTGTTAATTTAGTTTCTAGTTTTATATTCATTATCTCCCCCTTGCAAGAGTATAGACACTTATTTTTCTCCTTTCCTCTCAACCTGATAGTTAGATATCACATATATATTTTTTTATGAAAGTAATTGATATTGTGTTCTTTGATGGATAACAATAGTTGGTTTATGTGGTGCTTTGTAAAATCCCTGGGTTTTCTTATCTAATTATTTTACATGATGTACTCACAAATATTTTTATATTGTTAGTTTGATTTCTATGAATCTAAACCATGTATTGTACATAAATCGAGTTAGCCATTCTCATGAAAGTTTTTTCACTCAAATGTTATGATCTTTAAAGTATATCTTTTGGTCGGTTTATGTATAAGATCATATAATTTTTTAGTATATATCTATCAATTTACAATTGTCCCAAAAACCCTCATGGGATATATTAGGGTTGTTTTCTTTATGGGATCTAAATAATTATTGAACTAGGGACTATGTTGGATGGCTGGATAATTACTTCTCTAACAATCTAGATTAATAACCCCGATTCTATAATAAACATGTACATTATAGAGTAATACTTTTTACCTATAATTTTTTTTTATTCCTTTTATGGAAGAATTAGTATAGATTTTCCAAGTATAGTCTTACACAAACTTATAAGAGCTTGTTACAGGATGCATTTTGAAATATTTATTGTCTAACTTACCAAACCCTGTGTTACCTTTCCACTTGGTAGAATAGTCCTCAACATTTTTCATTCTGGTTCTTACATTATTCTTTTATAACTAGTAAATTGTCCCTGCACAATTGCACTATATATTGTTCTTGACACATATTTATAGAAAAAAACTTTTAATTCTATATTGGCCATTCACCAAATTATAACATATTCACAGTCTCCATAACTTTCTTATTGATTCAAAGATTGAGGGTTAGGGAAATTATCTAAAATAATCTAGGGAATATGCAAAGGGATTTCACAGTCCACCCAATACTAAGCTAGTTTCTCGCCTATCTACCCCCGAGCTTCTTCCCTTCTAGTCAAAGAATCAATATTTCTATGAAATCATAAATTATTTCTCCATAACCCCAAAAACCATCCTTATTTCACTTAAAGGTTTCATCAATCGTTATCTCCAATTGGTGTTATTTGGACATTATTTCCTTTCTCCCCCACATTAACTCCACTTAGAGAATACTAGACTCAAGGAATCAATCTTCAACCATTTATTCCTAGTCCATTTTTATTTTTCTATACTAATGGAATTTCTCTCCATCCATTTTCTCTGATTACCCTTTTTCATTCTCCCTTTTTACTTCAGAGAGTGAATTAACCAAAAATAAGGAATTTATTATATTTTTCTATTTCCCTTCTTGGGATGTAACTAACTCTGCAACTACTTCTCTGACTGTTACGTATTTAGTCTAACCTGATATCCCTTTACATATTCTTAAGAATATTAATTCCATAAAATTTCATTTCCATTTTCTTTTAAATATCTAAACACACACACACACACACACACACACACACACATATATTGCTAATAAAAAACATATAAATTCTATAATTCAAAATTTCCAGTTTAATTGTTGTTGAATCTTTAATCCATAGATTTTTGAGTCACATCACTAGGGATATTACATACTAATTGCGATATGATGTATGAGTATCTAGAAAACTAGTATCATGATATAGTACATATGTTTCTACAACAATAGAGAACGTTAATTTATATAACAACAATAATAAATATTTTTTCCATGAAAACTTTAGTTATACAAACTCCAACTCACACACTCTCTTGCATCCACCATCTAAAGAACCATATTAAGAATCCGCCACTTTCTCTATCAACATACAGTCCTCCTCATAGAGAATTAATAACTCATGCAATAGACCAATGCCAGAAATAGCATGAGAAGCATGACTATCTCCTCCAAGAGGATCATAATTCCAACAATTTGTTGATCCAGTGGAAACATTTGAAAAGAACCCCTTGAACATGTGACTTCTCTTCATTAGTTCAAGGGAATGATCTTCAAGGCTTGAAAACTCTCTTATTGATGATTTTTTTCACATGCTCATATCATCATTTACAAACCTTTTTTCAAAGCCTTGATCACAATAATCTCACCATATTCAACATGAATGGAAACAACCATGAATTTCATTGCAACATATATCCAACACCACAAAGATAATCCTCAAGAAAATAAATCATGTAGCATTCTTCAATATCAAAGATACCAAATTGACTCAACCCTTGGTAATGCAAAATCTTGACACAACATGGTCACAAACCCTAGCAACATATATTAATCAAGAACAAAAAATATGGAATGATCCTACAACACATGACATCATCATATAGAACAATAACTACATTAGTCAAGTAAGGATGAGAATAACCATCTCACATCACATTAGAACCTAGAACATGCACATCGGGTCATATGCTTGGTTTCCATGTATTCAAAAACATTGTTAGGGATTCAACATTATATGGCTAATGATTTCATCCTTTTCCTAAAAGAGGAGTTATATAATAAGAAATAACTACTCCAATTCTACCAATAATCATATATTATTGAACCAGTATATATCAAGCTAAAATAGAGGTAAATTGAAAAGAAAACCATCAAACCTTGAGCTCCTCCTTCCTAAAGTGCAAATAGGTCCACAAACAATAATTTTTATATGTTTTCACCTTCAATGGTTCTTCATGCAATCTCATAATGCTACCATATGTTCTCTCAAAATCACGTAGGACTCAATTTATCGTTGGAGTCTCTTACTACTCCTTCCTAACTTTTATGGGATAATCTCTTACATTCTTGTCTCTTTCTATATTCTGGTCCAATGGAGTATAAATGACCTTCAGCTTTTGGCTAGATTTCTTGAGAAATTGCGTAGCTTGCAATATTTAACCATATAGCAAAGATTGTGACACACATAAAACTTTATGTGACCAAGGAATTTGAGAAAGGCCACATGTCTTGTGCTATTATTATACCTTACATTCGTTCTCCTTTTTACATAAAGCCTATATTCAACAACCTTACGGAAAAATTCATTGCGTGAGTAAGAATAGCCATAAAACAAAGTCTTCTACCTGACTTTAGATGATCTTCACGATGGGAGAAACCTTCATTGATTTTTTTCTTAGGAGGGATTTCTATTTAGCTAAACCTTATGATGTATGTTTGCTAGGGAAATTTGATGCTTTTACTTCTACAATATGCTATAATGCATCCATGTTAATGACAAATAAAACACTTGATATTTTTTAAGAAAGGAACAAAGTATTTTCTTCATTAAAATAATTTTCTTGGCTCTTTTATTGATTGTTGATTCTATCAGTTGTTCTTTCTTGCTTCCTTGTTAATCAAGCTTCTACAATATTCTCCTTTAGGATTTTTGAATAATGCTTTATTATCTCTTGTATTTGTCCTTGAGCTATATATTCTCTTCTCTAACTCTTTCATTGTTGAAACTACGACAAATTGTAGTTTTCCACAATGACTAATCTCTTCCTTAAGTTACATGCGCATTACATCTTCCACTCTCCTATATTCTTGGAGCTAAGTTTTCAATACAGTAATTTCTTCTTTGAAGCCACATTCCTTTTCATAAGAAAATTATAGTAACCTCTTCTAGTCTTTTATCTCTATTTTGATCCTCCTAATATCAACTTCAATTGCCACTATAATAATTTTCTTTTCAACATTAGTATTTTATGATCTTGATATCTCCATTTGATGATCAACTTCCTTTGCACTTGGAGAAGGAATTTCAACTGAATTATTATCATCCTCTATCTTGATATTCTCAAGTACATCATCATCACTATTTGTACAAAGATATGTGAAGCTAGATGTATAATGAACAACACATTCATAATTAAAGAAAAATATGATACATGGTTCTCCTTGATGATTATCTTCAACATACTTAATCATCAAAAAGAGGGGTTCCATGGGATCTGAATTATTCTTCCCTGATCGTAGCACTTTATTTTCTTAGACAGCTTCTTCTTGATCGTAGCCATAGGTCCTAAATCTACCCTCCAATGATGAAGTTGCATGTGAGGGAACTTGCTTTGGTACCAACAATTGGAAACCAAATCACTACTAAGAGGGGGGTTGAATCACTAGTGATGACTTTTATATATTTGTACCAAATTTATTTTCTTTAGTGTTAGGATATTCTGACACATAGGAAATAGTTAAGTATAACTTGTTCTAGTTTAGGGTTAGCTAAAGCGTGTTTCTTTACTATGTACTTTTGTAACTTACAATTCGAAAGTCACGATATGTTCTAGACATGAAGTGATCTGATGGTTCATTGTCTCCTCGGTATTACCGACACTTGATCTGTGGCTTAAAACTCGATTGGTCCATGATCTCTATTCAAAGAGCATGTAGGGTGATTTGTAGGGTGAGAGTTCATGAGAGAAGATGATGTAAATTTTCTTTATTTTATTAATAAATTTCCTGAAGTAGACGTGTCAGCTGAGGTCATAAATTGTTTCCCTCTTTGAGGGTTTTAACCATGTCAATAATACTAGTGTATTGATCTATGATCTGTTTGTGAGCAGTGTCCTTTTGTGCTCTATCTGAGGAATTTACCCTGTAAATTCCTACATGGTATCAGAGCTATTTGAGGGCCGCATCTATTGGTGATCCAAATCCAAAGCCTGTACAATTGCATATGATTGTCATTTCCTAGATCTACTATTTTTTATTGGTTTCAAGCAGAGAGGACTGTTGTATTTTGTTAGGAGCATTTGTTCCAGTGAGGAACCCCTTTTGTTTCACACGAATAGGTTTCTGGTAGCCCTAGCTGTGTCATTTTTAAGATTTGGAGGTATACAATTTTTTTTTTGCACTTCTAGTTATTCATCTCTCTATTTATTTTGGTTTATTTAGCTCTCTGTTTTTTGTTACCAGATCTATACCTTTCATTTCTACATATGCTCTTTGCCTTGCGACTCTGTGCGATCTGGGAAAATAATAAATCGAAGGAAAGGATTTTTCTTATGCGTATGATCCTTTCCACTGCGCCTTAGTTTGATCTTGGAAAATCAGTAACATTGAGGAAAATATTCAATTTCTGGTGAAAGCTAAATTCAAGCCAGAAGGTTTGGTTTTTTCTTGCATGTCCATGTTGGGTTGTGTGCTTTTTTGTTTTATAGGAAAAAATAGCTTTTTCAAGTAAGCATGCACCCCAAAGCTTCAGTGACTAAAAAAAAAAAAAAAAAAAAACCTTCCTCTTTTCCAAAAATTAGTAACCTTTTAAACTAGCTCACTTGGTCCAGAGTTGCTTTATGCGAATAAACGTCTTGGGTTCAAGTCTTTCTTTTTATTGAGTTTTCAGAAAACACATGTAACTTATGTTTTAAAGTTACTTTATGTAAAAGTGTTCCCACCCATTATAAAAATGTAGTCACTTATGATTCTAAAGTCTCTTTATCTTTTATTTAAGTTACAATTTAGTGCATAGTTCATAAAGTACCATTGTAAAAGTGACTTTCACTTTGGATTTAAGGGATCTGTGGTTTGTATCTTTTGATTCAGTTTTCAGAGAATCCACAGTATGAACATTTTTATTCCAACGTTTCAAATCCTAACTGGGATCCATCATTAGGGCTTATGAATGATGATAAAAGAAGAGCCGCTAGGAAGGAAATAAATAATATTGAGGAAAATAAATTTTAGAATCAGCAGAAGTCGGCTCAAAATTAATTATTAATTTATTTTATTTTATTTTAATCTTAGAGTTTTATATATTAATTTGTATTTACAGGTGAGTTAATAAATTAATTTAAAATTCAAATTCTAAAGGTAGAACTAATAATAATTTTAATATATGCTAAATTTTTTATTTTATTTTATTTTATTTTATTTTTAATTTCATTTTATTTATTAATTTAATTATTTATTGAATTATTTAATTATGATTCAAAAAGGGGAAAAAACTTAATTATTCTTATATAATAGTATTAAAGATTAGAGAAATAAGAATATTGAAACCATATTAAGGTTATTTGATTTAAAATTATAATAATATTAATAATAATTAATAAATTAATATTCATAATAATTAATTAACATTAATTAATAATAATAAATAATATATTAATTAATTTCTATATAAATTAATTAATATATTAAACTAATTAATACTAATAAATGTTAATAATGTTAATAAATTAATGATAATGGAAATTAATAGCGCTAATAAATACCTAATTAATTACTTAATAATTAATGAACCAAAGTTAATATTAATACTTGATAATTGGAATTAATTAATATTACGATGTTATTAATAATGTCAATAAAATAGTAACTTATTATTAAGATTTATATATTTATTAAGAATTTATTTATTTATTAATTATTATTATTATTATTATTATTATTTTATTTTATTTTATTTTATTTTTTATTGGCTTATTTATTATTATAGTTATTATTAATTTTTAGTAAAGAAATTTTTATATAGATAATGATAAGGTAGAAGATATGCTATACCTGGGACGTGTTGGCGATCTTGATCTCCCTGATTAAGGGAAGCCAGCTCACGCTAATCTCCACACCATTGTCTATGTTCAGATTATGAGGATGTTTTATAATTTCAAGTGCTTCTCTGATCTTTCGTCTATGATGCTGCTCTTCCCTTGCGACAATTGAGGCACTTTCCAAGCAGATATGGTGTTTAGTTTTTGAGGAATGATCTGCTAAGGCTGAAGTACGAGACCTTTCATTCCTAATATCAGCGCTATGTTCCTTGAGCCTTGTCTGTAGGGAGCGACCTGTTTCACCAATATAGCTTTTTCCACATGAACAATCTATTTTATAGACTCCTTTAAGCTGATGTTTGTCAATATCATCTTTTACAGACCTCATACCTTGCCTAATCGTTCCAGGGGCTGAGAAATGCGTGATAATATTTTTCTTCTTTAGGATTTTAGCGATTTTGTCCGAAACTCCATGGATATAAGGCATAAAAACTTTACCACATTGAGGCTGGTCTTGAGCCTTAGGTTCATGAGATGACAACCTCCTCTCAGCTGTCTCTATGGCTCTTTTAATCTCATGTTCCTTGTAGCCTATACTCTTAAATGTTGAAACTAAATGCTTCTTTTCTTCATTCAGATGCTCAGAGTGAGAAATTTGAAGGGCTCTGATAGCAAGAGTGTTTAGAACACCCAACTTCTAGGCCGAGTGATGGTGGGAATTAGCATGGAGGTAACTTTCTGTGTGTGTTGATTTCCTGAACACCTTATGCCCCAAAGAGCCATCCTCTTTCCTGATGATAAGAACATCTAAAAATGGAATGCTCATGTTTTCTTCAAGTTCCATAGTAAATTTTATTTCAGGAGAGATAGAATTTAGGTGCTTGAAAACCTTGTCAAGTTTTGCTTTACCATGAGTCCATTTTATATTGGTATCATTGACAAATCACTTCCACCAGGCTGGCTTTAAAGGGTATGATTCAAGGGCTTTCTTCTCAAAGTATTCCATGTATAGGTTGGCCACGATTGGCGAAAGGGGTGATCCCATTGCCACACCAGATGTCTGCTCATAAAATATTCCTTGGAAGGTGAACACTGTTGACCTCAAGCAGACTTCAGCCAATTTTGCAATCCCTGGATCAGTAACATCTTTTATAACTTGAATGGCTTCATCAAGAGGAATCTTGGTGAATAAGGATACTACGTCAAAGCTAACAAGAATGTCATCACGCTCTATCTTCTCATTTTTAATAAGCTTCACAAAGTCGTGGGAGTCTTTGATGAAGGACTCAATATTTCCGACAAGGGGCTTAAGGATTTTAGCAACATACTTAGCAAGCTCATAGGTTGGGGAACCAGTAGTATTAACTATTGGTCTAAGAGGAACCCCTTCCTTATGGATCTTGGGTAATCCATAAATTCTAGGGATAGTTTCACAAGAAGGGGTTAATTTCTTCTTCAATTTATCGTCAAGGTTGGAATCTGAGATGATCTTTTTTACATCTTTCATAATTTTGGGGATGGGATTATTGTTCAGTTTCTTATAACTGCCACACTTTAGGTGTTCATTCATTTTGCAAACATAGTTTTCTTTATCCAAGATGACTGCTGCTCCTCCTTTATCCGCCTTAAGAACCACAATCTTGTCATTGTTCCGCAAGGATTTGAAGGCTCTAAGCTCTTCTTTACTGAAGTTGCTTTTGGGAGTTTTGGCTTTCCTCATAATGAGAGAAAAATCTTGTCTTAATGTTTCTTTTTCTTCCAAAGGAAGGTTATAAATCCCCTCGTCTATGCTACAAATCATCTTCTCAATAGGAAGACTTTTAGGGGTAATGGCAAACCCCATGCCTTTTCTAAGGACATTAATGACTTCAGCATCTAACTCTTGGGAAGATAGATTGACAAATTTTCTTTTTAAATTTGTCTCACAAGTGTTTGCTGAAGGCTGACTTTTTTCATTATGTAAATTATTGGCTGCACCTTGATTGCTATATTCTCCAGGTTCATCTTTAAAGTTAACCTTATCGCAATCTAAACCACGATTACCCATACAATTTTTGAAACCACTGACATTCTCAAATGAGCCTGCGCTACACTGATCACTGTCATCTGCATTGAGAGAATTGCCATCGCCGAGGGAGTTAAATGAATACACTTCATCTGCGCTGAGGGAATTGTCCAAGACGTTATTCTTAAAGTTATTTCCTTTATCATTACCTGCGTTGACAACTTTTCTTTTTAAATTTTTCTCACAAGCGATTGTTGAAGGCTGACTGTTTCCATAATGAAGGTTAACCTTATCGATATCTGAACCACGATTTTTCATACAATTTTTGAAACTGCTGGCATTCTCTGTGCTATGCGTAATATAATCAACCGTTTTTAAATTTTTCTCACAAGCGTTTGAAGGCTGACTATTTCCATAATGAAGGTTAACCTTATCGATATCTGAACCACGATTTTTCATACAATTTTTGAAATTGCTGGCATTCTCTGTGCTATGCGTAATATAATCAACCGTTGTATTAACCGACATTTGATCTCGCTCATCACCCCGAACCTCACTTCGAGAAGACCTATTTTCGTTGTTTTGTGAAGATATGCTAACAGGGTTGTGCGTATTTCCATAGCTGTGCGCTTTATTGTTAAACACGTTTTCAATCCTGTTCATAATAATTACGCTGTCACTTTTTAATCTGGAATCATCTGCGTTGTCAAAGATGTTATTCTTTATGCAGTTATTTCCCTTATCATTCAGAACCTTACCTTGTGAAGAATTATTCGAAGAATTATCTGCGCTGAGTGAATTACTCTTATAAACCCTGCTCATTATGCTGGCAGTGCTGAGCGTATTGTCATTGCTGTGCGTTATATTGTTAAAACCGTTTCCATTGTTTTTCATAATATTTATGTTGCCATTCTTTAGAACGAGGTTCTGCACCCTGTCCAGCCCGGAATTGAAGCCCGCGTAGTCCTTAACTCTATTTATCAAGCTGCCAGAAACGCCATCCTGTGAGATATGACTCAGTGCTTCGATTTTCTCATGAGATTTGTTTAATAGATTGGAAAATTTCTTGCCTTGCCTTGTCTGAGCAATCTGTCCCTCATTATCATCTTTTAGAGCAGTCCTGGAATCAATAATAGACCAGAGATTCTTGTTAATGCTGTTAGCTAGTTTAAGGTGTGCTGAGAGAGCTAAGCATCCCAGATTTTCCAGAGAAGCCCTAACCCTTTTAATTTCTGACCGAATTAGAGAGAAGCTTAGTTGAAAAAATGCCTTGCTATTATATTTGTTCTGCAATCTATGCTTGACTTGTGCAAATGGAGGAATGAGATTATTGTCCCGACAGTTTTTAAGAAAATGAAGATCCGCCGCTCTTCTTGCTATCCTCACTCTAAGTCTTTCGAGTAAAAGGATTTCTCTCCAAACATCCGCTCCGTATAGGGACAAGACTTTGGATTTAAGGGATCTGTGGTTTGTATCTTTTGATTCAGTTTCCGGAGAATCCACAGTATGAACATTTTTATTCCAACGTTTCAAATCCCAACTGGGATCCATCATCAGGGCTTATGAATGATGATAAAAGAAGAGCCGCTAGGGGATAATAGAAGTGGGTCACAATTTTATTTTTTTTAAAAATGAGCTAAATACATTATGTTTGGAAAGGGGGTGGGGATATTTTTTAAATACAACATTATCATTCACTTCCGCACATTCACAAACTTCATCGACATCTTCAACAACTTTTCTTCAAAAAGCCATAACTTCTTCTTCCGAAAACTATTTTCAGAGCCACTTTTTTTAATCAGCCTATTTTTTCGAGATCTTTTCATTGGAACACTTAGTTTAAACTTCTAAAGATTCATTTTCTGCTAAAATGGAAAGTCCATGCCAAGTTATTCTTGACAACACCAACTACTTCCAATGGTGGTCCTACATTGTGGATTTACTTAGAAGTAAAGTTGTTTATAGAATATCCTCAGGCCAAGAAACCAAAACTAAGGATGAAGATAAGGCAGCCAAATGGGAAAATAGGCAAGATCAAGCACATGCATTAATAGGGATGTCTATTTCTCCAGACCTTAGATTCCATATTGTAGAACTTGATACCTCTAATGAAGTAATGAAACAACTCACTAAAGTTTTTGGAATTAAAAATGCAATTAGAGTCCATCAACTCGAAAGTGAGTTTCTTACATTGGACCCCAATAATTTTTTTTCCATTGAAGATTTTTCATCCAAGTTTAAGACCCTTAGACTTCTCTCGAAAGGTGTTAAGGTTAAGAAATAAGATGGTAGCCTTATCTATTCCATTCTTACTAGGTTGGGACCAGCCTAATCTTTGTTTGTTTCCACCTTCCACTCTACTAGAGAAGTATTTATTTCTCAAGGACAAGACTAGAAGTCCACCACTTTTGATACCTTTTGTGAATCTTTAATAAGAGAACAAGAAAAAATCTTATATATTGGTCTTCTTAATCTTGGAAACCCTTCTAAAAAATCCTTAGCCGCCTAACAGCAACCAAATTCAAAGAATCCTAAGAAGCAATATCCTAAATGAATGGTCTTAAACCAGACAAGGGTCCTAAGAAATTTCAGTCTCAAAATGAAAAATCATTTCAACAAAATTATAAGGCAAATAAAAACAAAGGGAAGAAGACTGATAGACATTTCCACTTTTGTAATTGAGATGGCCACTTAGAATCGAAATGCTTTAAGAAGATTGAAGCCTTGGAAGTAGTAATGAAGAACCATAACATCCATTTTGAGCACTCTTCAACTTCAAATTCATATTCAGGAATAACACTTTCCTCATGTGCTTGTCAAGCATCTCGGTCTGGTTATGCACTAAATGTATCTTCTTCTTCTCATTCTCATGAGTGGCTCATTGATTCTGGAGCTTCTTATCACATGATAAAAAACAAAGCCATTTTTTCTTCTTTAAATGATTATAACAGCAAAAATATATATGTTGGTGACAATAGATATCTTAGTGTTGTAGGGGCTGGAACTATGCATCTAGACAATGGTCAATTTAATGATGTATTATGTCTTCCAATCTTATCCTGCAACCTTCTATCTGTATATTAGATAACTCATTCAGGTGAAGGTAAAATCGTTGAATTTTCACTTCACGATGTTGTAATTAAGGACCTAAGAGATCCTAGAAAAATTTTAGCTACTGGCATTGCTAATGATACTACAAGGTTGTATAAATTTAATAGCTCTGGGTCATCAAATCTTCCCTCAGTATTTATTTCTCATAATGATGAAGTGAGCAAACTTTGGCATGAGCGATTTGGTCACTTAAGCTATCGCTCCCTTCAGAATCTATGTAAAGGAAATATGGTGACATGTCTTCTAATGGTATCTTCCAGAGATGGTGTTTATTTTGGATGTGTACTCAGAAAACATCATCGAGACAGTTTTGAAAAACATGCCTCTTGGCACGCCTCATCCCCTTTACATCTTGTGCATAGTGATTTATGTGGTCCACTTCCAATTGTTTCATTCTCTAGCTACAAGTGTTTCTTATCTTTCTTTGATGATTTAAGGCCTTTGTTCAAAAAAATTCTAGACACCAAATTCTTAAGCTAACATCTAATAATGGCGGAGAATATGTTAACAACAAATTCATCAACGTTTTCACTACTAATGGAATTCAAATGCAACATACTGTCCCATATACTCCACAATAAAATGGTGTAGCTGAAAGGAAGAATCACACCTTAAAGGAAATGACTAATGGTATGCTTCAATCTAAAGGACTTACTCTTTTTTTTGGGCAGAAGAAATTAACTGTGCAAATTACATAGTAAATCACACTCCTACTAAGGTTGTAAAAAATATCAATCTAGAAGAAGCATGGAGCTCAATTAAACTAGATGTATGTCACTTTCGTGTTTTTGGAAGTGAAGCATGGGCCCATATTCTAGATGAGAAACATACAGCTTTAGAACCTAATCATAAAAAATGTACTTTTGTTGGATATTCTAAATATGTCAAAGGATATAGACTTATTCCACTGAAGTCCAAAAATTTTATTGTTAGAAGGTATGTAAATTTTGCTAAAAATATATCGGCCTACGAGCCTAGTTTGGTGGATCTGCCACCTCTCTCTATCCCTTCTACTTCTGAAAATATCTCTTCCTCAGATGATGATAGCGAGGATGACAATCCTCTCCCACCTTCCTAGGATCCTCTTTCATCTCCTCGGCTTCCAAAATGGTTCTGTGCTACTCGGGAAGCAGTAAGTGCTCTTGCCAGTGATCCTACAAATCAACGATGTACACGTTATCAGTTTGGTAGACCCTCTTCTTTACTGGCTCAAGCTTCAACGAATTATGATCCTGACAGCTTTGCAAAAGGTTCATGCCATCCAGATTGGGACGTAGCTATGAATGAAGAATATCATTCATTATTGGCAAATGATACATGGGATCTTGTTCCTCTTCCAAAGTGATGAAAACTTGTTAAATGCAAATGGGTTAACAGAACCAAGTATGGATCATATGGAAAAGTTGATAAACATAAAGCTTGTCTTATTACTAAGGGTTTTTCACAAATTGAAGGCATTGACTATAGTGAACCCTTCTCCCTTGTTGCCAAAATGAACTCTATTCGCCTTGTTCCTTCCCTTGCTTCCTCCTTCAAATGGGAAGTCCATCAGATGGATGTTAAATCTACATTCTTGCATGGGGACTTGCATGAAGAAATCTGTATGGAACAACCTACTGGCTTTATACAAAGAAAATCCAACCTTGTATGTCAAATTAAGAAATCCCTTTATGGTCTCAAGCAAGCCGCACGGGCTTGGTATGCCAAAATGGATAGCTTTCTTTTAGATACTAGCTTTTCTAGGTGCCATTCTAACAATATTGTCTACACCAAGAAAGTGGGCAAGTCACTTATCATTCTTGTTCTTTATGTTGATGATCTTATCCTTGATGGTAGTGATCCCAACATTATAAACTATGTGAATTCTAGCCTTAAAAAGAAGTTTGAAATGAAAGACTTAGGACACCTGCATTATTTTCTTTGTCTTCAAGTCTTGCAATCTAAGGAAGGTATTTCCATTTCCCATTCCAGGTATGCTTGTGATCTTCTACACCATTTTCACATGGAATACTATAAACCAGCCCCTTCTCCCTTTCAATCTAGAGCCAAACTTTTAGTCTCTTGTACTTGCCCTGATGTTGATGCTACCTTATACCATCAACTTGTAGGAAAACTTTTGTATGTGGCCCATACTTGTCCTAACCTTTCCTTTGATGTTGACCTTATTGCTCGGTTTATGCAAAAACCACATGACAGTCATTGCAAAGCAGCTAATATAATACTTCATTATGTTTGAGGTATAGTTCAGTTTGGGATTCATTACAGTGCAGAAGCATCTCCTCTATCAGTTTGTTTCATTGATTCTAATTGGGATGGTGACTGTGATGATCGAAATTCTACTGCCGGTTATGTCTTCACTCTTGGTTCTTGACCTATTACATGGGCTTGCAAGAAACAAAGTGTCGTCTCTCTTTCTTCAGCGGAAGCAAAGTATCGTGGCGCCGTAGAAGCTAGTAAGGAAGCCTTGTGGTTCTGTCAGATCCTGTCAGAGTTTGGTTTTCAGCAGCATCATCCGACTACACTTTGGTGTTATAATCAAAGTTCCATTCAGCTATGCAACGATCCAGTGCAACATCAACGCAACAAACACATTGAACTACACATGCACTTCATCAAAAAGCTCATTCATGACCATGTTCGTGAAGTGCAATATTGTTCAACAAATGATCGAGTTGCAGACATCTTTACAAAGTCACTTAGAGAGGTGAATTTTACTAAACTTTGATTTATGGTTGGAGTTCAGGAAGTTGTCACTAAGGTGGGATAGGCTCTAATGCCTCCTTCATTATCCTATTGTGTCATATTTTTACATCCTTCATTCCCATCCCAAGTTGTTCTTAAGGGCGGATGTTAGGATATACTGACACATATGAAATAGTTAAGTATAACTTGGTCTAGTGTAGAGTTAGGTAAAGTGTGTTTCTTTACTATGTACTTTGTAACCTACAATCCGATGGTCATGATATGTTCTAGACATGAAGTGATTCGACGGTATATTCTCTCCTCACTATTACCGACAATTGATCCATGGATTAACAATCTATTGGTCCATGATCTCTATTTAAAGAGCATGGAGGGTCATTTGTAGGGTGACCGTTCATGAGAGAAGCTTATGTAAATTTTCTTTCTTTTATTAATAAATTTCCTGAAGTGGCTGCATTGGCTCAGGCCATGGACTGTTTCCCTCTTTGAGGGTTTTATCCATGTCAAGAATACTACTGTATTGATCAGTGATCTATTTGTGAGCAGTGTCCTTTGGTGTTCTATCTGAGGAACTTACCCTGTAAATTCCTACATTTAGAGAAATACCACTACATATAAAAAACTACAACATGAAACAATATAAAAATGATCATGAAATGCATCAAACAATGAGAAACGAGTATTTCTAATGGAAAAACTCAAGGGGAGGAAAACCACCCTACTACTCTACTTATTTATTATTTATTGTTTTATATATTTTTTACTTTAATGTGTTATACTTAACTATATAGGAGCCACTACTCTTTTATATAAATTCTATTTTCCAGTACGAACAAGGAGCCACCACCCCTACAACAATTTTCTCCCCAGAATCAGCTTGGAATCCCCATCTCCCTATCTTATCAAGCCACTACATGCTCAAGGCCCTAACATCCACAATGAGTAAGGGCCACCCTTTTAGGAATTTGAAAATTGGGCCCAAATACAATATTATCAACATAAAAAAACCATTGTGACATGAACTCATACAATACAAGATCATGAACAAAGCTCTCTTTGTCAACACTCAACAAGAACAATTGACTTAATATTAACTCTCAAAGAACCAAAACATTAGTATTACAATCTCTACCCTCTGACTCAAGAGTCAAACATACTCTCAACCATACAATAGCCAACATTCTTACCAAATAACCGCTCAAAAAAAATGTATTAAATCTTATCAATAAACTCACTTAGCAATATGCAAACTATAGCACCATATTAAAACACCTGTCACTTAACCATACAAAATTCTTTCTCATAGACAGGTGTACGTGGCATGAATAACAATATATGGAATTTATGTGAGCTCTCAAAACTCATTCAAACATATAGATTATTTGCATATATAGAATGAGAACTATTGCAATAAGACTCAAGCCATCTTTGGCATATGAATGGTACAACAATATCCCTCTCACTCCAAATTCATTGTTCCCTGCAACACAACCATACATATAAAAGCATAAAAACAATTTAGTAAATTATGTCCTCTATAACTATGTTATGTAGACCAACACTTCTAAGTACATTTGATCTACTATTCATTTCTCAATTCTAGCTACCATTGACCTTGCAAATTGCACATCATGCAACAACATGTTGATATCACTCTACAAGGGTATACATCTAATCACATGCATAATCGTTCTAACCTCTAATCACACAACCACTTGATATGTCAACCTTTACAAACAAATCACCACACATAAAGTAATAGCACTATAAGAAATGTGACATATCTATTATATACCAAGTCTTTCCTCAACCTTATAATCAACCTCCATTGGCTCTCACCATGCCCACCATCAAACTATAGGACACACGCACCTTGTCTTTTTGAGACTGAGCCACACCATTAAAAATTGAGAACTAATCACACAAGATCCATTGAAGGTCTGTGTATACACACAAGCTATGCACTCTAGATGTATGCATATTGATTCAACATCTAACTAGAATTCTATCGATTTATGGTGTGGTGTATTTAACTCAATTTTCCCAACTCACCCATTAGACCAAATTAAATCATTATTTGTGACTAGATCAGATCATTGACTACATTCCATTTCCTTTCAATGAAAAACAATGCATTATAATGACAGTCCATGACCAAATAAAACATTATGAGATCATTCATTTCATTCCACTACAATTGAAGACTAGATCAAACAATTTCAATGATTAATTACGTTCCTCAACAACAAAATCAAGACGAGTTAAGGGTTTTTCTATTCAATGATTGTGGTGTCGTGTTCAATTATATTTCCTGCTAATAAACATGGTATGATGTAAATTATTCCTGTCATCCATTATGTTTGGAAACATCATTTATAAACTAGCAGAACCAAATTTAATTAGTTAAGTGTGGTTGATATATGTTGAAGGCTTCATTTGTATCTACCACACGAGGCATTGATAAAAAAAAAATGATATTGTTAATTAAATGTAAATATAAATATTGTTAAATAAATAAATAAGTTATAAAATAATTGATTAATTCATTAAATAAATAATTAATTATTATTGTTGTTTATTAATATTTTTCATTAATATCAATATTGTTTTACATTTAAATTATTAATATAAATATTGTTTTATTAATTTTTATAATTTATATTAATTATTATTAATTAATTAAACTTAGGGATATTTAAACCAAGTACTAATATAAAGAACCATATCAATAACATTATACCCTATGAATATGAAACCTTAGATTAATAAAACCAAGGGATTGATATTATAAACCAAGGAATTAATAGACCCAAGGGATTTACACTAAAAACCTAAGGGATTTAAGCCCAAGGAAATAATATTAAAT
Organism: Pinus tabuliformis; assembly: GCA_031772625.1. Classification (NCBI taxonomy): domain Eukaryota; kingdom Viridiplantae; phylum Streptophyta; class Pinopsida; order Pinales; family Pinaceae; genus Pinus; species Pinus tabuliformis. The sequence continues at coordinate 722,526,630 of CM062808.1, read as the reverse complement.
CAAAGGGATCAATATTATAAAATCAAGGTATATAAACTCTAAGATAAATATAATGAAGCCTATGTAACAGCCCTGGTAAAAATTCCATGTAAAAATATATAAATGCCATGGATGATGGGACATGTATTCCAAGCTGAATGTTGGGAAAGACATCCTAAGGGGTGTTCATTTGGTTGTTTATGGCTAAGGAAATTGCCAAAGGAAATGGCTAAGGCATTAAAGAGGAAAAAAGGTATTTTGGCACATTTATTTATGAAAATAATGGAAATTAGGAGAAGAGGAAGGTGGAAGGTCACATTTTACATGTGAGGAGGAAAATTAAGGAAACTAATGGAAAATGAAGAAAATAGAGGCCTCATCAATAAAAAGGCTTCTGAGGATCAGTGGGCAACACTTGGTTGGTTTAGTTTTGGAGCTCTCTCATTCTTCTCTCTCTCTCTCTCTTTCTCATACTCTTGGTTAGTTAGAGTTATTTTTGGAGCACTTTGGAATTGGAGCAAGAAAGTGAAAGAAGGCAAGAGGAAGCAAGGATCAAGTAGGGAAAGGCAGGATCAAGTGGCTAAAACATGCTTTATTGCAGGTATCAAAATTGCATGGGTATTTGTCTTGCTATATTTGGCATGCATGGGATTGCATGTGTATTTTCCTTGCTAGATTTGGCATGCATGGGATTGCATGTATTTCTTTTCTACCATGACATGGGTTTTTCCAAGTGTGACATTATGTTTAGCCCGACCTTGCCATTTCTTGATAGCTTTGATGAGGTGGTTTCTTTCATGCGTTTTGTGGGGAACGACTGGATTTGTTTTGAAGCTAAGTGGGATGGATCTCCGAATTGACAAACACATGCTGTAGTGGTCCCTAAACCATACTGAGGCTGCACAAATCCACTAGCCCAGTGACCCCTCAACCGAACTATGGGTTGCAGTGAATCCTGATTGTGTGCCTCAGTGGGCCTAGGAATCCTTGCCGGTGCATCGCAGGGTATACAGTAAATCCAAGAGGTGGATTTTCTCTCTGTTGGGCCTAGTGATTCCAAAATGGAATGCATGGTAAATCCTAGAGATTATGTCTCAGTGTAGGGCCTATTGGTCTCTAGATCAGACTACAGATGCATGGTAAAGCTTGAGAGACTAGGAGCCACTCAAATTCCTCACGGTGTAGGTGGAGAACTCCGGTGGCATCCACATTGATTTGTGTTTTTTGATGTGTTCTATGAGTCCCATATTCACGCTTGGAATATGGCACAGGAATGATTGGATGAATAGAGACTTGGCTCAGCCAATCTATAGTTGGGTGGAATGTGGTAGTCCCATCACCATTGGTTCATTGCATTATTAATGAAAAGAATTCATTCCCTTGATTTTCATGTGAAAATGTACTGATATATATATATATATATATATATATATGAATTTTTATGGTTGATATGTTTATTTTATTTATGTTCCTATTATGTTGTTTACGTGTACATTTAACTCAGAGGGTGTTACAAGTGCTACCAGAGCATGGTTCAAACACTTGGACTAGATGGGTTCTATCATAAGTAAAATCAAGAACAAAGGTTAATTTTTAGACCTTTCTGTCATATCGGTTATAACTTTTCTTCTGTGGAATATTAGAGGTCAAAAATTTGTCCATACTGAACGTAAATCCCACTGATAATGTGGTAAAAATTTCAGATATTGGTTCACAATACTGTAGGAATTATGATCTATGGAAGATGACCTTCTTGAATGTACCTTTAAATAGGTCACGTTGGCATTTCTGCAATAACATTTCTTCTGTAGGCTTTTAGAAGCTGAAAGATTGTCCACATTGAGGGAAATACCAATTATTATTTGGTAGAAATTTCAGATATTTGGTCGTAATATTTTAGGAGATATGAGCAGAGGGAGTTGAGCCTTCTGAATGCTCCCAAAATCAGGTCTTAAATAGGTCACACTGTCATTTTCATTATAAATTCTCTTCTGGCCACTCGAGAAGCTGAAATTTTTTCCACAATAAGGGGAAATCCCACTAATATCGTGATAAAAATTTCACACGTTTATGCTCTATAGTTTAGGAGATATGGCCAGTGGAAGTCAAGCTTTCTGGACACTCCTAGAATTGTGCACGAAATAGGATTGTGTGGGTATTTTGTTATAACTTTTCATTTATGAAATATCAAAAGTTGAAACTTGAACCATAGTGAAGGAAAATGCTAGTAATCATATGGTTCAGTTTCCATAACTTGTAATACTATAGTTTAGGATATATGCATTGAATCATTTTCTATATTAATTTGCATGCAAAGTGTTTGATGAAATGCTTAAATGGTTCAATGGTTAATTGCATACAAACTATTAGATAAAATGCCCCAATGAGTATGTTGTTTGTGGTTGGGGACAGCATTGATGTGTAATAGTATTTCTGTATTGATATATGCTTAATTTTATGCAAATAGTTTCCTATATTAGTTTGCATGTAAATTGTTTGAGGAAATGCTTACATGAAAATGTAATAGTATAGTAGTTGTTTGAAGAAAGATGTAAAAGTATGGTAATTGTTTGAAGAAACTATTATTTTTTAAATGTAATAGTATTGTAGTATGATAATATGGATGTAGATGATCTATGCCTATTTCCATGCAAATAATTTGAAGAGTTGCATGTAGGGAATTTGAAAGGTTGCATGCAAGGAGTTTGAAAAGTTGCATCTAAGGAAATGGAAAAGTAGCATATTTTTAGTTATTGTGTTACAAGTGGAATAAGTGAAATGTTTTTGACTTAGTCTCATACAGATGTATAAGAAATAAAAATCAATTTATTTTCAAGTGTGATTAAATTTACTAGAGCTTTGGAGATCAAGCCACTATAGTAGCTTCCTCCCTCTACCTTAGTGTGGACCATCGGTAGTACGAGGGTGTGCTTATAGGTTGTTATATTGTTGAATGTTGATTTCAAATTAATAGACACAATGTCTTCATGTTTAGAACATCTGACTCACTTTGTATGAATTATATGTCACTTACATCTTGATTTCATGATACCTACTTACATCCTTGTATATTAGGTTACATTTTTTAATATTTTGTTTACATGTATCAGTCTTGTGAGTTGATTACAAGAATTGATCGCTTATGTTTGACTACATGTGTTTATGCATAGGTGTAGTTTATTTGGCATTTCTTATGCATAATGTTGGTTGCATGTGGCAATGTGTACAATGGAGTAATGGTTGTTGTTATGCATGTATGGTCTTGGTTATGATTATGCATGTATAGTAGGTCAAGCATGCCTTCTGAAGTCACTGTATGTAATTTAGGTCATCATGGTGCTATTGGTTGTTATGATGCTAATGAGTTGGTTGAGATAAAGCAAGAGATGCAGATCATCAAAGTGAAGTTGTAGCGTTGGACCTTGAGGCAAGGGAAAATCATCATATCGGTATTGCATTTGAGCATGAAGGTATTTAAGCTAAGGATTTTATATGCATTAGGTTTATGTACATGTCTTTTGATGTTATGGTTACATTCACGATAGTTGTTGGTTGATTAGTGTAGTTATATGCACATGTGTCGGATAGTTAAGAATGATAGTAACATGTAGTTGTATGCATTACTATTGTTATTTTATATTAGATAACCCGATGATTATGCTACTAGTTGTTGATGAGTATGTTATAGGTTAACTTTTTGATTTTTATATGACAGTTAACTTGACGATTCGGTTTTATGTCGTTGATGAGCATGATATAGAGATTATTGTTGTTATATGCTATTGACTTGATGATTAGGGTTATTTCATTGAGATCTTGATGTTGTAATTTGGATTGGTCGTATGTGTGATGGTTATGTTCATTGCCTTGAAGATCTTGATCTTATATGTATTGTGCCAACCTAGTTTGACCTATGCAGATGGTTATGGTTGCGATATTCAGGTACGAACTGACATATTTGTGAGATGGTGTCATACTAATCCAGATTGACTTTTCATATGTGTGAATGATAATTGTGTATGAGTTTATGATGTGAACTTGTTAGTTAGATATTTCTATGGATATCATGATCTTATGAGTGCTTGAGTTCACATGTTGTAAAGTTATATCTCACTAACTAGATTGATTACGCAGACAAGATAGCCTCCCCCGAGGTACACTAAGGTATGAGTTTGCTTATGTATTATACTTGGTGTTTCATAGTTCATTATGTCGTTTATTTGATATTTGAGTGTTGGTGCCTATTATGTCATCTAATTGATTTATTTAACATGGTATGTTTGCAAGTTGGTATGAATGTTTGATGAATTGCATAAAATGAGTATGTGTTCAAATGATCATGTCTTAAGATGATTGTACTAAAATATATGTGTTGAGACAATTGATATGTGCTTGAGTATAGTACGTGATAGTCGTAGTATTCTGACTGATGACTATGAGATGACTATGGATTATGACATGATTTTTTTATAAAAATTGATTTCAAATTTATAAATATGATTGTCTTGATATTTGGAACCTGTGGTTGACATGTGTGAGCATGATGCATAGAATTACATGCCAGGAGAGGATGCCATGAAATATGGAAGAAGGCACGGGTTGAGCTTTCCCTGGGAACCATGGGAATTGAGTCATGGTGTTTGTTTTTAGTCTTATGGTTTTGGCATTTTATGAATTTTTTAGCTTGATTTGTGACTTTGTTTATGTCTAGTGTATGGCCATACCACTTTGTTTGTGGAGTCATGTTCCTTGGCTTCTATGGTCTTCTTCTTGTTTGTTTCTTGTCTTGCCTTTTATGTTTTGAATCTTCAGAATTGGTTGGGAAAGAGGAAAGCTGATGGAAAATAGGAGAGGTGTGTGGTACCCAACTGATTATATAAGACCTCGATGAAGCACTGTGCATGAGTAAGCACAACGAAATTTAAGACTAAGAAAATTGGTTGGATTGGTTGGGTCCATTGTGGTAAATGGACAGTAGTAGTGCAGACACAAGAAATGTAACCAGAAAAGGTAATGTCAATCGATCAAAAGTGGCATATGCTTTGGCTATGTTGGGAAATTTTGTTGTCAATTCCAATGCATAAATAAGGAAGTTCTCTTAACCTAGACCTTATGTTATCTGATAATTATTTTATGATCATGATTATGTTGAAGTTTATATATGTATACATGTATGAATGTATGTCATTGTCTGACATGATCATGATTGTTTCATGCTAACACTTATATATGTATGTATGTATCCATGTATCTATGTTACTGTTTGACAGGGTTGTTAGGGATCATTCTTATGGAGGAATGATTTCTTATACAAGAGAATGACATGAAAAGGTTCCTGGTCTTATGAGGAATCATTTGGGAAGAGTAGCCATGACAAATATAGGAGGTCAATATCATGTGGATATGATTTGGTATTGTAGACTTGTATTATGCCTATGTTTAAGTTATGAAAGGTAATGTTTAAGGATTCATCAACAAAGTGAAAGCAATGTGGTTTGCGACAAGCTAGGGTGAGCATGGATAAGACTCTAGAAGCAAGGTTTCTTGGTAGGAACAATATGGTTTTGGATGTGTGGTACTATTGTTGTGCATACGTTGTATATGTTGCATCTATGATGTATGCACTTATGGTGCTGCATATATATACCATGTGTACTTGTTATTTATGCAATGCTATGTATAGGATGGTACAAATAAGGTTGTGTGAATATTTGATATGGGGTGTCGTAAACATATTGTTTTGTCATCATGATGTATATGCAGTGTGTGTGCATAAGGTGCTTTGTGCATGTTGGATATGTAGTGTTGTGTACAGATGATGCTATGTACGTGTTGGATATGCAGTGCTATGTACATGTGGTGTTGCATTCATGTTGTACATATGGTGTTGTGTGCATGATTGTACAAGTGGTGCTGTGAGCATGTGGTGCTGTGTACATGTTGTACATAAGGTATTATTGTTGGCATTATGATTCAGGTTTAGCGCTATGGCATAGGTGTTGTACTTGATGGTAGCTCACTCGAGTGGCAAAACCCTGTTCTGGCTCTCAAAATGATGAAAAATAAGGGGTTCGAAGGTACACCGTTCAAAAGGTACGGACCCGCAGGCATGCCATTCACCAAGTGCGGTCATGTCCGCAGGTTATCTGAACAAAAGGTGCAGACCCCAGTCCACTCACTCCAATGTAGAGAAAGTGAGCACACGTGGGAATTTTTATGTCTGGCCCATGGTATTTAGCCCGACGTTCATGATCCTATGGTTTTGGCCCGTGGTATAAGATCTAAATTATTGAACCCCGGTTTGGATCCCTTGTATTGGTTTTCGATGGTTTTGTCCCATGGTGTGAATAAGGGCTTGCCTATAAAAAGGAAAGGAGATCACTTGGCTAGACACTTGTGAAATTTGAATATCTTAAGATCTGAAATTTTGGGTGATCGGTTTTAAAAGCTAGATCTAAATCAAGGTGAAATTTAAGGTGAATCTATTGATAGGTCGTGATCTCTCGGGCGCATGATCAGATCTGTGGATCTGACTGGCTGTGGCACATTGGAGGACTGTTAATTTGGCTCTATTCAAAGGTCCGTAGGTGATCCACAGTGCAGGTGCGAGGGTCCATAGCGCAGCAGAAGGTGCAGGTGCGGGGGTCTGCAGCGTAGCAGAAGGCACAGGTGCGGGGGTCCGCAGTGAAGCAGAAGGCACAATGCGGAGGTACATAGAGGAACAGAAGGACCAGGTGCGGATGTACGTTGTCAGGTAGACTGTGCAGGTGCGGATATGAGTAGAGGTACGCAGTGCAGCAGAAGGAGTAGGTGCAGAGGTATGTAGAGTAGAAGAAGGACCAGGTGCGGATCTGCGCAGTTTAGACACAAAAGAGCTGCGGATATTCGCAGGTTTCTATTGGTGAAGTTGCATAATTTTCTTGAAATAATTATTGGTTGGCTTTTATCTATTGCTGCAGAGTTCTGGGTTTAGATTAGTGGTATTTCTTTTCTGTTTACAACATTTTGAGAAGTTGGATGATTCATTGGTTGATTGTATAAGGATATTGGGTGACTCACATGTACTTGATGATTATTTGATGTTCTTGGATCCAGTCTGAAAATTAATGAAACGTGGTCCTTAAAGAAGTAGAAGAGCTAAGGGATTTGTAGCTCCCTTCCAAGAGAGACTGGAAAACGAGAGAGGGTTGCAGCTCTCTGCAGGTTGTAGCCTACGTACTGGTAAAGGACTGCACCAGTACAAAATCATTGTAAAAGAAGTTTCTAATTGAAAGAAGATAGAGACATATTGCAGCAGGTGGTTTTCACCCACATTGGGTTTCCACCTTATATCTGGTGTTCCTTGGTGTGATTATCTGTTTTTCCTATTCCTGCTCATTATTATATGGTACTGACATACAAACTAATGATCAATATCTGAAGAATAAATTAAAGTATAAATCTGGAAGATATATTGAAAAGAATTTGATAATACTGATTCACCCCCCCTCTCAATATTATTTCCAACAATTATGAGCATGCAGTGTTGTGTACATGTCGTACATGTGATGCTATGTATATATGGTGTCGCATACACATCGTGCATGTGGTACTATGTACATGTGATATTGTGTACACATGGCACAGTGGTGTAGTGTATATTTGGCGTTGTGTACACGTTGTGTAGGTGGCACTGTGTAGATGTGATTTTGTGCACATGTTGTGTAGGTGGTGCACTGTACAGGTGGTACTATATACATGTTGTACATATGGTATTGGTGCACGTGTGGTATTGTGTTCATGTCATACATGTTGTGTTGAGGGCATGTGGTATTATGTATGTGCATCATGTAGTCATGGTATTGTGGCATGTGTACTCGTTGTGTGGTACTCTATGTAGGTGCATGAATTGGGTGGTATTTCACATCGGGTATATATGGATGCATTGTATTGTATACACTGGGTGTAGGTGTATGTGTTGTATGTCAGACGTAGGTGCATGTATTGCATGGTCTTGTGTGTAAGGTGTGTATGTATGTGTGTGATGCACACTATGTGTCTATGCACATGGTTGAGGAGAAGGCACTGGGTGTTTTTCGGGTGTAGAAATCGAGTTGAGGTGCATATGGAATAAAGATGAAGGTAGAAGCTAAGGATTAATGAAAGGATAAGTATCAACATTTTATTTCAGTTTTATTATTCATGTGACTTACGATTGTGGTATATGATGATTACTTGTGAATTATGATTCTGGTTTATGATCTATGATTCTGATTTATGATCTATGATTCTGGTTTATGATCCATGATTTTGGTTTGTGATCGTTACATGTGACTTATGATTTCGATCTATGATGGTTGTGTTTGAGCTAACGTGATGTGATATGTTTATATATGTTGATTTGGTCAAGTATGCTAGTTTGACTCGTTGTGACAGGAAGCAAACAAGATTGCAAATGTACCTTATTGACGAGGTACCAATGAGGTATGATGTGAATTTAGTTCAATTTATTTTAAATCTAATGGAATTTATGTGCTTGGTACAGGTAAACGAAATGAACAGTTAGGTGGTTAAAATTGACTACAAGAATTGGCAACAACAACAAAAGAAATTGGAACATGTAGCAGCATGTTGGTAAAGTATTCAAGAGCAGGGCCACTGTGGGACACTGGTACCCAATAGTGTCCATTGATTTCCATGACCATGCTATGACCGATATGATGTGTTAGGTGGGTATATGCCTTGGTTTTTGTATCTTCTGATGTGAGGAATCCTTACCAAGGGATGGACTTCCTGGGATGGGGGTGCCAGTGGAACTTGGAAGGTGAGTGACTGCATGGAAGAGGTGACCGGATTCCCAAGGGACTGTGCAGTAGAGAAAGGAAGGTCGTGACGGATGGATTTGTTTCAATCATTATAATTTCCATATGGAATCACATGCACATTGGGAGTGCGCCCTGGAATGATGAGTCGGTAACTGTTCACTAAGAGGACAAGTGGCATGAGATTATAGCACTAGACGTTGGATGAAAATCTGAATTTGCAGTTAATTCTGGACTTACTAGGAAGGATGTGGATCATAGTATTGTTTTGAGGGTGGATGTGTGAGCCTCTAGATTCCCTTGTTGTGGATTCATACTATTTTATTTGTTGGTTGAGAAAATGTGCATATGTGAAGATGTGTATATGTGGTTATTATAAATATCATAATGAGCTATGTATAAAGCTCTAGTATGCAGTATGTCGTCATGTTTTCATGATGTTTTGATTTTGAGCAGATCTTTCATTGTAAATACTGCAATGAGTTGTGTTATAAAGCTCCATGGGTAGTATGTTTTTCTTTCAGTAGTCATGTTGGTTATAGGTGTCATTAAACACCAAGGATGGTGTTCAACCAAGGGGGAGGATTCTGTAACAGCCCTGGTGAAAATTCCATGTAGAAATATATAAATACCATAGACGATGGGACATGTATTCCAAGCTGAATGTTGGGCAAGACCTCCTAAGGGGTGTTCATTTGGTTGTTTATGGCTAAGGTAATTGGGAAAGGCAATGGCTGAGGCATTAAAGAGGAAAAAAAATATTTTTGCACATTTATTTATGAAAATAATGGAAATTAGGAGAAAGGAGGGTGAATGGTCACATTGTGCATGTGACCAGGAAAATGAAGGAAACTAATGGAAAATGAAGAAAATAGAGGCCTCATTAATAAAAAGGCTTCTGAGGATTAGTGGGCAAGACTCCCTCTCATACTCTTGCTTACTTAGAGTTTTCTTTGGAGCACTTTGGCATTGGAGCAAGAAAGGCAAAGAAGGTAAGAGGAAGCAAGGATCAAGTAGGGAAAGGTAGGATGAAGTGGCTACAACAGGCTTCATTGCAGGTATCAACTTGCATGTGTATTTTCCTTGCTAGATTTGGCATGCATGGGATTTCATGTGCTTCTTTTCTACCATGGCATGGGTTTTGCTAGGTGTGACAGTATTTTTAGCCTAGACTTTCCATTTCCTGATAGCATTGATAAGATGGGTTCTCTGATGCATTTTGTGGGGGATGGTTGGATTGGATTCGAAGTTGAGTGGGGTTTATCTGTGAATTGAAAAACACATGGTGGTAGTGGTCCCTGAACCAAACTGAGGATGCACGAATCCACTAGCCTAGTGACCCTTGAACCGTATTGTGGGTTGCAGTAAAGCTAGATTGTGTGCCTCAGTGGACCTAGGAATCCTTGTCGGTGAATGGCGGTATATACAGTAAAGCCAAGAGGTGGATTTTATCTCCATTGGGCCTAGTGAATCTAGGATGGAATGCATGGTAAAGCCTAGAGAGTATGTCTCGGTGTAGAGCCTAGTGATCCCTGGATCAGACTGCGGATGCATGGTAAAGCCTGAGAGATTAGGAGGCAATCAAATTCCTCGCGATGTAGGCAAAGAAGTCCATTGGCATCGACATTGATTGGTGTTTTTTGATGTGTTCTATGAGTCCCACATTCATGCTTGGAATATGGCACGGGGATGATTTGCTGAAGAGAGACTTGTCTCAGCCAATCTATGGTCGGGTGGAACGTGGTAGTACCATCACCGGTTGGTTCATTGCATTATTAATGAAAAGATTTCATTCCCTTGATTTTCATGTGAAAATGTACTAATATATGTATATGGATTTTTATGGTTGATATGTTTATTTTATTTATGCTCCTATTATGTTGTTTATATGCACATTTACCTTGAATGGTGTTATAGCCTAAAACAATCATGGTTTACCATGGTTGATCTTCATATAGAGACAATATTTGTCACAATGTGACCATGGTTATTTATTGTGGTTAACCATGATTGACCATGCTTGACCATGGTTGATTTTCATACTGAGACAATATTTGGCACAATGCAACATTGGAACATGGTTGAACATGGATGACCATGGTTGTCAAAATGTGATGTTGGACCAAGAGAAAATCTTTTTCACAATGTGACCATGGTTATTGAGCATGGTTGACCATGATTGATCATGATTGACAATGGTTTATTTTTATATTGAGAAAATCTTTGTCCCAATGCGACATTGGAACATGGTTGACCATGGTTTATTTTCATATTGAGACAATATTTGACACAATGTTACAATTATAAAACCCCAAGGTATTATAAACCCAAGGGAATAATATTATAAACCTAAGGTATATAAACCCTATGATAAAGTTTATAAACCCAAGTGAATAATAAATCCAATTGATTAATACTAAAAACCCAAGGGACTATAAACGAAAGGGAATAATATTAAACCCAATGGATAAATATTTTAAACGTAAGGTATATAAACCTTAATTTATATATTATAAACCCTGAAATAAACATGGTTGACCATGGTTGACCACTATTGGTTTTCATACTGAAAAAATATTTGTTAGCATGTGATATTGGAGTATGGTTGACCATGATTAATTTTCATATTGAGAAAACCTTTCTCACAATGCGACATTGGAAAATGGTTGACCATGGTTCATTTTCCTATTGAGACAATCGTTGTCACAATGTGATATCAAATGACAGTTCACGTAGATGACCATGTTGTCACAATGTGATGTTGGACCAAGAGATAATCTTCGTCACGATGTGACCATGGTTATTGACCATGGTTTATTTTCATATTGGGACAATATTTGTCACAATTCGACGTTAGAAAATGGTTGACCATGGATGACCATGGTTGTCACAATGTGACGTGGACCAAAAGACAATCTTTGTCACAGTGTGACCATGGCTGTTGACCTTGATTGACCATGATTGACCATGGTTGGACATGGTTGATTTTCATATTGAGACAATCTTTTACATAATGTGACATATTATAATCAACCCAATGGGACAATTATAAAACACCAAGGTATTATAAACATAAGGGAATAATATTAAACCCAAGGGATTAATATTAGAAACCCAAGGTATATAAGCCATAAGATAAATATTATAAACCCAAGGTATATAAAACCTAAGATAAATATTATAAACCCAAGGTATATAAAACCTAATTTAAATATTATGAACCTAAGGGATTACAAATCCAAGGGAATAATATTTTTTCCGAAGAGAAAAATCGTAATTTTATTATTTAAAGAAAAATTACATGTTGCAGATACTGTGGCGCATTCCATCAACAGTAGTTGCCGCTGATCAAAGTTCATGAAAAATGAGAAAATAATGTACAAGTGGGGAAAATCAAGCTTCTCACCCATTTTTCTTCTTAACCTTTCGCCACTCCCCCTGCGTCGGTAATGAAGATACAAGTGCTAGTGAAGTGTCAGCTACAAGTTGGGGGTTGTCTTTATCAGAATCTGAGGTGTCTCATATGTGTTGTCATTTGGATCTACTAATATCCATTGTTTCTGGTATCTTTACTGGTTGTGAGTCCATCGGTTCTTATGGATTTATCTCCTCTGCTTTTGGTTCTTTATTCATCTGATTTTTCTTGTTGGGAATGACATGTTCTACATCCTCTTCCTCCTCCTCATCGAAAAGTGGTGGAGGAAATTTCCATCCCTTTGCTTTTTTCGTTGTTTTCTTCTTCCTACGAATGTCTTTTTTGGCTGTTGGACACGTGTTTTGTAGATGTCCTATTTGTCTACAAGTTCTCCATCTGAAAGCTATATTTTCATAATATAAAACCTTCGTCCAGTACCTCTGTCTATGCTTTAGTTGAATTTGATCTGGCGAAATTTTGCTGAGGTCTATTTCCACACAAATTCATGTAAAAGTGTAGATTCTTTCCTCGAGTCTTCTGGTGTCCATTTTGATGTAACGCCCAATAGTATTACTGATTCCTGCAAGGACTTGTTAATTCCAGAGGTGTATTGGAAGGTTATGTAGGCGTACCGAAACAGGCATCCTAGAAACAACCATTATATTTGCATCAAATTCTGGATACCATGGTGTGATGAAGAGACCTGTGGATCCCCAAAACCAAGGTCCTTCCTGTATTATAATATCTCTAGCCTCTGCTGTAGGGAAATTCACTATGAAGAACCCCTTGGAACGGAGATGTATTTCACATTGTGTGGTCCAATTTGTGAAAATCCAATGAAATAGTTCAACAGGCTTGGGCCAAAAATAGTTGAATCCACAAATTAAATCTCGTTTTTCAAATATTGTATAGTGCTCATCTGTTTGTAGAATATCTATGTTTAATTCGGGGGTATAATTCAGCTGCTCCACAATATATGGCTGTGGTTCCGTTCCTTCTTGTTTTGGTGTTGTTGTGGTTGCATTTTTCCCTTGGAGAATGTTTTTGTAAGATATACCTCCAGTTTTTTTCCCCTGATTTGTTTCTATGTTTTTTGTTGAGAAATTCCCACTTCCTTCTCCCCTATATGGATTTTTGTTGTCATCTTCCACACCACCTCTTAGTCTCAGAGTGAGGATTATGGTTGACAGAGATGTGATTTTGTAATCCTCACGATGCTTGGCGTCCTGTAGTGCTCTACCCCCATGTATCAAATTTTGTAAACTGGTGGGATATCCCACTTGTTTTGAGATGAGATGCTTTAGATGCTTCACATAATCAGTTCCATATACCCAAAGAAAATGTCTTTTTCCGATAGGGTTTTGATAAATACTTACAAGCGGAGGGTACTTACCAGAGATCCAGGTTTTGTTGCCAATTAGGGGTAGCTTGTCTGAACAGCTACAGTTACTCTTCGCTGCAGACTGAGCTCTACATTCCCTAAAAAGGTTTTGGTTCCTTGTTCCCATTGTTCATTTAACTGTGAATTCTCTACTTTATAATATTCCATATGCAGCCCCATGGACCTTTGTATATCACCTCTCTCAGCATTAGGTATTTTAGCCTATAGGGCAGCGAACATTTCCAGAGTTTGTTTCACAATGTCTCTATCGGTCTCAGCTGTATCTGTGCCCCAAAATCAATCACTGCCATTCTATTTGCCTATCTGGCATTCTTCTACATTTATGTCCAGGGATTCAGGACAGAGAGGCGTCCTAACAGTTGCATGCCCCCAGATCCTGTTCCAGCCTACTAGACTGCTGTCGATGTGCTTGCTTATCAGGCCTTTTGGGCTTTTGAGATCCATTATTGTCAGATCTGGTACATGATCTGTGAGGGTTGGCATTAGTATTGGGGGTTTCCAAGCTCCTGACAGCACTACCCATATTTTACCTTTCTCTGCGCTTTGGGACTGTGATCCGGGGTAGAAAGGAGACTTGGTGTGTGCAGGCCACCAGATCTAGATTTGGTATGGGCCATTCTGTCTGTTGAGTGCCAGATCTATTAGATCAATGGTGGATCTAAGGTTAATACTCCCTTCCATGGTGAGAAGGATCAACTTGGATCCATGCAATAGCCATGCAGGGGCAGCGATGTCAGGCTCTGTTTTATGGTGAAGGTACGAGAAGGGCAGGTTGTCCCAGGCCTCAGAGCCAATGGCATATTGGCTAACCAATCAAGCACTGAGAACGTAACCCTTCTTTGCCTTCTTTGTGTTCACTCCTCCTGTTTCCACATGTCTCTTACTTGAAATAGAGGTGGAACGACACAGTGTTACAGTGAATTCTTGAGCACTGCGAGCAAAAAATCTAGAGGGAGTGGCAGCCCTTTGGCCTTCGGTACAGATGATGTCCCAACAGCTCTTAATCCCCTGCACACGGCTCGAAAATTCATTCTTCACTTCAATGCTGCAGTAGGCATACCCGTTCAAAGGTCAGCCATATCTGGACTGTTTGCCCTCCACGTCCTTTGCAGTGTGAAACCCTGTATTTGCCATGGCTCCGCCTCCAAGGGAATAATATTAAACCCAAGAGATAAATATTATAAACCTAAGGTATATAAACCCTAACTTAAATATTATAAACCCTAAATTAAAAGTGGTTGACCATGGTTAACCAAGGTTGATTTTCATATTGACAAATATTTGTCACAATGTGATGTTGTGCTGGGAAAAATACTAAGAGGGGGGATGAACCAGTATTTTAAAAACCCAGAATAATAATTCTCTTTTCTGAAATATGTACGCGACTTTAGTTAACCCAACTCGTGTATGTATATGACTGTTGTAAAACAAAATAGCGTATTCTTAGTAAACTTGTAAAACAACTAATTCTTTATCTATAAAACATAAACCAGAATGTAAGAGATTTATCGAGAATTCGATAAGCACTATGCAGGTGCAGTAAGAATAGAATAAACTATCACACATAAGCAACACACGTGAACACCAGATTTAAGGTGGAAACCTAATGTGGTAGAAAACCATCATTGTTGTCGTCTCAATCTTCAAACTTATTAATATAAAAAACTTCCTACATTATTGATTAGTGCATACTTATGCCAGTACGCATGCACCCACTTGTTGAAGGCTACAACCTTCACTTATTCTCCAACTCCTACTAGAAGGGAGCTCCAACCCCATGATTTGATTACCAGCTACTACTGGTAGGAAGCTTCGACTTCCTCACTGAAGGCTCCAACTGTGAACAACATCCATGGACCATGTTTCATAATTTTCACACTGGATCCACCTACTTTAATACATCAAAACATGTAGATCAACTGAGGAAAACACCAACTTAATTCAAATAGAACAGTGAGATCAATGTAACCAGAACATAAAACTAAACTCAGAATACTACATCAACACAAAGAATCAACTGAAACCCTAATCATTCATATTCCAACATGTATATGGTACTTCACTTAAGGAAACCCACATGTATACGTTCTTTTCTGTAGAGCAACCTGCGTACATATCTCAATATACTAAAAACTTGTAATTTTGAATCAGACATAGAGTGGACCAGAGCTACTCCGTTGTTAGCTTACAAAACTCTCGTACAGTTAGCATCATTAATAATATTTTCAAGCAATCAACGTATAACCAAATTCAACTTCATAATTCAATCAGTTATATTTCATGCATTATCACTTAACCCAAATCAACAGGAGGACATCATTGACAGACAACAGAGATATAACAACACTGATCAGGTTGATCAGTAATTTATGAATATAATCCCTTCCTTTATGTATGTGACTTTGAAGAAACAAACCCGCGTGTATACATCACTTAACCGAGGCCAACTTGCATATAGATCTACATATTTTGACCTAAAATTGTGCAACTCTTCATAACTTCAGAAAAACCCAAATCATAATATTTAGAGATAAAAATTACATGCATCAATACCTAGATCTAGTAAATCAATGAGCAGATCATACAATGGAAATTCATTTTAGTTCTCATGATCACGATCCATCATTGCATTCATCAGTGCATAATTATTTCAGATCTATGTGTCAACTATGGCCCTTACAGTGCAAATATACTTTAGATTGAAGTAGTTTTCAAAAACCCTTTCACATACACACATACTACTTTGATCTTCACCTCCTTATATAGTTAGAGACTTAGCCAATAAGATGAGTCAAAACTACACTAGTGTCAGTGGTAATCCTAGATGGGATCAAGTAATTGCTATTGCACTCAATATTGTGGGATAATTCCATGGTAAGGACCCTTGGTATTCTTATATTAGTGCACTAGCATATACGTGACTTTTCTTCTTTGTACGTGCGTGTATATGCAACTTGGCCTTGACGAACCCATGCATAGATCTTCAAATATTCACCTTTATCATACTTCTAATTCTAATTTGTAAAACTTTCTCCCATCTTTCTATTATTTTGTTCCATCTCTTTGTCACCTCTGAACTGACTTGTGGATTCATTTAGTTACCATATACTTGTTCTGTTACAAGTGAATTGCAATCAAGGACAACACATGCATCATAATGCCAACAATGTCCCCCTTCAGACTGATGGAAACCATGTGGGTTTTGATCACCTCAACATGTAGAAACTTGTTAGATACATCAAGTAACCATTATTCAAACACCAAGATACTCTCCGTCTTTGACATCAAGGGAAAAGGTTGGACCAAAGCTCCCCCTTTGGATCTACTTTTCACTATACTATCCATGCTCCCCCTGAGCATATGCTGAATCTTCTAGAATATTTTCAAATGAAGAACATGACTCTATAAATCAACTGAGTATGACCTTCCTATAACCAAGGAATCATACTTACATCAATCACCCAACCAAGTGGGGATACATATTTGACTCAACAACCCAACCAAGTGGGATTACATTTTTGACACTACCACCCAACCAAGTGGGATTACATATTTGACATGACCTCAAAATTCCATACATGATTGAATATGACAATTATTACATCATAGGTTTCGACCCGAACTTTATGTAAAATGATAGATATAACATTAATAACTAAGACCAAAATATTTTAATAGTAGCATAATTCAACAACCATAATTCCAACAATGCATTATATTCTTTAAGGCTAATGCTCCCCTTGAAACTGTGCTACATGTTCATTGTCAACGACTCATTCATCAAAGCGTCTTCATCAATCAAATAAATAGTAATGATGAAAGCATAAATCAATACCATATCAGCAGACTGTACCCATCAACACCAAACCAAGAAAAATCAAATCATATCCATCAATAGCATGTTAGAGGCCAATCTTGAGTTTGTCCCACTTTCTTTCTATTAGAGAACAAAATATGCATCTGTCTACAAAGAAACTCGTGTATATACTCAACTATAATTCATGAAACCCACATATAGAAAGAAAACTTCGAAATTTTCACCTGTAGACTGAGCATACTAGATTAACAACAACATGAGGCAAAGAAAAATCCCAGTTTCTGTCTAAGATATTGAAATGCTTCTTTAGGAAGAGGTTTAGTAAATATATCAACAACTTGTTCTTTGGAGGGAACATACTCCAATTTAACCTTCTTCTCAAGCACTTGTTTTTGTAGAAAGTTATAATTAATTGAATATGCTTGGTCTTGTTGTGCATAATAGTATTTTTCAAAATAATAATAGCACTTGTATTATCACATAGGATGGAGATGGATGGAGAACATTTGATTTGTGTAGCTTGTAATGTTTGCATCATCAAGATAAGTTGTGTGCAACAAGATGCAACAACCACATATTTGACTTCCATTGTGGATAAGGAAATGGAACTTTGTTTCTTTCTAAGCAAAGATACCAATTCGGGCCCCATGTAAATGCACCTCCACTAGTGCTTTTCTAGTCATCAACATTTCCAATCCAATCCGTATCTCTGTATGCATTAAGGGTAAGATATGGATCTTTAGGATACCATAAACCAAAGTCTTGGGTTCTTGAGAGATATTTGAATATTATTTTTACTTCCTGAAGATGTGATTCCTTTGGATTGGCTTGGAAATGTCGAACAATCCTAATTGAATGCATTATATCTGGTCTGGTACCTCTTATATAAAGTAGAATTCTAAGCATAGACCTATACTCTGGTTGGTTTACTGCAGGAGAATCATCATTAGAACTGGGGCTACATCCTGTCATCATGGGAGTACATACAAGTTTGCAATCTTCCATCCCATACATCTCTAGAATATACTTGAGATATTTTATTTGTGAGAGAAAGATTACATATTTTTATTGTTGCACTTGTAGACCAAGAAAATAGGTCAGTTCCCCAAGTAAAGACACTTCAAATTCATGTTGCATAACAGAAAAAACATTTTGACTCATAGATTCCTGATTATTGCTAAAGATGATATCATCAACATAAAAAACAATAATTAGCAATTTATCATTCTCAATTTTTGTGTACAATTTGTTGTTTGTGAATCCTTTTGTGAAAACTTGTTGTTGAAGATATTTGTCAAGACGATAATACCATGCTCGTGGAGCTTGTTTTAGCCCATATAAAGCCTTTTTTATTTTAATTACAAGGTTTTCATCATTCTCCAAAATGAATCATTCTGGTTGTTCAATATATACTTCTTCTTCTAGATCTCCATTAAAGAAAGCAGATTTTACATCCATTTGATAAACTTTGAAATGTTGAATACTTGAAAATGCAAGAAACATTCCTATGGCTTCAAGTCTAGCTACTATTGCCAATGTTTCTTGAAACTCTACACCTTCTTGTTGAGCATAACCTTTACAAACAAGTCTATCTTTACTCCTAGTGACCTCTCCATTTTCATTGAACTTATTTTTTGAATTTCCATTTTGTCCCAATAACATTTTCATCATGATACCTTGGAACCAATTCCCAAGTATCATTATTCTCAATTTGATCAAGTTATTCATCCATGGCCTTAGCCCTACATTCATATTTAGTATATTGATTTAAATTTTGTGGTTCAATGGTGGATAATAAAGCTAGATGTCTAGGAGATCCTACAAGGGTTCTTCTTGTCTGTACCCCAGATTCCTTTTCTCCTAGAATTTGAGTTTCTGGATGATTATTTTGAACATACATGGATGGAGCCTTTTCTTTATCTGTTGTTTCTTCTTATGTTACTTCATTTGTTTATTCTTCTATATAA
This sequence comes from Pinus tabuliformis, assembly GCA_031772625.1. Lineage (NCBI taxonomy): Eukaryota > Viridiplantae > Streptophyta > Pinopsida > Pinales > Pinaceae > Pinus > Pinus tabuliformis. The sequence continues at coordinate 722,507,249 of CM062808.1, read as the reverse complement.
TTTTGATTTGATGTGGGAAAACATTCATCATCATCATCCTCTTTTGATGATGTTATATTTTTGGGATCTGTGCATGCTTCATCAATCACAAAACCAATGCATTCAACAATTTTCCAAAGTTTCTTATTGTAACATTTGTATTCTTTGATTCTATATTATTAACCAAGAGTATTCCTTCATATTCTCTAGCTTCAAACTTACCAATTTTTTTTATGATTATTTTTTATGAAACATTTGCTTCCAAAAAATCTAAAATTCTTCAAAATGGGAGGCTTACCATACCAAAGTTCATACGGAGTTTTATCACTATTCACACGAACATGAGCCTTGTTGAGAATATTTATTGTGGTATGTGTAGCTTCACCTCGAAAAGTTTAAGGAGTTCTAGACTCATCAAGCATAGCACGAGCCATTTGTTGAACAATTATAATCATTCTTTCTGCCACACCATTTTGTTGAGGAGTTCTAGCTACATAAAATTGTCTCTTTATGCCAAGTTGTTGACATAAATCAAAGAATTCATCTGATATGTATTATCCTCCTCTGTCAAATCTAAGACATTTGATTTTTAGATCTAATTCATTTTCAGCTAATTCTTTGAAGACGTTAACTTTATCAAATACTTCATCTTTATGTTTCAATAAACCGATCCATCACATTCTAGAAAATTTTTCAATGAATAAGATATTGTATTGTTCTCCACAAGGTGACTTTTTACTTACTGCTCCACACAAATCAATATGTATAAGTTCAAGAGGCTTACTTGCTGATCATTATTTGGCATTGAATTGAACTCTGGTTTTCTTACTGAATTAACATGGCTTACGTATGGTACTTTCTAGTAGGGTGATGTTGGATAGATCATGAGAAACTTTGAGCCTACTTGGTTTGCTTATTGGAGAGAAGCTTAGATGTCCCAACCTTCAATGCCATAACCAATTTTCCTCTGCCTTGCCTAGGTAGCATTGTTCTTGGCCACCTTTCAATATATAGATTGCTTTGGGTTCTCGTTCCTTTTATTATGGTCTCTCATGTGTCAAGTTCACAATCCAGACATTCTTTTGATCGAAATACCACCTCATTTCCTTCGTCACACATTTGGCTAACACTCAACAAGCTATGATTTAATCAATCAACATACATAACATTACCAACTTTAACTTTTTCTTTTAGAAAAACATAACCTTTACCCTTATTGAAACTGAGTCATTTCCAAAAGTGACATCATTTTATTTCTCTAAAGCATTGTATGAAATAAGTTTATCTTTATCACCTGTCATGTGTTTTGAGCATATGTTATCAATGTACCATTGATTTTCTCTTTCTTCTACAAACAATGTTATGCCATAGCTTTCAGGCTATAACTCATTCCTTTTCCATACCTTAGACTTTGTTGATATTTGTTCTATTTGAGATGTTGGTTGTAATTTTATCCTCAATTCAGATTCTTCATGTCCAAATCCATTGAAAAATAAGCATTCAATTTCATCTTTAAAAGGTGAGAAGTTATTATAAGTGTTCTTCTTGACTCCTGTCTCATTCCTTTGCTTTCTTTCTTCTCTAGTCATGATGGTTTTGTATGCAACACATTGAACGGCCTTATGACCAAAATTATGACATGAGAAACATTGTCCATTAAAGAATAAACTTTTGTGATCATAAAATATTCTAGTGTTGTTTACCTCTTCACTGGTTCTTCTGTTGTTGTTCATCCTTGGATTAGAGTGAACATGATTTACTCCTGGAATGCCTTTACTCTTTTTATGAGGACTGAAACTTTGTTGACCAATTTTTGTTACATTTAGATAGCTTTCGGTGGTGGCTCAAGAATTTTCTATTTTATATGTTTCTCCAGTGTATCCCAGACTTGTCTTCATAAGAGGAGAGAATTGTACCTTGATAATTTCATCTAAGGTTTCAAATTCTTTAACAAATTTAAGATTCAGATTTTTTATTTTCTAAAGTTCCTTTCTTAGACTTACTACTTCACATTCTAACTTCTCATTATACTTTTCCTTTTCTATGCCTTGATGCTTCAATGTATCTATGGCTACTTTGTTTTCTTCCAGGAAAATTTTGAGTTGAGTAATTTCTTCAAAGAAATATTTTTGCTCTAAATAATCCACAAATTTACCATTAGACTCATTAGTATTTTTCTCAAAAGCCATGAGTAATTTAAGATCTTGATCAAATTATCCTTCTTCATTATTTGACAAGCCATCACTATCTTCATGAGTATAATGTTATGAAACCAGCTCACAAAAAGATAGAAAGATAGATTAATGCCTTAGAAATAAGTCTCTTTGAGGGGGAAACCTTGTTTACATTACACAAATGAATAATTCTTGGATGACACAAATGACAAGACGTCCTTTCTATATATAGGAGTCTAAGGTGTCATAATATAATCATAGCCGCATAACAATAATAATGTAAGGGCACAATAATAACAATAGTAGGCTTCTATGGGGAAAAACAATAAAAATATTGAGACTACATGGGCACAACAATATAATAAGGGATTTTTACTAATAACAATAAGGGGTTACATTAATAGTATAGGTACCTAACATGCCCCTCTCCTTCAAAAAGTGTTGTCCTCAATGCTTGAGTAGTTCTTGACGCTTCTGTATAAAATTCTTGTCCTCCGATGTGGAATCTTCAGCAGGTAAGTTCTTCCACTTGATGAAATACTCTGAAATTGATTGATTTTGTAGCTATCAGGTTCTTTTTTCTATGACTGCTCCAGACTCCAATATGATTTTTCCTTCCTTGTCAAGATCTGGCAATATTATTTTAATTGGGATCTTCTGCAACTTTTGAATGAGTGGCCACACTTCTTCATCCTTCTTCCATTCATCCCTTGATTCATTTATCCAATCTGGTTGGATAATAGAAATAACAAAAAACAATGCTTCCACATCCTCATCCTTTCTTGAGAGTGCATATGCAACAACATTTTTCTTCCCTTTTTTGTAGATGATTTCAAAGACATAACCCAACATATTTTTGACCCATTTTTTCTGTTCTTCTAGAGATAATCTTTGTTCTAAAAAGTATTTATGACTATCATGATCCATTTTTACCTTGAAGTGTCGTCCCATTAGGTAAGGTCGCCATTTCTTAAGTGCATGTAGTATTGCCAACATTTCCTTCTCATAAATAGCTTTCTTGAGATATAGCCGTAAAAATACCCAATCGCCTACATTGAAACTTCTTTCACTGCAATGTTGATATGCCCGTTGTTTCAATCGATTCTACACCAAAGTGGCATTATCCTTTAAAAGTTAGAGAACTTGTTGTTGATGCTTGATGCGATCTTTCACTACTTGAATCTTTTTCTTCTTGATATGTCCTTCTATATCGAGAGTTTGAGGAGTCGTAATTTCTTCCAATGCATTACAAGATAGGGTTGGATCCATTTCTTGATGCTCGATGTGATCTTTCACTTCTTGAACATTTTTCTTCTTGATATGTTCTTCTATCTTGATAGTTTGAGGAGTGGTAATTTTGGCTAATTCATTACAATATATGTTTAGATTCATTTCTTCTTTCTCGATGTGATCTTTCACTTCTTGAACATTTTTCTTCTTGACATGTGCTTCTATCTTCCAATTTTTAGGAGTGGTAATTCTTGCCAATGCTTTACAAGATATGGTCGAATTCATTTCTTCATTCTCCAGGGTTGGATCCTGATGTATATCCTCTTCTTTTGATGTTTCTTGATCCTTTTCTTCCTCCTCTTCATAGTCTATGTAAAATAATATCTTCTCGGCACACTTATGACCTTTAGTGTATTTTCTATCACAATTGTAACAAAGCCCCTTTTCTCTTTTTTCTTCCAATTATTATGGTGTAAACCTTGTAGGTTGTGGAAGGCTAGGTGAAAAAAACACTTCCATAATTATAGTCGTCAATGGTGGGATTCCTTGTTTCCATAATTTTTCTTTCAATTTTTCTTGCCAAATTGAATGCCTTCTCCAATGAATTAGGTTCCCAAAGACAAACCTCATGTTGAAGGTTATCCTTTAAAGTCCCTATGGAGAAATCAATCCTCTGCTTCTCCGGAATATCATTTTCCCTTATATTCGATTTTTGAAAGTCCTCAATGTGCTCTGCCATTGAAAACTTTTGTTTGAGATTTATCAATTGGCTAAAGAAGGTGTTTCTCTTTGTATCCTCATATGTGTTATCAATTCCTCCATGAAAATTGACCAGGTAACAAGTGGTTTCCCAGAACAAAGCCCCTTTATACCATAAAAATTGCTCCAGTTCTAAATATGAAGATGCAATACGTACCTTTTGTAACAGTTGTAGCTCATGTAAATCAAAATATTACTCCATCTGTAAAATCCAATTGATCAGATCGTTACCATCAAACTTTCTCATATTTCCTTTTCTTGATTTTAGGAGCTTGATCTTGAAACAACTGTAACTTTGTAATTTCGAATATTCCAGTTCTGAAATCATGACCTACAATAGCCCTCAGCATCCTCTTTCCAATTCCACCATTCTGATCGAAATTTGATTCTCCAAGAAAGAGTTATGCACAATCCCCCAAGATGGCCGGATTATATACCTTTTCAGAAGAGCGAACTTGTATGAAATACCATGTGTCACTTTTTTCACCTTCAGATCTGAAAAATATACACAAAAAACTACAGTCCGTCCTGTTTCTATAACTTCTTACGAAATTTCAATTTGATGCTCAAAGAGACTTATGATGATTATCCCAAGGTCACTTGTTTAATATGTAATTCAGGAGTCTTCAAAAACTCTAACTTCCTCAAATCATATATTGGACAATATAGTGAGACAAGATCTAAAATTTGGACCCAAGGTTTATACCGCTTTATTCTCAAATTTGTTTTTGATTTTAACTTCTGAAACTTCGTAGCGAGCAAGTTATAGCAAAACTTCCACGATGACCTATTTTAGATGAAATTCTGGAGCTTGGGAAAATCCTAACTTCGTCAGATCATATAATTGAAAATGTAGCGAGACGAGATCTAAAATTTAGACCCAAGGTTTAGCACGATTTCATCTCAAATTGATTTTTGTTTTAGCTCTAGAAACACCGCAAAAAACAAGTTATAGCGAAAATTTCATGATGTCCTGTTTGGAGCAGTGAAACCCTAGAATTCAAAGCTCTAATACCAAATGTTATGAAATCATCTCACAAAAAGATAGAAAAGATAGATCAATGCCTTGGGAATAAGCCTCTTTGAGGGGGCAACCTCCTTTACATTACACAAATGAACAATTCTTGGATGATACAAATGACAAGACTTCCTTTCTATATATATGAGTCTAAGGTGTCATAATATAATCATAGCCGACATAGCAATAATAATGTAAGGACACACTAATAACAATATGGAGACTACATGGGCACAAAAATATAATAAGGGATTGGTACTAATAACAATAAGGGGTTACACTAATAGTATAGGGACCTAACATATAATAACTTCTTTTATTGTCAAACTGTCTCCTATTACCTTTTGCAGTATCTTTCCCTTTGTCATGGTTGTCTTTCTCAAGACATTTACTAGTATAATGACCAACTCTACCACAACCAAAACATTTGAATAGAAGATTACCTTTAAACCTTCTGGTACCCAGTTGAACTTTCTTTACATAGTTCACCTCATCTTCTTATCATGATTCCTTGTGTTGTTCCTTTTCTTTCCCTTTTGCAGATGCTTTAAATGTGGTTTCGCTCACTTCTAAGGGACCTCCTTTCCTCATTTCAAAAGCAGTCAAGATCCTGTGTAGTTTAACAATAGTAAGAGTCTACAGATCCTACTTCTCTTCAATGGAAGACACTTTTGACTCGAATTTAGGATTTAGAGATCTTAAGATTTTATCTACTAAAGTGGTGTCCTTTATTTCTTCACTGAGATTTTTCAAGCGATTTACAATCTCATCTATATGTAGGAAGAAACTAGAAATATTTTCATCATTATGCATTCTGAGAGTTTCATATTGAATTCTAAGAGTTTGGAGTTTAGCACTTTTTACCTTGGTATCGCCTTCATAGCTTTGAATTATTTTGTCCCATTTCTTTTCTGCTGCATCTGTGGGAATTGTGGCTCGACATTGGTAACCTCCTCCCAAATTGCCCAAACATTTGCTCCAAGGGACCAATGATAGAATCTAGTTCTTTTCTTCCAATATATGAAATTTTGATAGATGTTGTTCCATCTTGATTGCTCATCTTGGGAGATCTTCCTTCAAGTGATCAAGATTCTTTTAAAGGACTTGCTTTGATACCAATTGTTGGGAAAAATATTAAGAGGGACGGTGAATTAGTATTTTAAAAACTCAATATAATAATTTTCTTTTTGAAATATGTATGCGACTTTACTAAACCCAACTTGCGTATGTACATGACTGTTGTAAAAGAAACCAGCATATGCTTAGTAAACCTGTAAAACAACTAATTCTTTATCTGTTAAACTTAAACCAGAATTTAAGAGATTTATCAAGTATTTGGTAAGCACTAAGAAGGTGCAGTAAGAACAAAATAAAGTATCACACATAAGAAACACACATGAACATCACAATTTAAGGTGGAAACCAAATGTGGGATACAACCACTCTTGTTGTCATCTCAGTATTCAAACTTATTAATATCAAAAAATTCTTACATCCTTGTACTAGTGTAGAAGCATGCCAATACACAAGCACCCACTTGTTGAAGGCTACAACATTCACTCATTCCCCAACTCCTACTGGAAGAAAACTCCAACCTCCTTATCTGATTACCAGATACTATTGGAAGACAGCTTCAAATTCCTCACTGAAGGCTCCAACACTCAACAACATCCATTGACTAATTTTCATAAATTTTCACACCTGATCCACCCGCTTTAATACATTACAATTTGTAGATAAATTGAAGCAAACACCAACTTAATCAATATAACAGTGAGATCACTTAACAAGAACAAAAAATTGAACTTAGAATACTGCATCAACAAACATAATCAATTGCAACCCTGATCATTCATATGCCAACATGTATACGCTACTTCACTTAAGCAAACCTACATGTGTATGTGCATTTTTGTAGAGAAACCTCTGTACAGATCTCAATATACTAAAAACTTGTAATTCTGAATTAGACACAGAGTTGACAAAAGTTATTCTGAAATATTTTCTTAGCTTACAAAACCCTCATACTGTTAGTAGCATCAATAATTTTTTCAACGAATCAACATGTAACCAAATTCAACTTCATCATTCAATCTGTTCTACTTCAAGCATTATCACTCAATCTAGATTAACATGAGGGCATCATTGAGACAAAACAGAGATAAAACAACACTAATCAAGTTGATCTGTCATTTGTGAACAAAATCCCCTCCTTTATGTACACGACTTTCAAGAAACGAACCCACGTGTATACATGATTGAACCAGGACCAACTTGCATATAGAGCTACAAATTTTGACCTAAAATTGCACAACTCTTCAGAACTTCAGAAAGACCCAGATCATAATATTCAGAGATAAAAACATGTGTCAATACTTAGACCTAGTCAATCAATGAGAAAATCATACAATGGAAAATCATTTTAGGTCTCATGATCCTGATCCATCATTGTATTCATCGGTGCATAATTATTTCATGTTTATTTGTCAACTGTTGGCCTTACAATGAAAATATACTTCAGATTTAAGTATTCATAAAAAAAAATCAAATGTAGACATAACACTTTGATCTCATATGGGCTTCACTCTGAGAGAAATACTATACCGTGTGGGTTCATATTGGGGGATATATATTGAGGAAAAAATGAAATAATATGCTGGGGGATATATAGTGGTAAAGGGTTTTTATTTTGACAAGTATAAAAAATGGAGCTGAAACTTAATGAAAAATTATAAAGGGGTATAAAAAATATTATTGGAAAAATGGATACCTATAGTGTCTAGTGAAAATAGGGTTTCTTTAAATTGGGAAGGTGTATTGGGTTCATATTGTTAGGGGGTTAAATAATGTGATTTTTAGAGGCATTTGCCAATATGTAGTCAAATTAGGGGTATTGTTTAGTATGCCACAAATGCACATGATATGTCAGAGGTTCATTGAGTGAAGCCCCTGTGTTTGATCTTCACCTCCTTATATAGTTAGAGCCTTAACTAATACCACGACCGAAAACTACACTAGTTCCTGTGGTAATCTTGGATGGGATCAGGTAACCATTATTGCACTCAATATTGTGGGCCAATACCATGGTAAGGACCCTTGGTATTCTTAAATTAGTGCGTCATCATGTGTGTGACTTTCTTCCTTGTACCTTCCTGTATACATGACTTGGCCTTGACAAACCCACGTATATATCTTCAAATCTTCCCCTTTATCAAACTTTTGATTCTTATCTATAAACCTTTCTCCCATCATTCTATCATTCTGTTCCATCACTCTATCACCTCTGAACTGACCTGTAGATTCATCTAGTTACCATATACATGTTCTATTACAATTTAGTTGCAATCAAGGACAACACACGCATCATAATGCCAACATGTTGGACTATGGTTGACTATGATTAATTTTCATATTGAGACAACCTTTCTCACAATGCGATGTTGGATAATGGTTTACCATGGTTAATTTTCATATTGAGATAATTTTTCACACAATGCAATGTCAGACCATGGTTGACCGTGGGTGACCATGTTGCCATAATGTGATGTTGGACAAAGAAAAAATGTTTGTCATAATGTGACCATGGTTGACCATCTTTGACCCTAATTTACCATTGTTGACCATGGTTGATTTTCATATTGAGACAATATTTGTCACAATGTGACCATGGCTATTGACCATGGTCGACCATAATATACCATTGTTGACCATGGTTAAGTTTCATATTGACACAATATTTGTCACAATGCCATGTTGGAACATGGTTTACCATGGTTGATTTTCATATTGAGACAATCCTTGTCAAAATGCGACATGGGACCATGGTTGACCATGGTTGACCATGAATAATTTTAATGTCGAGATAATATTTGTGACAATGGGACATTAGACCATGGTTGACCATGGTCGATTTTCAATATTGAGAAAATCATTGTCATAATGCGACATTGGACCATCATTGAGCATGATTAATTTTCATATTGAGACAATCTTTGAAACAATGAGACATATTATAATTGGCTCCATGTGACAATTATAAAACCCCAAGGTAATACTAAACCCAAGGCTTTAATATTATAAACCTAAGGGATTAATACTAAAAACCCAAGGGATTATAAACACAACAGAATAATATTAAAGCTAAGGGATAAATATTATAAACGCAAGGTATATAAACGATAAGATAAATATTATAAACCCTAAAATAAACATGGTTGACCTTGGTTAATTTTTATATTGAAAAAATCATTGTGACAATGCAACGTAGGACTATGGTTGACCATGATTGATTTTCATATTCAAACGACCTTTCTAACAATGTGATGTTGGACATTGGTTGACCATGGTTTTTTTCATATCGAGACAATCTTTGTTAGAATGCAACATTGGAGCATGGTTGACCATGGAAGACCACATTGTTAAAATGTTATGTTGGACAGAGAGACAATCTTTGTCAAAATGTGACCATGGTTATTTACCATGGTTGATTTTCATATTGAGACAACCTTTGTCACAATGTGACATTGGGACATGGTTGACCATGGATGGCCATGGTTGTCACAATGTGATGTTGGACCAAGAGACAAACTTTGTGACAATGTGATGAAGGTTATTAATCATGGTTAACCGTGGTTGATTTTCATATTGAGACAATATTTGTCACAATGCGATGTTAGAAGATGGTTGACCATGGTTGTTTTTCATATTGAGAAAATCCTTGTTGAAATTTGGCATTGGACCAATGGTTGAGCATGGTTTATTTTAATGTCGACATAATATTTGTCACAATGCAACATTGGACCATGGTTGATTTTCTTATTGAGACGATCATTGTCAAAATCCGACATTGGACCATGGTTGGCCATGATTGACTTTAATATTGCGAAAATCCTATGATAAACCAAAGATAAATATTATAAACCAAGGTACATAAACCCTATCATAAATATTATAAACACCAAAATTAGCATGGTTGACCATGGTTAATTTACATATTGAGACAATATTTGGCACAACAGGACATTGAACCATGTTTCACCATGGTTGAGCATGATTGATTTTCCTATTGAGACAATTTTTTGTCACAATGTGATGTTTGATGATGGTTAACCATGGTTGACAATGATTGACCATGACTAACAATGGTTGACCATGGCTATGCATGGTTCAGGTTTTTCACATTGAGATAATGTTTGTCTAAATTTGACATTGGACCATGGCTGACCATGATCAACTATGGTTGACGATGGTTGTCCAAGGTTCATTTTCATATTGATACAATCATTGTTGCAACTTGACATTCGACCATGCTTGACAAGGTTTATAAATTCAAGAGATTTGTATTAAACCCAAAGATTAATATTATAAACCCTTCAATTAATAAACCCATGAGATTAATATTATAAGCCTAAATGAATAATAAACCTAAGGCATTAATACTAAAAACCCAAGGTATTATAAAACCAAGGGAATAATATTAAACCCAAGGGATTAATATAATAAACGTACAGTATATAAACCCTATGATAAATATAAACCCTAAGTTAAGTATAAGATTGATTTAGGAGTCCCCTACACAAATTTAATATCTAATTTGGTGGTGACCTTAAAATTGAGTTATCATTATTATTATTATCAATATAATATTTATGTAAAAAACATAGAAAAATTAGTACATATAATAAATTCATAGTAATGATAAAAATTATATATTTTTTAATTAAAATAAAAAAATAACCATTTGAAAATTATATATATATATATATATATATATATATATATATAATAAACTTATAAATTTAATAATTCTCAATTAAAGATAATAAATATATAAAAAAGGCGAAGCGGAAATAGTAAAAAATCAAGGTAAATAGATTTCAAAGCTTGACTTTTGCCAAGGTCGATCTCTTTTTCTCGATATCATCCGTCTTCGATTTACCATCACTTTCCTTAGAATATTCAATGTAATATTATATATTGAGATTGTTAATTAAATTTATAATTCATAATTACTAAAAATTAATTTTAAATTGATATTAATATTTAATTATTTTTAAACGAAATAAAATTAATTTATCTTATTTTAATTTTATTTTTTCATATTTTAAACTAAATTTTAAAACTCATTATACTGTGACGAGGCATAAATTTTTATCATCAAACTAATTGATAATAAATCAATTAATAAATATACACGAGCATTGCTATTTTAATTTTCATTATCATAATTTAAAGTTAAAATTTAACAAATTATTCATATTAAAAATCTCATATAAAAAATAATTTTTTGATAACAACTAATTGAATTTTAATTATACATAAGAATTTTATATTAAAATAGTTTTTATATAATATAAAAATTTAGATCTTATGAATTTTCATAACGCTGTATATATCTGACTCAAAACTCACAATTTTTTATTTAATTGGTAACATCAACCAGTTAACATCAACGACTTGGTGGTAGGATCTGACCATCAACCGGTTTTCATTTGACTCGTAACATTAACTTTAAATTCTAGTTCTGGTCGATTCTGATAATATAGATGTATCTTCCTTAATACGACAACTAAATCCAGAACATCCTAAACCCAATAAAATACTTCTAACATTCTACCAGCAAATAAAATAGTAGACAAGTTATTTAAATTTCAAAATTTATTCAGAAAACATAGGCAATATTTTCAGTTAGTTGTAAATAAAATAAATAGATATTTTTCCTTAAATGTAAAAAATAATTTAAAACAATAGACAATATTCGGAGAAAAATATAAAAATTATTGATAAAATGTAGGTAATATGATGAGAATTTAAACAATTTTCTTATAAATAAAATAGATAAACAATCTTCTTATAAATGAAATAGATAGACAATTTTATTTAAATGTCGAAAATAATGAGAAAGTATAGGCAATATTTTGAGAATTTTAATATTTTAATTATAAATGACATATTTAAATTTCAAAATTTAATGAAAGAAGGGACAATATTCATCATATATAAAAATTTAATGAAAAAAGAGACAATATTCCTCATATCTAAAGTATATGTTATTTTTATTTAAGTTAGAAATCTAATCAGAAAGCATGGGCAATATCATGTGAATCTAGACTCAATGTTATAAATGAAATGTTCAAAGACAAGTTTTTTTAAATTTCAAAATATAATCATCAAACAAGGGAAATATTATGAGAATTTTAATATTGTGCCCATAGGCATGGACAATTTCCTTTAGATTTCCAGTTTTAATAAAAAAGTATAGAAAAGGTAAACCAGTCATTTCCATTTGACATAAACATGAAAAAAATTAACTAAAATAAATTTCATATAAACATGAATTATGATTTTTTTTACACATGGTATTACTAAGATATCATGTTGACCTACAGTATTATTACACAACTTTTTAACACAAATTTGTTATTTGTTTTTTTTATTATGTATATATATATATATGAAATATATGATAATTTAAATAGTTAGATGACTATAAACTTTTAGACACTATTTAATTTATATAATTACATTAACATAATTTAAGAAAAACATATACTTTTCTGGAACACAATGCAATCAATAATACCCATCAATGCAATTGATTAATGGGAAATGGGATTCATTAAAAGTTAGATTTTCCACTATGAAACAATTATTATAATTATTTTTTAATTTTAATATTAAAATAATATTTTAACTTATTAATATATAAGAATCCAAATATAATTTTTATTTAAGTTATTTATATATCTTTTTAAAGTATAAGCTTGGCAAGCAAAAAGAGAATTAAAATAGAAATCTTTATATGTGCACCTGTTTAGGAAATGATACTAATCACATGGCATAATTATCTTAGACATATGAAACGGTAGATTTGGTTCTCAAAAACCATGTATTCCTTCGGTTAAAATATTTCTACCAGCAAGGAATCTAAGAAGTCTCATTTAATTGAAAGGACTTTGAGTTGTCAATTGAAAAACAATTCACCATAAATTAACTAAATAGAAAATGATTACAAAGGAATTTGTACTATCAAATCACAACCTTCACCCTCAATTCATTAAACTAAAAATGACTTTAAAACAATATGTACCATCAAATCACACATACAATGCAGCCTGCGCGTGACTGGTTCCCAAAAAGCTAGAACGTAAAAAACAACTACCTCGATTAGGATTGTTTTTAACCATTATGATAAACACAGAGTGATTCAGGTTTTCTCTGTTAACTGATACGTGGGTGTCTTACAGCAATGCATTCCACTCAACTGGCCGCACTTTTAAAAGAATTCAGTTTCTGAGGTGAAGTTTAATAAATAGACCATGAGATGAATGGAGACCCCTCGCTGGATAGATTAGAAGACCAAAATACAACAATTGTTTTAATCGATGACAATGGAGAAACAACACTTGGTATTCGTTTTAAAGCGGTACCATTGGCAAGGGGCCCAAATAAAGTCATCTTAAAAAGAAGATGCCTTTCCATTAATTCTTTATTTCCTAGGAGTTATAATGCATGTCTAGCGCATGGTCTTTCGGTATTGGTCGTAAGGACATGACCTGTCCTCAAATATTTCAAATTAGATCTCATTGTTGAATTTGTACGTATTATTTTGATCCGTGCCTGCAATGCATTGGTTCAGCCTTGCCCATGACTTAATTGGCTATTTTACAAATTTCACTTGCATTTGGAGATTTTTGTTTTCCTTTGATTTCTTCTTTTCTCATCTCGTCCGTGGAAGTGATGTGTGAAAAACCAAAAAAATTAATGGGGGGAAGTGCCATGGGGCCTTTTGGGTTATATAGTTAAGAAAACCAAAAATTCGAAGTTTTTCACAGTGACAAATTTTTGGTTCAAATATAGAAATTGATTTATATTTTTCAAACCTCAATAATTAAACTAAACTCAGTGACACTTAACTATGCCTTTTTTTTATAAATGAAAATATGATATATATGTTCTCATTCTCAATATCTAATATGTATATGCACATAAATGCATAACCTACGGATTTATTATATATTTTTTTTTAAATATGAAAGCGATGAGGTTCAAAATTATTCCATCCATGGTTTCAAATCCACATCATACATATAGATTGCATTTTAAACACATTGTATTTGTATGAACCTTACACAAAATTGATGACATGAATTGAATTCAGTCACATAATTTGGTGACATGAATTGAATGCAGTCACATAATAGGAAAAGAACCCTTTTGGTTTCATTATCTCATGGCGACTGATCGAAAAACAACCATGACATAGATACGTATGGCATTAGTTTTAAATTGAAGCGGATCTTAGAAGGTTGTGCGCACAATATGTCTCTCAATGCCCACGTTGATGTAACGCACGATTTGACAATCTAAAAAAATAGAAGTATATATGCTCTCAACTTCTTATGTTTTGTCTGTCATAGTGGTCCAGAACAATGGCATTTATTTTTGTAAAGTATTACAATTTTCCAACCATATGTCCTACTTTGTTGATCTACTTGAGCTTGTAATTCATATGGATTCATTTATAATACCATGCAACTCTTAGAATTTGATCAAGACCTCTCAACATTTGATCAAGAAAACACACTATAAAGAAATTTGATGAAACTCTGGTACTTTAACGAAAGAACTTATGATTTGAAACAAATTTTAACTGAGGGGCCAAGTCTAACGGTGACGGTAAAATCCTCCTTAGCTTTGAAGAAATTCGTCTTTCCGGTAGCAAGAATCTCTGAATATCCATACTATGGCCTATGCCGAGCAAATTGGGCGCAAATTGGGCTTGATCAATCCATCTCTACTTTCTCCTTTTCCCTCGTACGCTCACCTGCTCGGAAAGAACAATTAGTGATGGAACAGAATGAGAATGACCGAAACAGAAATTTTAACTGCAACCCGCCTCTCTTTCTGCCCTCGCTCCGCCCTCTCACTGAGCTCGTTGATTCCTGGATCACTTACTGTAGCGGGCTTGCTCTTCATTTACAATTGGTGCTCCGGGCGGGCAACAGTTTGGGCCTGTCACCTACTCGGAAAGAAAAATCAGTCATGGAAGGGAATGATGAATGATCGAAAGAGAAATTTTAAACATAACTCTCCTCCCTCGCTTCCCTCGCTCGATCCACTCACTCAGCTCGTTGATTCTCCGGACGAGCTACATTTATTGATTCCTGTATCACTTACTACAGCGGGATTTCTCTTCTTTTACGGTTGGTGCTCTGGGTGGGCCACGTTTAAAATACGATTTGAAACGCTTCGCAGTCCATGAGGTTTGAAATGGTTCCTACTCCACTAGCCACCACGCCTCGCCACTTAAAAAAACCCTAGCCATATATAAGCTCTAAGATGAAGCATATTCCCATGACATTAAGACATTAAATCTCAGCGGTTGACGTAAAAAGTCAACCAGCAGCAGCTCTAAGATGAAGCATATTCCCATGACATTAAGACATTAAATCTCAGCAGTTGATGTAAAAAGTCAACAAGCCTTTTCCATTAGGTTGAAAACCCTAGCCATATATAATCTCTAAGATGAAGCACATTCCCACGACAATAAGACATTAAATCTCAGCAGATGATGTAAAAAGTCAAGAAGCCTTCTTCTATTAGGTTGAAATAGGAAGCCTTCCACTAATCAGCTTAAGGTTGAAATAGGAAGCTTTCAGCTAATGAGCTTAAGGTTGAAATAAAAGTCCAGAAGCCTTCTTTTATTAGGTTTAAATAGGAAGCCTTTCCCTAATGAGCTTAAGGTTGAAATAGGAAGCCTTCCGCTAATGAGCTTAAGGTTGAAATAGGAAGCCTTCCGCTAATGAGCTTAACGTTGAAATAAGAAGTTTTCCACTAAAAATTAGAAATATATAACCTATGTTTGCTCAATGCTGAAGTGGGATCTTCCACTGGTGTGATTTTCATTGAATGCTAAAATGTATACTCATGGGAAATTTTGGTTTTTCTGGCCTAACATATATAAGAATATCAATGGGTGTAATTGTTAATATTTGTTGTTTCATTGTTAATATTATTTATTTTCTTTTACGTAAAACTTTGTCATGTTTTGTTATATTATTATATAGTAATTTAGTATTTAAGTAAAATATAAATTTATGAAATATATTATTATTATTATTAAAATGTAAATTTATAAAATATATTATTATTATTATTATTATTATAAATTAATATATATGAAAAGTGTTTGGTAGATAAATCTATTAAAACATAGTATTTTATTAAACTTATTATTAGTTTTTTATTTTTTTCACATGAATTACTACTTATAGAAACAAAAAGAGTTCAACAAAAAAAACAATGCTCAATGTCTTCTCATCAATTTAATACAACAAATATTTGAAACTATCCCGTTTAAATTCATTAGAGTGCCCATCATAATACACACTTAAAGTATTAAGATGTGGAATATAAGCTTGAGTCATGTACCAAACTTTGTTACTCTATAAGGTGTTTTCATTCATTCCATTATTGAATAGGTTCCTTATTCTGTATATTTTTTTGGTAAAATGATGTTCAAAATATATTTTGAGTAGTAGTCAATCTATGTCTGGAACAAAACACCATGCCATTTCAATAGATAATTTACTCTTCCTTTCAATAATACTATTTTGCTAAGGTGCATTAAGTACAAATATCATCCAAGAGCCACTATTTTGTGATACGTAGCTCTCAAAATCCTAGTTCACATATTCACTTATTTTGTTATTATATGGTAGGAATTTCATATGTTACCCACATTTCTTTAAAGAGATAGTTGTATATTACTTGAAGTTTTAGAGACATGACCATTTTTTCAATAAATATTAAATTTAAATATATCTTGCACTGATTAATAATGGTTTGTTGACTATACATAATTTATAATGGAAATTTGTATTCAAATATTAACTCTGTATTCTTTCACTATCTCAAATATGTCATCTCTATTCCTTCACTATCTCAAATATGTCATGGTGACTATTTTCAAACAAAAAGCCATTACATGCACCATTATATATAAAATAAACCCATGAAATCCACTAACTGTATTAAACTTCACCATTAGTGTGATAGTTTGGATTCAATGATTGAGTTTTTCATCCCAAAACTTTTCTTCGACTTTTAGTTTTTGCTATGATTGTAGTTAATATGACATCCTTTTTAGGGAAATTACATCACTTACTAAAAAAAAATTGTGTTAATAATGTTTCAAACAACAATAATAATTTCATTGGCCATATTCTTTATAGAAGGCTTATAAGACTAGAATTCAACCTTCTTTTTTGTTTTGTTAATTGGCATACTTAAAACAAATTATAACTCAAACATTGTAGCACTCAATGTTGTGATAACTAACAACATAAATAAGTAGATAATGATTAACAACAAATATTTCTTCTTTTATATCATTAATCAATGAATCAAAGGGAGAAAAAATCGTACCCATATTAAAACCACAACTAGAGAAAAATATATACTCATTTTTAGAAGTATAAGCTTACAATGATTGAGAATTACCAACAAACAATGTGTAGTTATCTCCCTTAGCCTCTAAAATTTGATTCCATGGGTTGGTCATTAAATTATTCCACACTTCACCTTCCAAATATTTGACCTTATCCTCGTTTAGTTTTCTTCTAGAAAATATTTTCAACATATCCTATCATTATCAACCTCATCAACATAATCCCTTTATTTCTCTTCATTGTATTCTTGAATAGATCGGTATAGTTTAAGAATTTTTTCCTTTAACATATATGATTGTTGCCTAAAATCATGTTTTCACTCATGAAGGATTTTTTCTTGTGCCCATATTAGCGACTATAAAAGGATTCAAAAGAATAGCCATTGTGATCTTCTTTTCTCAAAGTCCAAAAGGAAAAGGATGTTGGATATAATCTATCATAGGAGTCTTCTCATATTTTCAAAATAATTTCTATAAAAAAAACTATTGCTATTTGAAATTACTTTTCACGTCTATGTGATTTCAACTAAAAGGAAAGTTATCCATTTTCTCAGTAGAAATACAATTAAATCATTAAAATTATTGGTACAAATAAATTATTGGTCCCACATGATCTCAATCTATCTTGATTCCTATTTAAAATGGAAGAAGAAATAGGGAAGGCAAGGAAAAAAATGATTAGATATTAGAAAGTATTACAAGATCGTTGGAT
This sequence comes from Pinus tabuliformis, assembly GCA_031772625.1. Lineage (NCBI taxonomy): Eukaryota > Viridiplantae > Streptophyta > Pinopsida > Pinales > Pinaceae > Pinus > Pinus tabuliformis. Next base: position 722,488,926 of record CM062808.1, on the reverse strand, counting down.
AAGAAATTAGTGGCAGAGAAACACTTCTATATGGGAGTTCTAATTTTTAATTGAGATAATGTAGGATTCTTCCTACCTATGATGTGTCTAGTGTTCACCACCTAATTAGTGATTTTTTTTTTTGAGTGTGAATGCTCTTCCCTATCAATCGCTACATCCACTTCTGTCATTATGATTTCCTCTTCAATATCTAGTGTGTTTCATGATGTTATAGCCAAGTAGAATATCTGGCATGAGTATGAGCTCTAGAGCCCCCCTTAGCACATTTGTGGCTTGAATCTCAATGACATGCTGGCTCAGAAGGGATGAAGAATAAAAAGGGAGGGGCTTAGAGTTAATAATAGATTAATACAACAGATATATAGTGGACCTACAATGATAACTACAAGGCGATGAAAAGGGTGATTGGATAAAAACTAGGGGGGAGGGAATAGAATAAGAGAGGACCAAACTGCATGGGAGAATCAAAAGTCTTGATGATGAAGAACAGGGATTATAAGAGAATTAGATAAGTGAAGGCTTCAATAAGGTTAATAAGTCCCCTCATAGAGTGGGAAATAGGGAGCCACTATCATTGATATTCCAATAAGGAAATAGGCCAAACAAGAAGCTCTATTAGAGAAGGATTGAGAATATTGATAGTAAAAAATTTACCCTATGAAGATAGATTGAGAAACAATGATGTGGTGTCTAACTTCAACTTCTAATAACAACTCTAGTTCCAACCTTTCCCTGAGAAAGTGAGATATCAGAGTAAGGATATCCTAAGTGTACTAATTTTGGGGTAGGCTAGGCCAAAAAGACCTAACCCTGCCCCCACTAGAAAAATTACACCAATAGGAAATGAACTAGATACACTAAAGTGAATATCCCAACACTATGTGTGAAAATAATGAGAAAGAAGGAAATAAAACAAAGCTATTTTAACGTAGGTGGAGATTCAACCACCAAAACTCATTATTTTCCACTTCAAATTTTCTTCTAGAACCATCAAACACTCTTTTTTTATAACGTTGAATAACTTTGAATTTGATATAATTAAGAAACTATTTTTGTTAAGCACTCCAATGTTGAAAATTATCGAGTAGGGTGGTAACCACATCTACCTCATCAATTTTAAGAGGTGATGGCCAAGGTAATATCCCATCGCACCACCTCCCCCTCCTCCCCTTTTAATGTGTTTTCCCACCCCATCTATGAGGTTCATAGAGATCTCTTTAATTAATATCACATGTTTTTTGTATGATCTATTAACTTAGTGTTGGAATGCTACTTAAACTATGTGTGTCAAAAGAAATGAACTATTTAGTTGTAGGTTTCATGGTAGTTATATCCAATATTTCATTCATGCACATAATGATAATTTATGTTTTACTATAAGGTCATGTAATTTATGGGGTTATACATACAATGAAGTCAATTTTTGTTAAGTCAAACATATTGAAAATACTTCTCAAATAACTGGGATCATCCTACATGCGTTTAAAGGATTACTAAGATCATCCATCTGTTTCTTTGTCAAAGTGAAATTAAAGGTCAATGGGCTAGGAAAGACATTATGGATCATGTGGGACCAATAATTTATTTGGAGATTGTTGGCTTTATGATTATTTGGAGTTCTTTTACCTTTGAGAACTGTTTTACCTGTATCAAGATCACGAACAAGACACCCATTTGATCTGAATATAACCTCGGTTCTTTGATCACACATCTGGCTTACACTTAGAAGATTATGCTTTAGTCCATCAACAAACAAAACATTTCCAGCCTTAACATCTTCTTTTAAAGGAGCAATACCTTTTCCTTTTATAGTTGCAGGAGTATCATTTCCAAAAGAGACTTTCTTTCCCTTTTCTAAATTAGAATAAGATTCAAGTTTTTCTTTATCACCTGTCATATGCTTTGAACATCCACTGTCAATGTACCATAGATTTTCTTGTCCTTCTGCATAGAATGCTATCCCACATCTTTCTGTTTGAGGTTCCTTTATTTTCCATGTTTTGGTGCCTGAGGTTTGTTCCCTTTTTTGTTCTTGTACCTTTCTTTCCGGAAACCTGCTTCTGCATTCAAAATCTTCATGTCCAAAATTATTGCAAATAGAGCATTCAACTTCATTTTCAAGAGCTGAAAAATTGTTGTAGGTCCTTTTTGTAATCCCTGTCATACTTCTTTGCTTTTGAGCTTCCCTAGTCATGATTGTTTTATACGCAACACATTGAGCTGCTTTGTGACCAAAGTTATGGCAAGAAAAGCATTGTCCATTGAAGAAGTTTCTGCGATTATTGAATCTACCAGTCAACTGATTGTAATTTCTATTTTCATCTATTCTTGAACCAAATTGGGAAGATTTTACCTGTGGCTGGTTGTGGCTTTTGTTCACTCTTAAGCTGGATTGCCCCTGATAGTTTCTGTTTGACGTTTGTCCCTGCTTTACCTGATGATCTTCCTTGTGCTCTTGCTCATTTCTTCTTGCTGCATCAAGATAACTTTTTGAAGTGGATGCTTGAGAAGTTTCTCCATTATAGCCCAGACCTGTCTTATTTAGTGGAGACCGCTGCACACTGATAATCTCATTCAACGTTTCAGATCCTTTGACAAACTTGAGATTAATAGTTTTTGTTTTCTCAATTTCTTTTCTAAGACCAACAATTTCACCTTCTAATTTTTCAAGATGTTTTTCCTTTTCATCAATCTGAAATTGTAGAGTATCAATAATCATGTTCTTTTCTTCTATACATCTCTTGAGTCTAGTAATTTCATCATAAAGGTTATCCACATCTACAGCATCCTCATAATCATCATCTTCAAATGCCATTAACAATCTATATTTGTTACCTTGTTCATCTTCATCACTGTTTGATAAGCCATCACTATCTTCATGGGTGTAGTAGCTTTTCTTATTTGCACTTTGTTTCTTGTTCCATCTAACTGGTTCCTTTCCTTTATCCTTATAAGAGCATTTTGCAGCATAATGACCTACTCTTCCACAAGCAAAACATTTGAAAGGTAGCTTACCTCTGAACCTTCCAGAACCTCTTTGAAGATTTCTGACAAAATTTGATTCTTCTTCCTCTTCTTCTGGAACATGACTTGCTTCATAGTGATCTTCTTTGCCTGATGCTTTAAAAGCAGCTTCCCTTCTGTCTGATGGACCTCCCTTTCTCATTTCATAAGCAGTTAGAATTCCATGCAGCTGAGACATAGTGAGAACACGGAGATTTTCCTTTTCTTCTACTGCAGATACTTTAGATTCAAACTTGGGGGATAAAGATCTTAGAATCTTTTGAACTACTATAGTCTCTTTTATTTCTTCACCCAAATTTTTCATACAATTAACAATCTCATCTACCCGAAGAAAATAATTAGCCACACTTTCATCATTATACATCTTGAGAGTCTCATATTGAATCCTGAGAGTTTGAAGTTTAGCTTCTTTTACCTGTTCATCTCCTTCATAGCTAGTGATCATTTTGTCCCATATCTCTTTTGCTGATTTGAAGTGCATGACCTTCATGAACTCTGTTTGAGATATACTTCCTAATAGAGTACTGACTGCTTTTGCATTTGTTTCATACTGCTTTTTCTCAGCTGGATCTGTAGGAGTAGCTGAAGGAAAGGCATAGCCTGATTCTACAATGTTCCAAACTTCTGTACCAAGAGATTGAAGATATGCAGTAACTCTTACCTTCCAATAATTGAAGTTTGTCCCATCGAAGACGGGTGGCCTGATTGATGCTTCTCTCTCGTAGTTGCTCATGATGAACGATCTACCTTCAAGCGATCAAGCTTTTCTGAAGGACCTGCTCTGATACCAATTGTTGGAAATAATACTGAGAGGGGGGGGTGAATCAGTATTATCAAGCAATTTACCAAATCTTCCTTATTTGATCTTTTGAATTATTCTTGCATATCAGTACCATAAAATAATGAGCATGAATAAAGAAAATACACCAAAGAACACAAGATGTAAGGTGGAAACCCAATGCGGGAGAAAACCACCTGCTGCAATATGTCTCTATCTTCTTTCAAGAAATTCTTTTTACAATGATTTTGTACTGGTGCAGTCCTTTACCAGCACGCAGGCTGCAACCTGCAGAGAGCTACAACTCTCTCTCGTTTTCCAGTCTCTCCTGGAAGGGAGCTACAACCCCCTACTTCTTTTCATGAAGAATCAAATGATCAACAAGTATACAACAGATACAGTCCACTACAGATATCAGATCAGTAATTACAGAAATAACCCAGAACACTTTATGAACAGAAATATACAGTTAACAGATCATCTTAAGACAGGGACGCATATTTTCTTTCTGTGACCTGCGACTGGACGCAGTCTACCTTCCACTGTTCTGCGTGCCGACGCACTGTTCCTCTATGCCTTGCTGCGACCGGCGCACTCAGAAACACTATCGCGCCGCGTCTTTTGCTTCAGAGACGCACCCAATAACACAGTCGCGCCGCGTCCTTTGCCTCAGAGACGCACCTGAGCCTTTACTGTACTGCGTCCCGGCGCACTTTCCCTTCACTGAACCTGCGTCCCTTCAGATATATAAAAGATATGAGGACTTCAGAACCAACCCAAACACTCAGATCCACAGATCTGATCATGCGCCATAGAGATCACAGTCCATTAGAAGATTCGCCTTCATAGATCTGGACTAGATCTCACCAAAAGATGTTCAACCAAGATGATGCTTAATCCAAATGAACTCCTTTGCTTTATATAGGCAAGCTTCTCCCCAAAACATGGAACAAAACCACGAGCCGACACCATAGAAACACAAAACCGTCGGCTAGATACCACACAAGAAACCCCCACGTGCTTTTCTCTGCCTTGAAATGTGTGCACTGGGCGGACGCACCTCCTGAACGGCTGGCCTGCGTCCCTGGACGCGGGTTCTGTATGGTATACCTGCGGGGACGCACTTTCTGAACATATTTCCTGCGTCCTTCTTGATTTATCACCTGAATGGGTTTGCCATCAAGGACAACACCTGAATCATAAAGCCAACATTTATATCTCTATTGTGTTTATGCACTCTTACAAGTAGTGGAGCAAGGCTTTTGATAATTGGGTCACTTTTCCAAGGCTATGGACATAGACTATTAATAGAGGAAAATGAAGAGAATAAGAATAAAATAGCTTGGAAAAACCATCAATAATCATTTCTTGTTTCAATAATATGGAACTATTCTACTAGTTGAGGGAAAACCATGTTGGAAAATGAACTCCATCTTTTCATCTTGTAGGTTTGACTAGTAATTTGTGTAATCTTCAACTAATTTTCAATCTAACTAATGGAAAATACATGTTATCATTGGAAACCATGAAAATGAAGCCAATATTCTTAACAAAAATATTTTTCCTCACAAAGCTAATGATTATCTATAAGCTTCCTTACAAATAATCGTTTTTTTGTGCAATGCATCATGAATTAAGCCAAGATCATTTTCTTTACTATTACAAAAAAACATTATTCATCTTCTATGATATTTTATTGAATGTTTCGATACGAAATTTCAAGTTAATATTTTCATTAAAACTATATACACAAAATAACAACGAGGAGGACATTATTAGTTTTTGGATTCATACATATAATATTACTAAAATAATTTCAACATATAGTATTCCTTTATTCATAACTTTCATCTTCATTCTTCTTCAATCATTTCTTGTCACGTTCTTTATTCCAATTTCATTGTGTCATTTTCTATGCTACTTCAAGCCTCTCTATCATTGTCTATTTTCTCTTCAATATTCACATTCCCTTTTTCTTCTTTTGTTCATGTCTATGGCCCTTTTCTTCCTTCATCTTATTTTTCTATCATGTTCTTGATGACCTCACATTGTTTATAATTTTCTATATTGTTTTCTTTTATCATAGAGTCTTCATATTCTTCTTTTTCTTTGTTAATTTTTCATCTTCCTTGTGTTTCCATCATCTTACATAATTTTTCATTCGAATATTCTACTATAATACCCTTATTAAATTATTTATTGTAGCAGGGATGAAAGACACCTATGTCATTGGTTTTCCAAACTTAATTCACACACCAATTTCATGATCTGAGGTAATTTTGTTGGAAACAAAATCAATACTAAGAGGGGGTTTCAATATATTGTGATTCCTTTTATACGTTCTTACCATATTTAATTTCCTTAAACAATCATCATTACATGTAACAACTACAACATGAACCAATACAAAAACATCATGAAAAGAATCAAACAATAAGACACAATTTTCTCTTCTTCATTATTCTTTATTATTAAATATATTTTATACTCATGTTATAGCAGCAACCAGATTGGAGCCACTACCCATATATATAAATTACATTGGCTACTGCCAAAAAGGACCCACCACCCCCACAAAAATTTTATGACTACAACGAGCTAGGAAACCCCATCTCTCTGTATTAGCAAGCCACTACTTGTTGGAGGCCCCAATGTCCACAATCACTAAGGGCCACCCTTTCAAGCATTTTTAAACTAGGCCCAAATACAGTATTCTCAAAATGGAAACACTAATGACATAATAACTCATCTAGTGCAATCTCATCAACGACACACTCTCTGTCAACACTTAGCAATAACAACTAACTCAACGTTCACTATGACGTAAACCAAACATTAATATCACTGTCTCTACACTCTCAATCAACACTCAAACATAAGTTCAACCATATAATAGCCAATGCTCTTACCAAACAACTCCTCAATAACAACTCTATTAAACCTTATCAATAAACTCACCCAACATTATGGAAACCCTAGAACTATATTAAAACGTCACTCATCAACCATACAAAATTCTCTCTCACATATAGATGTACATGGCATGAATAATAGTACATTGAAAAGGAGTGAGCTCTCAAAATTTAGTCAAACATATGAAGTCTTTTACTATGTAAATCGATTGTTACAACAATAATAATAAATGCATCTATGGAATATGAATGGCACAAAAATATCCTAGTAACCCCATATTCAGCGTTCCATGTAACATAGCCATACTAATAAAAACATAAATAATATTATGCCAATTTTTTCTTTTCTGGCTAAGTTACATAGACCAAGAGTTCAATACGTTTTATCGACCATTGTTTACTTAATTATTTCTACCTTTGATCCTACAAATCATACATCATTCAACAAGATGTCAATATAACTCCATAAGGATATACATATACTCATGTGTGTATTCCTTCTAACCTATAATCGTATAACCACTTGATTTTTCATCCTCTGCATACATCAACAACCACAAAAAAACTACTACAGGTATAACAAACATGACATATATCCATAAATTGACTTTATTCTCAGCCTCACATTCATCCTCCATTGTCTCTCACCATAAACACCATCAAACTATAGGACATAGGCACTCTGCCTTTTTTACATTAAGCCACACCATAAACAATGGAGAATTCATCGCACAGGATCCATTAAAGTGTTTATATACACAGAGAATATGCAATCTAGAGGTACACATAATGATTCAAAATATAAGAAACATTTATCAATCCATGACATGGTGCATTCAACTCATTTTTCCTAGCTGAACCATTAGGAAAAATTAAATCATTGTTTATGACTAGATATAATCAATCAACTATGTTCCATTTCCTTATGATGAATAGAAATGTTCTATAATCACACTTCATGACTAGATGAAACATTATGAGATAATTCAATGTGTTCCACCATGATTCAAGACAAGATCAACCCATTTCAATGATTAACTATATTCTTCAATGACTAGATTAGCATGATTTAAGTGTGATTAGATCAAATGTTGAGATCATTAGCAATTCCATGGAAAATTTTTGTTGGTTTTATGCAAGATTCTTAAATTATTCACCTATAAGAAGTGTTGTGGGGATACACTTGGAAGCCTATCATAGTGCCGCTTGGATACAAGCTTGTGGTAGTGCCTCAGGGATACAAGGTAGCTATTGTAGTATCATAATGATAAAAGGATCATATAAAATATCAATTGTAGCATGTACACCATTCATTCCTATCAGCATGAGCAATAGAAAGGGTTTGCAAATCCAAACCCTAGCTACAAAATCTTAATGTCCTAAATTCCAATCACCATGTTAGGGCTTAGCAACAATACACAACATTAATGAGAAACAATATGTGCTCCACACAGTAGCAGAAATACAAGTATTGTTCTCTCAATTGTACATGAGATCAAATGTTTCAACAACATACAAAATAGATAAAGCCTAGTTCTATACTTCATGGAAATACATGACATATGGCAGATATTTGTAAGCTCTCTCCACAGCTATGGCATAATCTAAAGTCTCACCAACAAAAAATATATAAATAAGCTTCAACAATCCTCTGCACCAATATAACACTATATCATTAGTGAGGCTCAACAATATATATCCATACTCCCATAGCACATACTCTAAGCCTAGAGAACAAGTCAGTAAGCAACTTAACATCAAACAAAAACATTCTGTCAAATAAATACCCACAACATAGTTATCTTGACATAAAGTGTTCTCTAATAACACCAAAAATATTGACACACTAAGTGGATCTCAATAATCAACAACATTGATGAGTGGCAAGGAAATGCATCAGGTAAGAAACATACTAAATCTCATATGATATATGAGTAGCTAGAAAATCAATATCTTGATGGAGTAAATATGTTTCCGCAACAATAGAGAACCTTAATATATACAACAACAATAACAATGAATTTTTTTCCATGCAAACCCTAATTATACAAACTCCAACTCTCACACTCACTTGCCTCAACCATATGAAGCATCATCATAAGCATCCATCACTTTCTCTATCAATATATACCCATCCTCATGAAGCATTCATAACTCCTACAATAAACCAGGGTTAGACATAGTATGAGAAACATGATGATCTGTTCTACGAGGATCATATTTCCAACAATATACTGATCAGTTGGAAGCATTTGAAATGACCCCCCTGAACATGTGACATATCTTCACTACTTCAAGAGCATCATCTTAAACCCTTGACAACTATCTCCTTGAGGAATTTGTGCACATGCTCATATCATCATTTATAAACATTTTGTTAAAGCCTTGATCACAATAATATCACCATATTCAACATTAGTGGCAACAAAAGTGAATTTATTTGCAACATATAATCGACATCATAAACATAGTCTTAAATAAATAAAGCATGTAGCAGTATTCAATAACCAATATGCCAAACTCATTCGACCCTTAGCAATGAAACATATGGGCACAATATGGTCAGAAACTCTAGTAGCATATATTAATCAACAACAGAAATTTATCTTCAATTTTTAAGAAAATGTGTTGAACACATATTTTAATGTATATTCAATTTTTATCAATGTGGGTCTTCTCAAAAGTATGCATAATTGGTACTCAGTGTATGTGGAATTTAATTGCACATCGAATGAGTGTGTACACTTGAAATTTGAGTAAATTTATAAGGAGATAAGACAAAAATACAATTAAAAAGAAGTAGTTTTCTTCTTTTGCCTCCAAAATTCATCTCTTATTTTATTATTTTAACTATTACATATTATTTTACCTTAGGAGGCCACTTTTCAACAAAAATTTCCCTTAATGGTAACTACATCTATCAAGTAAGCAGGAGAAAAAGCAACTTGCATCAAATCATAACCATGAAGATGCACATGGGGTCATATGCTTGGATGCTATGTATTCAAAAACATTATTAGGTTTTCAAAACTATATGAATGTTGCTTCACACTTTGCTTGAAAGAGGATTTATATAATAACAAACAACTGTTCCAATGCTACAAATAATCATATATGGTTGAACCAATAGTTATGAAGTTGAAATGGATATAAATCAATTATTCAAAAGAAAATCATCAAAATTTTATATCCTCCTTCCTATTGTGAAAATATGTCCACATACAATACTTATTATATGGTTGCACCTTCATTGGTCCTTCATGCAATATCAAGATGTTTTCATATGTTTCCACAAGATCTTGCAGGACTCAATTTCTCGTTGGAGTCTCTTTCTACTCCCAAAATTTTATTGGTTGATCTATAACATGCACATCCCTTTCTAGATTCTTTTCTGGTGGACTTTTAATGACCTTCACCTTTTGACTATATTCCTAAAATAAGTTGCGTAGCTTGCAATATCTAGCCTTATGGCCAAAATTTTAACACACATAAAAGCTTATGTGATCCATGGGGGCTTCACTCAGGAAGCGATACCATAGCACATGTGTTTATATTGGGGGATATATGTTAATGAAGAAATGATATAATATATTTAGCATATAACATGGGGTAAATGGTTTTTATATGTTGTGTAAGAAATGGAGCTCAAAGTTAATGAAAAAATATAAAGTGGTAAAAAATGTGAATGAAAAGTTGGAGACCTACAATATCTAGTGAAAGTAAGGGTTTTTTTATATTATGAAGGTGTATTGGGTTAGTATTAGTAAGGGATTAAATAAAATGATTTTTGGAGGTATTTTCCAATATGTAGTCAATTTAAGCATATTGTTTATTATTCCATGAACATGTGTGCTATGTCAAAGGTTCATTTAGTGAATCCCTCATGACGTGACCAAGGAATATGGGAAAGGAATAATATCGTATGTTGTTATCTGCCTTAAATTTGTACTCCATTTTGTATAAAACCTATAATCAAAAGCTTTATGGAAAAATTCATTGCATAAGTAAAAATAGGCATTAAAAGAACTATTCTACCTGATTCTAGATGATATTTGTCATGGGAGAAATCTTGCTTGATTTTTTACTTGAGAGGGATTTCTATTTATTTACATATTCTATTGTATATTGTACTACGGAGATTTGATATTTTTACTTCTACAATCTATTGCAATGTGTCCATGCTCATGACAATTAAAACACTTGAGATCTCTCAAGAAAGGAACATAGGATTGTTTTAATGAAGATACTTTTCTTGGCTCCTTTCTTGGCTATTGTTCTATCCCTTTTTGTCGCTCTCTTCCTTGCTAATCATGCTGCTAGAATCTTCTCCTTTGGTATTTTTTAATTATTATTTATTATCTCTTTTAGCTACCTTTCAACAAGATATTCTCTTTCCTAACTCTATTGATGTTGAAACTATGTCAATTTCTAGTTTTTCACAAAGATTGATTTCTTCCCTAAGTTTCTTTCCAATGACATCATCGAATCTCCTTGATCCTTCCAGCTGTTTTTCAATCTAATAAATTCTTCTTTGAAGGAACATTTATTCTCATAAAAAGATTGTAGTAACTTCTTCTAGTCTTTGTCCTTTATTGTGAGCCTTCGAGTATCAACTTCAAGTGCCACTATTCTACGTTAATTTCCAAATTTATTATTTTATGATCTTGATTTCGCATTTGATGACCAATTTCCTTTGCACCTGGAGAATGAATTTCAATTAACTGATTATCATCCTCTTGCTCAATATTCTCAAAGAACATCATCATCACTATTTATACCAAGATATTATAAACTACATGTATAACAAGAATCATGTTCATAATTAAAGAACAGGCGATACCCAATTCTCATTGAAGATCATGTTCAACATCCTTGATCATAAAAAACAGGGGCTCTTTGGGATATGAAAAAATTCTCCCCTGGTCGCAATCATTTCTTTTCTAAGACAACTCCTTTCTCTTGGATGTAGGCCCTCAGTTTACCCTCCAATTGTCAATCTACACTTGACAAAACCTATTCTAATACCAAACGTTGCAAACCAAATCACTACTAAGAGGGGGGGTGAATCATTATTGATTCCTTTTATACATTTTTACCAGGTTTAATTTCTTTAAACAATTATCAATACACATAAAACCTAAAAAATTAAACAATACAAAAATGATCATGAAAATCATTAAACAATGAGACACAAGTATTTCTAGTGGAAACCCTCAAGGGGAGAAACACCACCCTGCTACTCTACTTCTTTATTCTTTATTATTCTTTATTATTTTTTACAATCACGTGTTATCCCCAACTAGCTAGGAGTCACCACTCCCTTATAGAAATGATGTTGTCCACTACCAATAAGAAGCCACCACCTCTACAACAATTTTCTTGTCACTACAAGATAGGAAGCCCCAACTCCCTATCTTAGCAAGTCACTACCTATTAGAGGCACGAAACTCCATAATCATTAAGGAGGACCCCTTCATGCATTTTCAAATTGGGCCCAAATAAATTTTTCTCAACATAAAAAAACCACTGCAAGATCAACTCATATAATACAAGCTCGTGAACAACACTCTATTTGTCAACACTCAACAACAACAATTGACTCAACATTCGCTTTCACATAACCAAAACACCAATATAACAGTATCTTCCCTCTTTCTCAACACTCAAACATACTCTCAACCATATAATAGCTAGGAATCTGACCAAAAAACGCAACAAAAAATTTATTAAACCTTATCAATAAACTCACTCAACAATATGGAAACCATAGCACCATATTAAAACACATATCATTCAGCGATATAAAATGATCTCTAAAGAATAGGTGTACATCACATGAATAATAGTACATGTCATAGATGTGGCCTCTCAAAACTAAATTAAACATATAAATTCTTTGCATATATAATGTTAAATACTATAATAAGAATTAAGGAATCTATGGCATATGAATGGTAAGACAATATCCTAGTATCCCAAAATTCATTATTCCCTGAAATACAACCATACAAATAAAATCATACAAAATATTCAGGACATTATGTCCTCTATAGCTATGTTATGTAGAACAACACTTCATTATGCTTGGTCAACTAGTACTTACTCAATTCTAGCTACCATTAAGCTACAAATCGCACATCATCCAAGGACATGATGATATCACTCTAGAGGGGTAAACATCTACTTAGGAGCATACTCCTTCTAACTTCTAATCAAACAACCACTCCCTCTATCATCATTTTCATGCATCGAAAACCACACATGAATTGTTATAGGTATAAGAAATGTGACATATACACCGTATACCGACTCTCTATTCGATCTCACATTCAACCTCCATTGGATTTCACCATGGCCACCATCAAACTAAAACACATAAACACTTTGTCTTTTGAGATCAATCCACACCATAAACAACTAAGAACTCATCACATAAGATGAACTGAAGGTCTATCTATACACACTGGCTATGCACTCCACAAGTATGCATATTGATTGCACATGTAACCACCATTCGATCGATCCATAGAATTATGTATTTAACTCAACTTTCCCACCTTGCCCATTGTACTCAATTAAATTATTTTTTGTGACTAGATGAGATCACTAACTGCATTCCATTTCCTTTTGGTGAACAACAACGCTATAATGGCACTTCATGAGCAAATAAAATATCACAATATCATTCAATTCATTCAACCATGATTAAGGACTAGATCAAACCATTTCAATGATTAATTTATTCCTTGAAAACAAAATGAAGACGAGTTAAGTGTGACTAGATGAAACATTAAGATCCTTAGCAATTCCATGGAAATTTCACTAGTTTAGCTTGACATTTTTTGTTTCTTCACCTACAGAAAGTTCCATGGGGATACACTAGGAAGCCTACTGTAGTGTTGTGTGGATATTGTGGCAAGCCTACAACAAACTCTATAAAATTGGAAACCTTAAAGGTTCACTTCCCAGATCTGCTGCCATCTTCAACACCATCACGATCCCACTACAAAGGATCAATTAAATCACTTTTAGCACCAACTCCATGCCACAACAACAATGCAGTCAATTCCCACATCATCATGTAATGAAATAATCACGATTTGACATCAATGCCAATTTTCCATAGTGCTAACAAATTTAAACATGAGTTGGATTTAACCTTCATGACTTATTTACAAAGACTTAATTACATGAGCAACATTTTTTCATTCACACTAGGATTTGAATTAGAATCTATTTTGGATTTCGACTACCAAATTGAGTTCAACTTGATCATACATTTCACTTACTTTTAACATTGGCGTGATATGTTTTTTACTTGACCTCAACTCTTTACATGAACAAAATCTTATATAATGACCTAAACATGAATTTAGGTTTGACATCAACAATGCAAACTCTCTTCTATTAAAACCACTCTTAATAATCTTTCTATAGTTCAATTATAATTTATTTAAACTCATACTCCTTCTTTTCCAAAAATAATCCTATTTTTTTCATCTTTACCAACATTGTTACCTCCTTATTTTGAAGTAAAGAAATCATATCATGCTTATCAATTTTACACTACATTGGTTTGAATTCATTATATTATGAGAATTCAAATTTCAACTTCAACTTTGACTTGGAATTTTTAAATACATGGACTTCACATTAATTTCAATTGTTTTTTACACCCTACTGAGCCTACCTTATGTAATCCAACTTTGTGCTTGATCATAACTTCAATGCCTTTCCATTTTGAATATGGAGTAAAAATAACTACAACAAAATCATTTTCATCTTTGTAAGCATCTTACCCAATGACAATTTCCTTGCACCAACTCAATCAAGACAACATAGAGAACCAATTTAAAGCACTTTAATTCATGTGAATAATAAAAAATAATTGATAATGTTTGTACATTTCTAACTTTATTTTTCATTTCCAATGACATTACAAATTTCATAGAAACTTCCATCATATTCAAAATATATATATATATATATATATATATATATATATATATATATATATATATATATATATATATATATATAATTCTTTAAGCTTAACTCTATGTACAAACACACCTTTTTAAGTAGCAAAAGAAATATATAAAATATAAGGATAAATTGTTGTCTTGAATATTAGCATTATTGTTTGTTTTTATGTTAAATATGTTCTTTTAAATTGAAATTGAGAGGAATATTTATTTCGTGTTAGTGGAACCAAAAATTGTGGTCATTTTATACTTGTATGATATAATGTTAATGTTGGAAATAGTATTGAGATGGGGGTGAATCAGTATTATCAGATCAATAATTTTATTTCCTAAACATATTTATATATGCTACTTCAGTGAAGTGAACTAGCATGTACACACAACTATGATTAGAGAAACCAGCGTATATCCAGAGAACTTGTGATTAGACAATTTATCATGTGTTGATCTTAAATCAGTACATTAGTAACTTATTAGATAGTGCAGTAAAAGCATAATAAAGCATCAAACGTAAGCAACACACATGAACACCAAGATTTAAGGTGGAAACCCAATGTGGGTGAAAACCACCTGTTGCTATCATCTCTATCTTCTTTTAATAATAAGAAAAACTATTTACAATATTCTACTGGTGCAGACTCATAACAGTACACAGGCACCCACCTACAGAAGTCTAAAACCTTCTCTCATTTTCCAGCTTCTACTGGAAGGGAGATACAATCCTCTAGCTCTTGTACAAGCCAATTTGCTTACTAGTACATAGGCGCTAACCTACAAAAGTCTACAACTTTCTTTCTTCCTCCAGGGACCACGTTTCATGAATTTTTCAAAATAGATACTCCTGGATCACAACACCACAATCTGAAGGCCACATTTCATCCAATTTTCATACTGGACCCATAAAAAACTTTTAAACTTAAATTGCATCAACCAACATTGAGTTAATGTGAATAATCATATCACTGACACCAATACACTATGTTGAACCTAGAAACCTACATCATAAATCAGAACTAGCTGTAACCTCAAAAACCATGCGTCAGGGTGTATACACTACTTGGATAAACCCAAACTGTGTGTATACGCTACTTCTGTTAATCAAACCTATGTATACCTTCAAAAATTTTGCAAACATAAAATTTTGAATAAGCTTTGTACCAACCAGAAATATACTGAATATCTATTGTCAACTTACAGAGCTTTAGACAAGCAGTGGCAGATATCACTTCTTTTGAGTTATATAATCAATCAATCAAATACCAGCCTCCTTAAGCATTTAGTTTTACATTAAGATCTAAGAAGACTTCATTGTCAGACAGTAGTAAAACAACAAAATTTGATCAGATATATCATTTAAGATCTGAAAAAGAAACTTTTCTTTTGTACATGCTATTTTGAAGAGTATAGCATGCGTGTACATGCACTTTTGAAGAGACGAACCAGCGTACATATTTTCAAATATCAACTCATAACTTTTTTTCACTTCTAAACTTCAGACAAACCCAGATCACGACATTTAAAGAAGAAAATAGGTGTACATAGTTAGATCTAGCCCAACCAATATCATATCATCCAATAACAAGTCACTTCAGGTCTCATGATCCTGATCCAAAATTGAATTCAAGGTGCACAAAGTATTTTAGATCAAATCACAAACATCGCCCCTGCAACATAAAATATACTTTAGATAGAAGTATTCCTTAGAAGCCCATACACTTGCACACATGGCCTTATGATCTTCTCCTCCTTATATAGCTTTAGGTCCTTTGTCAATACCTTGGACCAAAACCACTTGGGACCAATACCTTGGACCAAATACCTAGGGTAAATGCCTCGGACCAAATACCTCGGACCAAATACCTTGGACCAATACCTTGGACCAAAATACCTTGGACCAGATACCTCAGACCAAAACCTTGGTTTTCCAACATGTACGTGCTTTTCTTCTTGTGGGAGTACATGTATACATATATGCTCTTTTTATTCTATGGACCAACGTGAATATGTTGTTTTGACTAAGTGGACCTGCGTATACTTCTTAAACTACTTTACATCAACCTTTTCCTTTACCTTCTTTATTCTGATCAGTAGACCTTAGTTCCATCTTCCTGTTCTTCTGTGCTAATGCCCTGTTACCTCTAAATAGACCTGTTACAATGTAATTTGCCATATTACTTCTGAAATGATTTCTTTGAACTACCCTACATTTTCTCACATCTGTAAACACAACTACCATTCATTATTTCACATCTGATATCTCTCTTGTAGATTCATCGAGTTATGTAGATTCATCTAGTTACCATATACAAGTGAGATGTTCTACTACAAGTGGGTTTCCATCAAGTACAACACATGCATCATAATCCCAACAATCTCCCCCTTTGGACTTGATCGCAACCATGTTGGTGTTGATTACTGCAAGCTGTAGAAATTGTTAGAGATAACAAAAAACACCAAAGTACTCTACCCCTTTGACATCAAGGACAAAGGGCAAACCAAGATATTCTCCCCCTTTGATATCAAGGGAAAATGGCTGACGAATACAAAGACTTTCATATCTGAACAACTGAATATAAAAATTGATCAGGCTCCCCTACACACATGCTGAATTCTCTGATTAAACTCCCTCTTTGTGCATGTTCTGATATCATTGTACATGCTGTGATGCACTAACCATCCATGCTCCCCCTGAGCACATGCAGAGTCTAAAAAAATATTTTCCAAAAGAATAACATGACTCCATAACTCAACTATGCAAGTTTGACCTTCCTATCACCAATGAATCATACATACATCATTCTCCTAATCAAGTGGGGATATACCAAATTTGACTCATCCACCCAAAAGTGGGGATATACCAATTGTTTACACATGATAGAAATACAATAAATATTACATCATCCATCCCATGCAAAGTGGGGATACAAATTACATCATTTGTCCAATAGGACTCATTCAAATGTATGAGAAGTCATATCACACCCTAGACTTTTACATGACTTAAGCAACAAATGATATAAATATCTAAAGCCATAGTTGAACTAAACAACCATAGTGCCAACAATGTAGAATGCGTGTGAAGGCTAATGCTCCAACTGAGCCTGTGCTACCTGTGCATTGTTAACAAGTCATTAATCAAGGCATATTTGTCAGTCAGATAAAAATTAATGAACAAGGCATATTGTTAGACTGTAATCATCAACATCAGACAGAGCACCCATATCAGAGTCCGACCCACTGTTTTTCCTATTAGAAAAACATATATGCTTCTTCAGCCATAGAAATCGTCATGTATACATGACTATACTTCATCAAACCCACGTATAATAACCTTCCTCTGAAAAACTGGATTTAACAACAGGATGATGCAACAACTACTCCCAACTTTTGTCTGAGATATTCAAATGTTTCTCTGGGCAGTGGTTTAGTGAATATATCAGCAACTTGTTCTTTGGAGGGGACATACTCCAATTTTACCTTTTTTTCATGCATTTGTTCTTGTAGAAAATAGTACTCGATGGTTATGTGCTTGGTCTTGGAGTGCATGACAAGATTCATTGAAATACTAATGGCACTTGTATTATCACATAGAATGGAGATGGGTGGAGAGCATGTGATCTAAATGTCTTGCAAAGTTTGCATCATCTAAAGTAGCTGTGTGCAACAAGATGTAGCAGCCACATATTCTGCTTCAGCTGTAGATAAAGAAATTGAACTTTGTCTCTTGTTGAACCAAGACACGAACCTGGAACCCATATAGAATCCACCACCACTAGTTATTTTTCTATCATCAACACTTCCTACCCAATCTGCATCTATATATGCATGAAGGGTAATATCTGCATCCCTAAGATACCATAGTCCAAAGTCCTAAGTTCCTTGAAGATATCTAAAAATTATTTTAACTGCATGAAGGTGTGATTCCTTTGGATTTGCTTGGAATCTTCCAACTGTTCCTACTACATGCATGATGTCAGGTTGGCTACCTATTAGATAAAGGAGACTGCTAATCACGGATTGGTAAGTTGGTTGATGTACTGCTGCTAATTCATAATTTGAGCTAAGATTGCATCCTACTATGATTGGAGTACATACAGGTTTAGAATCTTCCATTCCATACTTTTTCAAGATCTGCTTGAGAGATTTGGTTTGTGAAAGAAAAATACCATCTTTAGTTTGTTGAACTTGTAGACCAAGAAAACTATTAAGTTCACCAAGCGAGGACATTTCAAATTCCTACTGCATTACTGAAGCAAAATTCTAACTCATGGATTCTTCATTGCTACCAAAAATGGTATCATCAACATAAACAATAATAATTAGCAATTTATGATTTTCAATATTTGTATATAAACTGATATCTACAAAACCTTTTGTAAAACTTTGTTGGTGTAGATATTTGTCAAGGTGGTAGTAGTAGGCCCTTGGAGCGTATTTCAGACCATAGAGAGCCTTTTTGAGTTTGCATACAAGTTTTACATCATTTCCAAGAATGAATCCTTCTCGTTGTTCAATATAAACTTCTTCTTCTAAATCTCGATTAAGGAAGGTTGATTTTACATCCATTTGGTATACCTTGAATTTTTGAAAACTGGAAAGAGCAAGAAACATCCTTATGGCTTCAAGTCCGGCAACAGGTGCAAAAGTTTCTTCAAAATCAATACCTTCTTGTTGAGCATACCCTTTACAAAAAATTCTAGCCTTGTTTCTAATGACTTCTCCATTTTCATTCAACTTGTTCTTGAATATCCATTTAGTTCCTATAATATTTTTATCATGAGGTCTAGGAGCTAATTGCCAAGTATCGTTCTTTTTAATTTGCTCAAGTTCTTCATCCATGGCCTTGAACCAAAATTCATATTTGCATGCTCCATTTACATTTTGAGGTTCGGTGGAGGATAGTAATGCTAGATAGCTTCAGGTCCCTGTATTAGCTCTTCTTGTCTGTACACCAGTCTCCTTTCCCCCTAAACTTTGAGTTTCTGGATGATTTTTCTGAACATACCTAGACAGAGTCTTTTCTTCTACCATTATATCTTCTTCTGGCGCTTCATTGGTTTCCTCTTGAATATAATTTTGATTTGATGTGGGAAATTAATTCCCATCTTCCTCATTGTCATAATATTCTGTTGATTTTATCTATTTTGGATTTCTGCATGCTTCATCAACTACAACATCAATGCTTTCAAAAATTTTCCCAAGTCTTTAATTATAACATTTATATCCTTTACTTTTGGAAGAATAACCAAGGAGAATCCCTTCACCTGCTCTAGGTTCAAACATACCAAGTTTTCCATCAGTCCTTTTGATAAAACATTTTCTTCTGAAAACTTTAAAGTATTTTACAGTAGGAGTCTTACCATACCAAAGTTCATGTGGAGTTTCAGTGCTATTTAGCCGAACATTTTCTTTGTTGAGAATAGTCACGGTAGTGAATGTAGATTCACCCCAGAGGGTTGCAAGAGTTCCAGATTCATCTAGCATGGCTCGAGCCATTTTTTGATCTATTCTATTCATCGTTTCTACTACACCATTTTGCTGCGGTGTTCTTGCAGTGGAGAATTTCATTTTTATTCCATGTTGTTCACAAAAGTCAAATAATTCATCCGATATAAATTCCCCTCCTTGATCAAATCTGAGGCACTTGATTTTTCGATCTTATTCATTTTTAGCCAAAGCTTTGAAGGCTTGGAACTTTTCCAATGCCTCATCTCTATGCTTTAGAAGACCTATCCAACAAATTCTGCAAAAATCATCAATGAACATTGAAATAAAGTATTCTTCTCCACGAGGTGACTTTTTCCTTGTTGGTCCACATAAATCAGCATGGATAAGTTCAAGAGGCTTACTAGATGACCCTTCTTTCTCCATGAAGTGAACTCTAGTTTTCTTAAAGATTTGACATGGTTTTCATATTGTATTTTCTGGGATGCTGATATATGGAAGATCACAAACAACCTTGAGTCTACATGCTTTTCTTATTTAAGAAAATATTAGATGTCCCAATCCTTTATGCCACAACCAATTTTCATCATTTTTTCTTAGATAGCAGTATTTTTATCCTCCTTTGAGTATGTATAAGTTGTTTGGAGTTCTTGTACCTTTGATCACGGTCTCTCCTATGTCAAGCTCACGAACAACACATCCGGTTGATCGAAACACCACTTCATTTCGTTGATCACACATTTCACCGACACTCAATAGGTTATGCTTTAAACCATCTACATACATAACATTTCCATCTTTAACCTTTTCTTTCAAGAAAACAAAACCTTTACCTTTTATGATAGCTAGAGTGTCATTTCCAAATGAGGCATTATTTTCCTTTTCTAAGGCATTATATGAGTGAAGATTCTCTTTGTCACCTGCCATGTGTTTGGAGCATCCACTGTCGATGTACCACTGATTTTCTTATCCTTCTACATACAAGGATATACCACATCTTTCTATTTGCGATTCTTTCCTTCTCCATATCTTGGGATTTAATGGCATTTGCTCCTTTTGAGATGTTTGCCGAAATTTTCTCCTACATTCAGATTCTTAATGACCAAAGTTGTTACAGATTGAGCATTCTATTTCATTTCGAAGAGGAGAAAAGTTATTATAGGAACTTCTCTTAATCCATGTTATATTCCTTTCATTTCATGCTTCTCTATTCATGATGGTTTTGTAAGAAACACATTGAGTATCTTTGTGCCCAAAATTATGACATGAAAAACATTGCCCATCAAAGAAGTTTCTATAACTATCGAATTTATTTACCTGTTGATTGTAGTTTCTATTGATATTCATCTTTGGAGAAAATTGAGTATGATTTGCCTAAGGTTGGTTGTGGCTTCTATTGATATTCATCCTTAGAGAAAATTGAGTATTATTTACTTGGTGATCAGCTTTATGCCTTTGTTGATGATTGTCATATTGTTCACTGGTCTTTGTTGCATCAAGGTAGCTTTTGGTGGAGGTTGACAGCTTTTGTGATTGAGATGCCTCTTCAGTATATCCAAGACTTGTCTTTATCAGAGGAGAATGTTGAACTTCGATAATTTCATTTAAAGTTTCTGATCCTTTAGCAAATCTAATATTGAGAGATTTTGTTTTCTCAAGATCTTTCCTTAGACCCACAATTTCACATTCTAGTTTTTCATTGTGTTTTTCTTTTTCAGAAAGTTGGTATGTCAAGGTATCTATGATCATATTCTTTTCCAAATAGATTTTGAGTTTAGATATTTCTTCATGAAAGTTTTCCTCTTCTAAAGCATCCCAAAAATCATGATTTTCATAAGCCATGAGAAGTCTATAATCATCACTATTAGATAAACCATCACTATCCTCTTCTAGGCTATCCCAAAAATCATCGTTATCATAATCCATGAGAAGTCTGTAATCTTGTCCAGTTTCATCTTCATCACTATTAGATAAACCATCGCTATCTTCATTAATATAGTAACTCCTTTTATTCACAACTTGTTTGCTATTCCCTTTTGCATACACCTTTCCTTTTTCACATTTATCTTTATGAGGACATCTGGTAACATAATGACTGACTCTAGCACAAGCAAAGCATTTGAAAGGTAGCTTACCTCTGAACCTTATAGAACCCCGTTGAAGCTTCTTGACAAAATTTACCTCATCTTCTTCTTCTGAAATGTGTCTTGATTCATTGTGTTCTTACTTTTCTTTTCCTTTTGCTGAAGCTTTAAATGTGGCTTCTCTCATATCTGATGGACCTCCTTTTCTCATATAAAAAGCAGTTAGGATTCCATGAAGTTGTGTCATAGTGATATTCTACAGATCCTATTTTTCTTTTGTGGCAGACACTTTCGATTCAAATTTAGAAGACAAGGATCTCAAAATTTTCTCAACTAAGGTAACTTCCTTTATTTCTTCACGCAGATTCTTCATACAATTAACAACCTCATCTATATGTAAGAAGTAACTAGCTATACTCTCATCACTATGCATCTTAAGAGTTTCATACTAAATTGTGAGAGTTTGAAGCTTAGCACATTTTACTTGAGAGTCTCCTTCTTAGCTCTGAACGATTTTGTCCCATATCTCTTCGGCTAATTTTAGCTGCATGACTTTGACAAACTATGATTGTGACAAACTTCCCAATAAAGTATTGATAGCTTTGGCATTGGTTTCATATTTCTTTTCACCTGCCATGTCTATAGGAATTGCTGTTGGAAAATTATATCCTCATTCCACAATTTCCTAGAGATCTGTTCCAAGAGATTGTAGATAAGTCGTACTTCTTATTTTCCAGTAAACAAATTTGTAACCATCGAAGATTGGTGGTCTGATGGATCCCATGATTTCGTGATTATTCATATTAATGGATCTTCCTTTAAGCGATTAAGCTTCTTCTGAAGGACTTGCTCTCATACCAATTGTTGGAAATAATACTTAGAGGGGAGGTGAATCAGTATTATCAGATCAATAATTTTATTTCCTAAATAGATTTATATACACTACTTCAGTGAAGTGAACTAGTGTGTACACGTAACTGTGATTAGAGAAACCAACTTATATCCAGAGAACTTGTGATTTAGACAATTTATCATGTGTTGATCTTAAACCAGTACATCAGTAACTTATTAGACAATGCAGTAAAAGAAGAATAAAGCATCACACATAATCAACACACATGAACACCAAGATTTAAGGTGGAAACCAAATGTGGGTGAAAACCACCTGCTCTTGTCGTCTTTGTCTTCTTTTAATAATAAGAAAATCTATTTACAATATTGTACTGGTGTAGACTCATACCAGTATGTAGGCACCCACCTGCAGAAGGCTACAACCTTCTCTTGCTTTCTAGCTTCTACTGGAAGAGAGCTGCGACTCCCTAGCTCTTGTATAAGCCAATTTATTTACTAGTACGTAGGCACCAACCTACAGAAGGCTACGACCTTCCTTCCTCCTCCAGAGACCACGTTTCATGAATTTTTTAGACTGGATACTCTTGGATCACAACACCACCATATGAAGGCCACGTTTCATCCAATTTTCATATTGGACTCATAAAAAACTTTTAAAGTTAAACTGCATCAACCAACATTCAGTTAATTTAAACAATCAGATCACTAGCACCAGTACATTGTGATGAACCCAAAAACCTGCATCATTAATCAGAACCAGTTGTAAACTCAAAAACCATGCATCAAAGTGTATATGCTACTTGGCTGAACCCAAATTGTGTGTATACAATGCTTCCGTTAATCAAACCTGTGTATACCTTCAAAACTGCTATAAACATAAACTTTTGAATCAATTCTGTACCAACCAACAATATACTAAATATCTATTGTAAACTTACAGAGATTTACAGAGGAAATGATAGAGATCACTTCTTCTCACTTATACAATCAATCAATGAAATACAAGCTTCCTTATGCATTTAGTTTTACATTCAAATCTAAGAAAACTTTATTGACAGACAATAGTAAAAAATCAAAATTTGATCAGATAGATCAGTTAGAACTGAAAAAGAAGCTTTTCATTTGTACACGCTATTTTGAAGAGTATAACCTACATGTAAACGTGATTTTCAAGAGACAAACCAGTGTACATATCTGCAAATATCAACTCATAACTTTTCTGCACTTATAAAGTTTAGACAAACCTAGATCACAACATTTAAAGAATAAAATAAGTGTACACAGTAGGATCTAGCCCAACCAATATCAGATCATCCAATAATAAGGCACTTCAGGTCTCATGATCCTAATCCAACATTGAATTCAAGGTGCACAAATTATTTTAGATCAAATCACAAACATCGCCCCTGCAACATCAAATATACTTCAGATAGAAGTATTCCTTAGAAGCCCATACAGTTGCACACTTGGCCTTATGATCTTCTCCTCCTTATATATCTTTAGGTCCTTTGTCAATACCTTCGACCAAAACCACTTGGGACCAATACCTTGGACAAAATACCTAGGGTCAATCCCTCGAACCAAATACCTTGGACCAATACCTTAGACCAAAATACCTTGGACAATATACCTCGGACCAAAACCTTGGTTTTCCAACACATACACACTTTTCTTCTTGTGGGCGTGTGTGTATATGTATACGCTCTTTTTGTTCTGTGGACTAGCGTGTATAGGTTGTTTTGACTAAGTGGACTTCTGTATACATATTAAACTGCTTTACATCAACCTTTTCCTTTACCTTCTTTATTTTGATTAGTAGACCTTAGTTCCATCTTCCTATTCTTCTGTGCTAATGCCTTCTTACCTCTAAATAGACCTGTTACACTGTAATTGGCCATATTACCTCTGAAATGACTCCTTTGAACTACCCTGCATTTTTTCACATCTGTAAACACAACTTCCATGCATTCTGTCACATCTGATATCTCTGTTATAGATTCATATAGTTACGTAGATTCATCTAGTTACCTTTTACAATCGAGATGTTCTGCTACAAGTGGGTTGCCATCAAGTACAACACATGCATCATAATGCCAAAAGTTAATTCTTCTCACTACCACTACAACCATTAAGTACAAATGCTTTCCCCTAATGCAAACATGGTTTAATTACGAAATCAAACATAGGCCTCATAGCATATTATAGAACATGTTTACATGCTCTTACTAGTGTACTACCACTAATGAATTCCTTATTGAATGAATGCAGGTACATTTTGTGAATGATACTACTCTTCCAACTATCCATTGACTATTTCCATCACGATTGTTTTCGTTAGAAGATTCTTGCAATATTTGTGTTACCTTCTAGAATTAATTTTTCTTCTCTACCATTGATTTGTAATATTTTGCTCAATGAGGATATACTATTCAAACTCAACCACTTGTTTGAGAATTTTTTGGTTAATATGAATTAGTTTGTTGATGTAGGAATTGAAAAATAGATATATCAACATATCCCACATGAATTCTCTTTATGATATTGTCATATAAATGTAAAAGACCCTGAAAAACTTGTAGTGGTTGAGAACTGCACATAAAATTTCTACAAACATAACATGTAGCTATTAGAGAAATAAATTATATATATTTGAAGAGGAATTAAATTGAATTTAGAATCTCAATCTTAATATCAAATATCCATCAGCAAACCAAATCATCGAATGCTTAATTGTCTTCGAGTCCCTCAATACTTCACATTTAGGATGATGTGGAATAATTTCTAAAATAGTCCCTCCTCTCCTTAGATGATGCCATATATAAACAAAAAATATATTAATTGCACAGAAATAGAGAAAAATTAGGGATTACTTCGTTTCTGTTTCAACTATTATGCAAGTCAAATTTCACATCTACTATGCGTGAAACAAAAATACGAAGTTGTTCTTCTAGCTATTAAATTTCACTTAGTAATATTTCTAGTCTAGGTGATGTGAGAGATTTTACCACTTTGTTATCGAATTTAATGGAATAAAATATCCATGGAAAGTGTAACCATCAATTATTCAATATTCCCCATCAAAATCACTAGAAATCACATGGCCTCTCTGTTTTCAAACAAATTTGGTGTGAAATCATATGATGGTTTCATTTTCTCTTACATTAAGTTGAATAACAGTAAAATTGGTATTACTTGTATAGTTGAAACATGGGAGTTTGATGGTATAGGGTCCCTAATGATAATTCAAATAAATCCTCTTATAAGGGAATTAGAGAAATATATTGATATATAAAAATGGAGGTAATATTCTCTTCTTAGGAGAGTTTAATGCTAGAAATATAACTAACCAAGCCATTGATATAAGGTCTTGATAGTTTAATGCTATAAATATAACTAACCAATATACTCAAGATTTGTACTTATCAAAACCAAATGGTTTCCAATGGCATAAGTAAGTGGAAAAATGATAATAATATTAATTCCATTGATGGGATTGGTAGTAATTTTGTAGATTATGTGATAT
The DNA here is from genome assembly GCA_031772625.1 of Pinus tabuliformis. Lineage (NCBI taxonomy): Eukaryota > Viridiplantae > Streptophyta > Pinopsida > Pinales > Pinaceae > Pinus > Pinus tabuliformis. Next base: position 722,462,323 of record CM062808.1, on the reverse strand, counting down.
ATAATATGCATATCTCTATCAAAATAGTGAATTTTGACCTTTTAAATGGCCATGATCTTGGTTCATGTCACAAACATCTAATTTTAAACTCAAAATTGTCCATGCACAAAAGCCCCGTGCAAGAGCATTGTGAAAATCAAATTGTAATGCCCTCCTCCCACATCTACCCAAGTAACCATCCAATTGAGATAAACATGTGACGAGAAGTTACTATGATATGATTCAACCTCCTAAGTCACCTTAAGGAAGTGGAACTGATGGAAACAAACCATACAAACCTTCCACATCAACAACAACACCCTTAGGAACCATCCCAACCTCTCAAGTAACCAACCCCTAAGCCCCACTGATTTTTTGACCAATTAACCCCTGGAATTATTGATGCCATGGGCATGCCAACGTCCAAAGAGCTTTGGACGGTACCACAGCATGGCGTGCCAACATCTAGGGACTATTTTTCTCAGTAAAGTGTCAGTTTCCCTATGATTTGCGCCACGTTTTCCAACCCAAAGCCTAGGTCACTACCCATAATTCAATGACACTTCTAGAACCCATGATTTTCATGATAAAAAGTATTACAAATCAAAACTAACTCTAGGACTAGGCCTGACCATCCCCAACCAGGACTAAGATGTTGTCAAACACTTGGCATCAATGCAATCAAGAGGAAATGAATACAATATATAGAATAACTGACTAATAACTCATATGAGACTTGACAAGAAGGATCACCACCCTCTCCCCTTAATTTTTTTGGACATTAATTAGGTCTTGCATTCGTTATCCTTTCATTTACAAGTAAATACATGAAATAACCATGACAATAACTAGTCATATAACCAACATCAAACCGTGAAAATAAAATTAAGATAACTACCATTAAATCTAGATATTAAAAAGTATAAAATTAAGATAAATTAGCTTTTATTAAACATAAGAAAATATGACCAGGTTCGGGACTTCCACGTATCATCTGACCGTAGACATGGTTGAACCAAATATTTCTTTCAGCTAGTCATCCCTGTGCCATATTCCAAGCATGAATGTGCAATATCATCGATGAACCAATTGAAAAACAACTAAGGGAATCCAGAGGTTAAACCACCTCCACCCTCACCAAATCGTGATCTCGCCAAAACCGGAACTGGGATCACAAAACCAAACTGAGCTATGAGTACCTCTAGAATCCATCACTATCCTTGAAGAATTTTCCATATCCTTGTCTCTCGGGATTTACTGAAATCCACACTAGATAACTAGGCCCTAAGCTAAGATACCAATATCTTAGGATTTACTAAGACTCGATAATCAGGCTTTACTATTTATCTCACCAAAACTGGTCAAGGGATTCCTAGGCATTTGGTATTTTCCTGAGACCACATCTGCCCAGATTTTTAAACCATCCAACAATTCTAAAGCTAAAAACTGAGAAAAAATTCCCATCACAACATGGCTATCTGAAAAAATAAAGGCTAGGCTAAAAACCATTGTCATAACCTGGAAAAACCATGCCAGCTACAACAAGAGAACCATACACTAACATGTAAACCCATGCATGTCAAAACTAGATATGGAATCACACATGAAATATGTTACTTGGAAGTATTCTTGCTAAATTTGCTTGATCCAGCTCTTCCTCGCTTGATCCTTTCTTTCCTTCCTTTCCTTTTTCTTGCTTTTCCCTTCTTGCTCCAAAACTAGAGTGCTCCAAGAAACTGTAAGTGTCCGAGAGTGAGAGAGAGAGAATAATGAGAGACCTCCAAAAATGAAGCGAAAAAAGGTTAAAAACTTATCCTCATAAGCCTTTTTATCAATTAGGCCTATATTTTCTTCATTTTCCATTATTTTCCTTCATTTTTCTCCTCACGTGCAACCTGTGACCTTTCACCTTAGTTTTCTCCTAATTTCCTTTATTTTCGTAAATAAATGTGCCAAAAATTCATTTTTCCTTTTTAATTCCTTTTCCCTTAGACATAAACACATCTAGTGATGCCCACTAGGATATAGTTGCCCAACATTCAGCGTGGAATAAGTGTCCCTTAACTGTGGTCTTATTTTGCCTTTATTAACTTTTATTACATGGAATTTTCACTATGGATGTTACAAAACCCTTCCCCTTGGGTAATGCGGTCCTCAGTGTTAAACCACACAATGAACTCAACAAAACCACTGAAAATAAAACATTCCCACTGAGATTTATTCTTAGTTTGTTGTACTATTTATAATGAATGACCTGCTCAAAAGCACAACATCATGATAATAATGACAAGATAAAAACCATACCACTTATTGGAGCTTTATAACGTATCTTGTGGTGGTATTTACATCCATATACATATGTACATATTTCAAAGCATCAGAAAATAATATGCGAAACATCTAACGAAAATTGCTTTGCCTCCACCGGCAAACAAATAAGGATACATGGTCTACATATGATCTTCTATCTCCCATGTAGCTTCTTCAAGCCAAAAAATATCCCAACACACTTTAACTTTCTCTATGGCTCTATTCTTGAGCATGAGATACTTATACTACAATATGCACTGAGGCTCTAGCTAAAATTCTCCTTCGTGCTCCACCTTCAATGCAGACCAATCAATAACATGATCAACATCCTTTATATACATCTTAAGTAATGAAACATGGGAAACATTGTGGACTTTCACTGTTGGAAGTAGTGCAAGTCAATAGGTCACTGGTCCAATCCTCTCAAGGATCTCAAAAGGATCACAATACCATGGTGCCAACTCGCCACGTGATCCAATCCTCAAAGATCTCTTCTTGGGCTTGATTCCCAAATAGACATGTGCTCCAACCTGAAACTACTTGAATACCCTATGTTACTCTGCATAACTCTTCTTCCTATCGTGTTCTTCCTTTAGATTCTTCATTATAACCTACATTTCCTATTCCATGTCTACCAACATATCTGGTCCAATAAGTACCTTGTTCGCTAGAGCAGTCCAGCTGATAGGAGTATTACAACTCCACCCATACAGTGCCTCGAAGGGACTCATCCTCAATGACTCGTGATAACCATTGTTGTATGAAAAATCAACCAATGGAAGATACTCCTCCCATTTTCTCTACTGGTGCATCATGTACCTCTTCAACATATCATCCAAGATCTTGTTGACCCTCTCTATCTGTCCATCTGTTTGTCGAGGATATGTTGTACTAAAGGCCAACTCTATACCCAAACCTCCAAATAGCTCCTTCCAAAACTTGGAAGTGAAGTTCACATCCCTGTCTCACACAATCTTCTTTGGAACACCTTGTAATCTCATGATCTATCTAATGAAAAAATATGCCACCTCACTAGATGAATATGTAGTCTTTATTGGAATGAACTGCGATTCCTTCCTCAAATTGCCGACAACGACCATTATAGAATAATTCTATCTCACTGCCCTTAGAAAAACTGTAATGAAATACATGGAAATTACCTCCCATTTCTGTTCCAGAATCACAATAGATTGTAACACCTGGATGCTTACATTCTTCCTTCACCTACTGACAATCCCAAAATCTAGCCACAAACTCTGCCACTTCCTTCTTCATATCCGACCAATAATAGGACGTCTTCACTATCTTCATCGTCTTCTGATATCTTGGGTGGCGCAAGTTTGGATTCATGTTAAACTCCGTCAATATAAGCTTCTTGGTTTCACAACAATTCAACACATATATCATGTCCCTGAGTCTCACCAAACCATCTGCTGTGAGATGATAATCTACATCCCGGTCACATGTATTTGTACATGTACTTGTACCTGCACCTGTACCTATACTCTCCTATACCTTGTGAATAATATCCATATACCTATCATCCTGTTGTCCTTCCTACAAGATCCTATCATGTAACTCTATCCCATAAGAGCTCATAGCTACTATATGATTTACCTATACCTTCCTGCTAAGAACATCTGAAACTCTATTCTCCTTTCCCTTAATGTATCCAATCTTGAACTCAAACTTACCAAGGGTGACCAACCATATCGCCTTCCTGGAATTTAGATTTGGCTAGTCAAACAAGTATCTCAACCCACTGTGATCACTCACAATATAAACCTCGTGCCAAGAAGATAGTGCCTACACATCTTCAATGCATGTATGAGTGCTGAACAATGTAAACTTTGGAATGGGAACTGATACTGTTACCTGTTTCATAGAGATAGCAAAAAAGTGACCCAATTTTGAAAAGGGGTGATGTAGAACATAGATGTTTTTTTTAGAGCATAGTTTTTGGCACTATAAATATTTTTATGTACATTGCATTTTAGAATGGTAGTGATTTTCATATTGATTTTAAAAAGTGGTAATTCTACACCAAACCCTTTTTTTAAAAGACCTATTTTTTGAATTTAAATTTTCTAATGTATGAAAAGTAAATAATTATTTTCTAAATTTAATAACTTTTTAAGTGGTCTTCTTCTTCATATTTTCTATTTTTTTTTTGTAGTGAGGTTTTTATTGTTTTGCACATTTAAAGAAGAAGGTCGATATTTTGAATTTTTAATATTCTACATATTTATACATCGTTAATTAATTTTTCAATCCACATGAAATAATTGTCTCTAAAAAACAATAATTTTTAAAAATTCACATAAAAATAACCATTTTTAACATAAATATAACTAAAAAACTACACGTTTTGATAATTTTTTCTTATTTTTTGCTAGAAATGATGTGTCAAAAACATAATTTTTATAGGAAATTTTTAACTAAAAAAGGTTAAATACTAGTTTTTTATTTATGAATTTCATGTCAAAATAATAATAATAATAATAATCACTTTTTTTTCAAAAAATAATGATTAACATAAAAATTAATGTGAAAATCACATAATACAAATATTGAATGCATGACAACCTTAATTGAGTGCATATTCTTCTCATAAAATTTCAAAGTCAAAACTTTACAAGTATAACTAATTAATTGTTACAAAAAATGAGCTTGATTTCCAAGCATAACCTAAATTTAATAAACAATGTCACATAATCCAAACTCTTCGTCCTCTAGAGTTTCATCATTGTCTTCTTCCACAATATTTTTTGCTTCATTTTTCTCATTTTCATCTTCTAATGGATCTTTGATGTCAGTGAATCTCCCAATGTATGCCTTTCCAATCATTTAGTGTAATGGTGGTTGGGGTTCCTTTGCCTTTTTGGCCACAGGTGATTCACTAAAGTCCCCTTTCTTCCACCCAATTTCTTGCATTGCATCTAGAAGAAATTAAAGAGCATTAATTCTATACTGAATGAAATTGCACTGTATTGGATGTTTTTCAATTGCAATGAAATTTCTTCCTTTTTGAAGGCAACATGCTAGTGTTGTACCCAATTATCAAGCAAAAAAGAAATAATGAAGTAAGTTAGTACAATGACATATAAATTAAGAAATAACATATTGAAATTCAATTCCATATAATAAAACTTACCTGAGCCAGAAAATAAATCCAGAACCCAATCTCCTTCATTTCAACATATGTCTATAAGATAGTTAATCAATAACTGTGGTTTTTGATAAATGTTAACTATCTCTCCTTTTTCTTCTTTGTCTTCATATATTAGATTTCTCACAACAACATCATAAGTCAATATTTGGCTATGACCTTTTCCATCTACCCGATTAAAAATCATAGACATATAACTATCATATTTTTCCCAACTATCAATATGGATTAACTCACAATCATTTATAAATCGTTGATCTTCACGGTTAAGAAGATTTGACTTTTGCCTATAACATGAAATAGTAAAAGTTCAATTAGCTTGTACATAAATGAATTTTTAACATTAATCAAATATATATTTTAAACGTCTTACCATGTAAGCTGCATCCTTGAATTTGTTTTCCCCTTGAAGCTTGACAATAACCTTGCCAATTGTGTGTCTGAATGAAATGTCACAAATCCCCATAATGGTAATGACGTGACTTCTAGAAATCCCGCAACCACTTGACTAAAAGTTTGATAAGTATAAGGGTCACTATCATAGTCAAATAGTAAAAGTTCAATTAGCTTGTACATAAATGAATTTTTAACATTAATCAAATATACATTTTAAACGTCTTACCATGTAAGCTGCATCCTTGAATTTGTTTTCCCCTTGAAGCTTGACAATAACCTTGCCAATTGTGTGTCTAAATGAAATGTCACAAATCCCCATAATGGTAATGACGTGACTTCTAGAAATCCCGCAACCACTTGACTAAAAGTTTGATAAGTATAAGGGTCACTATCATAGTCAATGTTTGGAATATTGAAACCATGGGGAATATCTACAATAACTAGGGCATAATCCCTTTTAGGTATGACTTTAAAAATGTCTTCACAGTCAACTTGTATTACTTGATATTGAATAGTTTCTAGCCCATTCGAAATGAAATGAGTAAGAGTTGGATCAAGTTCAACATTCTTAATACGTTGCTTCTTTAGTCTTTCAATCTTTATTTTTTCAATAAAGGTTCTGAAACTATCCAGTGCTCCATCATCATCCTCCTTCATATTTTATAAAATAAACAAATATATGTCTAAGTTATAAATTAAAAATAGTACACATATGAATAAAAATGAAAGTATAAATCAACATACCATTTTAAATGCAAGATAAAAAACTTTTTAATGTTAATGTAGAACTTGAATCTAGATAGTTGCGTACAACTTCATCCCAACTATCTTCATTCAATAGCTTAACCATTTTTTCTTGAATTTTCAAGTAAACTTTGTGACTGCATAGATAAAGTAAAAAAAGTTAGTATAATGATATGTATAACAAACACTATCAAGAACAATATGGTATATTTAAAAGAAAATTATAATCTAGAAATAAATAAAAATAATCCAACAAACTTAATTTTGAAATTCCTCAGACATTTCCTCTAATGATAATTCCCCTAACCTCACACGAGAGAATATTGCTTTGACAATTTTTCCATCCTTCACTCCTTGCAATGCTCTCCAAGGTGTGATAGTCATATCTTCTGGAAGCTGCTTCATTTCAGGACCTGATTTATTGTTGCTACATATCAACGGCTTAGACTTTTTGACCTTCTAGTTTTTAATGCCAATGTTCTCCCACATGCTAAAATCTCATTAATCATCTCCCATATCTCTTCAGTTCTAAATACCAACTAGAAAATCTTATCAACACCTCTGAATAAATGACTAAATTTGTCGCCTTTGCCACCTTTCGAATTGATTTTATCTTCAATTGGATAGCCTATTTCCATACAACATTCCTTTTGGAAATCTACAGTAACATTTATCCTATCTCCACCACATTTTTCTTCAAATTCACTATGAATAAATCTAACCGTTTGGATGAAAGTCATAGACATCCTATATTCATTATCTGAATTATGATCCCATGCCACTAACTTTGCTTCTACATCTGATAAACTAACATAAATGATACATTCCATTATTTCAAAGCATGGGTTATTGGGATATTCCTCCATCAACTGTCTTTGAGCTTCTACAGAATAGTTCCCCCCAAGCACATAATAATTGTATTCAAAACATTTTGACTTATCAAATGCTTCTTTGTTGGGAATTTGAACTGGATCAATAAGAAGCACATAATTAACAACATGAGCATGTGGATTGTACCTCATCAATGTCTTCAAGTTGTGAAGATACAGATGATGTGGCTTTCTGATTTGATATTAACATTGTCCTTCACTTTCCTTATAGATTTGTCTGACATTAAGCTGAAATGTATGACCATCATCAATTAAGTTTCTCTTTATCAAGTTTTGTCGAATGGAATTTTGTTTTGTTTTGATAATGCCATCCTCTAAATTAGCTCCTGGTGTAATGATTTCTCTGTGTTCTTGTGAAGTTTCACTAGGTTCTTGACTGTTGGTAATGACTACTTCAAAATTTTCAACTTTACTTTTCTTCTTCATAACATTCTCATCATTAATTGTAACAGATTTATTCTTGGGCATTGTTACTTTTGGTCTTTTACGACTCTTCTCAGTTCCAATGTCATCCTCAGTAACGACAACATATTCTTCACTTCCAGTTTCAACTTCCTCGTCTTCAAAAGTAAGTTGTCTGCCCTTGCTATATTTATCCACTAAAGGCTTTTTTTCTGATCCCTTCGATGTAGTTTTGTAGCATCATGAATTACTACATTTTTCTTCTTTTCCATATCTTCTTCTGACACTGAGTAGAAACTGCCGACAACTTTCATAATATCATGCTCTATGAAATGAATGCCTCCCAACCTAATTGAACAACTTTCAACAAAATTCTGCGAAACAAAATATCATATGTCAATAAAAACAAAGTTAAGAAAATATAGTGAGGCAGTTACAAGAACGCAAAACACAAATATAAATAACGATACTTACGATATTTTGTTTTATCTCATTTACAATTTGTTTACACAACTTTGTAGATATCTCTCTCGTGTCATACAATGAATATGATAACTAGTATTTAATCCTTTCATGTGACTTGGCAAGTTTTGTAAGTATGTAAACAACTTCACTGTCTGGTACCAAACACATGTGTATGACTCTTCCCATCATGTCGTAAATTCCATTATCATTAGGTATATCAACAGATATATATATCTGCATATTTTGGCTTTCTCTCTCTTTCACATACCAGAATTTTGATGGAAATTTCACTTCTTTTGATTTCTTCCAGTATGAAATCATCTTCTTATCATTTGAGGCACTTCAAAGATTTGTAGTCATCAGCTCAGGTGGGGTTCATCCACCAATGTTTTTTGAAGATCCACCTTTAAAAGTCTTTGGTCTAGAAGGATTCATAGAAATCTTCTATGATTCCATTTTCCTGAGAAAAAGAAACACTTAAATCAGTAAATGATGAAAACATATTAACTTAAATTAACAACGAAAACATAAATGATAATTAATTTTATAAATCATAACAATTTCGAAAATAATAAAAAATAAAAAATACATCGCCATGTCGTGGTCCACTGAAAATTGGTCGACCAAATGAGCTAGTTGTTGGCTCTAGCCCCCTAACCCACCTTAGTGGCCCAACCACTTCCCTCCACCCATCCTCGGCCTGCGCCACCTCGGTGGCCCGTGGGGTGGCGGCCAGCTAGGTGGGGGGGGGGGGGGGGTACATTGCTCGCCCCTGTACCACTTCGATGGCTTGCCCACCCGTAGGGTGGTAGGTGATTCTCAGAATCACTGGCCAACCCATGGGCAGGGGGGCCGATGGGTTGGTGCGCGGTGGGGGGCACTGCTGTAGCGCCCCCATGCGCCACCCAGGTGGCCCGCCCGCCCGTAGGGTGGCGAGCGATTGCCAGAATTACCCACCACCCTGCAGGTGGGCGGGCTACCAGGGTGACACAGGGGGGTGTTGCACCAACGGGGTGGCATGGGGGGCTACTGCAATGCCCCCCTCTCCCACCTAGGTGGCCCAGCCACCTACGGGGTGGTGGGCGATTTCGGGAATTGCGTGCCACCCTATGGGTGGGCAGGAATCTTGGGTGGCATGGAGGGTTGCTAAGGTAGGCCCCCCATGGGCCGTTAGGGTTGCACAAGCCGACGATCAGCAGGGGGAAGTGGTTGAGCCGCTAAGGTGGGCTAGGGGGCCAAACCCAACGACTGGCTCGATTGGCTGACCAATTTTCAGGGGATGGCTATAGGGCAATGTATTTTTTTATTTTTTTTTATTTTTGAAATTGTTAATTTAAGTTAATATGTTTTTGTCATTTACTGATTTATGTGTATCTTTTTTAAGGAAAATGGCATTAAAGAAGGTTTCTGTGAATTACCCAACCACCTCACGGGCGGTCGAGCTATTGGGGTGGTTCAGGGGGAGCTACAAGAGTCACCAGACCACCCCACGAGTGGTTGGGCCGCCAAGATGGTGTGGTGGGGCACTGTGGCATCCCCCGCGTGCGGCACCCTAGTGGCATGCCTGGCATCCCGCAGGCGGGCGAGCCACCACAGTGGCATGGGGGGCCGCTAAGGTAGGCCCCCCCGTGCGACCCCAGCGGCCCGCCTGCGCACAGGGTGGCAGCGTGACTCTTGCAACTCCCCCAGCACCACCCCGGTGGCCCACCTGCCTGCAGGGTTGCGGGGTGACTCTTGCAGCTCCTCCAACACCACCCCGGTAGCCTGCCTGCCCGCGAAGTGGCGGGGCGATTCTAAGAATTTCCCTGCAACCCTGCGGGCGGGCAGCCCAGCAATCTCCATTGCCCCTAACATATGGGCTTGTTTGGCTGCCGTGAGCATTATTGGGTCCGTTTAGCCACCGTGAGCTTTACCAGGCCCACCATGCCTACAACGGATGTAGTGGGTAAATTTGGTCCACAAAAAAATTTAATTTAAAAAGAAACAATTAAACTTCATTAAACTTATTTAATATTAAAATTTGCAAGGAAAAAAAATTAACTAACCTTTCAATTCGATAGTTCTCCATTGAATATGTTGTTGATAGCAATGTAGCTGCTCCACAAATTCACTCCAAGTCTTTCAACGAACTTCAGAAAACTTTGATGTAATGTGAGTAATAGTGATAATGAAATTTATTATATAGGAGAAATTACGGAGATGTTTTATTGTAATGTTAATGTGGGACTAATTTGTTAAAAAAAAACTAATATGTTAATTTTTTTATGGCAATATAGGAAACTATGATAAAGCGAATATTATGGAATTGTCTTACAGTGTGGTGAATGTGGGATTAATTTGTTTTAGAAGGTATCATAAAAATTAAAAAAAACATTCAATTGTTTAGTAAATATTATATAGTTTAACTATTAAAATAATTTAGGTAAAAGTTTTAGTTTACAATTTTAAATTTAAAGATTTATTTCATAAAAAAATTTAGTTAACATTTTTCAATAAATTGTAGAATAAAATAATGAAGGGAAATACATGAAACAAAATTTTTGGAGGGAAATATTTTGGTGAAACTTTTTGCTGGGAAAATTTTTGGAGGGAAAATTTCATTCTATGAGTTATATAATATCTTTAGGAGAGTCTACATTTGTATCGTTCAACCTCTTCTATTTGAAAGGGATGGATTCTCCTGATAGTGAAATTTTGCTTTGTAAAGCATCAACATCTTCATCGTGTAACAACTCTTATCATATTGATGAATATAATGGAAATTCTTCCACTATGAATAGAAAGTCAAATTTTCCACTTAGTCCTAATCCTAAGGACTATGAGAGCAGCACTGATGAAAGAGGGGATGAAGAATTTCAAATAAATAAAGATTCACGGATTCCAGTTAGTCCTAATTCTAAGGACTATGAGAGCAGCAGTGATGAAGAGAATGATGATGAATTTCAAAAGAATGGAGTGTCATGATGTCCTCTTAGTTCTAATCCTATGGACTATGAGAGTAGCAGTGATGAAGAGCATGACAACAAATTTCAAAAGAATGGATTGTCACAGTGTCCTCTTAGTCATAATCCTATGGACTACGAGAGCAGTAGTGATGAAGAGCATGATAACGAATTTCAAAATAATGGAGTGTCACGGTGTCCACTTAGTCCTAATCCTATGGACAATGAGAGAAATAGTGATGAAGAGCATGATGAAGAATTTTGAAAGAATTGAGTGTCACGGTGTCCTATTAGTCCTGATCCTATTGACTATGAGAGCAACAGTGATGAAGAGCGTGATGAAAAATTTCAAAAGAATGGAGTGTCATGGTGTCCTCTTAGTCCTAATCCAATGGACTATGAGACTAGCAGTGATGAAGAGCATGATGAAAAATTTCAAAAGAATGGAGTGTCACAGTGTCCACTTAGTCCTAATCCTATCGACTATGAGAGTAGTAGTGATGAAGAGCATGATGAAAATTTTCAAAAGATTGGAGTGTCATGATGTCCTCTTAGTCCCAATCCTATGGACTATGAGAGCAATAGTGATGAAGGACAGGCTGAATCACTTAGTCCTAATCCTAATGATTATAAAGGTAGCAGTGACAAAGGATAGGATGTAGCATTTTCAGTAAGTAAAGAGTCACATTTTCGACGTAGTCCTAATTCTATGGACTATGAGAGCAACACTAACATTGCACATGAGGAAGAATATCCATAAACACCAAGTCAAATTTTTCATTTAGTCCCAATTCTAAGGACTATGATAGTAGCACTGAAGAAGGGGAAGATGAAGAATATCCTCAAATTTAGTATTTGAAAAGCACAACTAATCATAGTGTGGATAACATTCCTCTTAATGATAATGAAAATGCTTATACAAATGATGATCCAATGATGGAGATGTTTCCAAGAAATATTTTATCGAGGAGTAGGAGCAGACCTTTTCATATCAATGCAAGATGTTCTAGTTATACAAGGGGTAGAGCAGAATATCTGATGAGAAGAAGTTCTATCAGCACTCTCATTTCAAGTGAATGTTGTCACAAAGATTTCTTGAAACATATCGATTTCAAATTTGCATTAGAGAGAAGGAAGAGATATTTGTCAATGAATAAAAGCATGAAAAATTCATATTTAGTTGGGTGCATGCAATCTACATTGTTGGTTTATGATTATCCTATTGGTTCCTTATTTATCTGTAGAAAGGCTTTCAAAATGTTTCATTCAATGGGGAATTTTCGTCTCTTAAGAATTTAAGAAAATTTGGAAAAGGATCCCACATTTTATTCAAAAGTACGTCATAAAATATAGTTTGGGCCATTATCAAATACTGCAATGTCATGGACGAAAGATATCCTTTCAAAGCATGGAAAGTGTATGCCAAATAGAGAGACAATACATATTCCAAATAATTTTTCAAGACGAGAAATCTACAACTTATACAAAGAATATGCAGAATGTGTTGAGAGGCATGGCTAGTTTATTACATATCAATATTTTGTGAAGTTATGGAAGAAAGAATTCAACAATGTCCATATTCCTAAGAAGACAAGGATGGGGATTTGCAGTACATATGCTTCTCTTAAATAAAAAAGGGAGAAATGTGAAGGGTTAGAAAGAGGTAACCATTCATAACTTTAACTTTTAAAATTGTATAGTCATCAACTATGAAAACACATTTCTTAATGGCTTTCTTTTATGTTGTGTAGATTCAATTGTCAAAGAACTTCAGGAGCATCACGAACAACAAACAAGTGAAAGGAAAAAGTTGTACAAGCATCAAAAGAATTGTTATGATAATCTGAATAAATATTTGGGTTTGATAATTGATGGTATGGACCAGAAGAAAACCATTTTACCACATTTTTTTCGCACACCCAAAAATTTACAGGAGGAAAATTTTATTTAGTATCACTTGGTCGGTTGTATGGTCTTCAATGGGAAAATGTTGCCAAGGGTGTACTTCATAGCTCCAAATATTCATAATGATGCAATTCTGACAATAACCATAATTCATGATGTGCTTTCTCATTGGTCTGGTAATCTTCCTGAAGTTTTGTATCTACAATTCGACAATAGTTGCCGTGAAAACAAAAATCTGGTTGTTTTTGGATATCTAAAGATGTTTGTTGAATTGAGAATTTTTCATAAGGTAAAGGTTGGTTTCCTTCTTGTTGGGCACACTCATGACCATATTGATCAGATGTTCAGTCATTTTTTGGTCACATTGAGGAGGAAGGAAGTTGGGAGCTTGCCATAACTAATTGAATGTATTAAGAAATCACACATGCAAGAGCCTACTTTTGATGTGTTCAAAGAAACTGTTGACATGTGAAGGTTTATTCTGGGATCACTTGGTGAGGAGAAATGCATTGAACAACTTAATGACATTGGCTTCCAACATCAATTTCGTATCAAAAAATTGATGGGAAAACACTAATATGGGGCAAGAAGTACTCAACTATTATAGAATGGGCACCATCATCAAGTTTGGAATTTTTGAAGTTCATTCTAGATCATCCAATATTTGCATCAAAAATATTGTTATTACAATCAGTTGGTGAAGTTCATAATGCACGAAGATAGAATAGAGATATAAATTATTCTTATTGCCTAGAAGAAATTAAAAAATGTATTAGATATACATATGAGTACTTTGACATTCTTGATTTAGTTTGGTGGGAGTCATTTTTCAATAATCAAAGTGATATCATTTCAACAACAAAAAATGAAGATATACATTTGAAAAGTCCATTTATTTGTCCACAAATGTGTCGAATGAACATGAGGAAATAAACATTGTTGAACGACAACAATGTCAAGGTATTATTAATTCTTCACAGGCAGAGGAAAGAGAGATGTATATTGGTTCCAGAAGATCTCGTGCACAACATGAAGCCATGGAAGACCTTTACAGGGGTTCAGTATAGGATATTAAGGAGGGTTGCATGATCGCAGTGCTAGCAGATGGAGATCCCAATCGCTATCCATTCTGGGTTGTTAAAGTTATAAAGGTCTTTACAAAAAATGAGGATGTTATAGGTGTTGAAGTACATTGGTATGCCACAAATACACACCCATTCAATGGTGTGTATATGCGAGCGATGGTATTTGACAAAAAAGATGGAGGAAAGAGAAAAAGAAAGGGTACAAAGATAAATCGCCACTGCACAGACATCTTAAAATTGGAGGATGTTGACATACTTGTTTATGACTTCAATTTAACAAAGATAGGAACTATTTTCTTCAAGACGATAGAGATTTTGAAAAGGTTATTACCAGAAGGAACAGTGTTGAGATGGGAGTCTGCTAAAACCAGTCGTAGATCTAGAAGAATTTTGAAACCTGAAATGGTGGGCATGCATGTGGACTGAGATGGGGCATTCATTGATGAAAGAGGAGAATATGGAACATCTTCATCAGCATCCAGTCATTCATCTGAAGATGTGAATTCTGATTGTGTGCAAGAAAATATGAGTGATTTTGAATAATTGTTTAATACAGTTTATATAACTAATGTTTGCATCATATCTTGAAATAAATTTTTTGATTTCCATATGGTGTTAAATTAGAAGTTATGAGTCATTTTTATGTTGTTGGATTATATGTCTTAATTATGATAATTTTTTTTGTTTAGAATATCTAAAATGCAACATTAAATTAGATATATAATGTATGTTTCATTCAATATACAAATAATGACATTTGAATTCATTTAGACATGTAATTTGTTCATAATGTCATGGTTTTTTAATTTTATGGTTAAAAAGATTCCAATTTCTTTTGTATCTAGCATGTTATGGTTGAAAACATGTTGAATTTATACTTAGGAAAGAAAAATGTTATTCTACCAAAAACATTAGTGTGTTTTTTCCTCATAAACAACTTTTTTTGGCACATAAAAATTCGGTTTTACTAGCATTTTTTAAAAATGTTGAAAATTGACCCCAAAAAAACTCATCGTTCCAGTATCACCACTTTTTCATTTTCAAGGTTTTTTTTGCACAAAAATTTCGTCTTCACTTCCATTTTTAAAACATGTTCAAAATTGACCGTAAAAAAAAACCATCATTCTAGTATACACATTTTTCGTTTTTAGCACTGTTTTTGATGTTTTTTCAGGGTTTTTTGGCAAGAGTTCCTATTTTAAGTTTATAGTTTTTGTTTCAAGGTTTACATTGTTGTTGCTAGCTCAATATCATGCATTGAATATTTTTGCTTGCACGCATTCATTTTCCATGACTCATAGAACACTACCTTTCCTTCTTACATGAGGACTCCACCAAGTCCTCTCTGGCAAGCATTTGTACACACTACACATTCATTTTCCAGATCTTTAATCTTTAACACTGGTGCATGTGCTAGCAACTCCATGATCTGCTCAAAACTAGATAAGCATTATTTTGTCCATTCAAGCTTCTTACCATTCCTCTGCAATGATGTGATAGGATATGCAATGTGTGAGAAGTTCTTGATGAACCTCGTGTAGTAACCATTCTCTCCCATGAATGATCTGACCTCATCCACATTCTTAGGATTTTTCCACTCAGTGATGGACCTTATCCTTTCTCGATCTACTACTATGCCTTCCTTGGAAACAACATGTCCCAAGTAATGCACCTCTATCTAAAATAAGTTGCACTTGCTAAGCCTATCATACCATTGATTCTCTCTTAGTAATCTCAACACTATTGCTAAATTTTCAGCATTCTCTTCTTAATTCTTGTAGTATATGAAGTTGTCATCAATGATACAATAACAAACATGTCCAAACAAGGAATCAATACACTATTCATCAAACACATGAATGTATATGGGCCATTATTAAAATCTAATGGTACTACAACAAACTCCTAATTCCCATACCTTATCCTAAACATAGTCTTGTAAATATCCTCTTCCTTGATGCATACTTGATGGTATTTTGATCTCAGGTCGACCTCATAGAATAGTTCTACTACCTTCAACTGATGAAGAAAATCATCAATCCTCATCAATGGCTACCTATTATTGATTGTTACCTTATTGAATTGCTTGTAATCAATGCACAATATATGAGTACCATTTTTATTCTTAACAAACAACACTCGTGCACCTAAAGATGAAACACTTAGTCTAATGTATCCCTTGTCAAGGATCTCCTTTAACTGTAATTTCAACTCTACTAGTTTTGGAGTGCTCATTCTATAAGGTGCCTTCGATGTTGGTGTTGCCCCTGCCACCAACTAATCTACTTCCCTGTGAGGAGGTAACTCTGGAATCTTTGTTGGAAACATATCTTGATACTACTGCAATACAATGTACCTTTGGAGTATTTTTTCATCCTCAACATCTTTACCCTTGTCACTAGATATATGTACACCAAACATCACACAATTGTTTATGCAGCTGTGCTTAGCCTACATAGCGGTAACCATCCTTACTGATGTAGGCTTCTTCTTTCTGTACAAAATTCTCTTTTCCCCACTATCATCCACACACTTAATGGCCTTGTCTAACAAATCCACTATGGTCCTATGAAGGTACACCCAATCCATACCCAAAAGCATACTATATAATCCCAATGGTAGTGCATTAAAATGTGCTATTGTAGGCATACCATTCAACTCAAATGCACAAGCTCTTACCCAATGGTGAGCACTCTTCCTTGTACCTATAGCGAACTCTAACAATAAATATTTTGCATGCACTTCTTTTCCCAAACCACACTTATGCACCAGGTCAGTATTGATATATCTATAATTAGATCTAGGATCAATCAAAATAAAAACAACTTGATCACAAAGCTTACCATCCATCTCAATTATAGATCCGTAATGGTCCACTTGGCTATTGTCCACAACTCCATTGGTCTAAGGAGTTCTATGACCAACATCACCAATTGTATGTACCTCCTAAGAACTATAGATTTCAGGTCTACCACATTGATACTGCAGACAATCCCTTTTACAATGATCCTTGGCACATATCTAACATTGTAACGGTGCTCTACCATCACCTCTAGTTTGTTGCTCTCCATGTCTCTTATCAATTGTATTGAACTTCTTGTAAGGGACCACATTTTATTTCTCACTTGCATCTTGGGGTATTCCTCGCTTTGGTAACCATTTTCCTTTAGCTTTCTCATTTCCTTTCAAGTCATGCTTATTCCGAACTTTGCACTTTGACCACTCATAACAATGTTTCAACTTTCGGATGGCCTCCTCCAACAATCTAGGCTCATACAACTCAATCTAGTATATGTACACTATTGGCAGTCCCCTAATGAATCCTTGAACCTTGGCCTTCTACTCCTTGAGGTAAGGGAAATATCTCAACAGCTCCAAGAACCTACTAGTATACTCATTTTCTGTCATGGAACCCATATGAAACTAATAAAACTCCTTAGCTCTTTCATCATACTACCTTTCAGACAAATACTTCTTCTTGAAGAGCCTCTCAAACTCATTCCAAGTCAATTCATCTTCCCGAATTCCCCTAACATTATTCACATCTTCCCGCCAAATATCTTCTTTACTTTTGTGATTGAAAGTTGATGTCTTTTCTTTCATATTATTTTAATAATCATGTAATCTAAAGAACTTCCTCATACCAAGAAACAGTGCCTTTTCATCCCATGATTTCTTCATCTCTCCATTGAATGTAGGTGGATTTTCTTTCTTAAAATCATCCGGTAAATATCCCTCGTCACCCCTCCTGCAAGGATGATGATGATGATGATCATAGTTCCTATGCAAATGAGAACTAGAATAGTATTATGTCCATCACCCCTCCTATATCGAGTATCCAAGGACCTACCATCTATGATCATGTCCTCTCCATCCAGCATGTACTCACCATGAGACCTATTTTTGTATGCCCCATTAGTTCTGTCCTCCTTCTCATGGCTAATCCAAAGTGGCGTTTTTCGCTCCAATTCTGACAAACTCTAAAGTATTACTACATTTACCTCTGTTTCTATCTCTTGTGCTTGTATGATTCTTTCATTTTCTTCCCTACAACTCCTTATTCATGCCTTTAACCTTCTCAGTGTCTCTGCCAAATCAGAAGAGCTCCCAACAACACATTGCTTATCTGATCCATAAGGAGAGTCTCGAGAATTGTAGTCTACCTTCTTGCTATTCATCTTTGTTATTCTTCCTTCAAGGTATCTCATGTCAACTAAACCAAATCACAATAAACCAATGTACCTTAGTATAATTTGCGGAGTATATCTTGTCTACAAGATCAACAAATCAATGCGATACATGTATAACATAATCATGACAACATCCAGAAATATATCACATAAGCATGTAACCATATATCCATCATTCTAACTAGAGTCCATTCATTAGTGCATGACCATATAAGCTACACATACCACAACCTCATGCATGGAAACAAAAACCATATCGCTATACATTGACAATACACAAGCATAAACAACATGTAACCAATCATACAATCATTACGACACACTTCACACAACAACATCTTCCTTCACATGGCGACATCACTAGAACCATGATAAACACCATGCATATGAAACAAGCATTCAAGGATGATTGACACATGTGCAACCAGCATTAATTCTTGACCAATGAATAACCCATCTAGTTTGAGGGGTGGCCCATGCTTTTATACCACTCTGTAACACTCTCCTCCCACATCTACCCAAGTAACCTACTAACCAGGGTAAACATTTGATGAGAAGTTACTATGATATCATTCAACCTCCCAAGTCACCTTAAGGAAGTGGACCAGATGGAAGCACACCATCCAAACCTTCCACATCAATAACAAGATCCTTAGAAACCATCACAACCTCTTAGATAAATAGCCCATGAGTCCCATTGAGTTTTTGATGATTTAACCCCAGACTCTCCCATGTTATTGGCATGCCATCATCCAGAGGGTTATGGACGCTCACACAGCATGGCATGCTAGTGTCCAGGGACTAGTTTTCTTAGTGTTGTACTAGTGTCCCTGGGATTTCATCCACCTTTTCAGGCTCAGAGCCCAGGTCACTGCCTAAAATTCAATACCACTTTAGGAATCAATGATTTACATAATAAAAAGTCTTACAAATCAAAGTTAACTCTAGGACTAGGCATGACCATCTCCAACCTAGACTGACATTTTTTCAAACACTTGGCATCAATGAAATCTACAGAAAATGAATACAAGGTATAGTATAAATGACTGATAACTCATATGAGAATTGACAAGAAGGATCACCACCCTCTTCCCTTAATTGTGTTGACATAAATTAGATATTGCATATACTATCCTTTCAGTTACAAGTAAATACATGAAATGACCTTGACAATAACCAGTCATATAAATAGCATTAAACCATGAAAATAATAGTTAGATACCAAAAATTAAATCCACATATTAATAAGTACAAAATTAAGAGAACTTAACTTTTATAAAACATAGGAAAATCTGACCAGGCTCAAGACTTCCACGTACAACCCAACAATAGACATGGTTGAACCAAATATTTCTTTTAGCTAGTCACCCCCGTGCCATATTCTAAGCATGAATGTGGGATCTTGTTACACAACATTTTGTCTTTGTCCCTGTACTCCTCATTCCAAGATACTGGAGGACCTCTATAGTGAACCTCACGTGTTTTTCTATCATTAAGAACATGTCTTTACATCACTATTCATATGTAGAACATTTTCCCCTTACATCATTTCCAAAGAATATTCCTTCAAACTAAGTTTTTAAAGGCTGGTGCTATCTCTCAGTTTCTTCCCCGCGCCATTTTTTAATGTTTAACACCGAGCCTAGCATCTATCAGCACTGGTATCCATCCACTACTCGCGTTGATCCTCTTTTGAAATTTTTTAAAAATGGAGTCAAAGCTTCCGAGTCTAGAAGCTCTGTGAACAGAAGTCCATTAAATGGTTAGCCGAGATAGAGCCAAGAGAGACTGTTTGGGTTCCTTTCCCCTATTAAAATGGAACAAAACAAAAGGGAGAAGACCTCTCCCATCATAAGAGGATCCATGTCCCCTCTCTCAAGCTATATAAACTTCTCCTATTCCAAACTTAGCTAGCTAATGAAAGGGCTGGAATAATCTGCAAAATCTTGATAGCCAAAACAACTCTTGATAACGTTAGCCTTCTAGTTTGTTCTTGTAAAGGGAGAATAAGTTTGTAGTTTGTTTGGTTTGGAGAAATGAGGAAGAAAACTTGAACTTCTATTGTTTGAGTTGAATCATGAGATGCTAATAGTGGTACTAGAGCCCGAACACGTTGAAGGAAACCTATAATGCTAAGGCGAAGGTTGTACTTTCCTTTTTGTCATAAAAATACAACTGATATTTTGTTTCCTATATCGATTTCATATGGTATTTGGTAGCTTAAGACTCCTTAGCCTCCTAAGTAGGCTGAATCTATCGTATGCTATCATGTGTGCTTTGGTTTCTTGTCTATTTGTTTCAGGTGCTTGATTGACATTAAGGAGTTGATCACTAGAGAAAAGACACAAGGACTTAACCAAACAAGGATAAGTGATACAAGAGATAGGATTTTGTTTCTTCTCAACCTAAGGGAACTTATGTTAGATTGTCTTGTTTGTGGCTAGACCTTGTCCCCTAGGATAGAGGGATTGTCTCTATCCACAGAGAGAATCTTCCTACTCCACAAATTGGCGACCATATTGGGGGGCCATCCCTCTCTTTGGATTGCTTTTCATTTGATGTTTTGTGACAAGTTTTGTCATATCACTCTTTCTCTTTTGTAATATGTACTTTACATCATCTACTCCTTTGATTCTTGAATTTAGAGTGACAAGTTTGGTTTTGGTTTGTGGACATTTTTTGTTTTTCTTTGTATCCCTAGATCGATGCTTTTATTTTGCTAACAATAGTTCTAACCAGCGGAAGCTCCTTCTAAACAGTCACACCACAGCCCCTCATGGCGCATGTTGATAATTAGACACTTGCGCTAATTCTTTCAGGTTAAAAGCAAGGTTTCTCTTAAATCATTGCCAATGTGTCTTGTCCTCATAGATTATGTTTTTTGGCTTATTTGCCTTTATTCTCCTTAGCTAGAATTCTTTGTTTGATGGGTTTAATTGATTGATTGGCTTGAAGTTTCATTGCTTGATTGTTTGAGTTTTTTGGATGGTTTCTACGACCCTAGGGCATCCAGGTCAATTACCATTCATTTGTTTGTTTACTCATTGTGTCAAGTTTCTGATTTGCTTCTTCATTTAATCCATCTTTCAGTTGCAACATCTTCAATGCTTAATTTTCAATTGAATGAGTGAAAGAGTCATGCTTGTTCTGTTATTTCGAGTGTCTGTTTTCTCTTTCCGAGCATAGATTACATTGCTTGGTTTGTCGATTGAAGCATTTATGTGTTTGGTTTGTTCGATTCAGGGAAGAAGTTACTTTTAGTTTCATTTATCATGCTTTGGATTTGATCGATGCTTGTTTGTTCGGAATAGAGAAAATTTTCATTAAAGTGCTTTATGTAAAAGATTCATTTTGCTTCTTATGAAAAGAAGAACATCATTCTATTTTACTTAAGTGAAAATATTACATTAGTAGTGTTATTGAGAAGCTAGAATTGCATCATCATAGACATGAGAAATGAAATAAAGTTTTTTTGTTGTTAAAGGAAGATTAAATGCATTTAGGACATGTATTAGTAAAATATTTCATTCTTTGTTTGTTGCATTGATTGTATGTTCTTTATCCCTCAATTAATGTAAACTTCCATCGAAAACAAAGATTTATTTTCTCATATAGCTGAATATAGAAGTTTTCACATGATAATGGTAGGGCCTTGAAATTGAAACCTAATTAAAGATAAACCATTAAAATTTATTGAATTAACCTAAGGAAGCATTGAAACTTAACACTCACATTTAGTGTTTTAGGCTAGAGACATGTTCCAGTGTCTTTAAACCTAGCCGGTATTATTCACAACGATCTTGCATTAGACAGCATTAGCATGGATTTGTACTCCCCATGGCATCATGTATATAAAGGGAGACCCCTATAGGTTGCAATCCTTTCTCCATAGGAAGCCAAATCTATCAGCTTGTAAACGTGATACATCGAACACAACATTCGGGGAGATTTGCTACTCGTACCTTTCAATTCACCAGGAGGTATTCGACAGTTCATGGTTACCTAGTAATCATTTATGCCTAGAGTACTCTGAGTAGTAATTTTTGATCTTTACTGAATATTTAAATTTGAAAAAATCATTGATCACTTGTCCTTTCAAGCCCGTTAAATATGAAATTGACTAGAGTCACCTTTCATCCTTTTCTCGACTATTGAAACATGAGAAGGAAAAGTTTTGTTTTAGTGCATTAAAATTAACTCCCAACGAAATATTCTTGGTTAAAGTTATCTTCCTTAGTGATTCTTTAGGGTCAATTCCAATGGAAACATTTGCGGAGTTTAACAGTCAAGGATTCCCCTCCAATGGGAGTCTTGGTCCTTTTCCTTCTGTTGGAAATGCTCACACTCCTTATATGGAAACGTTGTCCCTTCCTCAGTTAACTATTGGCTTATTTTTCTGGTTATTTTTGACCTCGGTGGTCCCGAGTGTCCCAACCTCTATCCAACCGTCTCCTTCACTTGAACAACACCATGTTGATTCTAAGGTTGACCTTTCACCTTCTTCAAATATTTCTTCACCCTTCTCTTCTACTTCACCTACTGAAAGTTTGAAATCCAATAATGATGAGGATAAAAAGAAGAGGAGGACGAAGAAGAATAACTCAAATAAGCAAGAGGCCAACTATGCAATTATTTCTCCAAATCCACTTCCCATCGACAAACCTTCCAATCCTTTGCAGATGGTAAAATTCCCTTGCAGGATATGTAAGGGTGGCCATCTCCTTCAAGACTATCGTAGTATTCCCAGAGTCTTAGAGGTATGGTCTCAAAATCTGGATTGACCATCCCCATCAACCTCTAGAGATCATGTCGATGCTACACCCTCGGCTAGCGATGGTAAGAAGAAGGGAAAAATTAAATTCCACTGTAGGTTATGTGAAGGAGAGAATATTCTTCACCTTTGTCCTGTTATTGATAGAGATTCCAAATTTTTGGAAAACCTTATAGCTCCTCAACCCCAACTTCCTGTTGGTTATTAGAGGCTTTCTTATAACCCTCTCCTAGTTGGTAAAGAGATTGACTTGGATTCATCTCTCACCCATCCTGCTCTTCCTAAGCATGACTCTCTTGTGTCTATTCCTGACCAACCATTAGTTAAAAAGAGTGTCAACTTGGCTCCGCCTTCAGTTGTTCACTCTGTTCCCGAAGAGAGTAGTGATCATACTGCTCATGTTCTTCTTGTCTCCTCAAATTCTAATGAATCGAAGAGTGGCCCTCCTTCCCCACTTGTTTAGGAGAGTCCTTCTACTATTCCTATAAAGCATGGGGGAAATGTTATGATACCCCCAACAAGTAGTTCCGTTGTTTCTTTTTATTGGAGTCGATTGACTACATTCTGCCTACCATCTTATGTGCCTTTCCAGATTACGATACATGCATATAATATGGTAGTACATGGAACTCTATTAGATGAAGGCTCGTCTATTAAAATCATGTCTTCTACTACTCGTCAAGCTTTTGCATCCCCACAACTTGTGCCTGTCACCCAAAATCTATTGACTTTCAATGGAGAAGCCAGTCAACCTTTAGGGATCCTTCTAAAGTTCCCTATTACTTTGGGAGGAAAGACCATCTATATAGACATGATGGTAGTCCAAGGTCCCTCAAACTTCGATCTTCTCCTTGGGTGTGACTATGTTTATGTCATGGGAGCTCTTGTTTCTTCGCTCTTTCATGTGGTTTGTTTTCAACATGAAGGGATAATAGTGACCATTCATCAATTATCATTCATCAGTCACCACATTGCTCCAATCCTACCGCCATCCCATAATGGTTCTCATTTGCAGGTAGTACCCTCCCCACCATAGGTCAATTATGTGGGGACACGTTATGTCCCCACATCTGCTAATGATCACGGAGATGGCATGGTACATTATGTATTAGGGGCATTGGAACCTAATCTGTCATTTGTACCAATTGAGATGTGTTCCTCCCAGAGCGTAGTTCTCTCATCTAGTGAGGACCTCTTGGGGGCCATGTTCTCGTACAGTCCATGATCAGTTGATTACGACGATAGTTATTTTTCTGTGTCAACCTCATTAAAAAATGAAGCAAATTATGAGGATAGTTCATTTTCTGTGTCAACCTCGTTAAAAAATGAAACATCGTACGAGGATAGTTATTTTTCTTTTTCAAGCTCATTAAAAAATGAAACAACATATGAGGATAGTTCTTTTCTTGTGTCAAACTCGTTAAAAAATGAAACTGCACACGAGGATAGTTCTTTTTCTACGTCAACCTCATTAAAAATTGAAACAACTTGTGACGATAGTTTGTTCCTGTATCAACCTTGTTAAAAAATTAAATAGATTTTGAGGATAGTTTGTTCCTGTATCAACCTCGTTAAAAAATGTAATAGATGTCATGAGGATAGTTCCTGGTCTTGTGTCAACCTCCTTAAAAACTAAAACAACATGTGAGGATAGTTCTTGGTCTTATGTCAACCTCGTTAAAAAATGAAACAAAGTGTTAGAGCACGGTTCTTGGTATTGTGTCAAGCTCGTTAAGAAATGAAACAAGGAGTCTTCAGGATAGTTCTTTTACTATGTCAGCCTTGTTAAAAAATGAAATAACTCCCTTTTCCAAATTGAGTATTTGATTAAGATGTCGTCAAATTCCACTCGAGTCTTTCCTTGATCTTAAGAGTGAAACTTCATTCCATCCACCTTTTAGCAACCTGATGTCTACTTTGGTGAATGAAATGATGTTTTGGGGGCATGTGAATCAGCTCTCATCATGCTGGGGGCATGCCATTTTTTCATCCAAGCATAACTTTTCATTTCAAGCTTGTGTAAACATGAAATCGAATCCAAGCATATCTTTTCATTTCAAGCATGTGTAAACATGAGACTGAATTGAATCATAGTTGCCTGTGGTTTAGACTGGTATAAAAATGAACCGATATCCATTTTAACCCTCATGATTTCCATTTTTATTAGCCTCTCCCATTAGATCAGCCTTGGTTTTTTCTGCATTCCATTGCCACCAACTCTTTGGCCGATCATTCACTTTTACTTTGTTGTTTTACCCTTTTCGGAGGAACCTCAACGATGAGTGGTTTTACTAGCCAACCTCTTGACGTCTTAGTGTTTGAGCAGTTCCACCATAACGAAACCAATTACTACCCTTCATACCATTCATTCCTCTAGGACAAGTCACCTTTAAGCACTTTTCTAACTCTTTTAAAATGAAAGCATTGCCAAGTATTTTTCCCTTTTAGACTCGTTAAAGCAAATAAAAGAAGGGAGTCATCTTTGAGCTCTTTTTTGACTCTCAAAATATGAAAATATTGCCAAGCTCTTGTTGTTTTGAACTTGTTAAAGGCTATGAAACATCGTTTACCCAGTATACATTTACCCCTTTATCGGGTTGGGATAAATCTATTTACGATAAAGGTATACCTTAGTCAAACATGACTAGGAGGTTCTCTTGAATATTGTTTTCTACCTTTTCAAGTTCTAGAGACAACTTTATGCAAAAGGACCCTTGGATTTTTCTTTTCCATGTATTTTTCAAACTCTCTAAACATGAAAAAGATACCGAGTTTCTTGTTTTTCGAACTCGTTAAAATTTAACGGCATCGAATTTGTCACCGTGACGGATGCGAGCTTCTCCTTCCTAGGGATCGTTAATCTTACTAGGTCAGATCTATCCAAAGGATGGACTTATAATAAAAGAATATTCTATCCCATTCAAGATTGTGATAAAAAATAATTTTGGTATCTGCCAAGAATGGTGCGGGAAAATGGAAACTTTTTACCAGTTGTGTCGATAGCTTGTCACCCTTGAACATGACACTCTTTTGCTTCATGTTGGGTTGGGATATCCTCACATCATCATTGACCTTCTTGGGTTTGGATCATTCACTTTTTTCCTTTCCATTTGATCTTTGCCACATCATCATGACCTCCAATCCTATGGATCCAAAAAGCTGCTAAACTCTGGAGTCATGTCAATGATATGTTCAAGGGTTAATCCTTTTGTAGTTTACACAAATTCTTGATTCTTTGTATCATCCATAATCATTGCATCCCCTTGTCTCGTGTCGATGATGTGGGATACATCATGGCCCTCCTTCGACAACGTTACTTCTTGTCGACTTCAACTCATTATCCTGGAAGTTGGCTGAGAAATTTCCTTCCAGTACCTTAGAGCTTGCATGCCCTAATGGAATGTTCTTCACACTCGATGATAGCTTCTCATGATTCACTTTTGATCAGGTGACTTCACGGGTTTTCGACTTCAGTTCCTTATTTCACATTCCGTGAATTGTGATGTTGGTACCTTGAGGGCTATTTTCATTATTGTTGGTTACTCTTTCTCTTGTTAATGGTTAAATTCATTGACTAGTAACCAAACGACTTTCTAGCATGTTCGACTTAGACACATCTATTCACATGTTAGGATTTGTACTTTGATTAGGTTGTGTTGGAGTGCAAGACCTTGGGCTCAGATTACAAAATTCTAGGTTACGAGATGATGTGACATGATCATGCTCATATGCATGTCTCTTCTAGATGGATGGCTGCAGCCATACCATGAGTATATTATATGTGATCCTTCTCATTATTGGATGGTTGTGACAATACCTTGGGTTAGATATGATCCTTCTTACTGGATGGCTATGCCCATACCTTGGATCCATTTACATGATCTTTTTATGGATGGTTGCATCCATACCATGATTCATGTATCTCTTATCCAATACTTCAGTGATTTACGTGTATCTATGCTTGATTATAGGCTTCCCGGTGATAGTTTATGGTTCCATGCATCTACTCATAATGCATTTCACCCCTAACTCTTGTTTGGCCTTCATGCTATAGGGGGCATATATTAAACAACATTTTGTCACTATCCCTGTACTCCCCGTTCCTTGATCCTATAGGACCTCTACTGTTAACCTCATGTGTTTTCCTATCTTGAAGAACATGTATTTACATCAATCTTCATCTACAGAATATTTCCCTCTTACAACATTTCCCAAGAATATTCCTTCAAACTCAGTTTTTAAAGGTTGACGCTATCCCTTAGTTTCTTCGTTGTACTGATTTGCAGAGTTTAACACTGAGCCTAGCCCCAATCATAGCTTGTATACATCCATTACCCACACCAATCCTCTTTTGGAAAGTTTTTAAAAATGGAGTTGAAGCTTCCAGGTCTAGAAGCTTCATGAAAGAAAGTCTGGTAAATGGTTAGCTGAGATACAACCAAGAGAGACTGTAAAATGGATAATACCTCTCCCATCATAAGACGGTCCATGTCCCCTATCTCAAGCTATATAAACTTCTCCTAATCCAAACTCAGCTAGCTAATGAAAGGGCTGGAATAATCTACAAAATCTTGATAGCTAAAACAACTCTTGATGGTTTTAGCCTTCCAGTTTGTGCTTGTAAAGGGAGGATAAGTTTGTAGTTTGTTTTGTTTCAAGAAAATATTAAGAAGCCTTGAACTTCTATTGTTTGAGGTGAATCATGAGATGCTAACAATGGTGTTGGAACCCAGACACGTCGAAGGAAACCTGCAATGTTATGCCGAAGATTGTACTTTCCTTTTTGTCATAATAAGGCAACTAATATTTTGTTTCCTATATCAATTGCATATGGTATTTTGTAGCTTAAGACTCCTTAGCCTCTTAAGTAGGTTGAATCTATTGTATGTTATCATGTTTGCTTTGGTTTTTTGTTTATTTGTTTGAGGTGTTTGATTAACATTAAGGAGTTTATCGTTGGAGCAAAGACAAAAGGACTTCATCAAACAAGGATAAGCAATACGAGATGTAGGATCTCATCCATTATCAAACTAAGGGAACTTATGTTAGATTTTCTTGTTTGTGGCTAGACCCTATCCCCTAGGCTAGAGGGATTGCCTCTGTCTATAGAGAGAATCTTCCTACTCCACAAATCTCATGGAAAAACGAATCTAAAAACAACCAAGGGAATCCAGAGGTTAAACCACACCCACCCTCACCAAATTGTGATCATGCCAAAACTGACACCGAGATCACAAAACCAAACTAAGCTAGGAATGCCTTTGCACTCCATCACTATCGTTGAGAAATTTTCCATCACCTTGTGCCTCAAGCTTTACCACAATCCACACTGGATCACTAAGCCCTAAACTGAGGCTCCATCCTTAGGATTTACCATGTATCCTGCCAAAACTGGTTAAGGTATTCCTCAGCCTCTCGTATTTTCCTAACATGACCTCCGCCCTGGATTCAGAAACCTTCTGGAAATTCCAAAACTCAAAACCGAGAAAAAAATCCCATCACACCATGGATATCTGGAAAAAGGAAAGGAAAGGCTAAAAACCATTGTCATAACCTGAAAAAAATATGCCACCAACAGCAAGAGAACCATACACCAAAATGCAAAGCCATGCATGTCAAAAGAAACTAGGAAATCACACGTGCAATATGTTACCTACAAGTATTTATGTTGAAGTTTCTTGATCCTGCTCTTCCTTGCTTGATCCTTACTTTCCTTCCTTTCCTTTCTCTTTATTTTCCTTCCTTGTTCCAAGGTTGGAGTTCTCCAAGAAACTCTAAGTGTCCAAGAGAGAGAGAGAGAGAGAGAGAATAATGAGAGAGCTCCAAAAATGAATTGAAAAAAGGTTAAAAACTAATCCTGAGGGGCCTAATTATCAATTACGCCTCTATTGTCTTCATTTTCTATTCTTTTCCTTCAATTTTCTCCTCTCATGCAACCTGTGACCTTTCACCTTACTTTTCTCCAAATTTCCTTTATTTTCATAAATAAATGTGCCAAAAATGCATTTTTTCCCTTTTTACTGCCTTTGTCATTTTCCCTTAGCCATAAACACATACAGTGATGCCCACAAGGATATATTTTCCCAACATTCATCTTGGAATTATCCTTTAATAACTTTTATTACATGGAATTTCCACTATGGCTATTACACAAATTTCCTCACTTTTTCAAAATAGTAAATTTTTTTTTTCAATTATTTAAATAGGGATTTGCACCTCTTAACTTATAAGGATAATATTGAAAAAATATATCATTATTTTAATACAACCCTCTTTCCTTCGATTAACAAATTCTCTATCAAGGTATCATATAAAAGAATAATAAAATTACCAACACTTGGTATGATAATTATTGTAAAATTGCTAGAAAATAAACTATGGATGAATGTAATTAATCTTTAAAACTTGATAAGGTAAATGTGTACAAGGTTATCATTCAAAAGAAAAGAATACATAGAATGTAAGAGTGTCAGTTTCACATATTTAAATAATGTTCATGGAAGTTTCAAAGGAAAATTCTAAAGATATTAATTCCCATCCCTTGACAAACTAGAGTTCCTATCTTAAAAATATTTATGCACCTTTTATTTCCATGGACACCATTTCAAATTCCCTTTCTGATGATGAGATGTTTTTTTTGGAAGAAATTCATTTTTGGGTTAGGAAACTCATTATTAATAATGTTAAGGTCACTAAGGATACCGAGTAGAAATTTTAATCTAGGAAGGCCTATCCCCATCCCTCAGATGCACAAGCTCTTAATTTTAGTTGTGAAGAAATTATTCCCTAAGACTTGGACATAGATCCTCATTGTAGCAATCTTTAGAAGTGACAATAAAGACATTCCCTCTAATTCTAGGATAGTTAAGATTAGCCACATTTTCACTAATTTATATAGAATCATTTGACAAAATAATATTAGTCTATGACTAGAAATATATGTTAAAAGAGCTAAAGGCTAAGCTGGGTTTAGGAGATATCAATCAACATATGATCATTGTGGAGGGTTGCTACAATAATAAAACTAAACTTTTTTTTTTGAATTGACTTCAAAAATACTTTTGACACCATTCCTAGGATAAAACTATGGCAATTGGTAAAAGATATAATCGATCCTCTCGAGTTGAATGTTATTTTGACAAAATTTTATGAGAATATTATTGCCAATTGTAGAATTTATGAGGGTTTGTTAGAAGGAATTAACCACAATATTAGAGACAATCAAGGTTGTCACTTAATCCCTATCCCTTTTGGAATAAATATTTATAAGCTAGAGGAGTGTTTATGATATGTGGTTTGTGTTAGCCCATTCTTACTATAATAGCCATAAATATTCTCCTTTATGCTACAAATTTGTTCTAATGGAAAGGATTCGTTATGATATTTCCAAGAAACTAAGAATCATCCAAGATTTTTGTTCCAAGATTGGTATGATTTTTAATACTACTAGAACAAAATTAATGATTATTAAATATAGAAAGATCACATATGATAATTTCATAAATTGAAGGTTTTAACCCTATACTAATAATACGTGAAAACACATTATTAAAAGTATAAAATATAAAATTGTGAGAAGAGAGAATATAAACAAATATTTTTCACCTACAACCCAAAATTAGGAAAACTAGATTTATATTTCATTATATTCCTTTTAATGTAAAATACATTATATACTTGTCAAAGTATTTATAAACCCGCAATCAATTAAAACTAGATTAGAATGTAACCTTAGCTCCTTTGATTAGATCTACAAAACCATGGGAAAAACCATCATGTGTAAAACCATGAGCAAAACAATGGGTTGATCCACCCAACCACTAGTGGGTCTACCCAATTTTTTTTTTTGAATAATTGTCCTAAACACCATGTAGGGGTGCTATTTACCCCCATGTGACACCCCCCTCCATGCCCAATGCTACATATATCACGTGGGGATAGTTTTGAAAATAAAATAACAAATATCCAACATGAATGACAACAACATCTTGGAGGAAATTTCTTCATAACAATATATTAGAACTCATATGCATTGTAAAATCGTTTGGAATTATATCATCGAGGAAAGGATAAATGGAAGATCAAAATATTGTTATCAGCTTGCAAATAATTGTAATTCAATAGATCTTTGGATATGGGATTTAAAAATAAAACCCCCCTTCATAATCTTGTCACTCATTTTATTCTACATGTATGAGGTTTGGCTTTCCAGTATCTCTAGGATGTCATAAAGTAAGGTAGAGTAAGTCCAAAAGATTTTTATAACCTAAAATTTCAAAATAAATGAAATTGCATGTATCTTGTCTTCTTGATTTAAGCAAGTGTTTGCCCCATTGAAATCATGTTTATCACTAGGCATCTAATGTATAAGAAGAATTTAAATAACACACAATAGAAGATGTTTCCTAAAATTTTGACATATGGGGGTATGGGGAGGAAGTTGATGGGGGATAGAAGTGTGGAGAGGTAACATACCCATTTTCATAATATTTTTTTTCTATATTTGTCTTCTAATATTGTTATTACTCTCCTTAAATTATCTCCTAAGTGTTACTTAGGTTGTATGTAACTCGGATTCACGACTCTCCTAGTTTCTCTTACATTTTAATGAGTTAGTAAAAACAACTTTCCTTGGTATAACATATTTTTCAAGAACCTCTTCATGATAATTACTTCTTCTATCCATTAAGGAGATCCTGAATACATATTTACTTTATCCCTATTAATAAATTTAGCTTTTTATATTCCTAGCCAAGGCTCACATAACAACTGCACACCTTATTAAATCATTAACCATATACAACCTATATACCACAGTCCAGTTTCAAGTCATTCATATTTTCTTACTTATGGTTTCATATGGGATGTTAACTATGGTATATTACATTTATTGGACCTCTCATTTATGACTAACATGTTAGGTATTATGCACTTCGCCTATATGATAACCTCCATGTGACCTTGATCACACACTCTTCACATGACAATTGTTCCATTTTTTTCTAACGGTGGTGATTTAGTCCTTCCTCAACAATGGTTGTGATTTCGATTGGGAAGTACTAGCTATATTTCACTTTAGAATGCATTGTTTGAGTTTCATTTTGTTATTCGACTGTAGAGGAGCACTGCCCCGAGATTTTCTATGTCACAGGGTTTTTCCAAGCTCTAGTTCAAATTGTTTGGCCCTTTAGCTTTTGTTAATCCTTCGGTTCTCATACTCATGATTTCATCTATCGTAGAGAGCTCCTCTTTTCATATCTTAGGTATACAATGACATATTCATAGTAAATTTCCTATTATATTATTCCCTTGTTCATTTTTGTTAGTTAATTAATTTTTTATCGATGTTCACTAAAGGGTAATGACAACATGGAAATTATATGAGGGTTCTTATTCATTCTTCTTTTCAGTTAAGGGTCTAATTCCTTCCTTCATACCTTTTGCCTCCTATGGAGTCTTCCCAATAATTGGCCATGCCTTTTATCACTTCAAGGAGATATTTATCTACTTATAAGTGACATGGGGTTTTCATAATTTATGTTTCTACATAATATTTTTATTTAATTTACATGTCATAGTTATCTTATGTTATAGGTGAATATGGATACCCCGACTTCAAACATTTTTTTTTGTAAGTAATATTGTTCTATTAATATGATACGAAAGAGGAATTACAAAGAGGCACTGCCTCAATAGTACTGAGCATCATTCATCACAAAATAAATCTGTCTAGGCTTGACTGCCACAATAGAGAGGAAACCAGTCCATGAAATCAAAATGAACCCACATAGGGGTTATAAGTTTTGTCCAAAGAAATAAAAATATAGTGCAAAGACATAACCACAAAACATTTGACCAAAAATTCCCACTCATCATGAGAAGCATCCACCTGGAAAAAAGGGTGGTATCTGGCCGCCATGTGGTGAGACTAAAGATTGTACGGGGCCGATTCTTCTTCGATCTGACATGCGTATTTGTACCATTTATCTTCTTCATCTGACATGCCACTTCCTTGAGCTGGATGGATGCCCTCAATGCTGCTTGCGCTCACATGCACACTAGACGTGTCACCCCATTGGCTTCCAGAGGCCTGCGTGTCCCCATGTTTTCTATCCACAGTTGGTTGACTGCCAGCCAACGCTTTACAATGCAGGGTGGCTTTGTCTTCATTGGGTTGTTGACTGCCTAGGATGCTAATACCCATGTTGCTTGGTGCTGCCCTATTCTACTCATCCTTGTGCTCAGGTAGAGGTGCCTGCGGGTAAATTTCTTCAGAGAATGTAATTGTAATAGTGGCAGTGATTACGGGTTGGTTCAGGGTGCTGCGAAAGCAGAATTGAGTGGTATGGGGAGTTGGATGTGGAGGAAGGGGAAAATCAGTTGTGTGAACCCCAGCATCCCTCCATCCTATACCTTGGAGTCTGGCTCTTCCCCTTCCACTTCTGGTGTCTAGGTTACAACCATGGAATGAGCTATGTGGATTGGGATTGTCAGCTGAAGAAGCAGGGGAGATAGAGTTAGGGGTGGGCATTGCCAGAGGGTGGATGATGCCACCACATGTGCCTCCTCTCCTGCTTTTCATTCGATGATGGATGTAAGCCATGGCAAGATTGAGAGCAAGGTTGGCAGCAGAGGGGTTGGTGGAATAACTGCGCAGAGAATGGACATAGGAGGTTTGAGCCTAGGCTAAGTTGTAGAGTCTGGAATGAGAATAATGAAATCCATTGCCCAAGTCAATACAACTTAGCAGCCAGCATTAGCTACCTGTTACAGTGCAAGAGCAGGGCTATGCAGCATGCGAAGGGCAAACACAATGGATCAAGGGAGGAGGAATTGCATAATGATCTGCAGGTACCATGGCTATGACCATTGTGTAGCTGTCTCGGCCTTCGAATTCATTTAATGGTGCCTACAAGGTGCCTTGAATGTGTCTTAGGTTGGAATAGGGGATGATGCAGGCGGCCATGTGGCCAACCCTCCCGCCGTCCAACCGTCTTATCAATTTAATTTCGGTGATAATCACCCACATTCGGGTGTGTTTCTTCTTCATGTACCATTTCAATCTGTACCAAATCATTGTATTCATGTAACTGAAGAGTAGTGGCAATAGTATTAAGTGTTCCTGCATGTAGGGTCCTTCCACTATCTACTCCAATGTTAGCTAAAAAATCTGCTACTTTGTTGCCATCCCTATGTATGTGTTTAAGGGTGATTGCTCTGTGGGTTGAGAGCCATTGTTCAATGTGCTCTAATCATTCTGCCAGTCTCCAACTGCTGCCAACTTTGTATGATGGAGTCCCCTGCAGAATCTGATTAACCATGTTAATGAGAATCTGAGAATCCCCTTCAATTATAAGTGGGAAGAAACCATGGAGTTGAGCAAGGAGAAGCCCCTGCCATATCCCTTCTAATTCGGCCGAATTATTCGTATCCCAACCAATTGAGCCCATGAAAGTTAGAAGAGGAATGCCTTTGTGATTCTTGAAGACTCCTCCATATCCTACTTTGCCTGGATTACCTTTAGATGCTCCATCGAAGTTAAGTTGTATCATATGTTGGGGTGGAGGAGTCCATCTGTCTGGTGTCTTTCCTTGTGATGAAGTTTTACCCTGATTTGCTTGCATCTGGTTCCACTGAAGATTCCAGTTTTCCCATATATTTTGTTCCTGTGGAATGGAGGGAAAGTCTTCTTCATACCAGGTTTGAAGCATTAAGGTTTCTCGAAGGTTTTGACATATATTATTCCATAGGACTTCTAAAGGGGAGGAATGGTCCTTGAAGATGCGACGATTTCTTTCTTTCTAGACAGTCCACATGAGGAGACCTGGTATAAGTTTCCATAAAGAATTTAACAATTTGCTTTTGTATGGACTAATTGCCCAAGTGCATACAGTGTTGGTGATATCCTCCTTAATCTGTCCATATTTTTGGCATCTGAAGCTAACTTTTTCCCAAAGTCAGTTTGCCAAAGGGCAGGAGTTTATGAGATGCTCAGTAGTTTCTTCTGCCTGTTTGCAGTTGGGACATATAGAAGGCCCGTGAAAGCTTCTTTTTCGAAGGTTGTCCCAAGTGAGGATTTTATTTTGGCAAAGCAACCAGAGGAAAGTGGATATTTTTGGCCATATGGAGGGGGCCCATACTTTGTTCCATAGAGGGTCCTTGACTATATGATTTCTTATAATTATATTATAAGCCTCTTGTGAAGTGAAGGTTCCTCTTGCCTCGTAACCCCATCTAATTATATCCTTCTTGTTAGAGTAGCAGATTTTCCTATTTGCAAGCTCTGTTTCTAGATTTTCCTTGATGTGCTGCGTGCCTTGCCTGATGATGTGGTCCGAGCTTATCCATTGCCTGTATCCTTGTGTGTGAGTGGGCCTCCAGTGTTGGTTTACCTTGACCATCAGTTGCCCTTCCCAGTCCTGTATTTGGTGGGGTTTGATCAGATCCTTCAGTTTGGGTCTTTGCTGCCAAGAATCTTCCCAGAACCGTGCATTATTACCATTCCTAATTTCCCAGAAGTTGTGCTGTTGAATTAAATCCTTATGCTGTTTAGTTGCATTCCAGATTAGGGAGCCTGGGCCAACTTCTGTGAGTCGAATTAAGTCATCTACTGGTCGATTATTAGCATATTTTGCTGTCCAGAGAATAGCCCAGGGAGTATGCGGTTCCGAGATCCATTTCCACCAGATGCGTGCACCCATGACTGCATTACTGTGTTGAGGATCACGAAGCCCAATACCTCTGGAGTTTTTCGGAAGGCATACTGTATCCCATTTTACCAATGCCCATTTTCATTTTTGTCCCATGTTTCCCCACATAAAGGCTCTTTGAAGATGTTTGATTTCCTTGAGAACCCACTTTGGCACTGCCAGAACTGAAAAAAGATAGAGCGGCATGGATTGCAGCACAACTTTGATTAAGACTAGACGGCTTGCCATGTTGAGAGCTCTGAAAGTCCAGGAAGAGAGACGGGCTTCCAATTTTTCCAAGAGCAGTTGCCAAGATGAGTGCTTTAAAGCAGTATCTGTCATAGGAGCACCTAGGTATTTGGAGGGGAGAGCGGCTATCGTAAAACCCAGGATCCTAGCAATTGAGGATTGGGTTATAGCAGGGGTATGAAAGAAAAAGATTTGGGATTTAGCCTTGTTAATGCAAGCTCCAGAGGCATCCGAAAATTCAGTCAAAATGGATTTTAATTTGAGGGCTTCCTAGACCGAGGGATGGCCAAACAACATGTTATCATCCACAAATTGTTGGTGGGTGAAAGCAGGGGTGTTGGGAAAGGAGAGTCCTCTCAATTGCTGGGAATGAAGAGCTTCTTTGATGCTTCATCCAAGTCCTTCCACCATAATGACAAATAGAAAGGGGGAAGGGGGATCGCCTTGTCGGATTCCTTTGGAGGGGTGAATGGGGGTGGAAGGGATCGAATTGACGAGAATGGAGAAGAAGGTAGATGTTATAAGACTCATGGCCCATATAACCCAAGTGGGTGTGAAGCCAAAGGCTATCAACATTTTTGAATATACTTCCAGCTCAAACTATCAAAAGCTTTAGAGAGATCGATTTTTAGGAGCATACCTGCTTTTTTGAATTGCTTTAAAGAGTAAATGATCTCGTGAATGAGAATGATGCCATCCATGATTTTCCTTCCTTCCACATAGCCTGATTGCTCTAGCGATATGAGTAATGGAAGCAGAGGTTTTAGTCATGAAGCAATAACTTTGGAAATGATTTTGTATATGACATTACATAAAGTAATAGGCCAAAATTTTTCCAAGGTTTGAGAATTTCCATCCTTAAGGATAAGGGAAATGAAGGTTGCATTCAAAGAGGGAAGCATCCATCTATTGGTCCTAGATTCCTCCATGACTTGCCAAACCTTCTCCTTGATTAGATCCCAGAAGTTGTGGAAGAAATTGGACGTGAAGCCATCTGGGCCAAGTGCTTTTCCTACTTTGAGTTGTCGCATGGCTGTCTCCACTTCCTGTAAAGATATTGGCTTGAGGAGGAGCTAATTGTGTTCCTCTGTGATGATCTTTGGGACATTCTTGGTAATTTTCTCTATAGCTGGCAGTCGATCTATCTGAGGTTCTTAGTGTACCTACTGAAAATGAGTAAGGAGCTCTTGTTCTACATCCTCATGTTTTTCTAGCCGTTCCCCTTGCCGATTCTGGATGTAAGTGATGTTGTTATGCATTCTTCTCTAGATAGTAGTACAATGAAAGAAATTTTTGTTTCTTTCACCCTCTTTAAGCCATCTAACTCTTGAATTTTGTTTCGAAAGTATTTCTTCTTGCTTTTAACTTTCTAATATTTTCATTTGTAGGCATTTTTCCTGCTCTACAAGGACTTCAGATCTTCCCTCTGTGATGATTCTCTGCTGTAGTTTTTTCATTTCTTGATCGAGAGCACTTTGTGCTTGGAAAATATTTCCAAAGGTAAGTTGATTCCATTGTTTGATGTTGTTCTTGAGATTTTTGAGTTTTTGTTGGAATTGATACATTTTTGTGCCCTCTGGAGGTTTGAAATTTTTCCAAACCACGTTAATTAGGTTGTGAAAGTCTGGATGTGTCAACCAGAAAGCTTCAAAGTGAAAGGGCCTTCGTGTAGTGTTTCCTAGCCTTTGCCATTGAAGTGTGATAGGCCAGTGATCTAAGCCTGAGAGTGGTAAGATTGAAGCTGAGAAGTCCCCTCCAAGATGGATTGCATTTTCAGATAGTAGGAATTGATCCAATCGAGAGGCAATTTGATGTGCACCTACTTGTTTATTATTCCATGTGAATTTTCCATTGTTGAATGACATATGTATGAGCCAGTTGTCTTGGATGAAGTTTTTGAAATGAATGATTTCATTGTCCAGTTTGGCTCTGCCCCCTCTTTTTTCTTCCAACTTTGTTATCATATTAATGTCTCCTCCTGTAATCCAAAGTGGATGAGTTCTTTTAGATTTGATCAGAGCTAAAGTGTTGAGTATGTCTATCTTGTTCACTACTTCCTAGGGGAAGTAGGCATTGGTTAGGTGACCATGCACATTTGTCCCTGTAATATGGAAGCTGGCTTGAATGAAATTCTTACTAGCATGAATGTTAGTAAGTGTGATATCTCATTCATCCCAAACTATTTCTAGTCCTCCTCATGCTCCTGAGACATCCACTGTGACTTCTTTGTTGCCTGGCCATGCTTTTGCAAGGGTCTGATCCAACGTTGTAGAGTTACATTTGGTTTCTTGCTAGAATAAGAGTTGAGGTTTTTCCTGTTGAAACATGTTTTCTTATCAGTCTATATTTCCCAGGGCTGTTGAGCCCTCTGATGTTCCATGAAATGAACTTCATGATGCATTGTTGGGTATGGGATTGTAATACTTTGTAAGCTTGGAATATCTTCCATATTCCACCATCATCTCCCCAATGCAGATGGTTCTCTGAATATCTGTTTTCCTTCCTATTTTTTTTATTGTCTTTAAAGATGTTTTTTCCATCCCATTGACTCCCAGGCTGGACACCTAGAGATCTTTGATGTTGTGCTCTGGAGAGGATGACTTCTAAGTTTTCCAGCTGCCTTTCTGGGATCTTGTCGTATTCTTTTTTCTTGCAAGCTTGTTCTAATCCTAGTATGTCCAGATCTCCAATGTCGAAGCTCTCTGGCTCCTCTTCCATGTGCTGGGCCTCACCTAGTTCCACTTTTGTGTCCGCTACAGTTGTGGTTTCCTATTGCACACTATCAACATCCATGCCCTGAGCATTCCATTTCAGGGACCTACTAGGAGGGGCAGATTTGAGATCTGTGGATTGCACAGACTTTTGGGCCTTCTTTGAGCTCGAGGGAGTGGATTGAGGAGTCATCTTGGGAATTTCCTCAGAATGGCTAGGGTTTTCAGAGTTATTTAGCTCCGGCTGAAACAGGGTCTCAAAGCTATTGCTGGTGGATGGCATGGAGGCATTGGCAACAGGTTTTTTAAGGAATGAAGAGGGTTTTTTGTGGTTCTTTTTGCGGTTGGTGACTTTGGTAAACCCATCCGAGTTAGGTTTGTCTGGTGTGGGAGAGGTTGAGGTTTTCAGATTTGAAGGGCAGTCACGAAATAGATGGCCAAGGGCATGGCATTTTCTACATCGGAATGGAACATGCTCATAATCTATTGATTGTATCCATTCGAAATCATCATGATATAGACTTACCGCATCCGGGAGAGCTTTGCTGAGGTGCATATAGACACATATTCGAGCATAGGAGGTGTATCGCTTGAGTTTCATCTCCTCTGCGATTTTGATGAATTCCCCTAAACCGTTCCCAATATCTTGCAGCGAGTCTTCATCCCAATACTCCAAAGGGAGGGAGTAAAGGTGGATCCATACTGGTGCCCAACTTAAATCTTTTTTGTCTAGATTGAAACGTTCAATCCAATCTCTCAGATATAGTCCTGCTGCATTGAAGAAGTATTTTCCTCAATCAACAACTCTGTTCCAGTCTTCTATACAGTTGAAGATTGCTGTAAAGAAGCCTTTAGGCCCCAACTGCAGGGTAATGTGCCCTTTTGGTTTCCACTTAGCTACTATCTAGCCATGCAAAGCTTTCTCTGTGGGCCAAAAGCCGATAAACTTTCCAATCAATGCATGATCCTTCATGTACTAGATTTGAGTGTTAATCCAATGACTTGGGAGCTCAATCTTAGGTCTTTCAGCTGCTACAGGCTTGCAGGTTGCCGATGTCGCTTTGGGAGCTTCATTCCTGTTCATATTGTCTGGCAAGGTTTCAGGCTCTATTCCCACATCTTCTTGGTGTTCCTTCCTGACATCTTCTATGTGCAATGGAATGTTTTTAGTGTCATTGGGGGGAGGTACCATCTCCTCCCCCTGAGGGGTTTCCATCGCTTACGTACTATTCCTTGTCATGTAGTGGTTGTCTTATTACTGGAGAGTAATGGAAGATTTCCATTGCCTATGCAGGTCTACCATTTGCAGGTCTATTCCAAACCCTAATCGCCCATGGTCATTCTTTAGAGCTCCTCGAACACTTGAAAAAATCGGATCCCCCTCGACTTTGAACATTGAAGCTATAGGTATTATTTATTTTATTCATTCAATTTTATCCAATTAAATTATAGAGTTTGAGTAGCAGGGTGTTAACATTTCTCTATTTCTTTGATTTAAGACATAGGTAGAGGTTTAGAATACGTATATCTAGAGGCCGTCCCAATTTACTTTTGAATGGATAACTTTTCGATCTTAGCTTAAATTATGCTCTTTTTTTCTACTTGCGTTGGTGCATTTCTTAGATTAGCTCAATTGTTTACCAAAAGGGTTTAGTTAGTTCCCAAGTCAGCTTACGAGACCTCATTACCCTTATATATAGCTTATTTTCTCCTATTAACTGAGTTCTCTTTTCAATTTCACAAAGGGATTTTCACATTAGGAGTCTAATTTGCAGTCACTATGTGGACTTGTAGGTGAAATTTTTGTGTTCTTGCGATTTTTATGAAATATTTTTCTTCCTGTATGGTCCAGGGGCTAACATATGGTGCCACATTCATTACAAGGTAAAATTTCTACTAGAATCACCTCCTCAACCCTACATTATAATTCTGGTGTTTTGGGACATAATTGTCAAAACCCTAATTAGGTTTCTTTTCTTCTTGGACAATTTATATTGTAATATAAATAGGTTATTTTTATGCAACCTTTTCCACGACCCCAGTTTGTCTTTTTTATTTGTAGATTTAGTTTGAGTTCAACCCATGTTCTGGGTAGATTTGTATAAACCCAACCCATCTCTGTAATTTTTATTTTATTTTTATTCTATATGTGTGTGTGTGTGTGTCGAATACTTGCTTACAATTGAATATACTCATTTATTTCTACTTACATGGATTCATTAGAGACTATCAAATTAATTTGTTGGGTTTTTCTTATAGTCTAGATAGAAACATAATATTGATTCATGTCTCCCTCTTTTGCTTTCTCATTTATATGATTTTATTGTGTTACTTGTTAGGTAGTTTCATTTTGTTCGAGAAGCTAATCCCTTGTTTGTTTCTTACTAGAGCACAAGTATATTGAATCTCTATATTTATATAGGTGTACAGAGGCCGATGATTCTATTTAGGTATCTATATAGAGGGTTTTTATTCACCCCATTTCTATATTCATGCCTTCCTAATTGCTGGTGACTCTCTTAGTGATAAAATTTACCAGTCATGGTAAGCTTGTACATTTATGGTTTGTTTTTGACAATAATTATGTTTAAATATATACACATGCTTATCAATGATAACTACTATATTTCTATATAAACTCTATTGTAGCATTTTCTTTGTAATTATTTGTTTCCTTTGATTTAGATTTGGATTTCACCTCTCTTCCATAATCATATTTAACGATTTATTTAATCATGAGGTTTTATTGAGACTAATGTGATGAACATTGGTTTAGCATTACACAACTATAATTATTTAACTCATACTTGAAATATAATATTAAATTAGTTTAATAGAATACAATTGGTATTCCATGTTTCCTTACCCAGCTATAAAATTAATACCCGATATTATTATTATTATTATTATTATTATTATTATTATTATTGTTATTCATTCTTCCATTATAGTACACCATTTCCTTTTGTCAATTCCTAATAATGTATTAGAAGTAAGAAAAATATATTAGAAGACTTATACTCTAAAAATTTAAAGTAAGTAATACATAAGGCTATTTCTCATTAAGTATACTACTCTCTTCAAATCTCCTTATTTATAACTACACACAATTATTTGTTGTACAAGTTGGACTCACAAATAGGATAGATATTCCTTAATTTTTTCAAGAAAAATATAGACATGCCATATCTCATTTGGTTTATTATCCTCAACTCAAATTATGGAAATTCAGTTTTTATTGCCTTCAGAAAAGATGGTCTATCCAATTGTATAGCTAATTAAAAACATATGAAATTTTTCTCCTATCCATTCCCTGCTTTCACATTCATTAGTAAAAGTGTTTCTTCCATAAACCAAAATTAATTGTTCCTACTATGAACATCTCTTCATACTTTCCACTTGCATTCCATTTCAATACACTTCTTAAGATTGTAAACTATATATGCATTCATATAATTTTGAGAACTATGACTTATACATGGATGCATAATATATTAATAATATAATATATAATCCATCACCATCTAGTTATCAGAACTATTATAAATTAAATAAAAATTTAGCAATGCAAATACACATTAAGTTCATGCATCATCTACCAATTGGAAACTTGCAATATTCAATTCCAAAATAAACCTATCAATTATAATAGAACTTCTACCTAATCGTAATAGATTCCTTGTGGATTATTGAAAAGTTTAGCATGTTCCGCCTAACCATGAACTTCCTCTGTTAGTTCCCCCTGACCTAAGATCTCATTACCCTCCAGAACCAACAAATGCATTGATTCATAGGGTGTTTTATTTTTATAACTTTCTTCCCAATGTATTTTTACCAATATCTTGCTTGAAGGCCTTCCATCATTTTTCCTAGGCCTTTTTGTTTTATTTTTATCAAAATATATTATTTTATTTTTCTTTAAATCACACCTTTCTCTTTCGTAATACTTTATTCCACCCCACTTATTATTTATCTCCAATTAATTGATTCACATAATCTTTGTCTCCCATTAGGTTAATTTAGTTTCTTTTAATTATTTTTTCCTAGAGATTTTTAGGAGACTTTTAGTGAAGGTCCATCATGTGGACTTGAGCACTAGACGCTCTTCTTCTAAGCTGGTGAGGAGTCTTCTAAACTCTAGTTATCTTTCATGAATATTTCTAAGAATTTTATTTATAAACATAATTAAAATAAAATAATAATCACATCATTCCATAGGCATCAACATAGCTTCCATAGCCATTCATCTAATAATAGTTAAATGTCTAAAAATATTGAATTTTTAGAAAGAAAAGTCTTAGTGGTCTTACATATTCCTCCCATTTTAAATAAACATTGCCCTCAGTGTTTTATTTCAGTTCATTTCCTCTTGGAACAAAGCTGGAAATGCTTCTTGCTTTTTATCTTCATATCTGGGTAGTTTGTCCTGGCATAAAGTACTTCCATTACACATTAACCCAGGTGATTGTTGGATTTTGGAGTGTAATTTCTCTCTAATCTAAGATTTGAGGTGGTTCTACCTGGAATTAGCCTTTTGGTTCTACCTATACCACATTCCAGTCAATTACATGAGAGTCAACATGAATATATTTTTTCAATATGGAGAGATGAAAAAAATTATGTACTTTGATATGGCTAGGAAATTCCAGATGAAAAGCTACTACTCCAACTCTAGCCATAATTTCAAAACACCACAAAACATTGGTGTTAATTTCACATAAGTTACTAGCTGCATAGTTCTTTTCTTTGGTTTAACATTCACATACACATGTTCTTCTACTTTAAATTATTTGTGTGTTCTGTTTTGATCAACATAACTCTTATGTTGGTCTTGGGAAACATTCAAATTATATCTCACTATCTTCACTACCTGTTCCGTCTCTTGTAGCACATAATATCCTAAAACTAGCCTATCCTCTAGTAGACACCAACTTAAGGGAGTATGGAATTTTCTTCCATATAATGTTTCAAATGGGTCATCTTTATCGAAGATTGGTTACTGTTGGTATATTAAAATTCTTCTAAATGTAGGAATTCCTTCCTCTAAAATTTGGTTTGTTCTTTTTTTATGTCCATTAGTTTGGGGGTGATAGGCAGTGCTAAAATTAAAATGTGTGCCCATCTCTCCAAGCAATATTTTCCAAAATATAGTGGTAAATTTAACATCTCTATCACATATCACCATTTTTGGTATGGCATGCAACAGAAAAAAATCTCGCATAAAAATATATACAATCTATGGTGTTCTGGAGATAAACGCGATAGGTATGAAATGTGCTACCTTGCTAACCTTACTACTACAGCCATAATTGGGTCGTGATGCCTTCTACTTCTTAGTAATCTAGTAATAAAGTCTAGAGAAATAACTTCCCATTTCCATGCTGAAATGGGTATTGGATTTAAGAGTCTAGCCTGTTGTTGGTGTTCTTCATTCACTTTCTTCACTCTAGACACTTTTCCAAATACTCTGCTACTTGTTTCGTCATACTAGGCCAATAGAACTCTTTCCTCAAAGATGAAATCATTTTTTGGTATCGTGGATGTCCTCCAAAAGGTTTATGATGATTTAGGAGAATATGTTTTATAGAAGCTTCATTTGGAATGTGAATTCTATTTCTATAGGCCAACACATTTCCTAAATTTTCTTTATAACCAAACACTTTAATTTGCTACAATTTTTACTAAATAATTACGTAATCTTCATCTTTTTATGACGAAATTTTAATATGTTTAGCAAAATATGGTACAACATTGCTCACTAAAATTTCCATTAGTGATATCACATTTCTACTTAAGGCATATCCTACATTATTTCCATTTCCTTTTATATTCTTTATTTCAAACTCAAATTCACTTAAAAAGGCCACCCATCATGCTTGTTTGGAATTCAAGTTAGGTTGGTTGAAGAAATATTTTAAGCTAATGCGGTAAATAACAATTGTGAATTTGCTTCCTAACAAGTAGTGTCTCCAAATTTTTAGTGTGTAAATAACAATAGCTAACTCTAGATCATATAAATCATAATTCCTTTCAT
Organism: Pinus tabuliformis; assembly: GCA_031772625.1. Classification (NCBI taxonomy): domain Eukaryota; kingdom Viridiplantae; phylum Streptophyta; class Pinopsida; order Pinales; family Pinaceae; genus Pinus; species Pinus tabuliformis. The sequence goes on along the minus strand of CM062808.1, from coordinate 722,417,392 downwards.
GCAGTTTCAACTTTCTTGACTCATAGGTTACTACATAGTTTTCTTGCATTAGGACAACTAGGTCTTCAAGGCATGCATCAGTACATACTAAAATCTCCTTTTTAGGATCTATAATTTCTAGAATTGGGGCTACAATTAGCATATGTTTTAATCTATGACATATTTCTTGGCACTTACTTGTCCATTCAAATTTTACTCCCTTCTATTGTGAGGAAGTAATATGATAAGCTAGCTTTGAAAAACCTTCAATGAACCTTCTATAATATCTTGTAATCCCCATGAAAGACCTGACATATGACACATCCTTAGGTATGGGCCAATTTAAAATGGCCTTAACCTTCTCTGGATCAAAAAATAGTCCTTCCTTTGAGATGACGTGACCCAAATATTGTATCTTGTCTTTATAAAACTCACATTTATTGAATTTTTCATATAATTGATGTTCTCTTAAAGTTTGTAGCACCATTTTCATATGTTCTCAATGTTCTTCTTGAATTATAGAAGATACCAGAATGTCATCTATAAAGACCAATACGAATTTATCTAAGTACTTAGTAAGAAAACTATTCATTAAACACATAGAAGTCGTAGGTGCGTTGGAAAGACCAAATGGTAAGACTAGAAATTTGTAATTTCCATATTTGGTTCTAAATGTTGTTTTGTGAAAATCTTCATCCTTTACCCTCAACTAAGGATATCTTGTTATCAAGACAATTTTTGAGAGAACTCTTTCTCCTCTCACTCGATCAAATAGATCATCAATGCAGGGTGACATATATTTGTTTTTAATAATTCTTTTATTCAGTAGACTATAATATGTGCACATTCTAAATGTACCATATTTCTTTTTCACAAATAACATTGGGGCTCCCCAAGGTGAAATAGTAGGTCTAATATAATCTTTGTCACATAATTCTTGTAATTGCATCTTGAACTATAGCAGTCCTAGTATACTCATTCAGTAAGGCGCCTTAGACACTAAGCTAGCTCCTACTACTATATCAATGGATAAATATATATCCCATAGTGGAGGTAGTCCTAGAACTTATTCCAAGAATACATCTTTCAACTTCCTGATTACCAACAATTCATCTAATTTTTTTTTTTTGGTTTTCTAAACATTTTCTTGAATTTGAACAACAAAAATTTTACACCCTTTTTGTGCACTCCTTTTCAGCTATAGCACTAAAACTTGTCTAATGGAAATTGGTCTTAGTATGCCTTCTATTAGTTGTTCAACTCTCTCTTCATTAATACAAGTCACAATTTTATTTAAACATTTTATTACAACTTTATTATTTTCTAACCAGTCCATACCTATCAGCAAGTCATATGAACCTAGAGGAAGTACATTTAGACTTATCTCAGTTTTGTATCCTTTTAAGTTTATAGGGAAATTTTCTACACAACTGGTTACTCTTGTCTTGGTTCATGTTGCCAGTTGTACTAACTAGACTTTTTAAAAAAATGAGTTTTCAAATTACATTTTTCCACCACTTGTGGATTGATATAGTTGAGACTTGCTCCGAGATCGATTGACACATAGACATTTTGGTTCAATATGTTACCTTCAATTTCTATCATTGTATACTAGTGCTTTTCTTGCCTATCTTTTAGAGCAACATTTATCCACAAAATATTTCTTGCAATATTATTTACTATAGTGGCTACATGAACAACTTGCACATTTTGTACAAATCTGATATTGTGTGGACAAATTCTTAATAGATGGGACGCCCCCCACCCCTAACATTTTAGAGGCTCTTTCTTTCTTACATTGACTACCCCTTTATTGTTTAACTCCATATTTTTTTAATTATTCTGTGATTGAGGAGGTTGAGCTCAATTGTTTTAGCTAAATATCTGTCTCTGATGATCTCTCCCAATAAAATTCAAAAGAGATGATTTTTGTTTCTTTATCATTCCCCCGAACTTATTTTTATCCTTATTCTGTAACGATTTTGATCCTTCACATTTGTTTTTAAAGTTTTGATATTGCAATATTTCCTTTCTCATTGCTTCATCAATTGTTTTGGGATTGTCAAATTCAATCCTTTCTTTATATGAAAGTGGAAAATAGTTCAAGAATCTCTATACCTTTTCTTTCTCTTCTTTGATATAAAGAACATATCGTAACAAATTGTAAACTTTGTAACAAATTCAACCATTTTTATATGTCCTAACCTTAAATCATGAATATCCTTTGCATGATCATCATAGTACCTTTGCGTTAAATACTTAGATTTAAATTATTTTTGGAATTCTTCACATTAAATTGTTTTTTGTTCTTGGTTATGCATTGTTAAACCCTCCTCCCACCACAAGGAAACTTTTCCTTGCAACTGATAAATTGCTAATATGTATTTTAAGTTACTGTCATACTCATAAAATTGAAAATATTTGGTAATGTTTAACAATGGAGCTTCTTCATCATCCTCTTTTTCATTGTGAAAGATAGTAAGTCTTATCTTTTTAAATTGTCCCTATAACTCCATTTTCGTTTTTTTCTTTCTTATTTTGGAGAAGTTTTTTCAGCCTCATTTCCACTCTCATATCTTTCTCTCTCTATATCAACACTTCTTCTCTTCAAGGGATCTGCTACCTCCGTATATGAAGGTTTGTGACTTGACTTTTTAGTCAAATCATTTATCAGTTTTTCTTGTTATTTTTTGCCCTCCAACAAGAATTCATGGCAAAATCTAATATTGGCTGATTCTTGGTACAAATATTTTACTATTTCCAAGAACTTAGTGGATAGAGTTGTGCCTTTCCGTCCCAACTCCAAATATAATTCTCCTCCCTCCACAAGAGGCTAGTTTGAGGCTTCTTCCATCCTATATGATTATGTTGTCTCACTTTTGTACCTTATTATCAAGAAAACAACACCCATTCATTTTACATAAATTCCATATTATATCATAACATAAGCATTCTATTTTTTGGTTGTGGTTTTCCCTTAGGCTTAGCTTTTCAACCTACATCTCTCATACCATCTATAACATACCCATTTCCATAATAATTTTTTTTTCTATATTAAAATTATAATATTATTATTTCCTCCTTAACTTATCTCGTAACTATTCCTCATGTTTTATGTAACTAGGATTCATGACTCTCCTAGTTTCTCTTACATTAATAATGAGTTAGTAAAAATAGTTTTCCTTGGCATAACATATTTTTCAAGAACCCATTCATTATAATTATTCCTTCTATCCATTATGGAGATCCTTCATACATATTTCCTTTATCCTTATTAACAAAATTACCTTTTTGGATTCATATCCAAGGCTAATATAACAACTTCAATCCTTATTAAATCATTTACGATATGCATCCCATATATTATAGTCCATGTCAAAGTGCCTTCACATTTGGCTTCATATGGGATTTTTAGTATGGTATATTACATTAATTGGATCTCATATTTATGATTAACATGGTAGGCATGATAAACTTGGCGTATGGAGTAACCTCCATGTAGCCTTGATCATGTGCTCTTTACATCACCATTGTACCATTTTGTTTTAAGTGTGGCGATTTAGTCCTTAATCAACAAATTTTTTGATTTCGAGTGGGAAACCCTAGCCATATTTCACTTCCAAATGCATTATCTGAGTTTCATTTTGTTATTCGTCTCTAGAGGGGTGTCACCCTGAGGGTTTCTATGACGCATTTATTTTTAGAGAACTCATTCAAATCATTTGGACCTTTTCCTCTGGTTAACCTTCGAGTTCTCATATGTGTGATTTTGTTTATCCTAAAGTGTTCCACTTTTCACTACTTATGTATAAAATGAGATATTTGCAGTAAATTTCCTAGTATATTATTCCCATGTTCTCTTTCGTTAGTTAATTTGATTTTTATCCATGTTTACTATAGGGTAAGGGCACCATGGAAATTCTATGAGTGTTCTTGTTGATTCTTCTTGTGAGCCAAGGGTTTGAACCTTCCTTCACACATGTTATCTCTAAAGACTTTTCCTTGAAATTCACCAAACTTCTTATCACTCTAAGGAGAAATTTATTGGCTTATAAGTGACTCAAGGTTTTTATAATTTATGTTCTTACATAATATTTCAATTTATTTTACACGTCTCACTATTGTTAGGTTATATATGGATATGGAAACCCCTCCAAAAATTACAACTATAGGTAATATTTCCTTTATTCATTCAATTTTACCTAGTCTAATTATAGAGTCTATCTACCATGGCATTAAAATTCCTCTGCTTCTTTGATTTGCAACTTAGGTAGAGGGTTAGAATACATGTATCCTAAGGCTAACCCAATTTCCTTTTGAATGGATAATTGTTCGGTCATGGTTTAAGTTTATGTTTTTGTTTTCTTACTTATGTTGGTGAATTTCTTATAGTAGCTCTATTTTTTACCACAAGGGCTTGGTTGGTTTCCACATTAGCTTACAAGACCTTCTTGCCCTTATAGGTAACTTATTTCCTCCTATTAAATGAGTTCTCTTTTCAATTTTACATAGGGATTTTCAAAATAGGTGTCTAATTTGGGGTGACTATGTGGAGTTACAGGTATAATTTTGGCGTTCCTTCGATTTGTATGAAATATATTCCTTCTTGTATGGTCTAGGGTCTAACCTGTGACACTATGTTTGTTATGAGGTTGACCTTATACTAGAATTGCCTCATTAACCCTATATTATGGTTTTGGTGTTTTGGGGACATAGTTTTCCAAACCCTAACTAGGGTTTCTTTTCTTCTTGGACAATTTCTATTCTAATATAAAAAGGTTAATTTTATGCGGACTTTATCAAATCCCCTATTACTTTATGTTATTAATACATTGAGTTTTAGTTCAACCCATGTTCTAGGCATGACTATATAAGCCTACCATGTCTCTACAATTTTTTTTATTTTTTTAATATATATGTATACACTAGGTTCATTCCCAGTCTTGGAATTTATATATATTTATTCTCTTTGTCGAATACTTCCTTGTTCTTGAATATACTCATTTATGACTACTTACATGGATTCATCAAAGGCTATTGAATTAATTCGCTGGGTTTTCCCTATAGTCTAGATAGAAATACATTTTTGATTCTTGTCTCCCTCTTTTAATTTCTTGTTTATATGATTATATTGTGTTACTTGTTCAGTAGTTTCATTTGGTTCGAGAAGGTAACACCTAGTTTGTTTGATGCCATATCACACGTATATTGATTCCATAGATTTATATATATGTACACAGGTTTCCAATTCTATTTAGTTACCTATATAGAGGGTTTCATTCAACTCATTTCTATATTCATGCCTCCCTAATTGATAGTGACTTTTTTACTCATAAAATTTACCAGCTATCATAAGATTGCATATATTTCATTTCGTTTTTTACAATAATGAGGTTTCAATACACACATGCTTATCAATTGTAACTAACATATTTCTATATAAACTCTACTATAATATTTCTTTTTAACTATAAGTTTCCTTCGTCCCGGATTTAGATTTCACTTCTCTTCCATGATCATATTTAATATTTTATTCATTTATGAGGTTACACTGAGACTAACTTGGTGAATTCCATTTTAAAATTACACAACTATAAGTACTTAACTCATACTTTGAAATATAATATTAATCTATTTTAATGGAATAAAATTAGTATTCCATGTTTTGTTACCCAGTTATAAAACTAATACCTAGTATTATTATTATTCATTCTTCCATGACAATGCTCATTTTTCTTTTATAAATCCATAATAATGTATTATAAGCTATAAAAATACATTAGAATACTTATACTCTACATATTTACAGTAAGGAATACATAAGGCTACTTTTCATTAAGTATATGACTCCCTTCAAATCTGTTTTTTTATAACTACACATAATTATTCACTATATAGGATAGACTCACAAACATAACAAATATTCCTTATGTTTTTTTAGAATAGTATATAAATACCATATTTGATTTAGTTTATTTTTCTCAACTCAGATTACAGAAAGTTCACTTTTTACTTCCTTCAGAAAAGACAATTTATCTAGTTGTATAGCTAATTAAAAACATCTGAAATTCTTCTCCTAACCATTCCCTACTTTCACTTTCATTAGTAAAAGTGTTTCTCCCATCAAAACAAATTAATTATTCCTACGATGAATATCTCTTCATACTTTCCACTCACATTTCATTTTAATAAACTTCTAAAGATTGTAACTTTTATATGCATGCATATAATTATGAGAACTATGCCTTATACATGCATCAAAAATACATTAAGAATATAATATCTAATCCATCACCATCCAATAATCAAATATATTATAAATTAAACATAAATTTAGCATTGTAAATGCATTAATTTCATGCATCATCTACCAATCTACAATTTGCAATATTTCAAATCCAAAAGAAGCAAATCAATATATTCCTTGGGGATTATTCAGGAACTCTACAGGTTCCACCCAAACATGAATTACCTCTGTTAGTTCCCCCGAGATAAGGTCTCCTCACCCTCCATTATCAATAACCTCTTTGATTCATAGGTGATTTTATTTTTATAACTTTCTTCCTGACAAGCTTTTAACAACGTCCTACTTTATGGTCTACTAGTTTTTTTCCTCGGCCATTTTGTTTTAGTTTTCTAGAAAAATATTGTTTTCTTATTCTTTAAAGCACACCTTTCTCTTCCATAATGATTTATTCCATATCACTTAGAATTTATCTCTAGCTAAGTGATTAACATAATATTTCTCTCCAATTATGTTAATTTAACTTCAATTAATTATTTTCTCCCGAAGATTTTTAGGAGTTTTAGCAAAGGTCCATCATGTGGACTTGACCACAATTTTTCTTTTCCTAAGTTGGCAAGGAGTTTTCTAAACTCTAGTACTCTTACCTAAATATTTTCAAAAAAAATATTTCTTAACACAATTAAAATAAAATAACAATTACATCATCACATAGGTATCAACATGGCTTCGATAGCCATTTGGTCAAATAATAGTTCAATGTCTTAAAATAGTAAATTTTCAAAAAAGAATGTCATAGCGGTGTTACAAGAGATTTAGAGGAAAGTGTAGATAACCACTAGAAGAGCCCAACTCTTTTCTCATAGAGTGTACAATGATTTTTTATATGCTAGTGCAAAATTAATTGAAACTAACAAATAATAAGGAAATTGAGGAAATTTTGTAGGAGACAAGATAAGATAAGAAAACAAATTTTTATTCTTATTTAAATGCATGGAAAAATTTATCTTATGGATCATAGTAAAATTTCCTTCTATACTATGCTTCATCATAAGCACCATATGTTTCACACAAGAATCAAAATATTATTGTCTCTCTTATGATCCAGTTGTTGTAACTTCACATGCTCTATTCTCCAATATCAAACTCTTATTATTTTCCATTCCTTTTCTCTCTTATAACGTCTCCTTGTTCAAATATTTATCTTGTATTCACCACCTCTATCTTCCCTCTATCTCTCCCTTTCCACATATTACTCATCTATTCTTCACCTATGTCTCCCTTCTATCACTTGTAAACAATTTCCTCTTAAAAAATGGTTGGAAGGCTAGATCATCATAGTGGTTTAGTTTCCTCGACCATTTCTTAGGCCTATCTTCGGTCCTGGATATTGAATAGCCTAGATGGTTCAATTCCTTATCCAGCAATGACTTCCTTGTCATATTCTGAAGCTAATCATTTCTTCTTCATTACTTGATAATTACTTTTATGCTTATCAAATCCATTTACTCATCATGACCCCTTTAATACATGACGGATCATAGAAAGTTGTGATCCAAAAGTCTAACAGACTCATATCATAGAGACAACTTGAAGTTTGTAACAACATATCCATAATAGAGATGTTGCAGCAACAATATTGCAACAAAGGTGTTACAAATATGGTGTTTCAAAAACAATGTTGCAAAAACATGTAGAAAGTTAAATTTGCAATAGCGGTGTGTTAAAATTATGAAACTCCAGTAAAATTTAATTTTTTAAAGCTCATATGATGAATAATCATTTCAATAGATTCCTCTTTTCGAGACGACCAAAATCGACCTAAATATCATCTTATTTGGATAAGCAGAAGCTGGTTTTTGAATTTATTTATTTACTCATTTATATTGGATTAGGTCAGCCCTAAGCACATGTACATATGGTTAGGTTGGACTCAACATCAAGTGGACCCTCATGAAAGCCTGTAAATAAGATACCTCAAGCTCATTTGGACACTACAATGAAGCATGAATTTCTCTCCTCTATTGTTCGTTACACACAGGTCTGGCAGAGGAAAGCGCACACAAAGGCTCTGAAACTACGTGGTTGAAGCTCACACGTGTCTAGGGTTTCTAAGTCATAGAAAATCGTAGGTCACTAAAGTTCTTTTTCCATGGATGCTAGCACATTATGGTCCTAAGAGCATCTGGAAAGGCTCAGATGCACACACAGGGTGACTATGAAAGGGTCTAGGATGCTAGGGCTTCCGCAGTTATATTTGGGCCCTAGACGCTCGCATCTAGTTCTCCACAGAGCATCTAGATCAAGATCGAATGCATGAATAGGGTGTCTATGAGATCATTTGGGAGGGTAGGGTTTCTCCAGTGTAGTCTGATCCTGGATGCTCACAAGGAGTTCTTCTAAGAGCATTTATATATGTTCTAGACGCACTCATCCAGCTCTGCAAAGAGTGTCCAGATCTATCTTAAACGCTCGCACATAGTATCTCTCCATCTGTCTGGGACCTAAGATGAGTTATCAGTGTGCACCATTATTCAATGGTGTTCAACACAGTGACAACAATAAGCAACAATTAACTACAATTCTTAAAGCACGATATAATCCCCATAATCAGGATCTTTAAGTATAAGTATATTTAAGTTCATGTAAGGATATCCTAGTTGTTTTGTTGCATACATAAATATATGGATAATTGTACTCACTTTTACTAAATCATTTGTTTACGATCTAAGAAGAAGAATAATTTCCAAGGGTTTTCCCTGTACTGGGTTTTTCCCTAACCTCCAACCAATCTTGGTGTCTCTACGTGTGCATTCTTTTCTTCTATTGTTCCTTTAGGTTTTGCTACATTGATGATGATGATGTTTTTCTTTCTACATTGTTGCATACGCTAATGAATAATGGTGTAGTTCTAAATAATGTTATAATATTATGGGGTGAAATTAATATGTTAATGAATAAATGCAAGTATCAAAGAAAAGAACAATATAGCCCTATGAAAAATTAACATGGGATTAGATATGGGTTGAAAAAAATCTATGGAGATCATCCTGATGATGCACCATTGGTGGAAGCAGGTAGAGGATGGTGGAGACCTAAAATAATTCTAGGGTTTGAAGAAAACCTTACGAAACTTTTAGGTTTTGATGGATTCTATGAGGCGAGGGTTGGAGAGGAAAACCCTTGTTTATGGAAAATACATGAGATATAGCGTGGTCAATTTGAGTATGCTAAAGCACTTGAGAGAGATTTTATGAATCCCTAGGATGGGATAATCCCCAATAGACCTTGTTGCTTGATCATGGGTTACACTATTATGTAGAAAATGGATGCTGATGGGTGATTCTAGATGGAGAGGATCTCGTCCCATTGAAGATAAGTATTTCTTGACTTATGATGCATCTTACCTTTGTTTAAACTTATGGATCTGATTATTATGTTTATTGGTTGTACTTGTTGCATATGTATTGAGTATATATCAATGCTTCTAACCTCCTTGATGAGATTTGATGGGTTAATCCTTCTTGAGGATCATTTGAAAAGTAGAAAGGATGGCTAAAGATGGAAAAGGGTAAAGAGGCACTATATGAAAAGGTGAAAAAGTACTTCAAGATGCCTATGTCTAATGAAAAGCTACACGTATTTGAATGCCATAAGATATGCATGGTATGTTGTATTTCATGAGTAACATTGACGGCTAGGTAAGCCTTAAGGTATGATGAAAATGTCTCTCTAATGGCTCATACATGCATATGAAAGCGACTTGGATCTATGTCTCCTATGATGAAATATTGCACCCGGTGTTGAACATTTTGATATTCTTGAAGTCTATGAGGATATCTAATACTGGTACATTGATATACTTGATTTTTGGAAAACATATATCTATTGGATATCTTGATCCTATAAATAAGACTACCACCTTGACTCTAGTAGATGATACTCTTGATACTTGTCATGCATACTACATGATGGATTTCACATAGAAGGTTAGTTCATTGATTCTTATACATTACACTATTGATAATGCTTATGGTAAGCATGCTGAAAGCTAATGGGAAGAGAGATTGTCACTCTTGTTGTTTTGGTCAAGTTTTATTGAATGACATAACTTGATCCTATTGATCATGATAAGCACGGTAACCTTGATGTTAGAGCTATAACTATGAGATTGATATTCTACATATGTTATTACCTGGGGTCATGTCTTGATGGCATATGGCTAAACTAAATTCTCTAACTGGATGTAGTGACTTGATCGAAAAGTTTTATTATGTTCATGATATGATGTCACATATGTCTTCCTCCCTAATATTTCAAGTTTAACTCTTGATAAAGATTAATGACCATGAACTAACAGATCTACTATTAAATGAATCTAGTAGAGAAAAATTGAGGACATGAATGAAGATGAATGAAGTATATTCCTAGTCAAAGGGAGAATATCTTCTCAAGATTGTTACTAAAATCATTATTTGCATTATCTACTGTTGAAGGATGATTTATGTGCATATGACATTATTTAACTATTGCAAGTCTCAGATCTGGGGCTTGTATAGAAATTAGCGTTTATGTTCCATACGCAGGCACAATACTAAGAGATTTCATCCCTGTACGCACACATGCTAAGGCCTAGGTAGCATCCAACAACAAGATACTCCCATGCTAACCTGCAGGGAGCATCTAGGCATTTGAGTTTAGTTGACCATCATCTGAAGTTTTCTAAAGTGGTATGAACTCTGAATTAAGTTGTCTCTAACATATTTTTCCACTGTAACATAATTTCTAAAGTTGTTGGGTTAAATTGTTGATCACAGAAATTGAATTACTGTGCATGAAAGAAGATATTCACCTAGGAATTTATGTCAGTATTACATGTGTTGCATATAACAATAACATCTACAAGCAAGAAAAGCTTGAATGTTTTGCATAATATGATTATGAATACTGAACTTTTATTTACAGCCGACCGAGACATACATATAGATATGTCATTATGTTTGAGGTTTGTGCTAAAAGAGTTTAGCATGATCTGGTTGATTAATATAGATGAGTTTTGTTTGGAGCTTTGACATGATGGTTGGAAATGACTTAGAACTCTAACTTGATATTGATATATGTTTTGGACTATAGATCTCTCTATAATAGAAAAATTGGTTTTGACCTAATTTGATTTGATGATTATTGATTTTCCCTGATATCAATGTTATTTTGGAATAGTGACCTTCAATGAATTATGTGGGTATTCAAAAAAATGGTTTTGTATCGGCCTCCTTGTTCCTATCACAATGGTTGAACTATTGATAGTGGTGATCCAGTATGAATATGAAACTTCCATATGCCTTTGTATAGAATGACATAAATGACTTGTCTTATGATTATGAGAATGACTTGATGAAGTTTTGGGTTGATATTCCATGATGGATGATAGACTTGTTGGCATGATAATAAATAAATTCAAGACTTCATATGACCTCTACCTATCACATGGTTAAAAGAATTGATTGTTTTATACTGATGACTTTGATAATAGTTTTGATTTGACTTCTAAACTATGATGAGCTTACTTTGTTGATACAACATTAATTTACGTAAGGCCAATTACGTTGGCTTAATAAGGCATTATGATTGCAAAGAGAATTTCATGAAGCAAGCTCCCTAATCCAAATATGTCCATATTTGACAATTATATGATGAAGTTGGGATGATGAGTTCCAACATATGGCTTTGATTTTGATTTAGACTTTGGTTTTACATACTAATAGTCTATGCTTGACAGGTGATGATCCTATGATGATATAAGTAAGAGGGAGATGGTTTTTGAAGCTTGAAATTATGTATCATGGCATAGTGAATCGATTTCTAAAATTTGGGAAGGAAATTATATATTGCAAATCTATTGAAAAATGATTTGAATAATGGAAATGAAAATCCTTGGATACTCTGATTTCAAGTTCGAGAGGTTGTTGAACTTGACATGGCATCCAACAGTTAATCGAAGCATTGATGTTTCGCTTTGAACATCCATATATATATATATATATATATATATATATATATATATATATATATATATATATATATATATATATATATATATATATATATATATATATATATATATATATATATATATATATATATATATATATATATATATATATATATATCTATATATATATATATATATAGATATACTTGACGTGCATAGAACCTGAATAAATCTAATATTGAGTCGCTTCATTCACATGGAGTTTCCACTGAACATCATTTGAAATTTTTGCATGAGATGCTGAGATATTTATCATATGATATGTGACTACATGTATGTATTGTTATTAATAGATATTATTGTTGATGAGCACATATGAGTGCAGCCTTAATATGATACATTCCATGATATTATTGATGACAAGTTAATAGCTTTACAATCAACTGAGATTGAGTATGACATTGCTAGCATGGCTAGCTGCGAGGTAGGATGTAGAAGCTCCTTAGAGATCCATTTGATCATGATCTAAATATGAAATGGATACATTATGATGACACAAAATCCCATATCTATAATTGGGAATGAGATACTTCCAGACACTAAGATAGTGCAGTTGTTCGAGACAAGATTAGGCTTGTGATTGACACCTCCTTGAGAGGGAGGTTGATTATGGTATCATTTTGTGATTTATATGATTATTTATGATCTAACATGGTATTTGATTTGATGTCCTATATGAAGAAGAAAAAACATCTATTGAGACAAGGAGAGACCAAATTTGAGTATGATGAGAGTGGAGTTGATCGAGGAAACTAAGTCAATTCTTCCTCCCCATCTGAGCTCCCAGGGTGAGGAATTGAGATAGAGGGCTCTTGGGGTTGGGGGAGCTATGGACAAGAGGGCATGACCCATATCTATTACCCATATGGTTGGACATGTTGCTCCCCTATATTCATAGGGTTAGAGAATGCTACTCCCCTATTTGGTGTTTACAGAGTATACCCTAGTTGGCATCATACGCACAAGAATGGCTCGTTGGTAATACCGCTCCTTGTTGAGACAATGGTTTGTGATTGTACTTGGGGTGTACAGCTGAAATCGATTATGATGCAAGTGTTATAGCACATGACTATTTAGGGTAATCGATGGAAATATCAATATGCAATAGGATGGGTTGAGATAACCCTATGCAGTTCATGGTTGAGATTGAGCTCCCTGATGTGATCCCAGGGTTGATATGTACTCCCCTGTGTATTTGGATATCCTATTGCTTGATATGGGGTTGTAGATTTATAGCTCCCCCATGTGATTCTTGGGCAAGATGTGCTCTCCGATGTGGTTACAGGTTGAGATGTGCTCCTTGATGATATGCTCTCCGATGATGATTTGTGATGAGATTCTAGGTAGTAGTATGATGGAAATTGGGTGGTAGATTGAGCTCCCCTCTGATGTCAAAATTATTATTCTTTTAGATTCAAGAATGTTTAGCATATGAGCAAGAACAATCAAAAGATGAGTAAGAATAAGAAATGGATAGATCAAGATGTGCATTAATGATTTGTGATGATGAGATGTTTGATATGGTCATGGAATGATGACTACATGACAGAGATGATCAGTGATGATATGTGACGAAAATTGAAGATACCGTAATGGCATATTAACTGATGGACAAATATTGGTAGGTGGAATTCTCCCTATTTGAGAGGGAGTGTTATAATTATGCAACTGTGATCAAATTCCACTTTGGACAGCCCATATGATGAATATAATAATTTCTATATATTCGTCTTTTTGAGAGGATGAAAATCAGCCTACATATCACCTTATTTGGATAAGGAGAAGTTGGTTTTTGAATTTATTTATTTAGTCATGTATATTGGATTAGGTGAGCCCTAAGCACATATATAAATGGTGAGGTCGACCTCAACATCAAGCGGACCCTCATAAAATCCTATAAATCAAACATACCTCAAGCTCACTTGGACACAATAATGAAGCACTCTCTTCTCTCTTCTATTGTTTGGTTCACATAGGTAAAATGGAGGAAAGCTTGCATAAATGGTATGAAACTACAGGGTTGAAGCTCTCACATGTCTAGGGTTTCTTAGTCAAGGACACTTGCATGTAACTAAATTTTTTTTTCCATGGGCACTAGCATAGTATGATCTAGAGAGCATACAAAAAGGCTCAGACACATGCATGGGATGTCTATGAGAGCATCGAGGAGGCTAGGGTTTCTTCAATTCTATTTGGGCCCTAGAATCTCTCATCTAGTTCTCTAGAGAGCATCTAGATTAGGCTTAGGTGCATGCACATGGTTTCTATGAGAGCATATAGGAGGCTAGGGTTTCCACAGTTCAGTTAGGTCCAAGACACCCACAGACAGTCCTTTTAGGAGTGTCTAGATCTATCCCAGAGACACTCATCCAATTCTATAAAGAGCATCCAAATATGTCTTAGATGCTTGCATACAGTCTCTATGTATGCGTCTAAGACCTAAATATGAGTTATCATTATGCAACAATATTTAGCAATGTTCAGTAGAGTGGGAACATTAACCAACAGTTAACTATAGTTAGTGACAGTGCATTACAGTCTTCAAAATCAAGGTCTTTGAGTATAAGTATGTTTAATGTCATGTTATGGATATCCTAGTTGTTTTATTTCATAGATAAACATATGGATCATTGTACTCTCTTTTGCTGAATCATTTGATGAAAATTTAAGAAGAATAACAATTTCCAAGGGCTTTCCCCATAGTGGGTTTTTCTCTGGTCTCTGATCAATCCTGGTGTCTCTATGCATGCATACCTTTCTTCTATTGTTCTTTATGTTCTACTTCATTGATGATGGTGATGTTGTTGTTTCTACTTAGTTACATACGCTGATGAATAATGGTGTAGATTTGAATAATTTAATGGGGTGGAATTAATTTGTTAATGAAGAAATGCAATTTTGCAAGAAAATAATAATATATCCCTATGAAAAATTAACAGGTTTTGTAACAATGATGTTACAAAAACACAATAGTAGGATGGTGTCACATAACACACATGATGGTACTGTTGGAGAAAGGGTGCTTGAATCCTAGTTTTACAATGGTACAACAATAGGATGGTGTCACAACACGCTTATTTCATCTAGTAATATATTAATTAAAATCAATTTATGTGGATAAGTTATTTCCAAGGATGCTCTTGTCTCAAATATCCTTGGTAAGAAAATATGAGCATCCAAATCATGTAGATGTGATTGTACAATTCCTAGGGAAGTAAAGTTAGCATAGGCATGTCAACTCTTATTTATACAACCACATTGCATCCTTAAGACCTATATTTGTCCACTTTTTCAAATACTCACAATATTCCTTGTTTCAACTGCTTCTACTAAACATTTTTATTAGAACTTGATCTAGTTCTTTGACTGGATAGATGGGAAATTATTCCTTCCACCCGTCTTGATCTAGATCTTCTAATTTGAAGAATGCATGCAAAATTTCATATAAAATAACATATTAACAAAGTAACTTAACACATGAAAAAGGAAGCAGAAATGATAAAGAAACCATGAGAGATTTCATTATGGAGTTCACGCAATATGGGCTACATCTTCGGGCCCGACTCAAAGTGGGGATGCATTCTTTCATTAAATGGCAGCAAAGAAATGAATTACCAGCAACTTTACAAAAATTGACCCTTATACCTCCAATTATGATGATGACGTAAAAATGGAGACCTTGGCTAGAGAAATAGAGTGCATGGTTGGATTCGTGGCCCACAAACATGAAAATATGACTATAAACTTGTCAAATTTTGACACTCTCACCTCTAGCCCTCTAAGGGAATATATTTGAGCATCTTAGCATATCCCTCCTTTATGGTTTCTACCCTCCTAGTCGCTCAAGGTTCCAATGCTCCGCTACTTTGTTGGTCTGCAATCGAAGGGGAGAATGAGGTTTAAATATGAGTGATGGGTGGAGCCACCAAAGGAAGAGCTATGGGTTGTTCTTGTCAGAGTTTTATTTGTCAGAGGCTGACCAGGTTCAAAACCCTCCCACCCCAAATATCATGTAGATTTGTTCACAAATGCAACTTTTATTTTTTATATGGTCGACGGTTAATATCATATGTGGTTTACTCTATAGTTAATATAATATGCAGTGGCTCCAACGGGGGTTGGAAGGGTTCACTGGAGGTGTCACGCCCACCGTATTTAAATATATATTTTTATATAATGTCATTCAAAAGGATTGTTGAGGGGTGGTGGGGGTGGTAGCCCGCCCCCCAAAACTTATATTTTTTTTGTTTTTAAGTAACAATGTAGTTAAAAAAAATCCACCAGAAATCAAGGGTTACTCGACGAATTAAGGAAGTGACAAATTCACCTTTTCCAACCTTCATTTTCCGTGTGCCATCCCTTTTCCAAATTGTTGCCTTGTTAGTGACTGTCACTTGCCAGAGTTTGACTAGAACTTTGACCAACTATAAATTGAGCATACAAACTTGGCTTTTAGTGTTGTTTACACAATTGGAATCAAGGAGACGTGCACTATGACACTGTCTTCACTTCACATCCATCTGAGGACTTCTATTTTTGCACTATTTTCAAGGCCATATCTGCTTCTAGATCCACCCATATCATTCCTCCCCACTAATGAGATTTTAGGCTTCCAAATCTATATCAATCAATTGGAAAGTGAGGAAATTTCTCCCTCAATTTCTCCTTTTCCATCCATCGAGCCTTATTTGGATGCATTCCTTTGAAGCTAATGCAAAGGTACTCCACTTATCCCTATCGTGAAGTCCTACTCTTCCTATCCAAAATGATGTCCTCTGGTAGCTTGTCCAAGTATTCAAGTGAAAAAGCATCCATTATAGGAACTTATCCAACCTCTTTGGTGTCTATGATCAATGGAGGCTCATAAAGCTTCAAATTTTCAAGATTCACCATTGAGTACATCTGCATGTATGCTGGCAAATCGAGACGAAAAGCATTGTCTCTAATCTTCTCTAACATGGTGAATGGGGCATATTTGATTGGTCACAACTTATTTCCTTACCCTTTCATCATGTCCTTCTTGATGTGGAGCCACACTTTGTCTCCAACTTGGAATTGGTGATTGACTCGGTGGCTGTCATGTCTGGATTTGTATTGAGCTTGACTCTTATCCAACTACTCTTGCGGTGCTTGGTGAATTATATAAATTCGTTGAATGAACTTCCGTGATTTGTCCCTCTCATATTGCCCGCTGGAATCTTCGTCTCTCCCAAATACCATGTCTAAGGGATCCTTTGGAAAATAGCCAAAACATGTCTCAAATGGTGAGCTCTGAGTGGATGAATGCATTTCCCCTTTGTATGCATGCTATACATAAGGAAGTTGCTCGTCCCACAACTTGGGATTCTTATCACAATAGCCTCAGAGTAATTGTATCACTTTGCAGCTGACAACCTCTATTTTTTCGTCGATCTGTGGATGAAATTATGTGCTCCTCTTCAACTTAGTGTACATCATTCTCCATAAACTCATCCAAAAATCTCCAAGAAAGCAAGAGTCTTAATCACACACAATGGATGTGGGCAGCCCAAAGTGGACATGTACAAATTGGAAGAAGAGATGAGCAGTTTGCTTCACAGTGACCTTCTTTTTACAAGGCATTAATACAAACATTTTCTAAATCAATCCACAATGACATAGAAATAGTCATGACCTTTCTTAGACAAAGTAAAACTGCCTACAAAATCCATTAACACACTTTCCCATGGACGACTTGAAATAGGGGGTGGTGTGTATAGCCCCAATTTTCGATTAGTTGGCTTGCTAGATGAACAAAACAGACATCACTTTACATATTGAGTCACAACATTTTTCATGTGATTCTAATAACACAACCTTTGCAAATGACACAAATGACTGGAGGTACTACAAGGTTTCGTTATCTCTGTGAATGATGGTCTCCTTGCCGATCAAGTAGTGCTTCTACTTCTACACGCTTTGAACCAAGGAATACAACTCCTTTTGGTATGTGGGATATTTCACAAAGCCTCGGGAGAATGTATTTGAATGGTAACATACAAGTTTCCCTTGTTGCATCAATACTACTCCCATGGCTTATCTAGTAGCATCTGTCTTGATCCAAAAAGGTTGTTGGAGGCCAAGTAAGGCCAAAATTGGTGTGGTTTTGATCTTTTCTTTCTATTATACAATATTTTATCGGACTCCTAGTCTCATATCCTAAAGTGTCACACTTTGTGTTGTCAATGTCGCAAGTGTCGCAAAGTGATAAAAGATTTTGAAAACAATTTATTCACCTTGAAACATGTTTGGAACATCTCTAAAGAAAAGGAATAAAACTTGCCTTGAAAGGATTTTGAAGAGATTGTCAAAAACATTGTTTTGCAAGCCCAATCCTACTTTTATAAAAAAGGTCCACATTGGTCCTCTTCAGGCAGTTCTTCCCAAAATGGAGGAGAAGCTTCTCTTACTAGAAAACTTGAGAATGACTATGTGGTTTTAGGTAAATGAAGATTGGAATGAGACCTTCCATTCTTAGTCCTAGATCCTACTTGCATGGACATCTCCCTTGAGATGTGGAACTCCTCCCTCTTTTCATAGATCCTCAACTCCATTTCCTTCCCTATAAATGAATTTCCCACAATCCACTAATGGTTGGCTATTGGTTGCTTGGTTGTCATCCTAGTTCTGAACTGTGCCCAAATGCTCCCCATTTGCAAAGGAGAAGAGGTGTTTGAAGGCTAAGGCTTGGACTTGGAATCTCACTTGAAGGAGGCTTCCAACATCAAGGCTTCATTGGTTGTAATTCTCCATTTTTCATATTTTAATAATACAATATATGTTTTATTTCCATAAATGTGTCAATTATTTTCCATTTAATGTTATTTTCCTTGATTCATTACATAATTTGAATTAGAAAATGTTATGCTTTGAATAGTTTTGTTGTCTCCACTTGATCTTTCTTGTGGGAACTCATCTACCCCAGTTAAGAGGATATTGTAAGCTTGGAAGCCAAACAGTCAAGGTCGACATCAAGGGTATTAGCATCACATCCTCCCATCAGAGCAAGGTTGACATCAGGGCATCTATCCTCCTTTTCATTTTCTAGTACGAATTATGAAGGATTGCATCTAGTTGTATTATGTAGTTGTTAGATCCTCCTGTAGGACTAGAAGGATCGTTTCTGTCCACCGAAAGGATTTCCTGCACAACACATACAATGTATCAAAGGCTTTTTGTTTCCTTCCTCCCCAGTGAAAGGTTTTCTTCACACTCATCAATGCATATAAGGAGGATGCAATGATAGAGAAGTTGGAAATGAACCTTCTCCGGTATTGTACTACACCCAAAAAGCTACAAACCTCTGCGACATTGGTGGGTTTAGGCCACTTTACAATCAGATCAGTTTTAGAAGGATCTATTTTCAATTGTCCACCTACAACAATGTGACCTAAGTAAACCAAAGAGTTCTTCCCAAAATCACACTTAGACATTTTGATATTCAATTTTTCTTTTTACAAAACATCAAGCACTTTTTTAGCATGACTCACATGATAATCCCATGTCCTATTGTATAAAAGAATGTCATCAAGATACACAAGTATAAAATCATCAAGAAAAGGCTTAAAAATATCACTCATCACCCTCATTAATGTGCTTGGAGCATTGCATAGTGCAAATGGAACACCAACCATTCAAAAAACCCTTGTTTTTCCTTGAATGCAGTCTTCCATACATCCATCCTGACCTAATGCTAGCCACTGCACAAGTACATTTTTGTGAAATAGAGAACATCTTCATATTGATCCAATAAATCATCAATGTGAGGTAGAGAGTATCCATTCTTCACTATTATTTTGTTGAGTTCCCTGTACTATATGCACATCCTGCATGTGCCATCCTTTTTCGTCACGAAAATGATAGGTGAACCACATGGAAAAGAACATGGTCTTATGACCCCTTGGTTTAGAAATTCATGCACCTGCTTCTTTTTCTCCTCCATTTCGATGGATGACAACCTGCACATACCAATGTTGGGTAAAGGAGAATACTATTGCAAGTGAATCTCATGTTGGATCTCATGCTTTGGTGGCAACCCACATGGTTCCTAAAAAATCCCATCATAGTTAGAAATAATTTCATACCATTCGTTTTTATGCATGGGATCACAACCTTGGAGAGCATCATATGTCTCCACATCTTTTTCTGTCATAACCATGACCATGCACCCTTCGCTAGAATTAATCAGTCTCTTCATCTGACATGCACTTACAACACTGGCACTGATTTTGGCATGATGAGATCTAATAATGTATTCCACCTCATCTTTCATGAGATGATACTTGTTTTCATGGTGAAAGAAAATTTCTTCCTTCTCATACAAATATGGACTCCCTAATACAATACCACAAATGTCCAAGGGTACAAGATCAATATCAACCACATCTACTAGTTTGGATGAAATAAAAAATCTAGCTTTACATTGCTTAGTTACATGTAATTTATATTTATCACACACCTAACCAAGCGGATATGGTTTCAGATGAGGCTTCATCTCTAATCCTAAATTTTTAACCAATGATTTTGAAATCAAATTTTCTTGTGAGCCCAAATGAAAAAGGGTTTCCACTTTAGTATGTTTCATTACAACTCTAATGTGGATCAATTCAATTCTATTTTATTCATTAACAAGAGGCTAATTAGAAGAACTTGTACTTACATATAATTTAGAATTTTCATTAGCATGAAGAGAAAGTGTAGCTTGTGTGCCCACTGTTGTGACCAATGTCTCACCAGTAAAATTGGATCCAAGTTCTTTCTTTGTGATGGGTGTGGATCCTGATTATCTTTTGTATTCAAAGGTATCACTGCATTGGACCCCAGTTCGTAATGGGGTGGCAACGCCACCCATAAAATATTCACTGCAGGGGGGGTCCACGTGGGGTGGCTAGGACTTTTGGGAGGTCTCCCCTAGCGGGGGGATCAAGGGCAGCACCCCCGAAGCTAAGAATGGATGTAAACTTACCTTGTAAAATGTTGTAATTTTGTATTCAATCTGGGCCATTCATTAGGCAAAGATCTAACGGTAGAAGTTATGTTTAATTTAGGGTTTTTCCCTAGAAGGCAACCCCTCGCTATAAATGAGGGAATTGTATTGCGTCTATGTATATCTGTATTCTGAGTGAGAAAGAGAGAGGAGATTGAGAGAAAAGAGGAAGTTACAATGGATATATTGTAGGTTGTATCTCTTCAATGTGCTGGATAATATAAAAAGGAAGGACTGGCTATTTCTTTGTGGATGTAGCACAAACTAGGTGAACAATGTATATCTGTGTCTCTCTTGTTTTCTGCGTTTTCTGTGTTTATATTTCTGCAATATTTTATGTGTTCCATTTCTTTGTAATGTATAATTTTCTAACAACTGATATTAGAGCCGAAGGTCTATTTGGATGATAAACTCACAGGAGAGAAGGGTTCCTGTTTCGAGTGGAAGCAATGGCAGAAGATGGTAGGTTTAGGGTCAAAAAATTCAATGGCCAAAACTACTAGCTGTGGAAGATGTAGATGGAAGATTATCTATATTATAGAGATATGCACCAACCACTGAGCGGAAAGACAAAGAAGCCGACGAGTGTGATAGACATAGAATGGGATATTCTCGACAGGAAAGCACTTGGAACAATACGGCTATGCCTAGCAGCGTCGGTAGCATTTAATATTTCAAAGGAAATGATAACAGAGGATTTAATGTCGACATTGGCCAAACTATATGAAAAACCCTCAGCATCAAATAAGGTATTTCTTATGAAGCATTTATTTAATATGAAGATGTCAGAAGGTGGATCTGTTGCTGATCATTTAAATGAATTTAATACAGTTACCAGTTAGTTAAGTTCTATATGGGTAACTTTTGATGACAAAGTTAGGGCTCTGTTATTTCTGTGCTCATTTCCAGAAAGTTGGAATGGTTTAGTTATTGCCATTAGCAACTTTATCTCTAGATCTAGTACTTTAAAGTTTTATGATGTTGTCGGTGCAATCCTTAGCGAGGAAATGCGACGAAAAAGCTCTGGGGAGACATTAGGTAATGCTTTGACTGCAGAGACTAGGGGAAGAAAAATGGGAAGAGGAAAGAGCCCTAGATATCGAAGTAAGTTAGGAAAAGGCAGATCCAAGTCTAGATCAGGGATAGTGTGCTGGAAATGCGGGAAGAACGGACACCTGAAGAATGATTGCAGGTATCGAAAGGGAAAAGAAGGAGATGCACAGTAAGAAACTAATCATAAAGCAAATGGAACAAGTGATGTGTTGCAAGATGCTTTGATTCTTTCATTAGAAAATATTATTGATGCCTGGGTGGTAGACGTAGGGGCCTCATTCCATGCCACACCTGATAGGAAACATTTTTATGATTATGTTCAAGGAGATTTTGGACAGGTTTGATTGGGTGATGATAAACCCTATAAAATCATTGGAATGGGTACAGTTTTCATAAAACAGAAAAATGGAAATCAATGGGGATTGAAGGAGGTAAGGCATGTTCCAGATCTGAAGAAAAATCTGATTTCAACGGTGCAGTTGGGAGGTGAAGGTTGTGTAACTACTTTCACAAATAAAACTTGGAAGGTCACTAAAGGATCCCTAGTAATATTGAAAGGAGGAAAGGTTGGTACATTGTATTTATGCAGTGGTATTTCTACTTTTGTTAATGATTTAACCTCTATAAGAGAAGATATGACATTGTGGCATAATAAGCTCGGGCACATGAGTGAGAAGGGGATGCAGATTCTTCACTCAAGAAGTTTGTGGCCAGGTTTGAAGCATGTTGATTTAAAATTCTGCGAGAATTGTGTTTATGGATAACAGAAGAGAGTCAGATTCTTTATAGTTGGACAAGAAAAGAAGAGCGATAAAATAGAGCTTTTGCATACAAATGTATGAGGATCTGCTCAGGTATCATCTCTTGGTGGCTCTCATTATTATGTTACTTTTATTGATGATGCAACCAGAAAAACCTGCATTTATTGTATTCAAAATAAATATGATGTATTTGATACTTTCAAGAAATGGAAAGCTTTGGTTGAAAATGAGACAGGAAAGAGGTTGAAGTTTCTTAGATCAGACAATGGAGGTGAATATTGCAATGAAGATTTTGATAAGTACTGTTCAGAGAATGGAATTCATAGAGAGAAGATAGTTCTAGGAACACCACAAGAAAATGGTGTGTCAGAAAGGATAAATAGGACAATCATGGAGCATGCAAGGTGCATGAGATTACATGCAGGATTGCCTTCACAATTTTGGGTAGATGCTATAGATATTGTTGTTTATCTAATAAATAGAGGGCCTTCAAGTTCCTTGGATGGTGGTATTCCATAGGAGGCATGGACAGGTAAAAAGGTAAACTACTCTTTTTTAAAGACTTTTGGTTCTGAAGCCTTTGTCCACATTAATAAAGAAAATAGAAGAAAGCTTGAGGCAAAATAAAAGAAATGTACCTTTATTGGATTGTTGTAATGATTTTGGTTATTGCTTTTATGATTATGAAAAACACAAAATCATTAGGAGCAGATATGTCATATTTAATGAAAAGATTTTGTATAAGGATTAGCTGCAGGAAAAAAAATAGGACAAAGAAAACAGAGAATACATAGTGCTTGACAATATCACAGAGAAAGTGATGGTGCCTAAAAATCATAATGATCAACATCCAAAACAACAACCATAATAGCAACAAGCACCTTAAACACTTGAAGGTGGTGTTAAAAGATCTACCAGGATGAGTAGACCCCTTGAACGATACTCTCCCTCATTATATTATGTATTGTTTACTAATTCTACTGAACCAAAATGTTATGAAGAGGCAATACAGGTAGAAACCAGGAAGAAGTGGGAGCAAGCCATGAAAGAAGACATGGACTCCTTAGCACATAACCAAACTTGTGACTTAGTTAAGTTTCCTGTAGGTAAAACAACATTATAGAATAAATGGGTTTATAAGTTGAAGGAAGAAGATGGAGGTAGAAAAAGTATAAAGCTAGACTTGTGGTGAAAGGGTTTGCACAGAAAAAGGGTATAGATTTTGATGAGATACTTTCTCCTGTTGTTAAAATGACTTCAGTCAAAACTATTTTAAGTCTAGTAGTAATTGAAGATTTGTATCTTGAGCAGTTAGATGTAAGACAAACTTTCTCCATGGGGATTTGGAGGAAGAGATATATATGTAGCAGCCACAAGGATATGAGGTGAAAACTAGTGTGCAGGTTGAAGAAGAGCTTGTATGGCTTAAAACATGCTCCAAGTTTGTGGTATCTAAAATTTGACAGTTTTATGTCTGAACAAGGTTATATTAGATTTCACTCTGATCATTGTGTTTAGCTCAAAAGGGAAAATGATGGCAGCTATATTATATTGTTATTGTATGTAGATAACATGCTTGTTGTAGGTTCTAACATGCAGGAAATAAATGTACTCAAAAGAAAATTGGAAAAATCATTTGCAATGAAGGATTTGGGTGCCGCAAAACAAATCCTTGGTATGAGAATAACTAGAGACAGGAAGAATCACAAATTAACATTGTCTCAAAGTAAGTACATACAAAAGGTGTTGAAAAAGTTTAATATGCAGAATGCAAAACCAGTTAGCATACCTTTGGCTAGCCATTACAAATTAAGTAAGGAGGAGTATCCCAAGACTCTAGAATAAATGGCTCATATGTCTAAAGTTCCATATGCATCAATAGTTGGAAGCTTATTGTATGCAATGGTCTGCACATGGCCCGATATTGCACATGCAGTGGGGGTTGTAAGCACGTACATGAACAATCCAGGAAAAGAACATTGGATGGTGGTGAAGTGGATTCTCAGCTATTTGAGAGGTTCCACAAATCAAGCATTATGCTTTGGTGGTTCAAACATTACTCTAGAGGGATATGTTGATGCAGATATGGTAGGTGATAAAGATAACAGGAGGAGTAGAACAAGGTATGTGTTTACTATAGGTGGAACAACTATCACTTGGGTCTCAACACTACAAAGTTTTGTTGCACTCTCAACAACAGAAGCATAGTATGCTGCTACTACAGAGGCTAGTAAAGAAATGATTTGGTTACAAAGATTTCTGGATGAATTGGGTAAGAAGCAGGAGTTGGGCAAGTTATACAGTGATAGCCAGAGTGCCATACTTCTTACAAAGAACTCTGTATTTCATTCCCAGACTAAGCACATACATATCAAGTACTATTTCATGCGGTTAGCGTCGGCAGATGAACAGTTGAAGCTGGAAAAGATACACACTAGCCAGAATCTTGTAGATATGTTAACAAAAGTTGTAACCAGGGAGAAACTGAGAATTTTTTCAGTTTCAATTAGTCTTCAAGTATGATGAAGAAGATGAGAAATAACCAAGTCCAAGGTGGAGTCATTGTCCGACAAATGACGTAGTGGTGGAGATGCTATAATCAGTCTCCAAGTGGGAGATTGTTGGGTGTGGAGCCTGATTATCTTCTGTATTCAAAGGTATCACTGCATTGGACCCCAGTTCGTAATGGGGTGGCAACACCGCCCATAAAATATTCACTGTAGGGGGGTCCGGGGGTGGCAGCTGGGACTTTTGGGAACTCCCCCGTGGCAGGGGGATTGGGGGAAATGCCCCCAAAGCTAAGAATAGATGTAAAATTTCCTTGTAAAATGTTGTAATTTCGTAGTCAATCTGGGCTGTTCATAAGGTGGAGATCTGACAGTAGAAGTTATGTTTAATTTAGGGTTTTTTGCCCTAGAAGGCAACCCCTCACTAAATATGAGGGAATTGTATTGTGTCTATGTATATCTGTATTCTGAGTGAGCAAGAGAGAGGAGATTGAGAGCAAAGAGGGAGTTATAGCAGATCTGCTGTAGGTTGTATCTCTTCAGTGTGCTGGATAATATAAAAAGGAAGGACTAGTTGTTTCTCTGTGGACGTAGCCCAAACTGGGTGAACCACATGTATCTATGTCTCTCTTGTTTTATGCATTTTCTATGTTTATATTTATGAAATATTTTCTATGTTACATTTCTCAACAATATATAATTTTCTAACACTTTATGGTTCCCACGGTCTTTTGCTTGTTCTTCCTAACAAATATTTTTGGTTTCAACACCAGATGCAACTTCCAACAATGTTTATCATCATAGCATTCCTTCTTGCAATGTGTGCAAGATGGATTTTCTCCTTGCTCCTTCTTGGTTGTAGCCTCCATCATGTCCTTTCCCTTTCCTTTTACTTTGAACTTTGTTGGCATTATGTTTTCTGGTATGGCTGTATGTTACAGATGTTGTACATGATGGCAACTCCCGTGGCAAGGCTCTCAGTTTGTTGGAAATTAAGAAGGACGCAGGAAACCAGTTCAGAAGGTGCGTACCCGCAGGTACACCATGTAGGGTCCACGTCCAGAGATGCAGGCCAGCCGTTCAGGGGGTGCGTCCACCCAGTGCACACATTTCAAGGCAGAGAAAAGCACGTGGGGGTTTCTTGTGTGGTATCTAGCCGACGGTTTTGTGTTTCTATGGTGTCGGCTCGTGGTATTGTTCCATGTTTTGAGGAGGAGCTTGCCTATATAAAGCAAAGGAGATCATTTGGTTTTAGCAATGTCTTTGGTTGAATATCTTATGGGGTGAGATCTGGTCTAGATCTAAAAGGCGAATCTACTGAAGGACTGAGATCTCTTTGGCGCAAGATCAGATCTGTAGATCTGACTGTTTGGGTTTCACTTAAAGTCTTGAAATCATTCATATCTGAAGGGACGCAGGCACAGTGAAAGGCAAGGGCGCCGGGACGCAGTTCAGTAGGAGGAGATCTGCGTGGGGACGCAGGGTAGACAAAGTTCAGGTGCGTCCAGGACGCTGTTCAGTAACTGGAAGATCTGCATGGGGACGCAGGGTGACCAAGGTTTAGGTGTGTCCCTGAAGCAGCAGGATGCGGCGCGATAGTATTTTTGGGTGCGTCCCTGCAGCAACAGGACGCGGCGCGATAGTGTTTTTGGGTGCGTCCCTGAAGCAACAGGACGCAGAGCAGTTGAAGGAACAGTGCGTGGGCACGCAGCGCAGCAGAAGGATATCTGCGGGTGGTCGTAGGAAAGCAGAAGGTGAACTGCGTCTGTACGCAGGCCACAGAAGGGAAAACTGCGTCTCTGTCTTAAGATGTTCTGTTGATTATATTTTTCTGTTGATAAGGTGTTCTGGGTTAATTCTGTTATTTCTGATCTGATAACTGTAGTAGACAGTAACTGTTATGTGCTTGATGATCATTTGATGCTTTATGAAAAGAAGTAGGGGGTTGTAGCTCCCTTCCAGGAAAGACTGGAAAACGAGAAAGAGAGAGAGAGTTGTAGCTCTCTGCAGGTTGCAGCCTGCGTACTGGTAAAGGACTGCACCAGTACAAAATCATTGTAAAAGGAGTTTCTAATTTGAAAGAAGATAGAGACATATTGCAGCAGGTGGTTTTCACCCACATTGGGTTTCCACCTTACATCTTGTGTTCTTTGGTGTGACTATCTGTTTTCTTTGCTCATGATTTTATGGTACTGACATGAAAAATAATTCAAAGATCAAATAAGGAAGATTTATTTAATTGCTAGATAATACTGATTCACCCCCCCTCTCAGTATTATTTCCAACAATTGGTATCAGAGCAGGTCCTTCAGAGAACCTTGATCGCTTGAAGGTAGATCGTTCATCATGAGCAACTACGAGAGAGAAGCATCAATCAGGCCACTGGTTTTTGATGGGACAAACTTCAATTATTGGAAGGTAAGAGTTACTGCATATCTTCAATCTCTTGGTACAGAAGTTTGGGACATTGTAGAAACAGGCTATGCTTTTCCTTCAGCTACTCCTACAGATCCAGCTGAGAAAAGGAAGTATGAAACAAATGCAAAAGCAGTCAGTACTCTGTTAGGATGTATATCCCAAACGGAATTCATGAAGGTAATGCACTACAAATCCGCAAAAGAAATATGGGACAAAATTGTCACAAGCTATGAAGGAGATGAACAGGTAAAGCGTGCTAAACTTCAAACTCTCAAGATTCAGTATGAGACTCTCAAGATGTATAATGATGAAAGTGTGGCTAACTATTTTCTTTGGGTAGATGAGATTGTTAATTGTATGAAAAATTTGGGTGAAGAAATAAGAGAGGCTATAGTGGTTGAAAAGGTTCTAAGATCTTTGTCTCCCAAGTTTGAATCTAAAGTATCTGCTATAGAAGAAAAGGAAAATCTACGAATTCTTACTATGTCTCAGCTACATGGAATTCTAACTGCTTATGAAATGAGAAAGGGAGGTCCTTCAAACAGAAGAGAAGTTGCTTTCAAGGCATCAGGCAAAGGAGATTATTATGAAGCAAGCCACGTCCCAGAAGAAGAGGAAGAAGAATCAAATTTTGTCAGAAATCTTCAAAGGGGTTCTGGAAGGTTCAGAGGTAAGTTACCTTTTAAATGCTTTGCTTGTGGAAGAGTAGGTCATTATGCTGCAAAATGCTCTTATAAGGATAAAGGAAAGGAACCTGCTAGATGGAACAAGAAACAGAACGCAAATAAGAAAAGCTACTACACTCATGAAGATGGTGATGGTCTATCAAACAGTGATGAAGATGAACAAGGTAATGAATATAAGTTGTTAATGGCATTTGAAGATGATGATTACATGGATGCTGTAGATGTGGATAACCTTTATGATGAAATTACTAGACTCAAGAGATGTATAGAAGAAAAGAACATGATCATTGATACTCTACAATTTCAAATTGATGAAAAGGAAAAACATCTTGAAAAATTAGAAGGTGAAATTGTTGGTCTTAGAAAAGAGATTGAGAAAACAAAAGCTATTAATCTCAAGTTTGTCAAAGGATCTGAAACTTTGGATGAGATTATCAATGTGCAGCGATCTCCTCTAAACAAGACAGGTCTGGGCTATAATGGAGAAACTTCTCAAGCATCCACCTCAAAAAGTTATCTTGATGCAGCAAGAAGAAATGAGCAAAAGCAAAATGAAGATCATCAGGTAAAGCAGGGACGAACTACAAACATAAACTATCAGGGGCAATCCATCTTAAAGGTGAACAAAAGCTACAACCAGCCACAGGTAAAATCTTCTCAATTTGGTTCAAGAATGGATGACAATAGAAATTACAATCATTTGGCCGGTAGATCTGATAACCGCAGAAGTTTCTTCAATGGACAATGCTTTTCTTGCCATAACTTTGGTCACAAAGCAGCTCAATGTGTTGCATATAAAACAATCATGACTAGGGAAGCTAAAAAACGAAGAAGTATGACAGGGATTACAAAAAGGACCTATAACAACTTTTCGGTTCTTGAAAATGAAGTTGAATGTTCTATTTGCAATAACTTTAGTCATGAAGACTCTGAATGCAGGAGCAGGTTCCAGCAGAAAAAGGAACAAGCCTCAAGCACCAAAACATGGAGAATAAAGGAACCTCAAACAGAAAGATGTGGGATAGCATTTTATGCAGAGGGACAGGAAAATCTATGGTACATTGACAGTGGATGTTCGAAGCATATGACAGGTGATAAAGAAAAACTTGAATCTTATTCTGCTCTAGAAAAGGGAAAGAAAGTCTCTTTTGGAAATGATACTCCTGTGACTATAAAAGGAAAAGGCATTGCTCAGTTAAAAGAAAAGGTCAAGGCTGGAAATGTTTTGTATGTTGATGGATTAAAACATAATCTTCTAAGTGTCAGTCAGATGTGTGATCAAAGAACCGAGGTTATATTCAGATCGAATGGATGTCTTGTTCGTGATCTTGATACAGGTAAAACAGTGCTCAAAGGCAAAAGAACTCCAAATAATCTGTACATATTTGAAGAAGGACAACAACAATGCTATCTGAGCAAGGATGAAGAGCATTGGTTATGGCATCGGAGGTTGGGACATCTAAGCTTCTCACAAATAAGAAAAGCATGCAAATATCAGGCAGTCCGCGATCTTCCAGATATTAAAATTCCTGACAACACCATATGCAAATCATGTCAGTTTGGAAAACAAACCAGAACTAACTTTCCAGAGAAAGAAGGATCAGCTAGCATGCCTCTTGAGCTAGTACATACAGATACATGCGGTCCCTTCAGAAAAAGGACACCTCGAGGAGAAGAATACTTGATATTATTCATTGACGATTTCTCTAGGTTTGTCTGGTTAGGACTTATGAAGCACAAAGATGAAGCATTTGAAAAATTCAAATCCTTCAAAGCCTTGGTTGAAAATGAATCAGGTCACAAAATCAAGTGCCTCAGATCCGACAGAGGTGGGGAATTTACTTCAAATGAATTTTTCGATTTCTGTGATGAACATGGGATAAGGAGAGAATTCTCTACAGCTAGAACTCCTCAGCAAAATGGAGTTGTGGAAAGAATGAACAGAACAATCCAACAAATGGCTCGTGCTATGCTTGATGAATAAGGAACTCCCGCAACTTTCTGGGGTGAAGCTGCACATGCTGCGGTTGTTATTCTCAACAAAACAAATGTCCGAGTGAACAGCACTCAAACTCCTCATGAGCTTTGGAGTGGTAGGACTCCTTCGGTAAAGCACTTCAAAATATTTGGGAGCAAATGCTATATCAAGAATACTGATGAGCAGCTTGGCAAACTTGAAGCCACGGCAGATGAAGGCATTCTTCTTGGTTACTCTCCATATAGCAAAGCATACAAGTGCTACAATAAAAGACTTGGCAGAATTGTTGACAGTATTGATGTAGTGGTTGATGAGAAGGGATACATTCCTAGGCAAGTACATCATGAAGACATAGAAGAAGATGAAGGCTACCCTCAAAGACAGAATGATGAAGAAGAAGAACCTCAAGCAGAACCTCAAGAAGAACCAGAGGAGCAGACAAGAATAGAAGAGAAAACCCCATCCAGATATGTTCAGAAAAATCATCCAGAATCTCAAATTGTAGGGCAGAAAGAAGCAGGTGTACAAACAAGAAGAACAGTTGCAGAAGCCTCAAGCTATTTGGCATTACTCTCCTCTACTGAACCACAAAATGTGAAAGAAGCATGCAAAGATGAATGTTGGGTGAAAGAAATGGATGAAGAACTTGAGCAAATCGAAAAGAACAACACTTGGGAGCTGGTTCCTAGACCAAAGGATAAGAATGTAATCGAAACAAAATGGGTCTTCAAAAATAAATTGAATGAAAATGGAGAAGTAATTAGAAACAAAGCCAGACTTGTTTGTAAAGGATATGCGCAGCAAGAAGGAATAGACTTTGAAGAAACCTTTGCTCCTGTTGCAAGACTTGAGGCCATCCGAATGTTCCTTGCTCTCTCAAGCTTTCAAAACTTCAAAGTATTTCAAATGGACGTGAAATCAGCCTTTCTGAATGGAGACTTGGAAGAAGAAGTGTACATTGAACAGCCAGATGGGTTCATTCTTGGAAATGATCCAAATCTTGTATGCAGGTTGAAAAAGGCTCTCTATGGTCTCAAACAAGCTCCAAGGGCTTGGTACTATCGTTTGGACAAATATCTTCATCAACAAGGTTTTTCAAAAGGTTCAGCAGATAGCAATCTTTATATAAAAGTTGAAAATGACAATTTGCTAATACTTGTTGTGTATGTAGATGACATTATTTTTGGCAGCAATGAAGAAGCTATGAGTCAAAGCTTTGCCTCGGTCAGGCAGAAAGAATTTGAAATGTCCTTGCTAGGAGAACTGACATATTTCCTTGGTTTGCAAATCCAACAAAAAGAAGGAGGAATCTTTTTATCTCAAACCAAGTATCTCAAACAGATTTTGAAGAAATATGGCATGGAAGATGCAAAACCAGTATGTACACCCATGGTCACAGGATGTAGTCTTAGTGCAAATGATGAATCTGCAGCAGTACATCAACCAACCTACAGATCTATGATTGGAAGTTTACTATACTTGACAGGTACCCGACCGGACATCATGCATGCAGTTGGAATAGTTGGAAGATTTCAGGCAAATCCGAAGGAGACTCATCTTCAGGCAGTGAAGAGAATTTTCAAATATCTTCAAGGGACTCAAAATTATGGCTTATGGTATCCTAGAGATACAGATCTTACTCTTCATGCTTATACAGATGCAGATTGGGCCGGAAGTGTGGATGACAGGAAAAGCACAAGTGGTGGTGCGTTCTTTATGGGTTCCAGACTGGTATCTTGGTTCAGCAAGAAACAGAGTTCGATTGCCTTGTCTACAGCTGAAGCAGAATATGTTGTTGCTGCATCTTGTTGCACCCAACTTCTTTGGATGATGCAGACTTTGCAGGATTTTCAAATCACTTGTACACCACCTATCCCCATCTTATGTGATAACACAAGTGCAATCAGCATCTCAAAGAATCCGGTTATGCATTCAAAAACCAAGCACATACCAATCAAGTATCATTTTCTCCGGGAACAAGTGCTTGAACAGAAGGTCAAGTTGGAGTATGTTCCTTCTAAGGAACAAGTTGCTGATATTTTCACCAAACCTTTGCCCAGGGACACTTTTGAATACCTCAAGCAAAATCTGGGGGTTGTTGATGCATCATCTTATTGTTGAATCTTTTCTGATTGATGGTACAGGTTCAGGGGGAGCATATAATGCATTGTTGGCATTATGGAGGATGGTCAGATAGCTGCAATATGTCTCTATCTCTTTCATGGTGGATTATGGTTCGTCGCTGCAGATCTGGTTCATTTTCAGGGGGAGCATGATCTTAGGGGGAGCATACCCCTTTGCCCTTGATGTCAAAGGGGGAGAATGGTGCTAAAGTTTGTGAGGTTGCCATCAAGTCCAAAGGGGGAGATTGTTGGCATTATGTTTTCTGGTATGGCTGTATGTTACAGATGTTGTACTTGATGGCAACTCCCATGGCAAGGCTCTCAGTTTGTTGGAAATTAAGAAGGACGCAGGAAACCAGTTCAGAAGGTGCGTACCCGCAGGTACACCATGCAGGGTCCGCGTCCAGAGACGCAGGCCAGCCGTTCAGGGGGTGCGTCCACCCAGTGCACACATTTCAAGGCAGAGAAAAGCACGTGGGGGTTTCTTGTGTGGTATCTAGCCGACGGTTTTGTGTTTCTATGGTGTCGGCTCGTGGTATTGTTCCATGTTTTGAGGAGGAGCTTGCCTATATAAAGCAAAGGAGATCATTTGGTTTTAGCAATGTCTTTGGTTGAATATCTTATGGGGTGAGATTTGGTCTAGATCTAAAAGGCGAATCTACTGAAGGACTGAGATCTCTTTGGCGCAAGATCAGATCTTTAGATCTGACTGTTTGGGTTTCACTTAAAGTCTTGAAATCATTCATATCTGAAGGGACGCAGGCACAGTGAAAGGCAAGGGCGCCGGGACGCAGTTCAGTAGGAGGAGATCTGCGTGGGGACGCAGGGTAGACGAAGTTCAGGTGCGTCCAGGATGCCGTTCAGTAACTGGAAGATCTGCGTGGGGACGCAGGGCGACCAAGGTTCAGGTGCGTCCCTGAAGCAGCAGGACGCGGCGCGATAGTATTTTTGGGTGCGTCCCTGCAGCAACAGGATGCGGCGCGATAGTGTTTTTGGGTGCGTCCCTGAAGCAACAGGACGCAGAGCAGTTGAAGGAACAGTGCGTGGGCACGCAGCGCAGCAGAAGGATATCTGCGGGTGGTCGCAGGAAAGCAGAAGGTGAACTGCGTCTGTACGCAGGCCACAGAAGGGAAAACTGTGTCTCTGTCTTAAGATGTTCTGTTGATTATATTTTTCTGTTGATAAGGTGTTCTGGGTTAATTCTGTTATTTCTGATCTGATAACTGTAGTAGACAGTAACTGTTATGTGCTTGATGATCATTTGATGCTTTATGAAAAGAAGTAGGGGGTTGTAGCTCCCTTCCAGGAAAGACTGGAAAACGAGAAAGAGAGAGAGAGTTGTAGCTCTCTGCAGGTTGCAGCCTACGTACTGGTAAAGGACTGCACCAGTACAAAATCATTGTAAAAGGAGTTTCTAATTTGAAAGAAGATAGAGACATATTGCAGCAGGTGGTTTTCACCCACATTGGGTTTCCACCTTACATCTTGTGTTCTTTGGTGTGACTATCTGTTTTCTTTGCTCATGATTTTATGGTACTGACATGAAAAATAATTCAAAGATCAAATAAGGAAGATTTATTTAATTGCTAGATAATACTAATTTGCCCCCCCTCTCAGTATTATTTCCAACAAACTTCCAATTATGATGTTTGAAAGATGACTTATTCGGTTTCTCTTCTTTATCATTCTTGCCGCTTCTTTCGAAGTGAACTCCCTTTACATTGGTTGCATTAATAGTAGTAGGCTCAAAGAATAACAAAAAATGTTAGATGTAACTATGTAAAGAACCAATATACTTTGTTACAATTTCTGGTGAATGAAGTGAACTGGCCAAATTCAATGTTTTTTTCTAAACTCTTTTGAGAAGCTTTGTACATTTTGACCCTTTCCTTTCCTTAAATATTTCTAGTGGTTTGGTTGCAGGTGTAAGGGATAATAGTTCAAATACAGATACAATTTCCTCAAGCGCAGGTGGAAGTTCCTCTTCAATTTCCTTTTCAGTTTCAGTCATCCACCTCCAAACATAGATATTATACTAAAACAACAGAATTTCTAAGATTACCTGGAAATTAGTAGAACTTCACTTACCCCGGAACTGAAAGGAAAACAACACCTTTTTTCGTAAACTTCTCTCATATGCCTTTCTCCCAACCTTTATCGCCTTGATTCTCCACCATCGATCGTCTTTCTTCAATCCAATGGTTGGTGCTTTGCTCGCTCACAAACTAGCTGGGTGATCCTCCACCGTTTATCAAGCCCGCTTAATCCAATGGCTTACGCTTAATATCATGTGGAATTCTTGTTGATGTTTAACAAGCCTAGAGAATGCGAGAAAAGCAGTTTTTATGTGCTCCATGTCAGCTGCTAAATGGAATCACATGAGTATTCCAAAATGCCACTTACCTCCTTAAACCTGCACTAAAACACCTTTTTCCTATGAGGACCACTTTAATCCTCTCTCTAACTTTGGTGCTTGTTTGCACATGACTACCATAGATCTAATGGTTCTGTCGATCAAACAGTTCTAGGCTTCTTCGAGTTCCCTCATGAAGTTATCAGATTTTTCTCCTTATGCTACGATTTTAGCGCTTCTGTCAGGTCTAGCTCTTCTCTATGGAATTCAGAGCTTAGCTAGCTAAAGTTATATTGTTCAAAACACATTTGATTTAACTTAGTACACAGTGAATGAGGAATTAAACGTGACAACACTAGATCATACATAACTCCAATTTACAGGCCAACCCAAAATTCAACAATTTAACCTTTCATGCATAGAATACACAAAGATACAAATATATTTAAATTCTTTTACAGTCTAATTCTCCATAGCCAAATCCAACCAAAATCCTCTTACAATAGTTCAAAATTTACATAGATACTTTACATCCAATAATCTAATCCTCAATTAATGGATCGAATCTATCTAATCCTAGATAAATACCTAAATTGCTTGATATTCTCCTCGAGAATCTCAACTAAGTCTGAACTACTTGCATTAATTAAAAAATCATTCAAATACCTATATTCTAGCTCAAATCCTATCTAGAAAACTTTGTAAATTGACATCTAAAGGATCCCACTCCTTTGCTTGTAATTTTTTTTTGGATTTTTTAATAAAATGGAGCCTTTTTGTCTTCAAGCCTCATGCTCCTACATCAGACTCCTGAGGAAAAAATTCTTCATGGGATCCTGTCCATGAGCTCTTCTATAGAACTGCACAACTTCTGTAGCATGGTATCTGTCACCCAAGTAGCATAAAAAATTGGTGGATCTTTCCACTTGACCAAGTACTGAAAATACTCCTGTCCCCTTGTCTTCATAAACATTCTTTTATCTGATATTTTCTCTAGCTGCAATGCCTTTGTTGTAGGTATCTATTTTACCCAATCCACCTCTTGTTCTCCCTTCTCTTCTACTGTCTCATATGCCTATGCAATTTCATACCTATACAAATCAGAAAAATTGAAAGTTGGAGATATTCCAATACCAGGGGGTAATTCAATTTCATATGCATTTGCAAAAAATTTCCTTAAAACTCTTCACAGTCCAATATTCTTGAATTTTAACTTGTTATACTCCGTTTTTGGAAATCTTTGCTTCCTTAGGTGTGCCAAAACCAAATCTCCAGCTTCAAAATTAACTTCTCTCTTCTTCAAATCTGCTTTGTTCTTGTACTTTGTGTTGCTGTCTTGTAACTTCTATTTTGCCTGTTCATGTATTGTTTGAATCTTTGAAACAAAATCTTCTCCTTGAGCACTCCTCATTTCATCTTTACCCAAATCTCTCAATTCAGACACTTGTCTTGGGTGCATTCCATAAACTATATGGAATGGACTCTGTCCTTTACTCCTCTTAGGAGAATCATTATAAGCATATTTAGCATGTTCCAATACTTAATCCCACTGTTTGGATGTTCACCTACATGACTTCTCAAAAGATTACCCAAGATTTTGTTTAGAACATCAGACTGCCCATCAGTTTGAGGATGATAAGAAGAACTAAAACTCAGTTTAGTACCAAGTTTCTTCCACAAGGTCCTCCAAAAATGACCAACAAATCTCGTATCTCTGTCTGAAATGATGCTCTTAAGTAACCCATGCAACCTTACAATTTCCTTAAAAAATAAGTTAGAAACATGAGTAGCATCACTGGTTTTATAACATGGAATAAAATGTGCCATTTTTGAAAATCTGTCAACTACTACATATATTGAATCATGTCCCTTTTCAGTTTTTGGTAAACCGAAAACAAAGTCCATACTTACCATATCCCAAGGCCTATCTGGAATAGGTAATGGAACATACAAACCTATGTTCTGGCTCCTTCCCTTTGCATACTGATAGATTTTACAATTCTTCACATACATTTCCACTTCAGTACTCATCCTCGGCCAGAAATAAAACCGGTTCAACTGCTCATCAGTCTTCTCTACACCAAAATGTCCTCCAAGTCCACCACTATGTTTCTCTTTCATCAAATTTTATTTCACAGAACAATTTGGTATGCACAACTGATTTCTTTTAAAAAACAGTCCTTCTTGCAAGAAATAACTGAGCCACTTACTTCTGTCTAACAAAACAAGATTTCTACAAGCTTCAAATACCTCTTTAAAATCTAAATCTTTCTCATGTAATCCTTTAAGAAAATCAAAATTCAACACTTGAATTTGACTTTCTTGAACTAAAATTCTTTTTCTACTTAAGGCATCTGCTACTTTGTTTGATTGGCCAATTATATGTTTCAACACAAAATTAAAACTTTGAAGATACTCTACCCACTTTTCATGCTTATGGTTAAGCTTTGGCTATTGCATAATGTACTACAATGCATGGTTGTCTGAATAAAGTATGAACTCCTTAGACATCAAGTAATGTCTCCATTTCTTCAAAGACTGCACCACTGCATAAAACTCCTTATCATAAGAAGAATATTTCTTCTTTGACACATTCTTTTTCTCACTGGAATAAGCTACAAGTATGTCCTCCTGACTTAAAACAACTCCAATGGCCCACTAGCATCACACTTCACTTGAAAAGGTTTATTAAAATCAGGCAAATTCAAAATAGGTTTCTCAATAACATTTCTCTTCAAAAGCTGGAAGTTCCTTTCTGCTTCAACAGTCCATTTAAATGGTTGTCTATCCTTCTTTATAGTGTTAATAATAGAAGCATTGATCTTACTAAAATTCCTTATGAATTTCCTATAAAAACTAGCAAGACCAAGAAAATTTCTTACCTCAAAGACACTTTTTGGTGAAGGCCACTCCAGGATTTCCTTGATCTTCTCTGGATCCATCTTTAACCCATCAGCAAAAGCAACAAAACCCAAGTATACCAACTCTTCCTTCATGAATGAACATTTATTTAAATTTAATAGTAACTTATCTTGTTGTAGCCTCTATAAGACATAATTCAGATGTCACACATGTTCCTCTTTTGATCTGTTGTGAACTAATATATCATCCAGATATATTATTACAAATTTACCAATTAATTATTTCAAAGCTTCATTCATGAGCCTCTTAAATGTACTAGGAGCATTTGATAACCCAAAAGGCATTGCCATCCATTCATACAATCCTTGATTTGTCTTAAAAGCATTTCACCACTCATCCCCTTCTCTAATTCTGATTTGATGATAACCACTTTTTATTCTAACTTTGTAAAATATCTTGCTCCACTCAAACAATCCATCAAATCTTCAATTCTAGGTAAACAAAATCTGTACCTGATTGTTATCTTATTGATTGCTCTTGAACCAGTGCACATTATCTAGCCTCCATCTTTCCTTGGGCTCAACACTGTTGGCACTGCACAAGGACCCAAACTCTCTCTAATCAATCCCTTATCTAATAGTTCTTGAACATGTTTCTTGATTTCTTTATTCTTTGTGGGAGTCATCCTGTAAGTTACTTTATTAGGTAGATTTTCTCTTGGAATCAAATCTATATGATGACTAATTTTTCTAATGGGTGGTAACTCATCACGTAAATCATTTACAATGATATCACAATAACTGTCTAGCATCTCTTGAATTTGAATTGGCAATTCAGAAAGTTTTGTGGAAGTAATTATTACCTTGGGTTTGCAAATCAATCCAAAATTTACCTCATCCTCTTCAATTTGCTGCAAGTACTTTTTTCCACTCAATAATAGGGTCTTTGGATTAGGTTTCCTTGATGCATTCTCTTCGTCATAGGCAACAATGTATGATTGACACCATATTTACTAAATTTGTATGTGTTCCTATTTCCGTCATGCATAACTCCTCTGTCATACTGCCAAGGTCTTCCCAAGAATATGTGACACACATCCATAGACATCACATCACACAAAATTTTGTCTTTGTATTTTCCCAACTGCAACTCCACTTCACATTGCTCATTTACTATCAACTGATATCCCTTTTGAAGCCATGACACCTTGTAAGGTGTTGGGTGTTTCTTTGTCTTCAATTTCAACTTCTCCACCACTTTTGTAGAGACCAAATTATTTTTACTACCACTATCAATTATCATCTGACAAAATTTCCCTTGAACCTCGCACACAGTCCTGAACAAGGTATTTCTCTGTGCTGGTTCAACAATTTCCTTTGCTAGATTTAACAAAACTTTGTTAACTACCAAAGATTCCCCTTTCTCTAGTATATTTTCTATTTCTATTACCTTTTTTGCTTCCTCTTCATTCTTAGCAACAACTGAATTTTTTTGACTTATTACTATATTTTCTAGGCACTCATAGGCTCTGTGCCCTAGCTTGTTACATTTGTAACATCTGACTTCTCTTCCTCTACATCTACGTCCTCTTCCTCAAGAAAAACTCCTTCTGCCACTTGCATCACCTCCTGTGGGTGCATGCTGAGTTGAGCTACTGCTAGCTCCATGTCTAGATGTTGTATACCTTCCTCTACCACCTTGACTTCCCCATCCTTGGAAAGTACCTCTATTTCTGGTAGATTGCTTCCTCATGAGTTCTTCTTCAGCCTTTAATACCATCTAATAAGCCTCTTCTACTGTTTTAGGAGACAATACACTCATATCATCTTTAATCTCCATTCTGAGACCATTTACGTATCCTGCAAACTTCTCGTGTGTATCTTGGATTTGTCCTGCTCTTATTCTCACTTTCTAGAATTCCTCTGTGTATTCCTTTACTGTCATAGACCTATGTCTAAGATTCTACATCTGTCTAAATAATGTCTACTGATAATCACTTGGCAAAAACTTACCTTTCAACTTGTCCACCATCATGTTCCAATTTAGAATTGGTTGTTTTAAAAGTCTTTGTCTTTCTGCCTACATTCCATCCCACCAAAGTGTTGCATGTCCTTTCAATTTTGTGAGAGAAAACTTCACTTTATTTCCTTCTTCTATTTCTTCATAATAAAAGAATTTCTCCATGTCATTAATCTAGTCTATCAATTCCTTTGGGTTTAATATTCCTGTATAAATTGAAACTTCATGTCTAGTTTTAGATCTGGATCTCAATACTGACTTAAAGAATCTCATTTCAGGAGTTACATATGCATGTTCCTCTTCTTCTACAGCTCCAACTTCAAGCTCACTGGCATCTCCAGCATCTGTATCTCTTCCCATTTCCATTTCTTCTAATCTAGCTTGCATCTGTTACATCGCTTCCAACACTTCAGCGTTGGCAGCTGGTCTTCCTCTCCATCGACCACCACCTCTTCCTCCAAGTCTGAAAGCCATGTTGGATTTCTTTTTCTAATCCTTGAGATCCTGTTTAGTGTCAGTAGGCTACTTTGATACAACAAATGGTGGTCTGGTTACAGGTGTAAGGGATAACTGTTCAAATCTAGATACGATTTCCTCAAGCGCAGGTGGAAGTTGCTCTTTAATTTCCTTTTTAGTTTCAGTCAACTGCCTCCAAACTT
Source organism: Pinus tabuliformis (assembly GCA_031772625.1). Lineage (NCBI taxonomy): Eukaryota > Viridiplantae > Streptophyta > Pinopsida > Pinales > Pinaceae > Pinus > Pinus tabuliformis. The sequence continues at coordinate 722,376,694 of CM062808.1, read as the reverse complement.
AGATATTCTACTAAAACAACAGAATTGATAAGATTACCCAGAAATTAGCAGAACTTCACTTACCCTAGAATTGAAAGGAAAGCAACACCTCTATTCATAAACTTATCGCATCTGCCTTTCTCCCAACCTTTATCGCCTTCATTCTCCACCGTCGATCCTCTTTGTTCAATCCGACGGTTGGTGCTTTCTCCACTCACAAGCTAGCTAGGTGATCATCCACCATTAATCAAGCCCATTTGATCCAACAGTTGACGCTTAATATCACATAGAATTATTGTCGATGCTTATCAAGCCAAGAGCACGCGAGAAAAGCATTTTCTCTGTGCTACATGTCGGTTGCTAAATGGAATCATGTGACTATTCCAAAATACTACTTACCTGCTTAAGCCCGCATGAAAACAACTTTCACTGATAAAGACCGCTTTACTCCTCTATTTAACCCCGGTGCTTGTCTACACGCGACTACCGTAGATCTAACAGTTCTGTCGATCGGATGGTTCTAGGCTTCTGAGAAGTTATTAGACTTTTCTCCTTCCACTATGATTTTAGCGCTTCCATCAGGTTTATATCTTCTCTATGGAATTCAGATCTTAGCTAACTAAAGTTATATGGTTCGAAACACATTTGATTTAACTTAATACACAGTGAATGAGGAATTAAACGCGACAACACCAAATCATACAAAACTCTAATTTATAGGCCAACCTACAATTCAACAATACACAGATATTTCGAAGGAATCCAACCTCCGGGATTTAACCTTTTATGCATAGCATACATACAGATATAGAGATATTTCAATTCTTTTACACTCTAATTCTCCATAGCCAAATCCAACCAAAATCCTCTTACAATAGTTCAAAACATACATAAATACTTTACATCCAACAATCCGATCCTCAATCAATGGATCGAATCTATCTAATCCTAGACAAATACCTAAACTTCTTGATATTCTGCTCAAGAATCTCAACTAAGTCTGAACTACTTGAATTAATTACAAAATCATTCAAATACCTATATTCTAGCTCAAATCCTATCTAGAAAACTTTGTCAAGTGATAGCTAAAGGATCCCACTCCTTTTCTTGTAATTTTTTTTGGATTTTTGGAATAAAATGAAGCCTTTTGTCTTCAAGCCTCATGCTCCTGCATCAATTTCCATTCCATTAAATCCCTTTGTCAATAACCCAAAGGATAAAACTGATATTTTAATGCATAAACAAAAGCGGACCAAGAAGAAAGGAGAATACCCAAGATTTTGTTGCCTTCCTTCAACTTTCTCTCCCACCACGCAAGAGTGGTTCCACTCAGCCAAAGAGATTCTAGTTGAATATTTGTCTCGTCTTCCTTGATCTATAAATTTAAAAATAAACATCAATCTATCTAATCCAATTGTTTAGTTTATCACCATTATATTCTCCATTATATGTGGGAAAATAAAACTTTACATATAGCTTAAAAAATCGATTCTTAGATGTATTTCTGTGATGCCTCTTAGAGTAGTGGGAAGAAGAAGAAGAAGAGTTGTCACTAGAGGATGGAGAGGGAAGTTCAGGAGGCTGTCGTCTTCCACTTTTATCTTCCGTGGTGAATAAGATCTTGTGATACTTTCGTTCTTCCTGCATTTGAGCTTCCTCATCTACCATGATCCTTCTTTATGTTGCATGCCCCACTTTAGGATCAAAGTATTTAAGTTTTCCTTCTCCTCCCTGGAGCTTGTTCCTAGTTAGAATTCGCTCATGTAACTCACATCAAGAAGACCTGTTCTGATACCAAATTTCATCCATATCCTTTAAATTCAAGGATGCATACATAATTGCATATAAAATACCATATTAACCAAGTAACTTAACACATGAAAAAGAAGAGAAAATCATAAAGATACTATGTGATCAAAGGCGTAAAACAATTTTATTACAAATTTCACCCAATGTGGGCTATGTCTCTAGGCCCTGGTCAATGTGTGCAGGCCTTATACCTCAAATTGTGATGATGCCCTGAAAATGGAGACCTTAGCTGGAGAAACAAACTACACAGTTGGATTCCTAGTGTGAAAAAGGGAAAAATGACTATAAACGTGTCAAATTCTGACACTGGAACCTCTGGCCCACTAAAGGAATCTTTTCAGGATCTTAGTATAGCCCTTGCTCATGGTTTCACCCCTTTTGAATGCTAAGGTTTACGCCGATACTCTCCTCAGCCGGTCTGTAGTCAAATGAGAAAATGAGGTTTAGATATAAGTAATGGATGGAGCCACAAAAGGTAAAGTCATGGCTCATCGGTGGTGGAGTCATATGTGTCAAGGGTGGGCCGAGATCAAAACCCGTACACACCAAATATGTTGCAGATTTGTTTACAAACATGGATTTGAGTTTTTAAATGTGTTAGTGCCTAGATTTACCTTAGGCTGAAGAGGTAGGATCCAGGACCAACATCAAACCATGCTAAGCCTGGTAGCTAGCCTTACCAGGTCAGGAGAGGGCTCTCTCGAGGTCAATCTCAGAAAATAATGATCTATGGGGCTTGAGATGACTGAGATATCTTCTGATTTTAGGCTAGGTATATGTGCAAGAGAGTTGATTTGATAAAATAGTGTTTTGTTGGCTCAAACGGAAAGGCACACTTTGGGGTTGCGGGGATTGAGGCTTAGTTCTACAAAGATCTCAATGGGGCAAGGTAGGCAATCGTTTTGGCACTTAAATTTGACTGAGATGGAAGGAGTAGATAGGTGAGGTGTTGAAGAGAGCAAGAGCAATCATGGATCCTCCCCAAATAGCTGAAAACATCAAATAACTAAAGCAAACTTCAAGTAGAGCACTGCACTTTCAATGAATCCTACTTACACTCTTGTTTGTTTAGTTTAGAAGAAATAAGATAGATAATGGCATTCAATCACATAAACAAATTCACAATTACAAAGAGAAGCACTGTACTAGAGTCAATGTCAGGTCTTCCCCATTGAATTTAAGGCCATTACTAAAAATGTATGCATCCATTGGTAATTGATTAGGAAAACCAAGAAGATTAGAAAAATCGATACATGAATACCTTGAATAAATAGAAGCAACATTTAAGTCCTTCATTTAGCTAGTTGAGCCACCATCAATATTTTGAAACTCGAGACATCGAACAGTGGAGTCACCAGGTTGATGATTTCAACCTTCATATGTGTCTGACTATTATCCGCCATCAGCAATCAGATCTAACTTGATACATGTACTAGGGCAATTTGCAATTCAGATGTTCAGTTCATAAGACTAGACCGGAGATTGACTGAAGCAACTTTTATCTACTTTCGCTAATGCAAAGCAAGAGTGTTTCGAAGGCTACCTGGCTAAATTCAGGCTCCGTCTATAGTCTATAAAATGAAGAACACTAACAAACAAACATTCTCTTCCCCAATATGGTCGACACTATGTTAGTGCCTAGATTTACCTTAGGCTGAACAGGGAGGACAAACCATGCTCAGCCTGGTAGCAAGCCCTACCAGGTCAGGAGAGGGCTCTCTCCGGGTCAATCTCAGAAAATAATGATCTATGGGCTTCAGATGACTGAAATATATTTTGATTTTAGGCTAGGTATATGTGCAAGAGAGTTGATTTGATAAAATAGTGTTTTGTTGGCTCAAAGGGAAAGGCACACTTTGGGGTTGCAGGGATTGAGGCTCATTTTTGCAGAGATCTCAATGGGGCAAGGTAGGCAATCATTTTGGCACTTAAATTTGAGTGAGATGGAAGGATTATATAGGTGAGGTGTTGAAGACGGCAAGAGCAATCATGGATCCTCCCCAAATAGCTGAAAACATCAAATAACTAAAGCAAACTTCAAGTAGAGCACTGCACTTTCAATGAATTCTACTTACACTATTTTTTGTTTAGTTCAAAAGAAATAAGATATATAATGGCATGAAATCACATAAACAAATTCACAATTACAAAGAGAAGCACTGTACCAAGACAAATTGCCACATGAATCCCAAAGAGTGCTACAAATCTTGATCTCAATTCCTTAGCCAAAATGAAAATATGAGTGTACAATGAAGCTCAATGCTTTCTCAAGTGTCCAACCATCTACCAAAATCCAACCCCTACACTATGAAATTCATAAAATATATACATTTTCTCATCCTTGTACTAAGGGAATTGAGCTCAACCATTTTCTTCAAAATAGAATCGGTTACATAAAACTTGGGCCGAATTTCTGAAAATAGGTGTTGAAGATGAACTGATATCTCCTAAACCATAGAATTTGTTACAAAAATTAAAGAGGTTTTTGAAGATATGGTACTGATGGAGAAAAACCTCTCTCAAATTTGGGAAATTCGTTTCCATTTGCTTGCAATCTATTCCACAAAATCATCTCTAAAACATAAAATCATTAAAAATTTAAATCTGTGAAAATGAGCTGTAAAGATTTAGTCACATATCCCAATTCATGACACCTGTGAATAAAATGAAAGACTTTTTTGTTATATGGCTCGTGTTTAACAAAAACCTCCTTGGGTTTTGCAAAATTACTTTCCATCTGTTGTAAAATGGCCCTGCATTAAAATAACTAAAACAGTAAAAATTATGGAAATTTTGCTTTGTTTAAATGTAGGCTCCAAATATCATTGTATATCTCCCACATAGTGGCACCTGTACATAAACTGAACAAGTTTTTGTTATTTGGTATGTGATGAAGAAAAACCTCTTTCTCTTTTGAAAAATTCATTACCGTTCTTTCAGAAACTGATTTTGTACTAAACTTGTCATTGTGTGCAGCAACTGACCTCAAAACATGCATAACCAAGAATCATTCATTCATTTCGATCATATCTTATAATATGGAAGCCGGTTATGGGAGTGTGATATACCATTGGAAATATTTTTCTGAGCTTCTTCTGATGGACACACTTGTGACATGTTTTGCGCTGAACATCATGTGCAAAACATCTAACAAAACCAGACATAGTAAGAGCTCATGTTGATCCCTGGTGATGGGCTGTGAAGACTGGAACTAACAAAATGGTAGGTGGTTAACATAATATTTTGTAGCTCCAATGGGGATGGGATAGGTCTATGGGGGGTGGCCTACCCACCCCATCTATATATATGTATGTATATATATGTGTGTGTGTGTGTGTGTTTATATCTATATATATATATATATATACATATATACATATACATATACATATATATATATATATATATACACATATATATATATATATATATATACATATATATATATATATATATATGTGTGTGTGTGTGTGTGTGTGTGTGTGTGTGTGTGTGTGTATTATCATTAGCAAGGACTATTGGGGGGTGGTGCGGGTGGCAGCCCACCCTCCCAAAATATTTTTTTTTGTTTTTAAATAACGATATAGTTAAAAAAAATATGTCATAAATTAAGGGTTATTGGATGAATTAAGAAGGAAACAAATTATCCCTTTCACATGCCCATTTTTTGTGCATCATCCCTTTGTCAATTTTTTTCCTCATTAGTGACTGCCACTTGGCCAAGTTTGACCAGAACTTTGACAAGCTATAACTTGAGCATACGAACTCATATTTGAGTTTCATTTGTATCGTTGGAATCAGGGTGATAAGCACCACGACTTGGTCTTAGTTTAACTTCAATGAGAGGAATTTTATTTTTGAGCTATTTTCAAGGCCACTTTTATTTCTAGATCCACCCAAATCATGTCTTAACTACCTCCTTTATCATTCATTTCTCCTTCATGACACTCATACAACTCAACAACATTTAAAATTTGGATATTTCAAATTCCTGTAGAAACCAAAACTTATAAGCATCATGATAAATATTCTTTGGGTAATGGAATGGTTTGATTTTATTATGCTTCAGCTTATTATACATACCTATGTGAAATATTCCTTTCCTATAACATACCATCATCATCTCTCCCTCTTCAATAAACCTTTTTTTACTCCATAGATCTACCCTGCAATAGCCCCGACTTGAAAATCCATGTAATAAAGTTAATAAAGGAAAACTAATAACCAAGGTCATGGGATACATATTCCAACTTAAATGTTGGGAAAAACCATAGAGATCGGGATCACTGATGATTAATTAATGACTATGGAAATTGGAAAATGCAATGGCAAATGCAAAGTGGCATTAATTAGCATTTTATCTATGAAAACAATGGAAAATAGGAGAAAAGGAAGGTGAAAGGTCACAAGTCACATGTGAAGAGGAAATTGAAGGAAAATAATAGAAAATGAGGGAAATAGAGGCCTCAATGGTAAAAAATCTTATGAGGATCAGTTCATATGTTTTATCAGTTTAACATTTTTTCTATTTTATCTTGGAGATCTCTCTCTCTCTATTATCTCTCTCTTATACTCTTACACACTTGGAGTTTTCTTGGAGAACTCTTGGAGGTTTTGCGCAACCTTGGATTTGGAGAAAGAAGGCAAAGGAAAAGTAGGAAAACATAAGGGAACAAAAGGATCAAAAACTACAATAGGTGTTGCTTTCAAGTACCAAGTTTCATGTATGATTTCCTTGCGAGTTTTGACATGAATGGCATATGCATGTGGCTATTTCGTTATGATCTGTAATTGAAATGGAGGATTGCCTAGATTGGCACTAGTTTTGGCTGGATTGACACCGGTTTTGCCTAGCCTTGTAAATTCCTAGATAGCCATGGCGTTGTGGGATTTACCTTTTGTTTCCTGGTTGGTTCTCATGTTCTGTATCGCTATGATTGACTTATTAGTTCCTGCAACCTCGGTTGGACAAACGCTCTTGAAGCCCTGTAACAGCTTGGGTTGAGTTACTAGTCCTAGAAGCCTTAGTTGGAAAAACACTCTAGAGCCCTTGGTGGGTTGAATTACTAGTATATGAAGCCTTGGTTGGGAAAACACTCTAGAGCCCACTGGCAACTATGGGTTGAGTTACTAGTCCTGGAAGCTCGATTAGAAAAAACGCTTTGGATCCCTTTACATATTGGATGGAGGTCAATCTGCTGATGTTTAGTGAGGTTCAACCATGAGTTGGAATCATTGGTTGAGGGTTAATATGGTTTAGCCTTTGGAAGCCCTGGTTTGGTTTTCTTGGTTTATTCCATGAGATCCCACATTCACGCTTGGAATATGGCATAGGGGTGATTGCATTAGGGGATTTTTGAGGTCTAAAATGGGCCTCCTAAGGAAATTATAAAATAATAGTGGAAATAATAAAATAATATTAGATTACATCATCAAATTTAAGAGGGAAAGAAGACAAAACTATTTTTTCAACTCGTATTTTCAACTTATCACCTTATGGGTTTACTCAAATTTCAGGAGAAAACACTCGCTACGATTTTGACTCCTAATCTAAGGAGTAGCCATGTTGCATACTTCCGATGGACCCTGCTACACAAAAAAAATAGAAATACATGAAAAATGTGATTGTAATCACGTTTTTTGAAGTATTTCTCATTTGTTTCATGTAGTAGGGTCCATCAAAAGTATGCAACATGGGTACTACTTGGATGAGGAATTAAATTTTTCATCTAACAAGTACTCCCACTCGAAATTTGTGAAAAAACTTAGCGAGATAAGTTGAAAATACGAGTTGAAAAAGTAGTTTTGTTATTTTATTATTCTATTATTTTTTAATCGTTGTAATTTTTTACTCCAAAAATGGTGAGTCATCCCCCATGGTTCACATCATCATATTGAATCGTATTGGTTCTTATAAAGTTTATTTTGGTTGTACATTTTTCTTAGGAGGCCCATTTAAGACCTTAAAAATCCCCTAATGGCTGAAAGAAAAATTTGTTTCAACGAAATTCATGGTCAAGTGGTAATAATGTGGAAGTCCCTGACTTGGTTGGATTTTCATTTGTTAATAAGAGATATTTTCCTCTTGTGTTCTATCTATAAATGCACTTGATATTATGTGGCTATAATGGTTGTTCTATTATTATTATTTACCTAGTAATATTTTAATTTAAAATATCTTTTTATGACAATCTTGAGTTACGACTCATGATATTTTGGATAGTAGATGAAATGTTAATGGATGGATGACCTAATATATGTTAATTCAACTAATGTGAGAAGGAATAAAACCTTCTTGAAAAATATCAAATAAGTATGAGCTCCCTATGCTCAGATGTGTTTTTATGACCTGTACATAGATGTTCATGATGTGTTTGATGGAATACCTGTCATTTTCAGGATGATTTAGGTTAGGTCTGATAATTAAGGTCTGGTCCTTGTTCAAGTTTTTCATTATAGGTCTTTTATTCTTGTTATTTATCACTTCTGAGAGTTTCATCGAGTTCTGGGCAAAGGCCTAAGTCCTAGCCCTGAAAAAGTGGCTTGGATTTTGGGGTCACTAGCACAGAACTACCTGAAAAAGACTGCGGTCACATGGATGCATTGTTGTGGGAGTGACTCAAGGGTTATACTCACATGGAGGGCTTGTTAGAGTAGTGACTCGAGTATAGTTCAATTAAAAATCAATTCAACTCAGGGGTTGTGCACCTAGGGTGGTTGGTTAGCCCATGGGGGTCTTGTAGCTCTTGAGGAAGGTTAGTTTGGTATTGCTTTGTCGATTACACTTCTTTAACTATACTAGGGAAGTCGAATCATATAATAGTAACACTTCGTAACATATTTACCTTGGTGGACCAATTAGATTGGATAAATATTGGAGGAGGATGTTACAGAGTGTTATCAGAGCATGGCTCAACTGTTAGAGTGGATGGGCGGAATGTGTTCATCATACATACATGCCATTTTCATATGTATTTTTTATGATTGTGGTCTATGTGTTTGTTGTGTATGCATGGTATTGGTCATTGTGGTAGTTGTGTTTTCATATAGAAGTTGATGGTGCTTTTTTTGGAATGGTTTCATCATGAGTGCATGTTAGTTATGCATTTGTTATCCATGTCATTGTCTATATTTTGTTATTCATGCATTATCATGGTTATGGTTCTCCCAAATGAGGTCATGGTATGAAGTTGGTATGAACATGCATGGTAAGTTAATAAGGGTTGAGATGATGTTGATTTATTGTTATGATTATGTTTATACATGTGTCACACTAATTTTGTTGATCTTGCAGATGAGATATCCTCCCCTGAACTATACTAAGGTATGTTGATTATGTTTATGTTTTGGTTCAGCTGACAAGATATACCTGTAGGAAGAAGGTCAAAGATGACTAGAAAGATGGTACACTATAGTTCATGAGACTCTTTATATTAATCAAATGAGAAACATGGTGATGAAGAATCCCTTGACATAGCAGACACTTTGAGAAGTTTGAAGGTAGAAATAAGAGGTTACGAAGTAGAAAATGGTAGGATCATTCATTCATAAGAGAGACTTTCCAAAGAAAAGGAGAAAAAAGTAGAGGTTAATGTAATAATTCTTCAGATTTTGTCAAACTTGTACAGACATGGACAACTATGGGTTAGTTATGAGTAGGAGGAAATGAGGAATGGGTAATATGGTAACAGGTCTCATGATGGTCACTGGTCATATAGAGATGACATGATCAGAGATGGCAAGTTCTTGGATACACCGAACAAGAGAGGTGATGGAAATAGGTTCTATTCTAGTTTTGGATCTAACATGTACCATGGTCATCATCTCTATCCCCGTTACAAGACGAATGACAGGGAATATTTTTTAGATGAATTGAAGAAAGCGAAGCCACCTACATTTGATGGAGAAATGAAGAAGTCAGAAGATGCGAAAGGTTGGTTTCTTAGGACGAATAAGGTCTGCAGGTTTCATGATTACTTAGTGAACATGAAGGCCATGATAGTTAGGTTTAGTCTTAAAGGTAAAGTAAACATTTGGTGGGAAGACGTAAAGAATATCAGAGGCATTCATGAAGAGGAGTTGACTTGGAGTGAGTTGGAGAGACTTTTTAGGAAGAAGTATCTCAGATAGATACTATGATGATGAATTCCTATGAGATTAAGATGGGATCCATGACCGTTGAGGAATATACTAGCAGGTTTTTGGAGTTATTGAGATATGTTCCTTACCTCAAGGAGGAGAAGCCAAAGATTTAGAGATTCATCAGTGGGTTTTTGGTAGCATTCAAGGATAGGATTGATTTTAATGAGCCTAGATCATTGGAGGAAGCCATCAGAAACCTGAAGCATTTTTATAAGAAATCTAAGCATAGGTCTTAGACTAAGAAAGATTATAAATGTAATGATAATTGGTGGGCTCCAGTATTGTAGCAATAATGCTACAACTCCTGGAGCTTCCTTCTCTAATTTTATCAACCCGGTAGTTCGTAACAAACTTGGAAGCGACGGTGCTGTATGCACAAGTACTAGCTCTTGTTGCAGCTGTCACTTGGTCAGCTGGCACAAGTCTGCTAGGGCTCAAGCCAACTTCTATATGTTCTCAGAAGAAGCTTTCTAAATGATGAACGAAGACTATCTCAAGGGAAATTAACCTACTTTGCAAGAATGAACTGAAAGCCAACCAAACATGGAAACCCTAGTAAACCCTAATCTGACTAGCTTAATCCTTACAATGCAATGATGGGAATGCAACTTCTAACCATGATGCCATTACTTCTAGTGATATGAGATGCATGAATTTAAACTACTTCCATTGAAGAGAACATGTTTTTATATTTTTGCTTAAGTGGTTGGAGTTATTATGATTTTGTTTCTTATTGGGTTTTGACTGTGCAGGGGTAGTTCGAAGGGAAGGAAGGCTTGGAAAAGGTCAGGAGGGCTAGGAGAGGTTCCAGGGGATCCCTAACATCATTCCACAGAAGTCCACAACGTTCAGGTGCTTGGAAACTGAGTCTGCAGGCTTCTACAGGATGTCTGCAGGGGATCCTACAGGAAGCTCGGGATTTCTTCAGGAAGTATGCTAACTTCTACAGGATGATCTACAGTTGGAGTTTTCGGTGATGGAGGAGTGCAAGAGCGGTATGGGTGGATAGGTAGGATTAAAATGGAGCTTGAGATGGCTCAGGGGCAGAGAATGAGATGGAGAGAGAGTGGGGTAAGTTGGTTGGTGGATAGAAGGGTGGAAGCAATGAAAGGTCAAAAAGATGGAGCTACGTGGACAGTGGAAGGGTTGGAAGGCAAACGAGCTGAACAGAGGTTGAGTAGGTGTCTTTAGGCACAGTTGAGAAGAAGAAGAACACAATAAAGTGATGCTATGCAGTGTAAAGGAAAGAAATCTGCACAAAACCGAGAATTCATCAACCTATCCTAACTGTGTTAATTAACCAACGAACAGCAATGTAAATTTTAGAGAGAAATCGTGCATGGTGTTGGAATGAAGAAGTATTGCTCAAGATCAGAATGCATGCATGGATCTACAATTGAAATGACTGTGTTGCAGCTTGCATGAACGTATAAGACTGCGTTTTTTGGTGGTTGGTAAGGTCTACACCCCCAATCTCTAAACAGAGATGGCAGTGAGTGCACTATCAACCTTTTCTTGGAGCTCTAATGAATGCTAATCCCCCTACTCTAATCTAAGCTACTGAAAGCACTTTAACCATGAACTAATCCTACTCAATCACATTAAAGAAATTAAATCAGCAGACTGTGTTTTTCAAATGCATGTCAAAGTAAAGAAATGAAGTGCTGAAAGGAAAGACAAGTAACAATACAAAGGAAAGGAGGTCTATTGCTCTCAGGTTGGGCCCTAACCTGAGAGCTATAGCTCCCTTAAGAACTTAGAATTGAATCCAAAGCTGCCTGCCTTTATTAAAAGATCATAATCATGAGTCTAATAACATGCCAAAACTGGCTTACAAAAAGCAAAAACCGAGCTGTAGCTCGTACTCAGAAATTGCAACAGTAGTTCAAAAGTTCAAAAAGCTCCTATCAAAGGCTATGCCCTCAATATTTATACATGATGAGGATCAAGCTGGCTTCCTCCATTAGTGGAGCTTGGCTGTCCAACTAAAGTAAACTGCTGTTCCTGTAGAATTCGTTGGCTGCCTTCTAGCTTGGTGGGGATAGCTGTTGGAGCTCGGAGTTAGGGTGGAGATCATGAGGGAGGTCATTCAAGGCTATGGACAACCTCCCTATAAACCCGCAATGCCACCTTGGCTGTCTCCTTCTCTCCATTTGCGTGTTCTTTTCTCCATTTAATGTCAAAAAACCTGAAATCATCATGTATTAGTCACATAGGAATAATGCCCGCCCTTCGTCCTACAAATAACACGAATATACTAAGAAATGATGCATAAGTGATAAAAGATGAAGGGTTGAGCAAGGTAAGTAGGCCAAATGAGCCCAAATTGTTACCAAAAATTGGGGCTCATCATCCCCCCCCAGCTAAAATATGTGCTCATCCTTGAGCAACTAGTCCAACTCTTCATCCTTCATTGCTTTTACTGCTACCCTTACATCCCAAGCCTCTGTAGTAGTGTCCTCCTTGCTGATATGAAACCCAGCTTTCCTGTTCACCTCTTCCCATTGTTCACTGTCATCCTTGTTCACTGTCATCCTTCTCTGTGCTGCCTTCAATCAATCCTAGCAGCAGTGGTGGGCTGAGTTTAAGGCCAATCCAGCTGGCCTGGAGGTTTTGCATGGATTTCTTGTAAAGGGCTACCCTTACCAGAGCTTCCCTCATCCGAGTTGGGGTATGGTACTCTCGGATTTTCAAACTGTGTGCCAATGTATTCCATATGCGTGTGCATGCTTGGACAGCATTTTCTCCTAACAGTCTTTCCATGTCTTCGAAATGAGCTATGGCTTGGGCCTGTTGATCCATATATCTTAATGAAGCTGTAGGATCAGTGGACAAATGTTGGTGTGCTGAGATGAGTGCAACTGGATCCTCTGGTTCTGCTCGAATGAGCAATGGCTCGTTCAATTCTCGGTTCATGACCGATTTTGCTTCTGCTGCTCTTTGATCCTCATGGTTCAACCATGAAGCGAAGACCATTAATTGCATATCACCCAAGGCAGTATTGAAATCCCAGGAAACTACATTAGGCAAGGCCAAATTGTGGAGGTAGAACTCCGCTAATTTGGCTTTATCCTCTGACGAACTAATACTGCACAACTCAGAAAATTGCTGTGGGTCATGGATCTGAGAAATACCTCTTTGTGCCAAGGTATTTATTTGGAACTGCAGCCATTGGTCTTTCAAGTACAACCCATAGGATTTGGCAGGTTGTCTGCACTGTATTGCCTCCATGGCCCAACTGGCCATGCAGGTCAATTGTGCCTGTTTTTGCTGCAGCTGTTCTTTTAGAGCTTGCACTTCAATTTGTGCTTGCTGTTCTGCTTCCTGTAGAAGTGTCATTGGCTCCCCAAGACCGGTGGTCAGTTCCTTTTTCCCCTACTGTTCTTCTTTGGTGTCCTTGGAGGATGTACCTATCCCTGCCTTCAGCCCCCGTAGCTGCAATCTTAGCTTCTGGTTTTCTTCTTGTAGGTGCACTCTTTGGCAATTGGCCACATGTTTAGCCATGGCTAATTCACTCCTGGCCTCCTTGAGTTGCTCTTGTAAAGGACCTATGTACGCCACACCCTTTGACTTTGCTATCTTCATCCACGTGTGTGTACGGACTCTCTCTTCCTCCAATGCAAAAAACAGTGGCACAGTAAATTTTTGAGGTATAATTTTGCCAGCCTCTAAAAACATGTAGTATGAACTCAGACTTGGCTGAGGGCTGGGCTCTAGAATGTGCTCATTTTCTACCTCTTTGGGTGGCTCTACCTCACCCTCCCTTTGTGGTGATGAGGGTCCTTCTCCTTCCATCTTCTCTGTTTCCTGTAGCCGGGCCAGAGTTTCCTGTAGAACATTTTCAACATCCTGTAGCCGAGATTTTTCAGTCAATAGATCTAACTTTTCTTGCCACGTAGTTTTCTTTGGGCTCCCCCTCTCATAGGTGACTAATATCCTCGAGGGGGACTTTTGCTTGGGTGAAGTAGAGGTATCTTCAATAACAATCGGGCTGCCGGACGGAGGCTGTGGCTTGCCCGTCTTTATTCTGACACTTCTTCGAGCTTTAAAGTATAGAGGGGTCTCCCTCTTCCTCTTCTCCTTTGGCTTAGGTGGCGTGCTGAGGGCGGCCAGCACAGCTGCTGCCTCCCTTGCTAGAATGTCCGCCTTCTTCTCCTTGGGTTTCACTTTTTCGGGGCTTCCTGTAGAAGACCCTGTTTTAGTCAATTTCGGGCTTCCTGTAGAAGACCCTTTTTCTGTTAATTTCGGGCTTCCTGTAGAAGCCAGTTTCGGTTTTCCTGTAGGCACAGGTGTCACCGCCTTGGTTTGATTTGCAGCATGAGTTTTGCTTTTTGGTTTGGTTGCGGGTGCTGATGAGGTACTTTTGCTGATGTGGACCTTCTCAGCTTTGTCTGTTCTGCCTTGCAACCTTTTCTCTCTTGCTGTCAAGATGGGTGTGTCATCTTTTCCTTTGTCATCCTTTTTCTCATGCTTCTTCTTTTGCTCTTTCTTCTGCACTGTGGTCGGGTCCTTCTGGCCTGTTTCTTTCTTTTCCACGGCCACTGATTCCTTCTCCTCACTGCTGGAGGAACCACTTTCTTCGGTCAACATCCTTATGTCTCCATCTCTTGTCAAATTTCTGAATGCTTCCCATGAGAGGGGAACCTTGTATGAATGAAGCGCATCCTCCACGAGAAGTTTGATCAATCCATGGTGGGCTACCTAATCTGGTATGCCTTCTTTTAACTTTGTGGCACACTTAATTAGAGACTGTAGCAGGAAATAGGGGATGCTCAGTTGGTTTTCTACAGGAAGATCAATCTGGTGCCTCAATTCAGTGAGCAACCTAAAGTGATACCCGTACACAATGCTAAAACGACCTTCGCAGGTTATATACTTCATGATCTGCAGGCTAACTTCATTCCATGGTGGCAGTAAACTGGTTCTACGCACCCCATTCTTGTCTTCCGAGAATTCCTCCTCTGGGGGAAAGAATTCTTTCTTGGCCTGTTGGCTCAACTTCCTTTCTTCCTTATCCCATGGCAAACCCATTGGAAGTTCAGTAATTCGACTGATATATTGCGGGGTGAGTTTGAGGCTTAGGCCCCTGAAGTTCACGGTGGCCAATGTTTTGGATTTCGGCCTCAGAGCCTGCAAAAACTCTTTTGCCACTTCGTCGTCATAACCCAGCAATTTGTCACAGAAGGATATCCATTGCACCCGTGTGAAGAGCTCCACCACCTCAAGATTTTCCCTTAACTTTGTGGAATCAGTGGGTTCTCTTCTAATGAACCCACCCGGCATGATAAAAACTGTTGCTTTAGCTAGAGGTGGCGAATGCGGAAGAAATTTGGCTTATTGGGACAGAGCGTAGAATGACGCTTCTGTCGTGCAGATAATCCACGAAACTTATCCCTGAGGACCTTAGCACAGCTTAATTACACTGACATCCTGTAGAACGACAGTTTATGCACAGCAGACAACAATTGCAACAATTTTCTACGACTAGACTGTAGACGACGATTCTGCCACCTTCAAAAGCCAATTGCATGGGGAGTTCAGTGTTACCTTTTTAATCTGCCACCTTTTGATGTGAGGAACCTGTCTTCCTGTAGAAACAGCTTTCCTGTAGGAGCAGCGCGCGATTTCTGGGAAAGACTGCAGTCAGTCTGCGCTCTTGGTGTTGCTTCACAGGCGTTCTGATGGCCAAAGGCTCGGAGTATCGAACTGCAGAGGGATCCGGATGATCACTCGAGTTGCAAATGGTGAATGATAAATGCATGGGGTGGCAATCTAGCCGATTAGATTTGAATCGGCAGAATCCCCGGCAACAGCGCCAAAAAGATGGTGGGCTCCAGTATTGTAGCAATAATGCTACAACTCCTGGAGCTTCCTTCTCTAATTTTATCAACCCGGTAGTTCATAACAAACTTGGAAGCGACGGTGCTGTATGCACAAGTACTAGCTCTTGTCGCAGCTGTCACTTGGTCAGCTGGCACAAGTCCGCTAGGGCTCAAGCCAACTTCTATATGTTCTCAAAAGAAGCTTTCTAAATGATGAACGAAGACTATCTCAAGGAAAATTAACCTACTTTGCAAGAATGAACTGAAAGCCAACCAAACATGGAAACCCTAATAAACCCTAATCTGACTAGCTTAATCCTTACAATGCAATGATGGGAATGCAACTTCTAACCATGATGCCATTACTTCTAGTGATATGAGATGCATGAATTTAAACTACTTCCATTGAAGAGAACATGTTTTTATATTTTTGCTTAAGTGGTTGGAGTTATTATGATTTTGTTTCTTATTGGGTTTTGACTGTGCAGGGGTAGTTCGAAGGGAAGGAAAGCTTGGAAAAGGTCAGGAGGGCTAGGAGAGGTTCCAGGGGATCCCTAACATCATTCCACAGAAGTCCACAACGTTCAGGTGCTTGGCAACCGAGTCTGCAGGCTTCTACAGGATGTCTGCAGGGGATCCTACAGGAAGCTCAGGATTTCTACAGGAAGTCTGCTAACTTCTACAGGATGATCTACAATTGGAGTTTTGGGTGATGGAGGAGTGCAGGAGTGGTATGGGTGGATAGGTAGGATGAAAATGGAGCTTGAGATGGCTCAGGGGTAGAGAATGAGATGGAGAGAGAGTGGGGTAAGTTGGTTGGTGGATAGAAGGGTGGAAGCAATGAAAGGTCAAAAAGATGGAGCTACGTGGACAGTGGAAGGGTTGGAAGGCAAACGAGCTGAACAGAGGTTGAGTAGGTGGCTTTAGGCGCAGTTGAGAAGAAGAAGAACACAATAAAGTGATGCTATGCAGTGTAAAGGAAACAAATCTGCACAAAACCGAGAATTCATCAACCTATCCTAACTGTGTTAATTAACCAACGAACAGCAATGTAAATTTTAGAGAGAAATCGTGCATGGTGTTGGAACGAAGAAGTATTGCTCAAGATCAGAATGCATGGATGGATCTACAATTGAAATGACTGTGTTGCAGCTTGCATGAACGTATAAGACTGCGTTTTTTGGTGGTTGGTACGGTCTACACCCCCAATCTCTAAACAGAGATGGCAATGAGTGCACTATCAACCTTTTCTTGGAGCTCCAATGAATGCTAATCCCGTTACTCTAATCTAAGCTACTGAAAGCACTTTAACCATGAACTAATCCTACTCAATCACATTAAAGAAATTAAATCAGCAGACTGTGTTTTTCAAATGCATGTCAAAGCAAAGAAATGAAGTGCTGAAAGGAAAGACAAGTAACAATACAAAGGAAAGGAGGTCTATTGCTCTCAGGTTGGGCCCTAAGCTGAGAGCTATAGCTCCCTTAAGAACTCAGAATTGAATCCAAAGCTGCCTGCCTTTATTAAAAGATCATAATCATGAGTCTAACAACATGCCAAAACTGGCTTACAAAAAGCAAAAACCGAGCTGTAGCTCGTACTCAGAAATTGCAACAGTAGTTCAAAAGTTCAAAAAGCTCCTATCAAAGGCTACGGCCTCAATATTTATACATGATGAGGATCAAGCTGGCTTCCTCCATTAGTGGAGCTTGGCTGTCCAACTAAAAGTAAACTGTTGTTCCTGTAGAATCCGTTGGCTGCCTTCTAGCTCGGTGGGGATAGCTGTTGGAGCTCGGAGTTAGGGTGGAGATCACGAGGGAGGTCATTCAAGGCTGTGGACAACCTCCCTATAAACCCGCAATGCCACCTTGGCTGTCTCCTTGTCTCCATTTGCGTGTTCTTTGCTCCATTTAATTTAAAAAAACCTGAAATCATCATGTATTAGTCACATAGGAATAATGCCTTCCCTTCTTCCTACAAATAACACGAATATACTAAGAAATGATGCATAAGTGATAAAAGATGAAGGGTTGAGCAAGGTAAGTAGGCCAAATGAGCCCAAATTGTTACCAAAAATTGGGGCTCATCAATAGTAATAATAGAAAATGGGATAAGAAGAAAACAAGACCTTAGGAAATATGTAACAAATAGAATTCAACACCACCTGAGAAGTTTAGTGTATCTGACATAGGATATGGATTTCATTTTGAGGAGTAGAATAAGGTCGTTCGCAGGAAGACTTTACAGTGTTTGACTTGTGGCAAGGATCATCACAGGAGATATTGTCAAAAACATCATAGTGGTACACTGCAAATATATAATGCTTAGAAGGCATAGACATTTGGGGATGTTGGACAGAGTATTCCTTGGATCTATGCAACATTAGATAATAGGAAGTAAAATCACTAGGCATCTATTATCGAGATGGATGATAAGCTTTGCAATCAAATTATTTCTATTTTGATTGACCCTGGATCTAATTATAATTACGTTGACCCTGACCTAGTGGATAAGTGTGGCTTGAATCAAGAAGTGCATGAATAATCTTGGTTAGTGCAGTTGCCTACAAGTAATAAGAAGAGATTTCATCACTGGGTAAGATCTTGTGCATTTCAATTTAATGGTATGCCTACATCACTGCATTTGAATTTGCACCCATTGGGATCATACAAAATTTTCTTGGGTATGGACAGGTTGTATCTTCATAGGACCAAGGTGGACTATTAAGATAAGGCTATTGAGTGCTCAGATGAAAACAGAGAACAAATAATATTGTAGGGTAAGAAGAAAGAAACATTAGTTAGAATGGTTACAATGATGCAGGCTAAGCACGCTGGGAGAAAAGGGTGTGTTTTATTTGCAGTGCATATTTCTAGTGATTAAGTTAAGGACCTTCAAGATGGATAGGTATTGAAGAGGTATCTAGTTTTACAACAGTTCCAGGATGTATTTATAGGAAAGAGTTTAGGATTTCCACCTCATAGAGAACTGGAATTTTCTATTGAGTTGGTACCAAAGGCAACACTAGCATCAAAGGCGCTGTATAGAATGAGCACTCTAGATTTATTGGAACTGAAGTTATAGTTAAAGGAAATACTTGACGAGGGATACATCAGGTCGAGTGTGTTTCCTTGCGGTGCACCAATGTTGTTTGTCAAGAAGAAGGATGGTACTCTTAGGCTATTCATTGCATATATGCAGTTTAACAAGGTAACCACTAAAATCAGGTGTATATTCCTGAGGATCGATGACTTGTTTGATCAGTTGAAGGGAGAAGCAATGTTCTCGAAGATTGATCTGGGATCAAGATACCATCAGGTACGCATCAAAGAAGATGAAATCTACAAGACTTGTTTTTGGCCTAGGTATGGGTGTTATGAGTTTGTTGTAGTTCCATTTGGTTTCACTAATCCTATAGCTACTTTTATGTGCTTGATGAATAGTGTGTTGCATCATTTTTTGGACAAGTTTGTGATAGTATTCATTGATGATATATTGATATATTTTAATAATGAGGAAGAACATATTGAACACTTAGCAACAATATTGAGATTGCTTGGGGAACATCAGTTGTATGGCAAGCATAGAAAATGTAGTTTCTTTCAGAAAGAGGTAAATTACTTGGGACATGTT
Organism: Pinus tabuliformis; assembly: GCA_031772625.1. Taxonomy (NCBI): domain Eukaryota; kingdom Viridiplantae; phylum Streptophyta; class Pinopsida; order Pinales; family Pinaceae; genus Pinus; species Pinus tabuliformis. The sequence continues at coordinate 722,357,309 of CM062808.1, read as the reverse complement.
GTTTCCAAGGAAGGCATAATATTCAATCTAGAAAAGATAAGAGATGTCATGGGATTACCAACTCCTAGAAAAATGGATGAGGTCAGATCATTCATGGGGTTAACATGTTATTACATGAGGTTCATCAGAAATTTCTTACAGATTTCCTATCCTATTACATCATTTCAAAGGAAAGGTAAGAAATTTGAATGGATAGAGGAATGAGCAGCAAGCTTCTAGCAATTCAAGCAGTTTCTTACAAATTCTCAAGTGCTAAAAATTGTAGATCCATGCAAAGAGCTTGTGGTGTGTACAGATGATTGCAATAGAGGACTTAGTGGAGTGTTTATGCAAGAAGGACAAGTAGTGTGCTATGAATCATGGAAACTAAATGAGTACGAGTAGAAATATGTGAGACATGATCTTACATTGGAAATGATCATTGATGTATTGAATATTTGGAGGCACTATCTTCTTTGCTAGAGGTTTGTACTGATGAGTGTTCATAGTGGATTGAGATACTTCTTTTACCAATCTAATCTCAATTCCATGTAAACTAAATGGTTGGGTATGATTAGTGAGCTTGAATTTGAGATTAGGTACATTAAAGGAAAAGAGAACAAGTTTGTAGATTCACATTGAACAAGATTAAAGGTGAATAACATAGAAACTATGAGTTCATATGGGGCACATTTACACGATCAGATCTTGTAGGCATGACAACAGGATGACACATATAGGGAGCCTAGGCACATGTCACGAAAAGATACAGGTGACCAAGATGTGGAATATCATCTCATAGCAGATGGTTTGGTCAGATTTAGGGATAGGATGTATGTTTCAGACAATAGTGAGCTCAAGAAGCTTATCTTGAGGGAATTTCATGCTAAGTCATATTCAAGTCATCTAGGATATTAAAAGACATTGTGAGCAGCAAATAAGTTCTATTATTAGCTGAATATGAAGAAACAGGTGGTAGAGTTTGTTGCAAGATGCTTGGATTGTCAATAGATAAAATTAGAGTGTAAGCATCCAGGTGGGTTATTACAGCCAATTTTGACTCTAAAGTGGAAATGGGAGGTCATTTCCATGGATTTCATCATAGGTTTTCCAAGGACATCTAGATATCATGATTCTATTATGGTTGTGGTTGGCAGGTTGACAAATGTAGTAAATTTCATTCTAGTGAAGTCTAGTTACTCAACTAGTGATGTAGCATAGGTCTTCATCAGAGATATATTTAGGTTGCATGGGGTTCCGAAGAAGATTGTGTGGTACAGGTATGTTAAGTTTACTTCTAGGTTTTGGAAAGAATTATTTTTAGGTTTAAATATAGAGTTTGCCTTTAGCACAACTTATCATCCGAAGAAAGATGGACAGAAAAAAAGGATCAACATTATACTAGAGGATGTGTTGAGGATGTATGTGATACATCAACGGTGGAAGCGGGAAGAGTATATTCCACTGGTATAGTTTGCTTACAACAATGGGTACTAGGAGTCATGAAGGATGAGTGTGTTTGATGCACATTATAGGAGGAGTTGTAATACTCCTATCAGTTGGATTAATCCAGAGAATAAGGTTTTGATTGGACTAGACAGGTTGGAAAAGATCGAATAGGAAATGTAGGTAATCAAGAAGAATCTAAAGGAATCATAAGAAAGAAAAAAGAGATGCATGTCAGCACAAGTGGTTCAAGGTGTTTTAGGTTGGGGAATATGTGTACTTGTGCATCAAGGCTAAGGACAGATCCTTGAGGATTGGTTCATGTGCGAAGGTAGCACCTCAGTATTATGAGCATTTTAGGATCCTTGAGAGGATTGGACCAGTTGCGTATCCACTTGCACTACCTCTGAGAGTGAAATTCCATGATGTTTTCCATGTTTGATTGCTTAAACGATATGTAAAGGATGTTGATCATGTTACTGATTGGTTTATATTGCAGGTGGAGACAGAAGGAGAATTCTAGCTGGAACCTCAATGTATTTTGCAAAGAAAGATTCTCATGCTCTGGAACCAAGCAATCGAGTAGGTTAAAGTGCAATGGAAGCACTTTGGGCCTGATGAAGCTACATGGGAGATGGTTGATCAGTTGTGGGCTATGTATCCTTCCTTGTTTTCTAGTTGAGGAAAATAAGTTTTGGTATATATATACCAGAATAAGCTATGTTATAATTTTAACCTGAGGTTTTTATAGATCCCTACCCCTTAGGGGAACACCATCCTTAGTGCTCAATGCCACCTACAACTAGCAAGACCACTAAAAATAAAAACATATTTCCCATGGAGCTTTATAACATAGCTCGTTCTAGTATATATATACCACAACAAGCTATGTTATAAAGCTCCATGGGAAATATGTTTTTCTTTTTAGTCGTCTTGCTAGTTGTAGTTTGCATTGAGCACCGAGGATGGTATCCCCCTAAGGGAGAGGGATATATAACAACCTCTAGTTAAAATTACATGTAATAAAGTTAATAAAGGAAATGGCAAGGACAAAGTGGCATTAATTGGAATTTTATTTATGAAATTGATAGAAAATAGGAGAAAAGGAAGGTGAAAGGTCACATGTTTCATGTGAGGAGGAAATTGAAGTAAAATCAAGGAAAGTGAGAAAAATAGAGGCCTCAATGATAAAAAGGCTTCTAAGTATTATTTCATGGCTTTTGTTAGTTTAACCTTTTGTCAATTTTAGATTATCTCTCTCTCTATTCTCTTTCTCTCTCTCTCTCATATTTCTGCACACTTAGATTTTTCTTGGAGCACTTTTTCAGGATTTTTTGCAGGCTTGGATTTAGAGTAAGGAAAAGGAAAAGTATGAAAGTGCAAGGGAACAACGAGATCAGCAACTACAAAATGTTTTTCTTGTAGGTACTACATTGCATGTATGATTTCCTTAATACTTTTAACATGCATGACACACACATGTGGTTATTTGGTTATGATTTATCATTATCATGGAGGATTTCCTGGATTGACAATGTTTTTTCTTAGCCTTTCCATTTTCTAGATAGCCATGGTATTATGTATTTTAGCTTTTGTTTTCTACTTGGGGCTCATGTTCCGTATGGATGTGGGTTGAGTCATTAGTTCCTGGAGCCTTGGTTGGACAAATGATCTGAAATCCCTATAACAACTTGGGTTGAGTTGGTAGTCATGGAAGCCTTGGTTGGACAATTGCTTTGGAGCCCTCAGTGGTTGAGTTACTAGTCCTAGAATCCTTGGTTGGACAAATTCTCTAGAGCTCAGTGGCATCTATGTGTTGAGTTACTAGTGTTGGAAGCCAAGTTGGAACAAACACTCTGGAGCCCTAGATACATTGGATGGAGGCCGATTTGGTGGCGGTTAGTGATGTTTGACTGTGTGGTGGAATCTTTGGTTGAGGATTTTGATGGTTTGGCATATGGAAGCCTTGGTTTTGCTTTCTTGGTTTATTCCATGAGATCCCACATTCATGCTTGGACTATGGCACGAGGGTGATTTTTTGAAAGAATTATTTGGTTCAACCCCATATAATTTCGAGTGTTATGTGGAATTCCTGACTTGGTTAGATTTGCATATGTTAATAAGGGAATTTTTCCTCTTATGTTCTATGTTTAAATCTAATTGTTATTATGTGGCTATGATGGTTGTTCTATTATTGTTATTTACCTAGATATATATTGGTTACAAATATCGTTTTATGACGATATTGAGTTATGGATCTCATCATGTTTTGGTTAGTAGATGAAATGTTATTAAATGGATGACCTAATATATTATAGTGTAGCTAATGTGAGAATTTATCAAGCCTTCTTGATGAATCTCTGATAAGTATGATATCCCTATGCTCATATGTATTTTTATGACATGTTCATGATGTCTTTGACAGAACACCTCTCTTCGTTAGGATAAGTCATGTTAGGTCCTTTTTCATGTTTTGTATTAGAGGACTTGTCTTCTTGTTATTTATCATTTTTGATAATTTCATCAAGTTCTGGGCAGAGGCTTGAGTCCTATACCTTAGAAAGTGGCTCAAATTTTTGAGTCACTAGGACAGAGATGTCTAAGAAACATTATAGTTGCACAGATGCCTTGTTGTGGGATAGACTGTAAGGTTAAAAGTGCATGGAGAGATTTTCATGGGAGTGACTAGGGTTTAGTTAGGTTAAAAAACAAGTTAACTCAGGGTTTGGGCACTTGGAGTGTTTGGTTAGCCCTTGGGAGTCCTATATCTCCTGAGGAAGGTCAGTTTGGTTTTGGTTTCTTGATTCCACTTCCTTTACTCTACTAGGGGAGTTGAATCATATTGTTGTTTCTTTTAATGGCACCCGTAGCACAAGTGCTTTAGGAGACAAAGAAATCTTCTTAGAGATAGCCTCTGGGTTGATTGTAGATCAGTTCCTAGGACATCTTAAAGAGAGGAGTGCAAAAAATATTATCTATGAGGGGGTTTCTATAGCACTCCAATTGTCACATAATTAAAAGAGAATAAAGGGGGTTTGATTCAACAGTCTTTTATTTAGGTAAATCTAAGCCGATACATGGATCCAAATGCTCAGGGGGTAAATGAGGACAACCTCAAAGAGAAATTCCTTGTTTTGGTTGCCAACACACAACAAGGTGAAGAGGAAGAGATAAATGGGTAGATTCGATGCATAGGGATGTAAGAGAATCCTAAGTTCCAATATCCTGACAGAGGTATGGAAGATTGAAGAGGTGGAATGGTAGAAATAATGGACTACAAATGAAGGTTTTCAGGCCATATACCTCAGGGGCACATTTATATCCAAAAGCTGAAGCAAATATGGGCATAGTAAAGGTACTTAAGAAAATTTGTAGCTAGCGCCGGTATTGTTGCTACTTGGTAACAAATATACAATCATGAATAAGGGGATAAACTGACAGTTTGACTACACTATTTCAAAGGGAGAAAAACATACATGAAGTGATAACATAAGAGGAAACATACTACAGATTAATCTGCCTGGAATCACCGAAATAGTTTCATTAATACTTGAAGGGTTCCAATAACCAGTCCATTACATTCAACATGTATATTGTTCAAGTCCCTCATGAACAAGCAAGTAGAACCAAAAGTGGAATCGCATAATTCAAATCCTTAGGTGCAAAATTCTGGAACCACTGTTAAATATTTATCCCCCATATTTATACAGAAAAGGGGGGATTTGAATCCACATTGACAAAAGATCTCATCTCAAGGCCAGATGTCAAATTGACAAGCTTCCTAGGCTTGTGATAGCTCTCCTACCCCAAAATGATTTCTAAGGATTTGATTCCTTTCTTTGAAATACATAAAAACTATAGAATAAACATAAATTACAGAAAATAGAAATAAGGGAATCTAAATGATGATGGAGGAAGTGTCCCTCTATTGTTCCTGTGAAGGCCTCTGATCAAGCCATGTCTTTGCCATGATGTGCCTTTCTTGCTCTTCGGTCAATTCCCATCACTTTCATATTAATTTCCCGACATCCCCACTCTCTGTAGCTGGTAGCAATCAACTCTGTTTGCATGTCACTGAGCATTAACAGAGTTAGTAACAATGTAAACTTTGAAATGGGAACTATAAACTCAAAATGGGAACTCTGTCCAAAAAACCCTGAAAAACATCAAAAACAATCTAAAAATGAAAAGTGTGTATACTCGAATGATGGTCTCTTTTTTTTTAGGATCAATTTTGAACATGTTTTAAAAATGGTAGTGAAAATGAAAATTTCGTGCAAAAAACACCCTGAAAACAAAAAGTGCTGATACATGAACGACGGTTTTTTTTTTAGGCTCAATTTTCAACATTTTTTAAAAATGCCAGTAGAACTAAATTTTTATGTGCAAAAAAACAATTGCTTATGAGGAAAAAACATACTAATGTTTTTGGTAGAATAACGTTTTTGTTTCCTAAGTATAAATTCAACATGTTTTAGTAATGACCATAAAGATAAAATAATGGGATCTGAAATACATAAAAATTCTATTAGTTTTCATCCATGTTGTTAAACATATAATAACCTCACACTAGAGATCGCTAAAATTCTAATTGTTTCAACCATAACATTAAAGATACAAAAAAATTTAGAAATTTTTCAACCATAAAATAAAAAAACCATGACATTATGAACAAATTACATGACTAAATTAATCAAAATGCCATTATTTGTATATTGAATGAAACATACACTATATCTCTAATTTAATGTTGCATTGTAGATATTCTAAACAATAAAAATCATCCTAGGTATAACACTCAGTAGGTAGCTATCTCCCTTCCTTATCCATCTTAGGTTAAAAATTAGCATAAAAAAAATCGTTTTATTACTTTTATTACTATTATTGTTATTCTTAATAATCAATTTCAGGATAATAATAATTAATATTTAATTATAATAATTATTCATCAATTAAACTATTAATAAGAATTAGTAGTGAATATTTATAATATTTACTACTAATTATTAATTATGACTATTAATTATTACTATTATTATTAATTTATATCAAGAATTATTTATATTTAGATTTAAAATTAAGAATAAGTTCTATTAATCAACTAATTAATTCTCTTAATAATCAAATTTAATAATAAATAGTTTTTTAATCCAATTAATTAATTAACCTCTAAATTATTAGTGTAAAATGTCATTCATTATAATTAATAATTAGTAATTACATTGATTATAATAATTATTTATAATAATAATAGTTATTATAACAATTATTATTTATATATAACTACTAAATAAAAATTATAATGTCTATTAAAGCTAATAGTAAGAATAAGTAGTGAATATTTATAATATTCATTACTAATTGTTAATTATTATTATTACTATTAATTAATTATTAGTATTATTATTAATTTATACTAACAATTATTTATATTTAGATCAAGGTTAAAAATAGTTTTATTAAATCTCTTGAGAATTAGATTTAATAATAATTAGATTGTAATAATTATTATTTTAATATTCTCCAATTAATGAATTAACTTCTAAATAAAAAATCTTCATAAATTAAAAAACTATAAGAATTACAATAAAAACTTAATTTAATAAAAAGCCTTAAAATATGGATAATAATAATTATTAAGCAACCGACCTTCATCTCATCCTAAATCAAAACAACTCACCTCATAACTATTTAAACCTCTCGTTTAGCTCTTCTACTATCAACATTCAGAAATAGTTCTGATGATGGATCCCTGTTGGGATTTGAAACATTGACAGAATATGGTTATTACCGTGAGTTCTCCGATTAACTCAAACGAACAAAAAAAATCCATCATAATTAAGACATAGAATCCAACAACATAAAAATGACTCATAACTTCTGATTTCACACCATATGGAAATCAAAATTTTTATTTCAAGATACGATGTAAACATTAGTTACATAAACTATCTTAGACAGTTATTCAAAATCACTCATATTTTCTTGCACACCATCAGAATTCACATCTTTAGATGAATGACTAGATGCATGCAAAGGTGTTCCATATTCTTCTCTTTCAGCAACTAGTGCCCCATCTGAGTCCACATGCATGCCCACCATTTCAGGTTTCAAAATTCTTTTGGATCTACTACTGGTTTCAGCAGACTCCTATCTCAACACTATTGCTCCTCATAACGACCTTTTCAGAATCTCTATCGTCTTGAAGTGAAGAGTTCCTCTCTTTGTTAAATTGAAGTCATAAACAAGTATGTCAATATACTCCAATTTTAATAGGTCTGTGCAGCGGTGATTTATATCTGTACCCTTTCTTTTTCTCTTTCCGCTAATTTTTTTGTCAACTACCATCTCTAGCTTATACACACCATTGAATGGGTGTGTATTTGTGGCACACCAATGTACTTCAACACCTGTAACATCCTCATTTTCTCTAAAGACCTTCATAGCCTCAGCAACCCAGAATGGATAGCCAATGGGATCTGCAACTGCTATCATTGCGATCATGCAACCCTCCTTAATATCCTATACTGAACCCCTGTAAAGGTCTTCCATGGCTTCACGTTGTGCACGAGATCTTCTACAACCGATATACATCTCCCTTTCCTCTGTCTATGAAGAATTAATAATACCTTGAAATTGTTGTTGTTCAACAATGTTTATTTCCTCATGTTCATTTGACACATTTTGTGGCCAAATAAATGGATTTTTCAAGGGTATATCTTCATTTGCTATTGTTGAAATGATATCACTTTTCTTATTAAAAAATGGCTCCCACCAAATTGAATCAGCAATGTCAAAGTACTCATAAGTATATCTAATACATTTTTTAATTTCTTTTGGGCAATCAAAATAATTTATATCTCTATTCTATCTTCGTGCATTATGAACTTCACCAACTGATTGTAATAACAATATTTTGGATGCAAATATTGGATGATCTGGAATGAAGTTCAAAAATTCAAAACCTGGTGACGATGCCCTTTTTGCAGTGGTTGAATACTTCTTGCCCCATATTAGTGTTTTCCCATCAATTTTTTTCATACGAAATTGAAATGGGAATTGATATTGTTACCCATTTCGTAGAGATAGCAAAAAATTGACTCGATTTTGAAAAGGGGCGATGCAGAAATCACATATTTGTTTTAGCACATAGTTTTTGGAACTTTAAATAACTTATACGATTAACCATTTCGTACATGTAACAAAATAGTGACCCGATTTTGAAAAGTGGTGATGCAGAATAAACTTTTTTTTTTCGGAGCATATTTTTGACACTTTAAATTTTCTTATGTATGAAATATAAATATTTGTTTTTTACTGTTAGTGAATTTCATGCTGATTTTCAAACGTGTTGATGCAACATACCTTTTTTTTTGGAGGGCTTATTTTTCACAATTTAAAAGTTTATTATGTCTAATGTTTTTTGAAATCATGATTATTTAACGAATTTGAAGTTGTTTTATTTTTTATTTTTAAATGTTGATTACTTAAAACAAGAAAATATAAATATATATATATATATATATATATATATATATATATATATATAATATATATATATATATATATATATATATATATATATATATATATATATATATATATATATATATTAAAAAAAAAAAAATCTAAAACATTTAAAATTTAAAAACAACTATTTATTTTTGATTTAAGAAAAAAAAACTTTTAAAATTTTTATTAAAGACTGTATATTTTATTTAAAAACAATAAAATTAAAAATTAAAAATAATAAATAAATATATTTTATTAAAAAATTAAAAATTAAAAAATATGCGCATATTTTTTTATTTTTTATTTTAAAACAAACATTTCATTTTTGTTTTTTTAAATAGAGTTTTTTTTTATTTTAAACACTTCAAACTTAATATATATATATATATATATATATATATATATATATATATATATATATATATATATATATATATATATATATATATAGTTAAAAGAAAAAAATAAAGTTTACACAATTTATACACATTTTTTTTTAAATAAACATAAAAACAAAATTTTAAACAATTATTTTTATTAAAAAAAAAAAAAAATTGACTTACGCCTCGGCCTCCCGACCGCCCGTGGTGGTGCACGCCACCACGGGCAGCCGAGAAGTTGCGGTTCGATTCCGGGAGGTCTGTTAGGCCACCACCCCCACTGGCCATTGGGTCGCTGGGGTGGGGTGAGGGATCTGATACCAATTTGTGAAACACAGATGTGCTATACATATAGCAATTTTCAAAACATAGATATACAATAGCAATTTGCAAAACACAGATGCGCAATAGCAATTTGTGAAACACATATATGAGACACAGAATAGTATTCTATTTTCAAGATGATCTTACAATAACTCTCTGGTCTTATATATAAGGACCTCCAAGAGTCTCGACATCATTTCTTTTCAAACCATCCTCTTTGTAAAGTTTTAAAGCTTATCCTACCAAATCTTCATAGTACAAAAATATTAATAGGAAATCACTATGACATAACTAAAGTTGATACACAATGTAGAATCCTTGAAAAAGGGAACCCACGAAAGGAAAATAGAGGAATCTAGAAAATGACAAAAGCTGATATGCAGTGGAGATTCCTTGAAAAAGGAACCCACGAGAGGACCCTTGAAATGATAAAACTTGATACACAGTAGAGATTCCTAGAAATAGGAACCCATGAAAGGAAATAAAGATAAATACAATGATACGAATAATCTTAAAAGTTATACATAGGGGAGATTCTATACGGAGGAACCCCTGAAAGGTAGATAATCACTAGTATTGACTTTTGGGACTTCTGTCAGAGTCATAGTTTGAAGCATAGTTGTTTGATGACTCCTGATGGAATACCTCATGATGTGGATCAAGATTGATATCAGGTACAATTTGTTCTAGCCAAGGTGGTTCATTTCCAAAACAAGAAGAAAATGCAAATGATGACATAAACGAGTCACGATTTTCTAGGATGATACCAATTTCTCCAAAATAATCAAGGCTTAAAATAAAACTGCTTTTTCCTTGAGATTCTTCTGGAATGGGAGTAACTGTTATGCCATGGAAAAATAGGTTGAATCCAGAAATATTATATCTAAAAGCTTAATTCTTCCATATCTCCATGTAAAACAGACAAAGTCCATCTTGGTATCTTCCCATTAAGTTCTTCCTTCCGAGGAGGGAAAGAATGCATAAGTAGATCCATCCATTGGCTCCGAAACCTGAAAGGAGAAGTTACATCCTCGCAATACATAACTATGAAAATTTCTCTCCATGCTCTAGCATACTCCATAATACCATAATAATCCATTCAGGATAAATTCAGATCAAAGATGTATACAGTTCTAGGATCTCTAGCTCATGCCTGTCCTAAATAGATATGGTAATTATTTATAATATTCCAATCAATATTATAACAAAATCTCCCTCCATCAGAGTTATACCACTTTTCTAGGATTATTTTCTGAATATATTTAGGCAGGGCTAAGAGCTTTTGAGAAAAACATTCCCAACAAAACTGGTAATGATAAGAGCTGCAAAGACTAACTTGGGATCTTGATTTGGAAGAAGAACATTCTCCTACTTCGAAATTTTTGACAATAAACTCTTTCTGTCCTCGTATTCCTTCTCTGGTCAACATGTCTACAAGATAATTTTCTTTCCCTGCTTTGTAAACAATGCTGAAGTCAAATCCTTCAAGCCAGAGTGCCCATCGGAGTACTCTTGAATTTCCCTGCTCTAGTAGTTTTTTGTTCTGCAACATTCCTTTCATATGTTTAAGGTCACTCTTTATAATGAAAGAAACACTTTTTAGGAAAAACCTAAATCTTTTGATTCCATTTTTCACAGCCAATATTTCTTTGTGCAATGAAGGATACTTCTTCTCAGCCTTTGAAAAAGTACCTGAAGCATATTCTCAAACTTGTTCCTTTTTAGAATGTTTCTATAGGAGAATAGCAACCCAGGCATGCTCAGATGCATCAATTTGTAGGATAAAAGGTAGGTCTTGTTGTGGTAATGATAAATATGGAAGGTCTTCAATTATTTTCTTAATATTTTGTACATATTTTGTCATTTATGGCACCCACGCTGAGTTTTTCTTCAACCTTTGTTGGAGGATCTTGGTATCATTAGCTTGTTCTGGATAGAACTACCTGATGTAGTTTAGGAATCCTAGGAATCTTTGTACTGTCTTGACATCAAGTAATATATCTGGAAAATTGAGCAATGACTGTAAAACATGGGGTTGTAGTTGCATTTTTCCTAAAGATATGATCATTCCAAGATATTCAATCTTAGTTTGTGATATCACAAATTTTTCTTTAGAAGATGGGAGTACTAAACCATGTTGAAAAACCACTTCATAGAAGATTTCTAGATGCTTCTTATGCTGCTGAATATCTTTGCTATAGACTAATAATCATCAATATATACAATAACAAAATCATATGATTTAAATATATCCTCCATTCGCTTCTAAAACTCGGATGGTGCATTTTTTAGACCAAACAACATAACTGTCCACTGATATTGTTTGCCAGGTACTACAAAAGTTGTTTTGTACCTGTATTTAGGGTTAATTCCAATTTACCATAAACCACTTTTTAATCAAATTTGCTAAAAACATTTTCTCCTGAAATTTTTGAAAATAGTGTATCCTTACTAGGAAGAGGATACCTGATTGGTTCTAATGCTTCATTCAAAGCCTTGTAGTTGATGAAAACCCTCCTTTTCCCTCTTCTTTGTTTAGAATGTTTATTTACATAAAAAGTTGAACAAGCCCATGCACTTTTACAAGGTTCTATTAATTTTCTATCCAACAACTGCTTGATTTCTTCTTGACATCATTGTTGCTCTGTAGGGCTCATATGTATGGTGGAGGCTTTCTAATGCCTTTTTTCCTATTGATGTTTTTGTGGAAGAGAAACAAAATTTTTTTCCCTAGATTAGAAAGCATCAGGATAGTCAAAATTACAATCATTTTTTAGTTTTTCTGTAATATCCTTCAATGAATCTTTCCCATGAAGATCAGCATTATTTACAATTTTCTTGATTTTTGTAAGCTCTTCTATAGTCTCAGAGGCTATATCTATATCATCAAGAGGAACCCTGAATGTATAAGTATTTGTCACAGGAACTAATACCTTTTCTTTCTGTATGCTAAAAGTAATCCGGCTCTTGTCAACTGTCATCGGCATGTATCTTTTTACAAAAATCTTGACCAAGCAACATGTTAGATCTTGTGTCATAATTATACAATGTAACATAGAATTGTTGAATTCTTGAGAGGCAAAACAAATTGGGAAGTCTGGGGCTACATGAGAGATCTTCATTACCTTCTTGTTTACTGATTTGAAATGGTCTGTAGTAGGTTGCCAGTAATATGATGGTATGGCTTTATGCTTGCAACAACTAATCATAGCATCTGTATCTATTTGGGCATCTAGTGTATAGGCTTTGTAACCTAGCACCTTAATGGTTATTAGTATTATCATTTTGTCTCCTATACCACTAATTTCTTTATTTGATTCTCCTTGGGTAAGAGCTTCAAATGGAGTCTTTGTAGTGGAGAAAGATTATGTTACTAATTTTGAGTTCAACTCCTCCAATTGTTGGACTTTAGACTATATTTGGGTGGCTAGATTTACCAAGAGTTGCCTATATTCCTGCAAAATTTGTTCAATTCTATTTATTTCTTCTAGTATAGAGTCTTGACAGCTAGTATATTTGTATTCTGATTGGAAATGTATATCAGAAAAGCTTTCATCTTGGGTTATTGATTTTTCTAGAGCATCTATCTTTTCGTGAATTTTTGCTTTTGGAAGGATATATCCTGGATGGAGAGATTCCTTTTGCCTTTAGAGGTTGGCTATTTGTTGTTGAAAAGTATATGATGAAAACATAAAACAATTTGATAAATATGTACAACTACTATTTTCACTATCTAATAGAGATATCTTATTGAAAGAATTATCGATATCATCATCTGACTCACTGTGTACAGAGAAATATTGATATTCTAAGTCTGAATTTGAAACAGCATCCCAGTTTGTAGGATTGTGAACAGAATTAAATATTTCCTTTACCTTTGTATCAATTTTTTGTTTTCCCTTTTCTGGACATCTGTTTGCCCAATGTCCATCTTTCCCACTTCTAAAACCTTTGGATTGCCTAGTTGGTGATGTCCTTTTTCTAAACAAATACCTTTTCTTTCGGAACCCAGGTATTTTGTGTTTTCAAATTCATTTGTCATACCATTTATCATATTTTTGGTATGACTTTGGGAACTTACAATTTTGGCTACGGGTTTTCTCAGATCTTTTAGCCTTTTTCATACTAGAATTTTTGAAACAACCAAAGTGGTAAGTTTCTTCAAAGGTATTAGAAAAGTCAGGCTAAAGTTAAGTTGTTTTTTCACATTCTTCTTAGTCTTGTAAGTTGCACATTCATTTCTTAAGATCTATAGAATATGCTGTTGTAATGAAGCTAATGACAATGTATCTATATAAATACTTTGTGATGTGAATCTTTGGCGGACAAGCTCTGGAATCCTTCCTCGCATAGATGCTATATAATGCCGTAGATATGCAATATTTTGATGGTCAGGAATCTTGTAATAGATCTTTTGCATAGTGCAATAATATTCACTAAGCAGGTCAATACTACATAGACATTGGATCATGAACACTTGTTAATATTGCTTATTTTCTGTTGGAAATATTCCTATAAATTCGTGGGCTAGTGCCATAAGTATGGCTCTAAGTGGGTCTTCATCTTCTAAAATTCTTGACTAGTCTGACCTGTTTAAAACTTCCCACCATAATTTTTCATTGCCTGTCAAAGCCCAGGTTATCTGTATAGCTAGTTCTTTTCATGTAGTCTTTAGTTCTACTTTTCTCTAGCTAACCCAAGTATTAATCTTTTGAAGAAGAATCAAGGCCTTCTCTCTGTCTAAATAGTCAAAATTTATGAAAAATGTAGAACCAAGCTGGCTTGGTGTAGTGACTGAATGATCATGAGTTTTTGTTGTTGATATGTGTTGAGCCCATTTATAGAATGGACTTGATCAAGGTTGGGAGCCAACATCATCTCCTGTTGTTCTTGCTTCCTCGTTAGAGAAACTAAAGGGGTCATCTCTTTTATTCTTAGAGGATTCACCCAGACTTTCTCTTCTAGACATATTAATTTCAAAAGTTCTTAGCTGATTTATTTTATCTTTGAGTAGACACAACTTATTTTTTGCTAGGCTAATCCCTGTTTCTAGCTTATTCATATCTATAAAATCATCAGAGATAAATTATAGAGTTAGTGTAGAGGATGATTGGGATGCCTTAAAATAAGAAAATTTAGGACCTTCTACTTCTACTTCTTCATATTCTGGGGGAGATCTTGGCCTGGAGAGAGCATATTTAAAAGTAGAAACATCTCTATTTATAGCTTTTAATTGACACAATATCATATCATGTGCCATATGTAGGCATCTTACATTTTCTTTGACTTCAATCACATCTTTAACTAAATCATCAATATTTTGGGAAAAACATACTGACTGATAATTGTTGTAATTTAGCATTTTCACTGGCTCAGAAGGCTCATCTTCTGTTGGAGATCTATAATGCAGAAATTGCAAATCTCCTTGAATAGAACCATCTTTAAACTTTGGAATAGAGTTAATAGGTTCTAAATTCCTTCCTAGAACCATAGTTTTGCTACTAGACTTTTCTCTTGGAAGTTTTATCATCTTGATATCAAGAGTTGGTACCATTATACAATTGGGGAGACTTAGATGCTAGCCATGTTGTTTTCTATATTTTTGTGGTATATCTAAACAATATTCACATGAATTTCTAGAAGGGTTGTCCTTCTCTGTATATTTACTGAAATTTGCAGCTGGAAAAGAAGAAACTGAAAATATTGAAGGGATGATATTTCTTTCCTATTCTATTGAAAGGCTTCTTTCAATCCATCTTGGTCTTTGAGAATGAAGACTCAAATTACGATTCTGAAATATTAGGCTAGTGTGTCCATCTCTTGTGGACACAACTTTGAGTTGGTTTGCTATACTGGTTATTTGTGGGTATTTCTGAGAGAGTGGTTCATAATTACTGGACCATTAATCTAGTAGGGTTTATTGACTAAACCTAACTTAGAGAGGAGTGGCATTAATCCTACCAGATGAATGGTCCAATAACTATGATCCACTCTCTCAGAAATACCCACAACATCTAGTATAGCAAACCAACTTAAAGTTGTGTCGACAAGAGATGGTCACACTAGCCTGAGATTTTAGAATCCTAGTTTGAATCTTCGTTCTCAATGACCAAGTTGGATTGAAAGAAGTCTTTCAATAGGACAGGAAAGAAATATCATCGCTCCGAGATTTTCAGTTTCTTCTTTTCCAACTACAAATTTTAGTAAATATATAGAGAAGGAAAACCCTCCTAGAAAGTCATGTGAATATTGTTTAGATATACCAGAAAAATCCAAAAAATATCAAGTCATTTCAATTAGTCACATCATGGCTAGCATCCAAATTGCCCTGATTGTATAATGGTACCAACTCTTGATATCAAGATGATAAATATTCCAAGAGAAAAGTCTAGTAGCAAAATTATTTCTAGAAAGGAATTTAGATCCTATTAACTTTGTTCCAAAGTTTAAAGATGGTTCTATGCAAGGAGATTTACAATTTCTGCATTATAGATCTCCAACAGAAGCAGAGCCTTCTAAGCCAGTGAAAATGATAAATTACAACAATTATCAGTCAATATGTTTGTCCCAAGATGATTTAGCTAAAGATGTGATTGAAGTCAAAGAACATGTAAGACAAATACATATGACACATGATATGATATGATATATGCTCGCCAAGATAACCAGGAAGAATAACTAAAAGAAATATTGTGTCAAATAGAAGCTATAAATAGTTGTTTTTACTTTTAAAGATGCTCTCTCAAGGCCAATATCTCCCCTAGACTATGAAGAAATAGAAGCAGAAGGTCCTAAATTTTCTTATTTTAAGGCATCCCAATCATCCTCTACACTAATTCTAAAAGTTGTCTCTGATGACTTTATATATATGAGTCAGCTAGAAAAAGGGATTAGCTGACTCATATCTATAAAGTCATGTGAATATAGATATACTTGAAATGACTTGATATTTTTTGGATTTTTCTGGTATATCTAAAGAATGTTCACATGAATTTCTAGAAGGGATGTCATTATCTATATATTTACTGAAATTTGCAGCTAGAAAAGAAGAAATTAAAAATATCAGAGGGATGATATTTCCTTCCTGTGTTATTGCAAGGCTTCTTTCAATTCATCTTGGTCTTTGAGAACGAAGACTCGAATTGGGATTCTGAAATCTCACGCTAGTGTGACCATCTCTTGTAGACACAACTTTGAGTTGGTTTGCTATACTAGATAGTTGTGGGTATTTCTGAGAGAGTGGTTCATAATTACTGGACCATTCATCTAGGAGGGTTAATTCATTGAATCCAACTTGGAGAAGACTGGCATTAATCCAGATTTATCTCTGATGATTTGGCTAAAGATGTGATTGAAGTCAAAGAACATGTAAGACACATACATATGACACATGATATGATGTATGCTAGCCAAGATAACTAGGAATAACAACTGAAAGAAATATTGTGTCAATTAGAAGCTATAAATAGAGTTGTTCCTACTTTTAAAGATGCTCTCTCGAGGCCAATATCTCCCCTAGACTATGAAGAAATAGATGCAGAAGTTCCTAAATTTTCTTACTTTAAGGCATCCCAATCATCCTCTACACTAACTCTAAAAGATATCTATGATGACTTTATAGATATGAGTCAGCTAGAAAAAAGGATTATCTGACTCATATCTATAAAGTCATGCGAATATAGATATACGTGAAATGACTTGATATTTTTAGCTAAAGATGTGATTGAAGTCAAAGAACATGTAAGATGCATACATATGACACATGATATGATGTATGCTCGCCAAGATAACCAAGAAGAACAAATGAAAGAAATATTGTGTCAATTAGAAGCTATAAATAGAGTTGTTTCTACTTTTAAAGATGCTCTCTCGAGGCTAATATCTGCCCCAGACTTTGAAGAAATAGAAGTAAGATTTCTTATTTTAAGGCATCCTAATCATCCTCTACACTAATTATAAAAGTTATCTCTGATGACTTTATATATATGAGTCAGCTAGAAAAAGGGATTAGCCTAGCAAAAAACAAGTTGTGTCTACTCAAAGGTAAAATAAATCAGCTAAGAACTTTTGAAATTAAGATGTCTGGAGGAGAAAGTGTGGGTGAATCCTCTAAGAACAAAAGAGATGACCCCTTTAGTTTCTCTTACAAGGAAGTAAGAACCATAGGAGAAGATGTTGGCTCCCAACCTCAATCAAGTCCATTCTATAAATGAGATCAACACATATAGACAATAGAAACTCATGATCATTCAGTCACTACTCCAAGCCAGCTTGGTTCCACATTTTTTATAAATTTTGACTATTTAGATAGAGAGCAAGCCTTGATTATTCTTCAAAAGATTAATACTTGGGCTAGCCAGAGAAAAGCAGACCTAAAGACTACATGGAAAGAACTAGCTATACAGATAACTTGGGCTTTCACAGGCAATGCAAAATTATGGTGGGAAGTTCTAAACAAGTCTGACCAGTCAAGAATTTTAGAAGACGAAGGCCCACTTAGAGCCATATGTATGGCACTAGCCCACGAATTTATAGGAATAATTCCAAGAGACAATGAGCACTATGAAGAAATGTTCATGAGCCAACATCTATGTAGTATTGACCTGCTCAGTGAATATTATTGCACAATGCAAAAGATCTCTTATAAGATTGCTGACCATCAAAATATAACATATCTACGACATTATATAGCATCTATTACAAGATTTCTGACCATCAAAGTATCTCTATAGATACATTGTCATTAGCTTCATTACATCATCATATTCTTCAGATCTTAAGAAATGAATGTGCAACTTACAAGACTAAGAAGAATGTGGAAAAACAACTCAGATTTAACCTGAACTTTTGTAATACCTTTGAAGAAGCTTACCACTTTGGTTGTCTAAAATATTATAGTATGAAAAAGGCTACGAGATCTGAGAAAACCTGTAGCGAAAATTGTAAGTGCCCAAAGTCATACCAAAAATATGATAAATGGTCCGACAGACGAAATCAACTAAACAAAATACCTCTGCTCCAAAAGAAAAGTTATTTGTTCAGAAAAAGGACATTGCCAGCCAGGAAATCCAAATGTTTTATATGTGGGAAAGATGGACATTGGGCAAACAGATCTCCAGAAAAGGGAAAACAAAAAATTCATACAAAGGTAATGGAAATATTTAATTCTATTCACAATCCTGCAGACTCGGATGCTGTTTCGAATTTAGACTCAGAATATGAATATTTCTTTCTACACAATGAGTCAGATGATGATATTGAGAATTCTTTCAATAAGATATCTCTATCAGATAGTGAAAATAGTAGTTGTACATATTTATTAAATTGTTTTATGTTTTCATCATATACTGTTCAACAACAAATAGCCAACCTCTAAAGGCAAAAGGAATCTCTCCATCCATGATATCTCCTTCCAAAAGAAAAAATTCAGGAAAATATAGATGCTCTAGAAAAATAAATAACCCAAGATGAAAGATTTTGTGATATACATTTCCAATTAGAATACAAATATACTAGATGTCAAGACTCTATACTGGAAGAGATAAATAGAATTGAACAAAGTTTGTAGGAATACAGGCAACTCCTGGTAAAGCTAGCCACCCAAATACAGTCTAAAGTCCAATAATTGGAGGAGTTGAATTCAAAATTAGTAACAAAATATTTCTCCACTACAAAGACTCCATTTGAAGCTCATACCCATGGAGAATCAAATAAAGAAATCAGTGGTATAGGAGACAGAAGGATAATACTAATAACCGTTAAGGTGCTAGGCTACAGAGCCTATACACTAGATGCCCAAATAGATACTAGTGCTATGAGTAGTTGTTGCAAGTATAAAGCCATACCATCTTATTACTTGCAACCTACTACAATCCATTTCAAATCAATATACAAGCAAGTAATGAAGATCTTGCATGTAGCCCCAGACTTGCCAAATGGTTTGGCCACTCAAGAAGTCTATGTTACATTGTATAATTATGACAAAGGATTTGACATGTTGCTTGGTCAAGATTTTGTAAAAAGATACATGTTGATGACAGTAGATAGGAACCATATTACTTTTAGCATACAAAAAGAAAATGTATTAGTTCCTATGACAAATACTTATACATTCAAGGTCCCTCCTGATGATATAGATATAGTCTATGAGACTATAGCAGAGCTTACAAAAATCAAGAAAATTGTAAAGCATGCTGATCTTCATGGGAAAGATGCATTGAAGGATATTACAGAAAAACTAAAAAATGATTGTACTTCTGACTATCCTGATGCTTTCTAGTAAAGGGAAAAATATTTTGTTTCTCTTCCATAAAAACATCAACAAGAACAAAAGGCCTTAGAAAGCCTCCACCAACCATATGAGCCCTACAGAGCGATAGTGATGTCAAGAAGAAATCAAGCAGCTACTGGCTAGAAAATTAATGGAACCTTGTGAAATTGCATGGGCTTGTCTAGCTTTTTATGTAAATAAATATTCTGAACAAAGAAGAGGGAAAAGGAGGGTTGTAATCAACTACAAGGCTTTGAATGAAGCATTAGAACCAATCAGGTATCCTTACTAGGAAGAGGATACACTATTTTCGAAAATTTTGGGAGCAAAAGTTTTTAGTAAATTTGATTTAAAAAGTGGTTTCTAGCAAATTGGCATTAACCCTGAATATAGGTACAAAACAACTTTTGCAGTACCTAGCAAACAATATCAATGGACAGTTATGCCATTTGGTCTAAAAAATGCACCATCCAAGTTTTAGAAGCAAATGGAGGATATATTTAAATCATGTGATTTTATTATTGTATATATTGATGATTTATTAGTCTATAGCAAAGATATTCATCAACATAAGAAGCATCTAGAAATTTTCTACAAAGTGGTTTTTCAGCAAGGTTTGGCAGTCTCAGCTTCTAAAGAAAAATTTGTGATAACACAAACTAAGATTGAATATCTTGGAATGATCATATCTTTAGGAAAAGTGCATCTACAACCCCATGTTTTACAGCTATTGCTCAATTTTCCAGATATATTACCTTATGTCAAGACAGTACAAAGATTCCTAGGATGCCTAAACTACATCAGGTAGTTCTATCTAGAACAAGCTAAAGATAGCAAGATCCTCCAACAAAGGTTGAAGAAAAACTCATCCTGGGTGCCACAAATGACAGAAGTTGTACATAATATTAAGAAAATAATTAAAGACCTTCCATCTTTATCATCACCACAACAAGACCTGCCTTTTATCTTAGAAACTGATGCATCTGAGCATACTTGGGCTACTATTCTCCTACAGAAACATTATAAAAAAGAAGAAGTTTGTGCTTATGCTTTAGGTACTTTCTCAGAGGCTGAGAAGAAGTATTCTTCATCACACAAAGAAATATTGGCTATGAAAAATGGAATCAAAAGATTTAGGATTTTCCTAAAAAGTGTTTCTTTCATTGTAAAGACTGACCTTAAACATATGAAAGGAATTTTGCAGAGTAGAAAACTACTAGAGAAGGGAAATTCAAGGGTTCTCTGATGGGCACTCTAGCTTGAAGGTTTTGACTTTAGCATTGTTTACAAAGTAGGAAAAGAAAATTATCTTGCATACATGTTGACCAGAGAAGGAACAGGAGGATAGAAAGAGTTTACTGTCAAAAAGTTTGAAGTAGGAGAATGTTCTTCTTACAGATAAAGATCCCAAATTAGTCTTTGTGGCTCTTCTCGTTGCCAGTTTTTTTGGGAATGTTTTCCTCAAAAGATCTTAGCCCTGCCTAAAGATATTCAGAAAATAATCCTAGAAAAGTGGTATAACTCTGATGAAGGGAGATTTAGTTATAATATTGATTAGAATATTATCAATAATCACCATCTCTATTTAGGATAAGCATGAGCTAGACATCCTATAATTGTATACATATTTGATCCAAATCTATCCTGGATGGATTATTATGGTATTATGCAGTATGCTAGAGCATGGAGAGAAATTTTCATAGTTATGTATTGCGAGGATGTAACTTCCCCTTTCAGGTTTGGGAGCCAATGGATGGATCAACTTATGCATTCTTTCCCTCCTTGGAAGGAAGAACTTAATGGGAAAAGCCCAAGATGGAATTTGTCTATTTTACATGGAGATATGGAAGAAGGAAATTCTAGGCCGCAGCCCCCTGGCCCACCACAGTAGCCCAACGGCCTACACGGTGGCAGTCAATTCTCACGCCCGCATGTCGTTGGGTTGCAGTGGTAGGGCAGGGGCTAGTCGTAGGCTCCCGCACCACTCCGAGAGCCCAATGACCCGTGGGGGTGGCAGGTCGATTTGCGGAATCGCCTGCCACCCCCGAGGGTCGTTGGGCCGTCGAGGTGGGGCAGAGGCTGCCGTAGACCCCCACCCCACCCTAGCGGCCAAATGACCTGTGTGGGTAGCGGCTAATTCCACAAATTGACACACCATGCCCATGAGCCATTGGGTCACTGGGGTGGTACGGGGGGCTACAGCGAGCCCCCGCCCCACTCGGGGGGGTGGGGAGGGTGGGCCAACGGCCCGCGGGGGTGGTGAGTCAATTCCAGGAATAGACCGAGCAGCCTCGCGGGCGATTGGGCAGCTAGGATGGGATGAGGGTCTGCGGCCAGTGCCTGCCCAACCTCGGCAGCCAAACAGCCTACGGGGCTGGCGAGCCGATTCCCAAATTGGCCTGCCACCGCCGCGAGCTGTTGGGTTGCCAAGGTGGGGTGGGGTTGGGGTTCGGGAGGTGGGGTTATTGTTGGACCTCTTGGGTGGGGTAGTGGGGCCAGATCTAATGACCAACTCAGTTGGCCAACTAATTTTCAGGGTGGGGCAGCAGGGCCATGTATTTTCTAAATTTCTAAATTTTTCTTTAATTATTATTCTTTACAAAATTAATTATCATTTATCATTTTTGTTGTTAATTTAAGTTATTTTTTCATGATTTACTGATTTATATGTGTCATCTTTTTTCAGGAAGATGGATCTTCAAAAAACATTATTAAATGAACCCTACCTGAGATCATGGCTACAAATCTTTCAAGTGCCTCAAACGATAAGAAGATGATTTCATACTGGAATAAATAAAAAGAAGTGAAACTTCCAACAAATTTCTGGTATGTGAAAGAAAGAGAAAGTCAAAATATGCATATATATCTATATGTTGATATACCTAATGATAATGGAATTTATGAGGTAATGGGAAAGGTCATATACATGTGTTTAGTACCAGACAATGAAGTTGTTTACATACTTACAAAACCACCCAAGTCACATGAAAGGATTAAATACTAGTTATCATATTCACTGTATGATACGAGAGAGTTATCTACAAAGTTGTGTAAATAAATCGTAAACGATATGACACAAAATGTCATAAGTATTGTTATTTATATTTGTGTTTTTCGTTCTTGTAACTATCTCAATATATTTTAATAACTTTTTTTTATTGACATATGATATTTTGTTTGGCATAATTTTGTTGAAAGTTGTTCAATTATGTTGGGAGGCATTCATTTTGTAGAGCATGATATTATGAAAGTTGTCAGCAGTGTCTACTCCGTGGCAGAAGAAGATATGGCAAGCAAGTAGAATCCTCTAGTGGATAAATCTAGCAAAGGTAGACACATTACTTTTGAAGATGAGGAAGTTGAAACTGGTAATGAAGAATATGTTGTAGTTGCTAAGGATGACATTGGAACTGAGAGGAGACATAAAAGACCAAAAGTAACAATTCCCAAGAATAAATCTATTCTAGTTAATGATGAGAATGTTATGAGGAAGAAAAGTAAAGTTGAACATTTTGAATTAGCCATTACTGACATTGAATAACCTAGTGAAACTTCAAAAGAAAGTAAAGAAATCATTACACCAGGAGCTAATTTAGAGGATGGCATTATCAAAACAAAACAAAATGCCATTCGATAGAACTTGACAAAGAAAAACTTAATTGAGGGTGGTTGTACATTTCAGCTTAATGTCAAACAAATCTATAAGGCAAGTGAAGGACAATGTAAATATCAAATCAGAAAGCCACACCATCTTCATGTTCACAACTTGAAGACATTGATGAGGTACAATCCATATGCTCATATGGTTAATTATGTGCTTCTTGTTGATCCAATTGAAGTTCCCAACAAAGAAGCATTTGATAAGTCAAAATGTTTTGAATACAATTATTATGTGCTTGGGGGGAACCATTATGTAGAAGCTCAAAGACAATTGATGGAGGAATATCCCAATAACCCACATTTCGAAACAATGAAATGTATCATTTATGTTGGTTTATGAGATACAAAAGCAAAGTTAGTGGCATGGGATCATAATTCAGATAATGAATATAGGATGTCTATGACTTTCATCCAAACGGTTAGATTTATTCATAGTGAATTTCAAGAAAAATATGGTAGGGATAAGCTAAATGTTACTCTAGATTTCCGAAAGGAATGTTGTATGGAAATTGGCTATCAAATTGAAGAGAAAATCAATTCAATAGGTGACAGAGTTAGTGATTTATTCGTAGGTATTGATAACATTTTCCAGTTGAAATTTAGAACTGGAGAGATATGGAATTTGATTAATGAAATTTTTAGCATGTGGGAGAACAATGACATTAAAAACCTGAAGGTCAAAAGGTCTATACCATTGATATGTAGCAACAGTAAATCATGTCTTGAAATGAAGTAGCTTCCAGAAGATATGACTATCACACATTGGAGAGCATTGCAAGGAGTGAAGGATGAAAAACTTGACAAAGAAATATTATCTCATGTGAGGTCAAGGGAATTATCATTGGAGGAAACGTCTGTGGAATTTCAAAAGTAAGTTTGTTGAATTAATTTTATTTATTTTTAGATTATAATTTTCTTTTAAATATAACATATTGTACTTGGTAGTATTTGTTATCCATATCATTATATTAGCTTTTTTTACTTTATCTATGCAGTCACAAAGTTTAAATGAAAATTCAAGAGAAAATGGTTAAATTGTTGAATGAAGATAGTTGGGATGATGTTGTACGCAACTATCCAAATTCAAGTTCTACATTAGCATTAAAAAAACTTTATCTTGCATTTAGAAAGGTATGTTGATTTATACATTCATTTTTATTCATCTGTATACTAGTTTTTATTTATAACTTACACATATATTTGTTTATTTTATAAAAGATGAAGAATGATGCAAATGGAGCACCAGATAGTTTCAAAACCTTTATTGAAAAAATTAAGATGAAAAGACTGAAGAAGCAACATCTTAAGAATATTGAACTTGATCCAACTCTTACTCATTTCATTTGGAATGGGCTTGGGATTATTCAATATCAAGTAATACAAGGTGACTATGAAGACATTTCTAAACTCATACCTAAAAGGGATTATGTCCCAGTTATTGCAGATATTCCCCATGGTTCTAGTATTCTAAACATTGACTATGATAATGACCCTTATACTTATAAAGATCTTAGTAAAGTGGTTGCGGGATTTCTATAAGTCACGTCATCACCATTATGGAGATTTGTGACATTTCATTCAGACACACAATTGGCAATGTTATTGTCAAGCTTCAAGGGGAAAGCAATTTCATGGATGCAACTTACATGGTAAGACGTTTAAAAATGTATATTTGATTAATGTTAAAAAGGTCATGTATGTACAAGTTAATTAAAATTTTACTATTTCATGTTACAGGCAAAAGTCAAATCTTCTTAACCATGAAGATCAACCATTTATAAATGATTGTGAGTTCATAGATATTGATAGCTGGGCAAAAGATGATAGCTATATGTCTATGATTTTTAATCAGGTAGATGGAAAGATTCATAGCCAAATACTAACTTATGATGTTGTTGTGAGAAAACTAACATATGAAGACAAAGAAACAAAAGGAGGGATAGTTATCATTTATAAAAAACCAGAATTATTGATTAACTATCTTATAGACATATGTTCAAATCAAGGAGATTGGGTTCTGGATTTATTTTCTAGATCACGTAAGTTTTATTATATGGAATTGAATTTCAAATTATATGTTATTCCTTAATTTATATTTCATTGTACTGATTTACTTCATTATTTATTTTGTGCTTGGTAATTAGGTACAAAACTAGCATGTTTCCTTACAAAATGAAAAAATTGCATTGCCATTGAAGAAGATCCAATACAGTGCAATTTATTCAGCAAATAATTAATGCTCTTCAATTTCTTTTAGATGAAGTGCAAGAAATTGGGTTGAAGAAAGGGAACTTTAGTGAATCACATGTGGCAAAAAAAGGAAAAAGAACCCCAACCACCATTACACAGAATGATTGGAAAGTCATACATTGGGAGATTCACAGACATCAAAGATCCATTAGAAGAGGAAAATGAACAAAATGAAGTAGAAAATATTATGGAAGAAGACAATGATGAAACTCTAGAGGATGAAGAGTTTGGATGACGTGACATTGTTGACTAAATTTAAGTTATGCTTGGAAATCAAACTCATTTTTTGTAACTATTAATTAGTTATACTTGTAATCTTTTGACTTTGACTTTTAATGAGAAGATTAAGAACTAAATTAATGTTGTTATGCTTCCAATATTTGTATTATGTGATTTTCACATTAATTTTTATGCTAATCATTATTTTTTGAAAAAAACAGTGATTATTATTTTTTTTTGACGTGGAATTCATAAAAAAAAAAACTATTATTTAACCATTTTTAGTTAAAATTTTCCTATGAAAATTGTGATTTTGAGATGTCATTTCTAGCAAAAAATTACAAAAAATTATCAAAATGTGTAGTTTTTTAGTTATATTTATGTTGAAAATGGTTATTTTTATGTCAATTGTTAAAAATTATTATTTTTCAGAGACAATTATTTCATGTGGATTGAAAAATTAATTAACCATGTATAAATATGTAGAATATCGAAAATTCAAAATATCAACCTTCTTTAAATATGCAAAACAATAAAAACATCGCTACAAAAAAAAGAACAAAAAATAAAATAAAAACAAGAAAATATGAAGAAGAAGACCACTTCAAGAATTATTAAATTTCGAAAATAATTATTTACATTTCATACATTATAAAATTTAAAGTCAAAAAATAGGTGTTTTAAAAAAAGGGCCTGCTGAAGAATTACCACATTTTTAAATCAGCATGAAAATCACTACCATTCTAAAACATAATGTACATAAGAAAATTTAAAGTGCCAAAAACTATGCTCTAAAAAAAACATGTGTGTTCTGCATCGCCCCTTTTCAAAATCGGGTAAGTTTTTTCCAATCTCTACAAAACAGGCAACAGTATCAGTTCCCGTTTCAATTTCGTTACTAAGTCTGGGGAGTGATCCATTTCGTATTTGAGTGGAGCTCCATGCCGAGCCATTAAATATTCTTGAGCCCCCCATACTGATTTACTATTGCACCATACTTCATTCAATGCTTCAGTTTCCGACCCATCCACTTTCAAAGCCCTATACGATACTATCCGGGCTTTACGACACCAAGACTTTTACTCTGAAAGGCTCTACAGAATGGCGGGTTCCAATGCTCCTTGGCCCCCTTTCATTTAGCCCTTATCTACGTTTCTTCTCATATGACTAAGGGCTATGATCGGGTGCTTAGCTCAATATCACAGGCTTCTCATCAGGGGCTTCCAATAGGGGACTTTTAACTTGGAGTTGCA
Source organism: Pinus tabuliformis (assembly GCA_031772625.1). Lineage (NCBI taxonomy): Eukaryota > Viridiplantae > Streptophyta > Pinopsida > Pinales > Pinaceae > Pinus > Pinus tabuliformis. The sequence goes on along the minus strand of CM062808.1, from coordinate 722,330,016 downwards.
ACATTTCAACTTCTCTGATCACCAATCACTGATAGCCCTTTAGTGCTTAGCACTTGGTTCTTCATTTCTTTATGTAGCAATGGGTCAACCTCCCTATCAGAGCCCCTTTTACCGACGCATCTTAATCGGGGCTTCAAATTTAATGAAACAATCTGCCTCAACCATGAAATACTGATTTGCAATCTGCGATGTCACATCATCCACTGCCATGTGTCACCTTATGATTGGTGACACATGTCACACAGATATTCCCTCTTTGGACCCTTGGAAATGCCAGATCTATGTGCCATCTGTCCCTCCGTATAGCCACATCATGCTGACATCAGCTACCATGTGTCTTTATCAGGACCAATCCTGTGTTGCCACATGTCCTATTAGAGGAGAGAGAAAAGGCCCGCCTGCCCTTGGTTTTTCACTGATTTCCCTCGTAAATTTTTTTTTGGCCCTCTCGGTGCTTTACCACTAATCGTATTGGAAATATTTATATCGCACCTCTTTGGAGTTGTAACCCTGTCAATGTGTCGATTCGTTGATCGCCAATGTGCTCGGGCCCTGAAGTTTCTCAAAACGATAATGCATAACCTTTCAAGTCCATCGCAATTGAAAGTTGGAAGAGAGTTTAGTGGAGGAGGGAGGAGTTATTGCAATCTGTGTGGAGGACCTTATCATAATCGGCAAGCGAAGAGGGGACTTACATGTGACAATCAACGTGGAAATTGTGATATGTGATATCGATATAGTTTGCAATATCGCAATTGGTGAGGGGGGACAAAGATTTATTGTGGTGAGCGGGAAACTTTGTGATAAGTGATGTCGCAATTGAAAAAGGATAAGGGAGATGAGTAGAGATATATGACAAAGGGGAATGGGCTGATAACAACTTGAAATGGGCTCTCGGGCCTCCAATATGCTATTCTCCTTCATTTCAAAGGCAACAGAACCCCCATATTTAACAGGCCATATTTTTTGATTCCAAGGCCCATTTTAGGAGTTTCACCAACCATTGGAAATCCTATTCTGAGCACTATCCGATGGAGTGGGTCTAGTTTAGCTTAGATAGCCTCTATTTCTTGGAATATGGCTTCAAACTTCACTGCTCTTTGCCACTTTGGACTACTAAAAACTCATTACGTAGTGACTGAAAACACATATCATGGTAATTCCTCGTCACATATTTACCCCAATGGACTAGTTTTCTTGGGTAAGTATGAGAGGAGGGCGTTAAATACCCCTTTCTTATAACTAGAATTGCTCTACTTCAAGTTTTTATTTACCTAATTATGCATTTTTTTTATGTCCCTACAAATTGATTTGCATCAAGAATCCTATATAATAGAGACGGTAACATTTCCAAATACACATGTTCCCTTAGTGGCTTTCCATAACGGTTCTGAAATGGACACTTTCGAGGTGACCTATTGACTAATTAGTTGTAATACAATTCACCTCGTGGCAAAACCACATCACATTATATTGGATTTTCTTTGCTTACGTTTCTCATCAAATTCCTAAGTCTTTAGTTTATCTCCTCATTTTGCCAGTCCATTTTTGGATGGTATTCTGAGATATACAAATCGGAATGAAAGCTATTCGAAATTACTATCCAGAAATATCTGAGGGATGTGATATATCTATTAGAAGTGATACTCCTTCGTAGTGAATATAGTATCACTATTCAAAATAAGTGAAAATGAATCACTTATTTAGCATCATTAGTTTTCTTACATGGTATGAAATGGTAACATCCTCTAAGACATGTGTGCTAAAACACTCACATGATCATGACCATTCTATGTTCTAAGGATTCTAAAAATGAATTTGATACTTGAAGCTTCTGAAGGTCTCTTTGGTACTTTCAATGGAGTATATAGTCCCATGTTGTAACAATTTATTTTTCCACATAGCAAATTATACAATAATGGACAAATTCTTTAACATTCTTGTTGATTAAGGGACAAAGATATTTTTCCATCACTAGTTTTGTGGCATTTTCAACACCAAATTGTCCACCCAAATCTTTGGTTTGCAGTTTCTTCACAAGATTTACACACAACAAGATCCATGGAGTGAAAAAATTGGGACTTTTAGATAAGAATTGTGCATGGATGTGGAAATCCAAATACAAAGTCCCATCAATACTATAGGGGTCCTTGAATTTCCTTTAGGCTTCTACAAAATTTGTATCCTCTTTATACACGTCTTTCATACATTCCAATCTCATAATATCAATTGATAAAGTATTCAATAACATTGTCATTCTATTTAATTCATTTTCAACCTTATAAGATTTTCTAGACCTATGTTTCAAATTAAATGTGCAACTTTGCAAAAATTCCATGCATTTGGAATACTTTTGATTTGGCTTACCTTGAGTGTTGGTTTACTACAATGCCTTATGATTAGTAAATGAGAGAAACTCCTTCAACAATAAGTGATGTCATTATTTTTTGGATATTATACAATAGAGAATAACTCGTGATCACAACTTTAGTACTTCTTCTTGGATAATTAGTATTTTTTGAATGGTTGTTCACATTGATACCAATGAGACAAGCATTGAGGTTAGAGGAAGTAGTTGTTGGCACTTATGAGCATGTTGTTAAAGGGGAGTCCCATGGTTTCTACATTATTTTGTAGAGAATCATCATACTAGAAGGCTTAGTGAAGAAGCCATAAAAAGATGACTATGATGGTTGAGGAATCCCTTGGTTGCTACAATGTTTAGCACAAAATAATCATAGTAGTAGGCTCTGTGGAGAAGCCATAAAAATATTACTATGATTGCTATGGAATCCCATGGTTATTGCAGTGTTCTGTAGAGAATCATCATAGTAGCAGGCTTAATGGAGAATCCATTAAAAGAGGGATATGATGGCAGGGGAGTCCCAAAATTTGGAGGATATTATATCTCAATAGATAAGCTCATTTTCTCTTGAATGTGGCATAGTTGGAATGTCCCTAGAAATATATTTCCAACAGTATGAGGATGTCTGCAAATAGCCCTCTAGATTAGAAGTTATGATGAATCAAGGTAAGGTCTTTGAAGATATTGGCGAGAAGCCCTTAGTAGAGTGCAAAGAATTCTGGAAGGCCTGGAATCTCAAAGGCTTATTTAAAACGTTACGAGATCACATTGAGTCAGGGTAGCGGGAGCCCTAGAACCTAGGAACCATGAAAGTTTATTTAAAACTGGGTTATGAGATTACATTGAGATTGGATTGGAGGAAGCCTAGAACCTGAGAACCTGATGAGCCTAGACGTTTATTTAAAAATGGGATACAAGATGGGATCAACCTGAGGTAGTGGAAGTAGTACTCAAAATCTCAGAGGCCCTAAAGCCCGGAAGCCCGTAAGGAATAAACAAGGGGAGGATAAAGCATCAGGGTTTTGCTGAAAAATGGAGATGGTTGATGGAAGTTGTTAATAATATCTAACGGTCTATTAAATATCGATAGATATGTGAAGGAATTTTTTTGCAAAGTTTACATGTGTTCTCGTGAACAAGGGCCTTCGAGACAAAAATTAGGAAAAACATTATGGGAAAGTGTTTGTAGGTGCTCAAGCCAAAATCAAAGGAAAGGCGCCAAGAAAATTGTTAAGGATAGGCGGACTAGTGCCCATAAGCCAAAAATCATGTAACTATTATGAAATTGTATTTAAAGAAAAGTTATGAGTATCATAGCTTCTAGGATCTAATTCATATAATGGCATGTGTTTCAAAATATTGATGAGTCAACAAATCCTTGGTTCATAGTCATGGATGAGTTGGTAGCTCAAGGGCATAATATACATAGAATGAATGGGTTCGCAGCTGAAATAAATGTCCACTGAAAGGTTAGTGCCATTACATTAATGGAAAGCACTGAAACAAGCCTCCCTTAGTCTCACTTTCACACCAAAAGAAATTTAATGTGGAAGATGGATCAGGTAATCGATACCATTAAGTTATGATCTCTGATCGTGTGTTGAAACTAGAGAATGAAGAAGATACATACCTAAAATACATTCTATGCTTTATGGGAATTTAAGAAAAATGAAGGTCCAATTTGTCTACACATATTGAATTCAATGTAGGTAATTGTTGAGTGTGCAAGATAGTTTGTGATTTAGTTCTTACGTATGGAGAATTCACAAGTATCCATCTATGTTAATGTATTTGTAGTGGCCTTGCAGTTGTGATGGAAGATAAAATGGTACTTCCATGCTAAAGCACGTTATTAGGCACTAAGCAATAGAAATAGGAGAGGCAATAGGAGGACAAAAAATATAGTATCAACCTTTGTGCAGTAGAGGAAGAAAAACTCAAGGATTTCCTTTGAGTGAAATTGGGGATTACATTAGTTGTTGTGAGACTTAGTGTGTGACGAGTAGATATTCAAATGTTGAGGGCTAACCGTCTTTACAAGAGAGCAGAGAGTCGAAACAAGAGTTGGTTGAGCAGTGAAGCTACAAACCCAAAGGGAAGGATATGGTATAGTAGAAGATAAGGTTTACATTTATGAGCATAAGTATTAGCCTTTGTTCTAAGCTTGAAATTTGTATGAAAAGTAGAATAGTGGATAGCACAAGTAGTGGCATGCATTCATAAGAGGTTGGTGGATCTTTGAAATTGTTGGCTTACTATCCGAATGGGGTTGGGGCCTCCTGTGAGTGGGTTCTCACAAGAAACTTGATGTAATTAAGTGGGTGCTTAACATACATCGTAAAAACAAACAGATTGTTGGTTTTCTCCCTTTGGTTTTCCATGTAAAAAGACCTGTGTCAATATGTGTGTGTTTCTCAAATGACGAACTATGTACTCTAATGAATTACTTTCTTTAGTGCGTGTTTATATTGTAGTATGAAAAATTTGAAATATAAATAGCAGAAGCTACATGTTTATATTATAGTTTGAACCATTTGACAAATAACTAGAAGAAGTACAAAAAAGAAAGGAAATTTAGGAATTGAACACAATATTTCAATAACCTCACAATTACGGATTCATCCCCTTCTCAAGAATTCCTTATCCCAACACTTCTTCTTGGAATCATTCAACTTCTAACTAATAAATGTAATCAATCTTCCTTCTTGACAAAAAAATACTCCAATTGCTAAACCCCTTGCATCAAAATCCAATTGAAACACATTACTAAAATTTTGGAGTTCCAAACAATCCTGGTTTGTCTCTTCTTATTTAGATCTAAAAGTATTTCATGACTCCTACTACCAATTGGAATCTCCTTTCTTCAAACAATCTATAAGTGGTGCAAAAATATCACCGAAATTTTGGATATATTTCCTATAGAAGCTTCCAAACCATGGAATCTTCTCACCTCAAAGATACACTTAGGTGTTATCCAATAAAAAATGGAATGTACCTTTATTTTGTCCATCTTCATTCCTTCCTTGGAAACCACAAATCAAAATTACATTAACTATTCCTTTAAAAACATGCACTTCCTCAACTTTATAAATAGTTTATGTTTCCACAACTGTTATGATACCTTTCTCATAGCCTTGATGTGTTCTCCATTGGTACCTCTAAATATCATAGTGTCATGTAGGTATATGAAAACAAACTTACCCAAAATAGTTTCATGACTTCACTTATAAGTATCATGAATGTGATGGAAGAATTAGTTAATTTTAATCGAATGAGTAGCCATCCAAACAATCCATCCATCATCTTGAATGTGTCGTCAATTCTTCACCTTCCCTTATCCGAATTTGAAGACACCCACTCTTCTAATCAATATTTGAAAAGTAATTGGCATGATTCAAACAGTACATGAGGTAATCTATCCTACGTATGATAAACTTATATTTGATAGAGATCTTATTAATAGACTATAAATTTTTACACATTCACCATTGGACTCCTTTCTTGGGTGCTAACACTATTGATACAATACAGGGACTTAAATTTTATGTGATAAACCCTCCTTTAATAAATTCTTGTACTTTCTTACTCACTTCCTTACTCTCTGTTGGATTTTTGTAACAAGAAGCTCCATTAGGAACACTTTATCCTCAATAATTCAATCTAATTCTATATGTTTCTAATTTTTAGTAATATTATTAGAAAATTAACCACACCAATCTCCTCAAATTCCTTCAAGAAAGTTTTAATTTCCAATGGTATAGTGTTTCTCTTCCCACCAAAATTCACTTGTTTTGGCATTAACACCAAATAGAAACTAACCTTTTATATTCGTTAAAAAATTCCTTAGTTTAGAATAACATAGTTAAACTACTACTATATCCCACATCTTGAGTGCTACTATTTCCTACTATGATCATTATATCTTCGAGCATTGGCTCAAAATTATATTGTTTTCTAGCCTTTGTGGATTCATAAGTATTATTATTTTCATCGTGGAAAATATTCCTATCAAGAAACTGAGGTCTTATAAGTAGTACATGGCATCCCTCAATATATACCACATTGCATAAGACTTGTTTATTGAAGCTCCCAATATGAAAATTTTACAAGCACCAATTCCTCACAACCACTTGTAGTCTTAGTTGTAACAATAAAACTTGGTATGGATTAGGATGGTAAATAAATTTTAAAGTTCAATTACTGTATGACTTCTTTGGAGACAAAATTTTCTATACTTGCACAATCTATGACCATTTCCCGAACGTTATATTTTGTCCTAAAAGCATTCGTTCTATGTTTAAGTTCTCCTATGCTCTTCCTTTTAGGCTTAATAAAAACCCTTTGGAACATCAAATTCTCTCCTTGTTCTTACTGAAGAAACATTAGTAGTGGTTGCTTGACCTTCTTGTGTAATCTATGTTCAATTTTTCACCTATTCTTCTAGCATTATGCTTCCTTGGAAATTATGATGTCTTATACCATTTAACTCCACAATTGTAGTAAATATTAATGTACTTACCTTTTCCACTTTTTAATTTCTTTCTTCTTCCATTGGTATTTCCTCCTTTACTCCCTCGGCTAGTGGTGGACTTATTTTCCTTTTCTTATCCTCTATCAATACATGCTCTACCTCTTCCTCTTACTCCTTTTCCATGAAATTCCTACTATACTTTATTTTCCAATATAATCTTTCACATTCAATGAAAATTTACAGGATTCATCCACATTGCAAAAGAAATGTTTGTTCCTCTAATATTAAATCTTATAGCTCATCACATTCACATATCCAAACACTTTCATATTTTAGTTCTTCAATCCTTAAGTGTCTTCTTGAAAAAGTCCTCATTGTACCCGAATATAGCCAAGTCTTTTTGCTTTATAATTTTTACTAGGTTACATAAAATATGTTTGTGATCAATAGGTATAATTTTATGCTTGAGATATTCACTATCCTCCTCCATTTTCTAATCTTCTCTTTCCAATTATCTACCTTGTCCTTCTATAGCATATTCCACCAAATTCCACAATTTCCCTTTACATTTCTCATGGAAAATATAACATGATTAGGACTCTGGATATTCTCATGCTTGAATTACCTTTCCAGCTCTCGTATTAAATCATTAAGAATATAAGTCTTTTAACTACTATTAGAGCATAACGATTCTATATTTAGAAATTATGTCAGACATACTCCAAGATGCACTTGCTCACCACACTTTATCTTTTGATTTCATCCTTCAACTCTGAGACTACCTTAACATCCCCAATTCTTCTATGTTTCAAATTTTCTATTCTTCATCTTAATTCCTCAAGTTAAATATTCCTTTCCCTTTCTTGTGCTACTCCTTCTCTATGTGGTGGAATTCTTATAAGTTGAATAGTGGCCCCCAACCCAACTAACACTCACAGACCTTATATGGGCTCAAATTCTCCCAACTTTCCTCATGGTTCTAAGCACAAACACATAAGAAAGAAGCACTAACAAAGAACCAACCTCAAGAATTTCAATGAGATTTGATACCACTTAACAGTAAGGGGATTAGATAGACCTGTAGACAACCATGACAAGAACCACAGTCTCTTCCCATACAGCACACAATGAGTTTTTTCCATGTAAATTCAACATTAATTAAAAATAAAATATCATGAGGAAATTGAGGAAATTTGGCAGTAGACAAGATATGCCCTCACAAAAAAAATAAATCTTATTCACATGCATAGCTATGTTACTCTTGTAGATAAGAGTGCAATTTCACTTTGAAGTATGTCGTAGTATCTACACTATTTGTTCCATACCAAAATTAAAATATTGTTCTCCGTCCTTTGTTCTAGTTGTTCGAACTCCACTAACTCCTCTTTGCAGTCTCAAATTCTTCTTGTTCTCCACTACATTACTCTCTTATTATCTCTCGTTATTCACATTTTTTTATTTTGTTATTTACCTCTATCTCCCATATGTTTCTCCTTGTTCCCAAAATTCTCTTCTATTCATCGTCTCTATCTCCCCTTTGTCTCTCTTTTATCTCCCTCATCCAAATTTCTCTTATACAATGTTTGGAAGGTTGAATCTTCTGATTGGTTCTCTTTTCTTAGCAATTTCCCATTCCTTTCATCATTCTTGGATACATTGTTTGACTCCCTAGCCAATCAACACTTATTTGTCTAATTATGTAGTGATTCATTTGTTCTTGGTTAGTTTGTTACTAATTGTATCCACAAGTAGTCCAATGATTCATCACAAGCACCTTGAGGTATGTGAGTTTCCTGAAAGTCATGACCCATAACGTCCAAGAGAGTCACAACACTTGAACTACATCAAGTTAACAACATCAAAAATCCAAGAAAAGTGTTATAGGAATGATGTTGTGATGGAGGTATTAAAACAAAGTGTAGTAAGGAAGTGTGGGAATAGAGGTGTTTCGACAATGATCTTAATATAAGAGTGTTGCAACATTGTGCAACAAATAAGTGTTGCAATAGGGGCATTACAATAATAGTGTGACTGCAACACAACAAAAAGATGGTGTCACAGTGATGTGCATTAGTGGTATTACAACAAATCGTGCTACAACAACAGAACAATAGGAGGGTGTTGCAAAATTGTTATTCCATCTCCTATGTAAGTAACTAAAATCCATAGATGTTGATTACTTTGGTCCAAGGACTCTCCTATATCAAATTGCCTCTATCTCTAGTCATGACCACCACTTTCGGTACAAACAAAGATGGCATAAGGATGCCCATTATTGGCCAGACCATTAGGTGATAAAGGAAGATATGGTTTTGCAAATTAAGGATAATATTAAAAATATTTTAAAGTCAAAATTTAATGAGAAATTGTGGGGTGATAAAGAGAGACACAGAAAGTAAACTTTGATATTATAAGGAATTCAACAAAGCAAATATAAAAAATAAAAGATATTCTTAGTGTTGAGTAGTGTAAAGAAGAAAAAAAGCATTGCTAACATAATAACAAATTCTCATGAGCTTCTAGTGAAATTTGATCTCAGCCAATTCTCAAAACACCATGGGATGAAAGACTATGTCACACTTGCAACACTAAAAAGGTTGAAGGTGAAAACACTTCTCTTAGATTGTATAACTTATAATCATATTAGATCAAAATTTCAAAATATTTGTCACCCTGTCAACCTTGTTGACCTTTTATGCTAATCAAAATATAGTGATCTTGTAACAAGTTTTCTTTAAAATATAATAAATTATTAAAAATTCCCAATAATCTCCCAAATTCTTAAAATATCATACATATTAATCATCATCATTAATTATAATTTGAATAACATGTTTAATATATTCTTTGAAAATTTTAAAGGTATAAAATTGTTGAATAAAACAAAAGAACTTAAAATCTATACCATTATTGAATAGAAAATCTTCAAATATACATCATTATAATTTGAAGTTCCGCTAAATCTCATTATTATTATAAATACAGGAAACAATTCGAAACAACACCACTAAGCAAAATCCAATTATTATTATAAATAACAACAACACCATACAGCAAAACAAGATTCCAAGTGCAGGCCCAACCGATCGTGCACGAGGTCGCTAGAGATTTTGTCTTGGGCATCGCCAGATGAGGCCGTCGCCATGTCCTCGGAATCAGGCTCAGCAACCTGTTTATTTTAATTTTCCCTTGAACGGCATTCGCAGTCCCCAGCTTAATTTCCAACCCAGAGAACGTTAAAAGCAGCTCGGCTGTAAACTCCGAGATTCGGAGCTCAACCTCTGTCATAGGCAATACCGTAACAGCTATACGACCACTGCTAGCAGTACCCTAACAGCAAAAGCAATCCTTGTACCTTCGCATCAACCGCAAGATATCGAGCAGGCTGCACTGAATGGATTCGAAACAGATAATCGTTCCACGGCTGCAGACATGATGAGATATTAAAAAAAACCTATGGATCGGCTACAGACATTATTATTCATAGTAATTATTATCAGAATGCTGTGACGAAGATGAAAAGTCCATTAAACCCTATTTGCAGCTCTCGTCAGCCATTAAAATAATTAAGAAATACAGAACACTGCCCAGGTCTCAATACCGAGATTTGTAGTAACCTTAATGGTAAGACGACATTATTAATCTCTAGCTAGATGTTATAAGTCAGTTTCAATGAATATAATAAGGCTAACCTGCTAATAATAAGTTTGCCCTGCTAATAATAAGTTTGTGTTTAATGGGTTCAACAATTTCCCCCAGTGTTCTAGACCATAAGAGTGATGGTCAACGATAAATTCAAAAAAAAGGGGTCAGCTTCAATGAATTTAGTAACGATAATCTATTAATAATAAATTTGTGTTTATTGGGTTGAATAATTTTAGGTTGTGTATATTTATTATTTAATAAATTAATAAACTAATATTATTATTTAAATATTATTTTTGAAAACCTAGTAATGTTTAGTTTTAATAAATTAATTTAAATATTATTTTATCATATTTAAATAGTATTGTTCAAATATAGTAGTTACTTAAAATTATGTCTTTACATTGCTCTCTATTTAAGGCTTTGCCATGGTCTGCCTCTTCATGAGTTCCTAATGATGAACCACAATTGTTGGTTCGAAACAGTCGGCCAAACTAATATTATTATTTAAATATTATTTTATCATATTTAAATATTATTGTTCAAATATAGTAGTTACTTAAAATTATGTCTTTACATTGCTCTCTATTTAAGGCTTTGCCATGGTCTGTCTCTCTTCATGAGTTCCTCATGATGAACCACAATTGTTGGTTCGAAACAGTCGACCTAGTGTGGTTCACGAACAGCTTGGTTAGTGAGTGGTCGCGGAAAATCTGGGCTAATCGCCTTTTGGCTTACTGGCAAGACCTAAACCCAAGAGCTTCGAGCAGAATCGATGTTGTGACTTCTCGATGGCCAGACACAGTTTTTAACCAACTGAACTAACCCTTGAGGCCCATATATATATGATTTTTTATTAATCAAAAAATTATAATTAGTAAACATTTAACAAGTAATTAAATTAATAGGATGCATTTATATATATAAATTATTTATAAAAAAAAATTACCGTGCTAATGTAAATTAATGTGATTTTCTATTAATCAATAAATCATAAATGATACTTGTATGTGTAATTTAATTAATTTCATCGATCTCATTTTCAATTATATGCATTGTTGAATAGAAAATTATTAAACCAGAGCCACATTCAACCTCATATTTTTAATTGATTTAAATTATATTTTAAACTTCATTTACATCATACTTTTAAACATTCATCGTTATTTAAAAAAAATGTGAAGTAAATGCTGGTTGACCATTAGTTACTGTTAATATAAAGGCAATGTTTTGAAGAAAAAAATACAAAATATGGTATCTTTTCTTTTAAACTAGGGTTCAAGATAAATCTTGGATGTTATTGTTTTTATGGTGATAAAAAATTACAACTATAGTGAATAAATATATTATATTTTAATAATTTTTTAATTTATTATAATATAAGGAAAAAAATTGTTTTAATTATTATGATATAATGATTATAGTGATAATAAAGAATTTTTAAAATTATTATATAATTATAAAAAATATGTAATTAATATAATTATATAAATTAAATAGTTGATAGTTGTTAATAGACATCATTTCATCATAATTATCAAAATCTTTATTTTATCATACATTTCAAATTGTTAAAAAATAAAAATTATGAAAATTGAGTAAATTATAATTTTATTTAAAATAATTATTGTTTCAATTAATCATAAAGGAGTTAATATATATGTTATATATATATATATATATATATATATATATATATATATTTTAACAAAACATGTAACAAAATTTTTAATCATCGAGATTTTTAATTTATATATAGATTTTGTCAAAATATTGTGATGTCATGGCTTGCTAATACCATATGACCAAAAAATTCTAAATCATTTCATATAACACTTCCTCTTATAACATTTTTTTAATTAATAAATTTAACTAAAGATAAAAAAAAAAAACTGGAAGTTCCACATTTTCTTAATTAATAAATTTAACTAAAAAACAAAAAATTCATAACTACTTTAGAAATAAATTTTAATATTTGATTTGTAAATACCACTAAAAATATTCTATAAATATTACACCCACACCCACACCCACACCCACAGCCATTTCATTTTATGTCGTATGTATTGTTATATTAAATCACAGGTTCCGAAATCTTAATCACCTTTTTTAACAAACTCTACATCAACGTTTTAAATTATGCTAATAGAAATTTTTTTATATAATATATATTTTAATCCATGTCTGTTTAAATCATAAGTATCCGTAATTTTCATCCTACGTATCAAGTAAACGTAATGTGTATTACTTTCTTAAAAAATCTACTTATACATCAAATAAAATAAAAAGATTTAAGAACGGTTATATTAGTAATTATTGTTAGCAATATTTCTATCATTTATGCCACAACCACTCGAGTGACCTTCAACATCTTGTTTACTAAATTATCTACATTATATATTAAAATTTCCGAATAATATCAGTGTTACTAGTATTTTCTAAGGATATATTTATATAATTTAAAAATTTAATCAATCCATGTAATTTTGAAAGGTTTATAATTAATATGAAAGATAATGTATTGAATGAGTTGTTATATGGTAATTTTATTATCTACACTCACTTAAGTATGACTAAGACGAGTAATTTTTTCCTACTCGATTTTAAATTGAAATGTATTGTTTCCTAAATAAAAAAGAAATCATTTTCTAAAGAAAATAATATCATAAAAATAAAAACATTTTTTGGTAGGTTTTAATTAAATGCATTATAAAACATAAATAATACCATTTTTATTTTGTTTACTTGTTCATATTATAATTATGGAAATGTAGTCAAAATATTTCACTTTCACTCTTAGCCATATATAAAATATCTTGATACCTGTATGAAACAAGTGTTGTAGGGAATCATACAAGTGTTGTAGGGAAGTTTAGTCCCTGCCACTTATGTGGAAACTATGATTTCATAAAATATTGCAAATGGATATATGAAATGGAAAAATTAATTACAAACTAAGGGGGCAAGGAATTGCTTAAATTTTGATGTCTAGTAACCTTTAGTAAGTCTACACATTTTCCTTTTTATTCATACTTACTAAAAATATAAAGAGCATATAAATAATGGTGTGTAATAAATCCACTAACTATGAAAAATCACTCGACAAATATGTAAATTCATAGCATAAATATTGCAACTACATCAAAAAATTATGGTAGAAAAATTTGAGGCAGTTATCCACATGGCACAAAGGATACAATAACGCCTTCAAATTGGTACAATCAAATATTGAAAAATAATCTTTGCAATAATATTGATGTAACAAGCCTTCATTTACCTATAATTTTTTCTTTAAACCATATTTCCCATTCCCCTTATCATCTATGTTCAATTTATGTCATTCTTCCTTGATTAATTTCATTTTCATGATAACATTAAACACTTCCTTTGCATATGAGACATTATGTGAGCTATGTTTGCTATATCTGTATCGATTTGGTTATTGTGAGACCACCTCGGCATATTCTTAAGAAAGAGTATATGTTGTCTATAGGTCATATCTTTTATGAATTAGTTCAATGATTACATTATCTAAGATTACGACCTGCATGAGGTGTATATGTGATTAAAATTATTCTGTGCTTATTTGGGTGTGCGCCATGATTTTTGACTTTGGCATTACTAATTAAGTATAGGGAGGGGCTGTAATTATAATGATAGGGACACTCCTCCCCTTTCTCTAAATCGCACATAACTTTGATTAACCTAACCTATATTACTAATCAACGAATACTTACCTAACTTTCCACTGAAATATTCATATGTTCACCTTTGGTTCTCATGCTGAATGATCTCATGCCACCTAGACGAGGTCCATGTGACCTCCACCTGACCTACTATACTCTTTACCCTTCAATGATGGGATTTCAGGCATACTCATCCGATAGTGAAGAGGGTCTCTCCTCACTTTACCCTAGCGATAGAGTATGTAAATAACCTCCAGTTCACAGGATATATTTTTTGTCAAAGAAACTTAGATTGAACTTATCTCTGAGGTTGTTAGTTTTTTTATTTTTATTGCTCTTTTAAAGGATATCATGAGGAGACTGTGTTTCTTAATTTTTTTATGCGCATTATATAGAATTTAGTCGTACATAGCGTTGTTGTTAACTTGTATAGTTCCTTTTAAATATGAGGTTTCTTTCCGCACATGTACATATATTATTATTTCTTTCAGAAAAGTGTCACCATGTTTATATATGGATTTGGGAATCATTAGGAAATTATATTCCCCCCAAAACCTTAAAGTCACCATCGAGCTCCATGGAGCCTTACTAAATTCAAGGATGTACCCCACCAATAATTTTATCATCCCTTTCTATTCAAGAATATATATTTATATATTCGATAATTGTGATATATGGGAGGTACTATATAGTTGGAAATCTCCTAGCATGTTCCCTCCACTATCTTCTTATGTACAATATTTAACATATGGAATGAACTAATATATCTGTTCCTATCCATAGAATGGAGTCAATACACACATGGTTACCTTTACATTTTTTTTTTCTTATTTAAGCCTACTCTATCATGGTTATAACTTAAAGATTTCAATAAAAAGACATAGCCATCCAACCATCCTAGTAAAGGACCCTTTATTCATTGGATCATACATTAGACTATCCAATATAGACACTCATTTATTCATATCTACAATACAAATTTTATGGGTGGCATATTCTAATTCCTCAACAATCCTAAATGTCAGTCAATGTATTAATACAAAATCAATGCCCTTTCGATTCCCCTGGTGGATGAGGTTCCACAATACATGTGTAACAAGGCACGATCTATAGGAAAATGGTTAGGAAAATTGCATACCCCACTATGATCATATATATTTAATTTACATTAAAACTACTAGTACAGATGGATAATTAACTACTAAAAAAACGACTAAAATTTGCATATAAATGATCATTTTCCAATCGATGAATAATAGTGGGAAATTTACAGTATCTTATAATGTGACTAAATTTTAGTCCTCTTCAGCTTAGTTAATAATTTTTTGTCTCAAATTTATCATATAGTAGTATATTTAGTCATGAATTTGATCATAAATTTAGTCATTGATTTAGTCATTAATTGCAACAATTAATGACCAAAGACACAAAAAAATACTACTATATGATTGGTTGATAAGACCAATTAATGACAGAAGAAAAATGACCAAAATGTTGGTCGTGTTATAAGATACTGTAAATTAGCTACTAATAGTCATATATATACAAATTTTTGTCATCATTTGAAATCAACTAATGACCAAAGAAATATGACTAAAATTTGGTCATGTTATAAGATACTATGAATTAGCTACTAATAGTCGTATATATGCAAAATTTAGTCATCATTTGTAATAAGAAATTTATCATTTTCATTAGTCATTTAACTTTTTGGGTAGCTTTAGATTCATTATATAAATGATTGATTTAATAGTTTATACTGATTTCACTTACTTTCATAATAACCATTATAAATGACAAATTTAGTCGTCACATATTCACTTTATTTGTACTTGTGTTTAAACAATATAGACTACTAATTTAGTAGTTTTAGATTGATTTTATGTGTTCATTATGAATCAACATAAATTAATTAGTATGATTATACAACTAAATTAAAAAAATATCATACAATGTGCATGTTCATGTAATATTAAAACACAAAGTTACATATGTTAATGATTATACTCAATAATATCAATCACAGCTATAAATAATTTCAACCACATAAATTATATTATATGAAAAGTCAAATATTAGAATATGAGTTTCCAACTTAATATTTGTTGGACTATAATTTACACATGAAATATTGTTTCATTACTTCAAAACATTAACATTATGTTGCCAAGGCATTGCAAGTGAATTCACCAACTCTAAAGACTTGACCATTATTCTAGATCTCATGTGGGATATTGGATTTAAGGGTAGCACTAGACCAATTCTCTTCTCTCTCTCTTTTTATTTCTGTCACTCCAGTGTATTGTTCTACTCTTTCTTCAATTCATGTCTTTTACCACTAATACCGAGTTCCTCTTCTGAAAATGAAAGAAGATACAATTCAAAGTATAATACATGAAGGATGATGAACAGTGGAATATAAAATAAAGTAGACTATAAAGGATTTATGCGACATATACCTCAATATCAACAATTTCAATGCCATTTTTTCCTAGAAAAGCAAGAAACTCGAACAAGTTTTTTTTAGTTGGGTGATAGTGGCCACAATGTAGCCAGATGACTTGTATAAAAAAATGTAAATAAAACATCACCATAGAAAATAACACCTTAAGAACTGAATGTTTAACCTTCAAAAACATCTCAAGATAAAGAAGTAACCATTTTCCTAAATCCATTAGTCCTCCAAGGAATATAATAAAATAACCCCCTCGATAACTTCCTTCCTAGAAATAGCAATAAGTTCTTGAGATCCACTTACTTCTCCTAGAAGAATTAATAAAATATCCAAGGAAAACAAATTAAAAGATGTTTTCATGTAACGAAGTCCATTAGACAATCCAACATTGTTAAAATAATATTGTTACCCACATGAATGTGAAGAAGGAACCAAAACTCAAACCAAGCAATGGATCCAATTCAAGCTAAACATTGTTTCTATCTAAACAAATGTGCTATGGATAAAGACTGGGGCCAACCATATGTATGGGCAGCTCAAATCAAGGGTAGCGCTATACCATATAATGTGCAAGATATAGTACAAGTTGTAAAGTATGTGCCCACGATGGTATAAAAAGGGATTGCCTTCACCAAAATAATAATATGCTATTTCCACATGTGTCAATACAACCCCAATAATAAATCAAGAAAACAAAGGGGAATGTGCCAAACACTTTCCTCAAATCTGATACCATCCTTGCCAACATGTGATGACCATAGGAAATATATCAATAAGTTCTAGGGAACCTCAACAAATAAACTGATCAAATATCACCCCACCTAGGTCTCACCAAGTGCCAAGTGATGATTAACAACATAAAAGAAGGGGAACATGTCAAGTGTACCCTCTTAACCAATCAACCAATGATTTATCATCACCACCATAGCCAACCCCTTCGGGAATTGGACCCACCATACACAACCATATGTGTAGTACTCTCTAAAAATAATAAGAAACATACTGATAACAACATCATGATGCTAAGAATAATCACATGAAGCAAATTTTAAGCACCATAACCAAATATCCAATAGCATACTAATCCATCCACCATAGATACATCTTG
The DNA here is from genome assembly GCA_031772625.1 of Pinus tabuliformis. Classification (NCBI taxonomy): domain Eukaryota; kingdom Viridiplantae; phylum Streptophyta; class Pinopsida; order Pinales; family Pinaceae; genus Pinus; species Pinus tabuliformis. The sequence continues at coordinate 722,312,286 of CM062808.1, read as the reverse complement.
AATAGAGAAGCAATGGATAAGCCATTACCACTGATCCTAAAGGGATAAAATAATCTCATCCAATCCAAAATCCTGAAGCAACCTAATGGAATTACCATCTCCAAGTATTCACTTCTCATAAAGCTATCATACTGCAAATCCCTGTAATGTTTAATAAAAATCACACATACAATCCTGATGCAATATGAGGGGTAACGATGACAAAAGTGAAAATAATATAGCACATTGATGATTGAGACCTAGAAGCTCAGCGCTTTTGGTTATGCATTCCAATGTTAATTCCCTAATATTAATAATTGATAGTATTTCTATAGGACTTTTTTATAGATACAAAGGACTATATCCATGTCAACAAAGCAAGAAGCTAGATATCTAATGTTGCATTATAGTACAATTCAGTTTTCCAACATGATGCATTGATATAAAACATGAAGGTAGAATCAAGGATGTTGTTATATTCCTCAATAACAGCCCAATGAAGGTCAAAATCAACAGATACCGGAAGCAAGATCTTCAAGCTGATCGGGGAGTTCATCAAGATAAGAATCTAGGTGAAATTTTCAATGCCTTAGATTTAGCTTAAACACTCACTTGATGGCCAAAATTTTCAGGCATCACTATTGTAAAATTTCACTTTAGTACATGATAACTTAACATAATACAAAGAGTGATTCCCTAGAAGAGAAGAAAAAATAATCTAGATGCCATAAGCCATTTTACCTGCCAGATGGGAAATATCAGAATATCTAATATCTCAAAAAATAAATAAATTCTCTCCAAATAAGCTAGTTCATTATCAGTTATGTCCACTCATAGAGAAAAGGAGGCCTACATATTGCCTGTAAATCTCCTTATGCATTTGAAACAAGAAGAATAAAAGTAAACACAATCGCATGTGAGTACAATTTATATATAATACACATGAAAGGAAAAGACAACTAAAACCTCAATAAATCTTTGCAATCTAGTAATTTCAAACTCTTAGATTTGTATTGAAGTAAAAGAATAATAGAAACAAAAAGTATTACGATAGTAAATGGATCACCAAATTAGTATGGCATGCTTCCAAACTGTTATATCATCTGAATTGCACTTTACAAGGGCTGAAGTATTGAGTTTGATACCATGTTAGATTAAGTGTGTAGGAGATGTGATTGCATACGCAAGTAAGTTTGCAAAACCAAAATCGTAATGCACTTATCCATTCTCCCTTCATTGCACGGAGCAGTACACTCTACATCCCACGTGGAGGAAATGTGTCAAATGTCCCTTTGTGTCATGTGTATCAATTAAAATGGAAAAAAATTGGCATTTGACTCCTAATGTCAACATTGGATAAAAAATAAAATTTAACATCCAATCTCTACTGTTAAATAATAATAACCCTATAGATATACAATATATATCTGTTCTAACCCCACCACTTGAGCAATCAAAAGATTTTCACCTGGGTATTTTTTATTGCTTTCAATGCTTAACATATATAGGGTTAAGATGGATCTATGTTAAGTGGTAATCAATACGAAGGGGTAAAATATAAAAACTAGAAATGAATGGAATTAAGATGGGGTCATTCAAAGTTATTTTCAGATCACACAAATATTTTTCCACTGTTCGAGGGGATGTGAACCATAAATTGTAGTCCTATGGCCCATCCATCTCATCAATGTGGATACTTAACAGACTTGGGGTTTACATGGATCTATGCTAAGTGGTAACTAATACAAAGAGGTAAAATATAAAAACTAAAAATCAAGGGAATTAAGATGGGGTTGTTCAAAATTATTCTAATAGCACACAAGTAGTTTTACGCAATTCCATGGGACCTAAACCATAAATTGTAGGCATATGGCCCATCCATCTCATCAACACATATACTTATGTAGAAAACATGGAAAATTTCGCAGAAAATAGGTCAATGCCTCTAAAGTTTGAATTCATTGATAATTTGAACTTCAAACCGAGCAAAATTTGCAATTTTAACTTCTCTGCTAATATTCATCAACAAGAAGTAAAAAAGTGACACTATTATTTGTTCTTAAATGAGAAACTGTAAATAGATGTTAAGAAATGGTCGAATTGTTCATATTTAAAACATCTAGCACTTCTAAATATGTTTGCGAGTTGAGTTTATATACTTTGAGTTTATAAAAATCTTTATCTTCATAGCACTGGCTGCTTAACATATAACAAAAAATAACCTAATGCTAGGTATAATTGTACTATTGAGGTCTATCAAGTCACAGTAAGAAGGAAATCTCAACACTTTGAGCCTAGATAGATAGATAATAAATTGAGATCCAACGTTTCCATGATATTTCCCAACTTGTCCTACATTTTACAGATTGTATAGACCTTGGAAACTCTACTTGAAACTCAACTCTGAAGATATTTTGACACCTTTTAATGAACACTTTGTAATTTACCACGTGAAATCTAACAACAACATCATCAATAAGCAATAACTTGATAAAGAGTAGTGAGCTTGCACCTTTCAAGCCAATTATTCAACAAAATAAAATGTGGAAGGCTCCATTTCACAACTTCTAGAGGCTGAATTGCACTAGATGATTCAGATAGCTCACACGTTAGTCCAAGAGATGGGAAAAAAATTACTACACAACGTGCCTTAATTCTATTTCACTCAACTAAATGTACAAGTTCCATCTGACCTCCAACTAGAGAAAAGATTCAGAAAGGCTGCAATAGGTCACAACTTGAGTAGAAGTGCCTTGGAACTTTGCTATAGGTGGTGCTAAGTCTTATGATCAGGGTGGTGTTGGTATTCAAGGTTGGATTTTCAGCCTTATGATATTAGGCATTTCTAGAAGTCACAACCACATGGCTTCTAAAACCTCCAACAAACCCATCCTAAGGCTGCATGCTGTCACAACTTCGATATGAATCTTAGTTGCTTGGTAGTAATTAACTAAATTAAGGGATCACACTAAGATAGCTACTATGCTAAAGATAACATTGTTCCTAAGGTTAGTTGCTATTCCAAATATAGAACAATAGTTGACTAAAGATTAACAAAAGCACACAACTAACTTTGGAACAGCACACTAAAATATCTACTATGCTAAAGATAGCACTGCTCCTAAGGTTAGTGTATACACTCCTATGATTGATCACACTCTATAAGATAGTTGCACCTCTATTGAGCCTTGACTAGAGTTGTGTTGTCACTACAAACACCTCTTCCACACACATGAGCTATGACAGTTCTAGATCTACTGTAGGTTTTTGTATCTGCTGAAGGTGAAAAGATCCATCGAAACAAGTTACAAAACTAACTCTCACTTTTAGCAAGAAAAGTGCTCTCCACAAAGTAAAGTTTCTCCCTCATTTATATATTGAATACACTATATTTACCCTATATGTATTTCTCATTGATGTCCTGTTTATTTTGGACATTCATTAAATGAAACACTTAGGTTCAACTAATCAAATATTTGTCATGACCAACTTTTCCTAGAAAATACAATAACAAGCACTAGAAGGACAAGGTGGGAATGGCACTGAGCCACCTTAAATAGTTTTTTGGTCTACTAAGGAATTTCTTTGTCATTTTTCAGCAGTGTCCCAATAGAGGCCTCCTTAGACCACAAACAACAACCAACATCGGAGCTACTTTCATAAAAAGCTAAGACATCCATAGGCACATTATGATAAAGCCATGAAAGGACCATCTTTGATTTGAAATTAGTCAAAAATATATTCTAAAAAACAAAAAATGGCCGAATTTCTATGCCTGATCTAATATCATAAAGCTATTTACATAAGAAGAAGAGAATACACACAAAACTTGCATGGCTTCATAAAATTTTCTATATTCCAGGATATCATAACCTATGACAAAGACTTCTTTGCATGATTTCCTGGCCCAAAACATCTGCTTGGAGACTTTTGTCCCATCATTTCTTCTGAGTTTATTATGGGTTACGTGTTCAAATTTTTTAAGAGTTCTCACAATTTTTTTCTTTCCTTTGTAAACTAAAAGGAATCATTGAATTTAATAACTTTAACATTGTAGTTACCTTGAAACACTCTAAACTAGTACAAAAACATTGAACACTCTAAACTCCAAGCTAGGAATTTACATTATTCAAGAGATTGAAAGATCTCCAATTCATTGAGCTTGAAAGTATAACATTTTGTTCACTCCAAATTCTTTGTTGTTTTGGTTTCGACTGCAAGGGAAGGTAATCACCACAAGCTGGTTCTATTTTCCGTAAACTCAAGCTACTCCAATCATCATGATCAACTTCACCAGAAGGTGGCTCTACAATAATTGATTGCATATGTGCACTCCAGATCGAGTGTGGCTTAGATGCTAGAATCCGAAAAAAATCAGTATTTCCCATTTGATAAGGACCCATATTCACATATTTCCCTGCATTCATGTTCTAAATCGTAGAATCATAACAAGCTACAACTTGAGAAGAATGTATAGAGTGCCAATGAATTGGTTGTGAATTGTAAAAACAACCTTCAAATGGTGCATCTGAATTAACTAACACTTGGGAAGCCCCCTCTTGAAATTTTTCCTTCTAACCTATATCTTCAGTCTAACTTCTATGCTACTGGTTCAAATGGAAGTCTTTCACTTGGGAATTTCTTGGAATAATGGTTCCTTGGGGGAAATTGCTTATTCGCTAATAAGTCTCAGATGGTTGTGTAAAATTGTATGGAAAGCTCTGCCCAAATAAGGATTTGTTAGGTGCCTTTTGTTTCCTATCATTTTCAATAGATATTGGATCAAATAAAATTGTGCAAGATTTACCCAATGCAGAAGCTCCTAATACTGGAGTATGGACAACTTGTTTTCCTACTTGATGATTGGTAGCTCAAGAAATCTTATTCACTGTACATACTAGTTCTTGCACTGCTACCTGTGAACCAGGATACAAGTTCAATGGTTGGCTAGTTACATCCTTCATGGTACCAGCTGAAGAGCCATAAAAATAGTGATCCAAATGTGCACCCATTATAGCCATGTGCTGCCATGCTAAATATGGATCTTAGGATAAGAATGCTTCAGTAGATAAACCTGGAAGAGAGGGTGAATAATTTAACATCCCATTTGTACTTCAAACATTAAAATGGTGAAGATTACCCAATAAAAGTGATGGGTTATGACTTTTAATAGCCATTTGAGACACGAGGCCACCCAAATGCATAAAGTTAGACACATTATGCATATAAGAACCATAGGATGATGGATAAAATTAGTTTCTTAAATTTTATTTGTCACCAGCAAGAAGTTGTTGTTGCCTAGAGTGTTGTTCTAAGTGTTGTGCTTGTTGATGTCGAGGTTTCTGCTCCAACCACTGTCATACATGTTTCTCTATGAGTTGGGATTGTTGTTGTCAAGCATGCTCCAATTTTTGGGCTTCCTACTCTCAAACTTGTTGTTGTAACTTGGACTTGGTGCTGACGAGCTTGATGTTCTAACTACTAGGCTTGCTTCCATCGAGCTTACCACATGAAGTGTTGGACTTGCTACCATCTTACCTACTTCTCTAACAACTGGACTTGTTGCCTTCTTACCTGTTGATCTAATAGCTGGGCTTGTGCCTGTCTTGCTTGTTGCCCTAACTGATGGAATTGTGGATACCTTGGTTGTTGCTTTAGCTGCTAATAATGCTACTCTCACTATGGAATTTTCTGTTATCTCTGCAACTCTTGTAAATGTTTTTGGTATGAAAATTGCTTCCACGAATACTCTTCTAATCCTGGTTGCAACCTTGTACTGTAGAATTGTGAACCTGCTTGAAGCTAACCTTTCATGAGAGGTTGGCTCCCAATAAAATCATTTTTAACCCAAGCTTACACATTTTCCACCACCTTTGAATTGTTCCTACTGTGATTCAAGCCTTGACCAACAATGTTTCCTTGTTGTATATCATGCCCTGCCAACCTTCCTGTGCTTGACTGATTTCAATTTGGCATTCCTCCATCTTGAGCTGAATTTGCCCGATTTGATCTGATATGACCAACTGAGTACCCATTCACTAGACTGCCAAAAATCAACAGTTGGTTCCTTGATTGAATTTTCATAACATTATTTTTTAGACCTTCTTGAGGAATTTTGGCACCTAATGCCATGCATGATGAATGTCGTGCTGTTATGCTCTTGACCTGTGAGAAGATACAAGAATACCAAATATGCGAGGAAATATCGCTAGAACATAGAACAATAAGAAATAATGGTAAGTATTTTATTATTCAGAAAGGAAAGCAATGTTCACTTGCCTCTTCGAGGGGGAAACCTCCAATAGAGCTAGGCTGAATTACAAAATAAGACATGATGCTACTCGAGGGGAGTCTCTATCCTTTATGTAGGATTCATACATGCAATACCATGGGTCAATGCCATGGTTATTATTAATACCATCTATCTGATACCATGGCCCATTTGCAACTAACTGTGGTCCCTTCTTTAAATGCAGGTCAACCATTTACAATTATTAATATGGGTTTTATTGACTCTTTACTTAACTATAACTATGACTCGACCCTATTACATAAATAAGGGGGTTAGGGTTGGACCCTAACATGCCCTCCCCCATAAAAATAGCCTTTTCGTCAAGGCTAAAGCTATGGAAACTGCTGAAGGATAGTGGCTGGTTCCCAGGTCACATCTTCTGGAGAGGTGTCTTTCCACTTGATGAGGACTTCCTTGATCGTGTGGTTGCACAGGTGCCATTCTTGCGTTGTTAATAACTTGATCAGTTTGGAGCTAGATTGAACCTTCTTCATCCAATTCCGATAGGTTGGTTTGAATTTGGCAATGGTTCCCAATCACTTTCTTAAGGCATGAGACATGGAAGACTTGATGGATTTTTGTTGTGGGTGGCAAAGCTAGCTTGTAGGCTACTTCTTCAATGCACTGAAGTACTTGATACGGTCCATAAAATTTTGGAGATAATTTTTTACAACCCTTGTCTTTGAGTGATGTCTGCTTATATGGTTGCAACCTCAAAAATACCTGATCCCCTTCTTGAAATTTGTGTTCTGAACGATGTTGATCTGGCTGTTGCTTCATGCAATTTTGAGCTTGATGGAGATTCTCTCTGAGGTGGGCCAACATGGTTGTATGGTTCTGTAGGAGGTGATCCACTGCTTGTACCTTCGAGCATCCCTGGATATAAGAAGTAGGTGAAGGAGGGAGTTGACCATAAACTGCTTCATATGGAGTCGTTTTGGTGGTGGCATGATAGTTAGTGCTATACCACCATTCGGATAGAGGTAACCATTATACCCATAGATGTTGCTTTTCTGAAGTGAAAAACCTAAGGTAGGTCTCTAGACATTTGTTGACTGCTTCACTTTGACCATCAACTTGGGGATGATAGGAAGTACTCTGTTGTAGTTGGGTACCTTGTAGCCTGAAGAGTTCCTGCCAAAATTTATTGGTGAAGATCGGATCATGATCAAACACAATGGAAGTGGGCATGCCATGCAATTTGAAGTTCTGGTCCATGAAAGATTGAGCCACCAAAGTGAGTGTACAAGGGTGGGGTAGGGCGCAAAAATGAGCATAATTAGAAAGTCTGTCCACAACCAACATGATGACTGACTTGTTGCCTGACTTCGGAGGATGCATAATGAAGTCCATAGAAACCTCCATCCAGATTGAGGCTGGGATGGGCAATGGCTGTAATGTGCCTGGGTATTTAACTGTTTCTCCTTTGTGGCGCTGACATACGTCACACTGAGCTACAAAAGTAAGAATGTCGTTTTTCATGCTTGTCCAAAAGAATGAACGTTGAGTGCGAGCATAAGTCTTCTGATAGCCTGAATGGCCTACAATGGGAGATGAGCGCAACTTCGCCAAAATGTGACTTTTGAGTGTGGATGTTGGTGATATCACGACTCTGACCTTGTAGCGAAGAATCTCATCCTGCCAAGAGTAGCCCGTTGTGGAATTTGGATTCGCCTGCAATTTATTAATGAGTTGGGAGAGCAAAGGATGTGAAAACCATTCCTTGTGAGCCTCTTCAATCCATTCTGGAATGGGAAGGGAGATTGTCAGCAGGGTGCTTTACTCCTCAAGTTGGCATGATAAAGCATCTGCTATGACATTTTCGTGCCCTTTCTTGTAAATTATCTCATAATCATATCCCAACATTTTGGTGAGCCATTTATTTTGTTGTGGCAAGCATAGGTGTTGCTCCAAAAAATATTTAAGGCTTTGATGGTCTGTGCGGATTTTGAAATGCCGCCCCAATAAGTATGTTCGCCAGGTATCTACTGCATCTAAGATGGCCATCATCTCCTTCTCATAGGTAGATTGTCCCAGATTTGTCCTACTTAGTTGTTGGCTAGTGAAGGCCAAGGGTTTACCTTCCTACATTAAGACCACTGCAATACCTGTACTTGAAGCATCACACTCAATCACAAAAGATTTGGTGAAGTTGGGTAGTGCTAATATGGGAGTGGAACCCATGGCATGTTTGAGAGCTATAAATGCCTGTTGCACTTCATCATTCCAGAGAAATGAATTTTTCTTGAGAAGGTGAGTGAAGGGTCTAGCAATGCGACCATAATTGTGGACAAATTTGCAATAGTAGCCCGTGAGACCCAAAAATCCTCTCAAGCTCTTCAAGGTCATTTGCTTGAGGCCAATCCTGCATTGCCTGGATCTTTTTGGGGCCCACCCTAACACCTTCACACCCCACAATGTGGCCCAAATACTCAACTTCTTCCATGTTAAAAGAGCACTTGGACATCTTGACAAATAATTTATGCTTCTGGAGCAGTTGCAAGAGCAGATCTACATGTTGAAGATGTGTGGCCCAGATGCGGCTATAGATGAGGATGCAATCAAAGAAAACAAGGACAATTCTTTTGAGATATGGTTTGAGCAGGTGGTTCATGAGGCTCTAAAAAGTGGATGGGGAATTAAAAAGGCCAAATGGCATGACCAAGAATTCATAATGGCCTTCATGAGTTCGGAAAGCAGTCTTTGGAATGTCTACTTCTTTCATGCGAATTTGGTGATAGCCCGAGCGAAGGTCGAGCTTAGTAAAGAATTGAGCCCCATTTAGTTCATCCAGGAAATCATCGACAACCAGGATGGGAAATTTATCTTTGACCATCAACTTGTTGAGGGCCTTGAAGTCTAGACACATACGCCATTCCCCATCTTTCTTGAGCACCATGACCATAGGCGATGAATAAGGACTAAGGCTAGGATGAATCACGCCTGCTTCTAGGAGTTCCTTGATGATTTTTTCAATTTCATTCTTTTGGGCGAATGGATATCTATGTCGGCACAAATTTGGGGGTTGGGCCCTTGGGACCAAAGTAATGCTATGATCATGTTCTCCTCTCGAGGGTGGAAGCTCATGAGGCTTGTCAAGGACTGGCAGATGGTTGTTTGAGATCTGTTGTATCTCAGGATGAATATGAAGAGAAGTGGGTTCGAAGGCTTGGATGGAATTAAATTGGGCTATAACTCCATGGTGGCCTTTTTTTAACAATTTTTCCATCCTATGCGAGTTGATGATAGAGGGAGCACCCGCCTGGAGTCTGCAGAGGTTATGTGTGTGGTTGTTCTGCTTAAACCTCATATATAACTCCTGGAAATCCATTGTGATTAGGCCAAGTGTGAAAAGCCATTCAGCACCCAATACAATGCCATACCCTCCCATGTGTATGGTAAACGTGTGGTTATTTAGCTAATAATTCTCCATTTGAAGTTTGACATTTTCATAGCGGCCTTCACATTTCATTGTCCCCCCATCAAAAATTTGGAGCTAGAAATTAGAGAATATGATTTTGAGAGTTTAGGGAGAAGAAATCCCTTCCAAAGCATGAATCGAGATAACTGGTTCATCAAGTGTAGCTGGGAGAACATTGTCCATCTGCTTGTCCTCATCTTCCTCCTCTGGTTCCTCAAATGGTGGGGCTTCCTCCGATGAACTGTGATCAGTAGCATCAATTTGAAAGAATTTGGGTTCCTTGCATTTATGCCCCGGGGAGTATTTCTCATCACAGTAGTAACACAATCCTTGCTTTCTTCTTTCCTCCATTTCCGTTGGTGACACCTTTTGAACTTTAAGTGTTTGGGTGGTGCTTGGAGCCTGGGTGGGGCAACCCTTGGCTATGAAATTTGGATGAGTCGACTGGGCCGCTAACGTGTGTTCTACTTCACGAGCTATCTTGCAAGCATCCAACCATGAGATTGGGTGTCATAGTGGGACGTGGGCTTGTATGGCTTCTTTGAGACCACTGACAAAACATTCCAAGTAGAACTCATCTCGTAGACCTCCTGTGTGGAAGGCTAAGGCTTCAAAGGCTGTAATATATTCTTGCACTGTTCCTGTCTATCAGAGCTTAGTAAGACAGCCCAAAAGATTAGATTCATGGTCGAAGCGATCTGAAAGGGCTTTTGCAAATACCTTCCTAGTCATGGGCCTTCCATAGAAATGTTGATGCCACTGCCACCATTGCCATCTTTCATTGTCCAAGTACATGCTACTGACACTTAGCTGAGTCACGTAATCTCTGATGTGATTCAATGTGAAATATTGCTCCATTTGTGCTAGCCATGTGGCCAGATGAGAGCCATAAAATTTATACATGTCTAGCTTCGGTGGTCACGGCTGGGACTATTGGTAGTTTTTGAAGAGGTGAAGAGAATGGCTAGACTCGCCCTCAATGTTTTTATTAAAAGTATATGCCTCTGATTGTTCCCCCGACTTGCCCTTTCTCATTATGTTAGCTAAGGTGTGGATCGTCTTCATTAATGCATCCAAATTTTTTTCAAGGGTGTCGATCTTCTCATTGGCCATAGCTTGAGCTCTGGTTTGTACCATGCATCGATCCGGTGCACTTGTCATTATTGCAAAACAAATAATAAAATTTGGGATAACCTGAAATTTTGACGCTAACAAGTGAATGGTACCACCTTAGTCAGCCTGCCGACCTGATTCTTATGGTCTAAGTCTCCTATAAGCGTCCCGGGAGGGTCTCAGACTCGTTTTTTTTTTCACTCTGAAAGGAGTTTTACTCATCGCTTAGGAAAACTGCAATAGCCGAATCCTAGAAAAGTAAATTCTGCCTAATGTCCTATGAGAATCACACCCAAGTATAGGGGCCCACACAAATAATCAGATCTATCGGCTAACCCTCAACTACAGAGTATGAGTAGGAATGTGGTAGTGAGCGAACCCCTGCTGCTAGATCTGAATGACGGGTCGAATTATGGTGACTGCTACAGAACCCAAACAGCTAGATCTGAATTGTGGATCTAATAGTTTTGATAGGCGGATCTGATAGATCTGAATGGTGGATCTGAGAGATCTAAATGGCAGAACTAATTGTTGCATTTGCGACAGAACCCCACCTACTAGATCTGGTCTTGGAAAGATGATGTGTGATCTAGAGAGAGACAAGGGAACTATGGTCTCAAGGAGTGTCAGGTGCTATAGATCACAGTATACATAACGGTCTGGCAGTAATACTCAACCCAATCTCTTAGGGCACTAACCAAGGAGGATCAACTATACCCTTAGCCGTACAACCCGACTACCCTATCGTACACATGAGTAATCTCCCTGAGTGTTGTTCTTGATGTACTGTAGTAGCAAGACAATTGATGGTTTATCTATGGTGAGGCTTCAAGAGATCCTAGGGGGTTTCCGATATACCCATAGGGTACTTGGAAGACAGTCTGTGCATGGTTCTATCTAATGTGTTACTACTCGAAGGGGTACCCACAAGGGTTACAGGGGAGTCCAACAAGCATGACAACCTCTTGTATTTCCTACGTGCATGCCTCCCCAAATCCACAAGTTTATGCGCTCAACGACAAATCCTATGGTTTAAATACGTTGGAGCACGTCTCTAGCCAAAAAAAAAAATTGCTAAAAGTGGAGATCCCACCGGCCCTGGAAAGTACTCTGATACCACTTGTTATGGTCTTGACCTACAAGAAGATACCAAAATACAAAATATGCGAAAAAATATACCCAGAACACAGAACAATAAGAAATAACAACAAATATTTTATTATTCAAAAAGGAAATCAATGTTCACTTGCCTCCTCGAGGGGAGTCTCTATCCTTTATATGGGATTCATACATGCAATACCATGGATCAATACCATGGTTCTTATTAATACCATCTATCTAATACCGTGGCCCATTTTCAACTAACTGTGGTCCCTTCTTTAAATGCGGGTCAACCACTTACAATTATTAATATTCACTTTATTGAATCTTTACTTAACTATAACTATGACTCGACCCTATTACATAAATAAGGGGGTTAGCGTTGGACCCTACCACGTGCATCATCAGGCTGTGTGTCTGTTGGCACGAAAGAAAGCATTGCAGATGAGAATATGTAATTATTTTGAGAATGACCAAATATTGCATTATCATAGGCATTGTTAGCTTTAAAAAGGATGTTTTTTCTACTTACTAGGCTCAATGTTATATGATGGTTGTTGTATGCAGTGGGACTCATTGTTTTGCCTATCATCAAGCCAGGAATTATTGTTCATAAAATACCAATTCACTTTGTCAAAGTGAGACTGTTGTTGAGATAAATTCTCTTGTTCAAAAAAAATCATGTACTTCGTCTCCTACTCTATTGCGAGATGTAGATAGTTATGCTTGTAGATTATCAGATCCTGACTATTTTGCATAAAGAATTAGCCAATGGAACATGTATATGAAGTTGAGATGATAATAGTTTTGGTTCTAGATTTTCATCCTATTGAATAGAATATAGTGCCACACCAACATGAAAAATTAAAATCAAAGGAAGATTTTAAAGTCAATTTTTAAAATCCTCTAATATGATTAACGATTAAAATAAACACAGAATAAAAAAATAATCCACACCAAAATTATCATGTTGTTTTATCAAGGTTATATCACAACACTTGCTCCTTGTATATACATATTAGCAGAACTAGCATAAAGTGAGTTTTCTTCTCTTAAATCCATGCCCTTATGGAGTTCTAGCCTGAAAGTAACATGGAGAATATCAAAACCATAAAAGATCTAGTTATGGTTAATTCATGATAAGATGGACATGCATGACATGCACAAGAACATTGTGATTCTCATTAGACAATTCCCAAAAGTAGAGTTCAAAGGAAAACAAAAATCATGGCAGATTGAGGTTTCTGGTGAGATTTGCTTTCTCATGTACACCTCTCCCAAAAGGTGGTTCTCGCCATACTATCCTTTCGATATGGACATGAGAAAAATGACTTTCATAATTGGTAATAATTAGTTTACAATCAGGGAAAAATTTATTATTAGAAAATTAGAAAATATCAAATGCATAGATTGACCAAGTTAGAGAAACAAGTCTAGATGTTAGAACACTAAGATCATTTTTCAGAAAGCTTATGGAGCAAGATAATCTTTCAGAAATACATTGCACCCAACCCTCTAATTGACTAGCTTTAATTTGGGAGGAAGAGCATAGAAAATGTTCCCAATCATTGGAAAGCACTCAACATAGTTTTCTCAGTGATCAAGAATCATTTGGCGTGGAGGGTTAGAGATAGGGCGCATGTGCAGATTGGAGTTGACGTTATCCTTGGTTATGGAGAGACAATTGTTTTACGAGAAGGCGTTATTAGACAGCTACAAATTAAGGGGTTCTGCAATCTAAAAATGATAGGAAACGCAAGTGAGACTATATTTTGGAGATAGGGTTGGCTTCATGCACAATGCCTGGGACTAACCTCAGAATAAGGGGATTACTGGAATCAATTCTAGCTCAATTAAAGAAAGAACATATAAGGTTGAATCAATATCTTGATGAACTAGCACGGACTTTAGTAAATTCTCGAGGTAACTATTCAGTTAAACAAGGTTATTAAAATTATAGATATCATTTATTAAATTTTAGAAGTAACTATTCAGTGAATCAAGGTTATTTGTCCTTACATGCATCATTTAATCACCAAAGTGTACTTTGTTTATGTGGTTGGTGCTTATGAGATAATTCTCCAATTGGGACATAAGTTGCAAGATAGAATAAGATTCGACCTAGATGGTGCTGCCTTTGTATACAACATGAAGAAACCCCTCATCTTTTCTTGAGAGAACCATTCTATGTGTAGGTGTGGAGGAAGTTGAAGATCCCTTAGCACTCTCAGATTTATTGTCAAAGGAGGCCATAAACAGAAAATTCCAAATCTTCCTTGAAAGAAGGGACCTAATGAATTTCAGGGGAGTGCCATATCTTATTCTTTGATGGATCTAGCTTGCTAGGAATGGTTCTATTTTTTAGGACCTATATATTCCAACGTTCTAGGTGGAAGCTCAATCACTAACCCATGCATAAGTCTTCCAGGAAAAGGTAAAGGTACCCAAACTCAGGAGGTTGGAATAACCTGTCCTAGATAAATCTCAAGAATGGAGCTACTTTGGTTGTGGATGTCCTGGCATAGGATAGTTGGGAGGCGATGGATATGTTTTACATCTTTTAGATACTCATTTATTCTAGGGAAACAAAAACCTACGGACAAATACAAATAATTATATTGAACTTATTACTTGCCTCCTACTTAATAAATCCACAAAAAACAAGAATTTAAATCTCTTACAGATCTTTGGAGACTCGGAATTTGTGAGCAAATGGACAAAAAAGGATTTACACGTTCAAAATGAAGGTCTTATCAATCTCGCTCTGCTTTTTAAAGACATGACCAAGCGCTCTTTGAGGAAGTGTTTGTACATATTGAGAGAGAGAATTCAATTAGACTGTCGATGCACTGTCAAAGGAAGGTCTTCAAAGCTAAGACAGACCCACTATTGAAAATGACTTTTCTCATGCATCACTTGTTAACAATAAAACTTGTCTAATTTCTAAGTTTTAAGCTCATATTGAATCTAGTTTTATTGTTGTCCTGTGATGGCTGATCATAAGTTATATGATGAACTTCTCATGATGTTTTAATGTAATAGTAATAACTGATAGGAGCCTTTTCAAATGATCCCTAAAATTGGTTGAAGGTAGGTTTTGGGGCTGCAGGCCCTAGTCCTTTTGGGCTGATGCTTAAAGTATTTTGAAGAATGTATTTTGCAGCCTTTATATGATGATTAAAAGGAATCACTTATGCTTTTTATTTCTTTGCAACATGTCCTCAAGAAGAAGAATCAGATTGTTGAAGGTCTCTAAAAGGAAGGTGTCCAAATGGATTTTTGGCATTGGTTCATTCAAGAGGAAGATAAGGGTCAGCTGAATGGATATTATTGTCCTCCTTTTCACAAGCAAAGGATTTTTTGAGTTCATGACCGGAGAGTCCACAGTTTTAAGATTTTTGTATCAACGTTTCAAATCCCAAATGGGATCCATCATCAGGATATGAGAATGATGATGAGCGGAAGAGCAACAGAGAATTGATAAATAGTGAAGAGGATAAAACAATTTAGAATGATTATTATTATATTTGTTATGTAGCTTATGCTTAACCTGGGCGAATGGAGGAATGATCTTGTTATCCCGACAATTTTTGAGAAAATGTAAATCTGCTGCTCTTCTTGCTATCCTCACTCTCGATTTTTCGAGTAAAAGGATATCACTCCAAATGTCCCCTCCGTACTGGGACAAGATTATGGATTTTGGAGATCTGTGGCTTGAATCTTTTGAGTTCATGACCGGAGAGTCCACAGTTAATGAGGTTGTTGTAAATTGATAACAGTCTTATCTATTTGGTTTTGCTGGAAAGCTATGGTTATATTTTCGCTTATTGATGTAATATGAAGACTACGTTCGAGTCACTTTTGAATTTTGATCTGTATAGCATGTTTGGGCTATATAGCAGGATTATCTCCTGTTTGGAGTATCTCGTTCAAAAGTTTGTTTCCTTTTTTGATGTAAGGAGGGTGATGGAAGGAATTTGCGATGGATTAGGTTAGAGAATGGGTAGGTACATGTTAATATTTACCTTATTCCATTTTTTGGAAAGAACAAACATGCATATGGCACCTGAAAATGTAAATTTTTTTAATGAATGAATTATGATCTTTCCTCCACAGAAGAGAAAAATAAAAATAAAAATAAACAATCATGGAAGACATCCTGTATTATGTTGACAATATTCACTCAGGAAGAGTTATTTATGGATAGAATATTCAATAGACTATTCCATGTATTGACAATCAACCAATTACACCCTCATTGAAAAGAGGTAATCAGTCCACATCTTCTACATTACATGCTTAGGTTCTTTGCCTGGTGACTAGACAAGAAGTACCCTAAAATGCTGACGTGTTTCCCACTCATTATAAGTTATAAAGAGGATAACATTTTAAACTTTATAATTTCTACTCAAAACATATACGTTTCATATTATTAGACATTTACATACAAAGGAAGTATAATAGAAAAATATAAAAAAAAATTCACAGTGTGGCATTTTATAATAGGGACTATGGAAATAATTTTAAGGAAATTTACTCACTGATCCAAATATGAGCAGAGAAAGTACAAGGCATTGACTTAAACCAAGACGCTCTCTTTGAGCAACATCATAATTTTGGCAAAGTGTACCTCTTGAATCACGAATGTAGCAATCTTCTTGAGAGCCCCAAGTATCCACTTGCTCTTCACGATTGATTTTTTGAACACATATTCAGCCAAATTTTGAAAAATTCTAGTGATTTTATTTATTCTTTTCATATCCTATTAAAGACTTCCTTTGTCTTCCAATATATACCCACTAATTTCAAATAAATAAACAATAGAAACTTATTTTATCCCATGCACATGAAAAACAAACAATCCAAACCAACATGGATTCAACCCTCAAGTGTCACTACGCGCCCCCAAAACATACTATGGCCTACATTTTCTTATGCCTTTACCACCTAGATTTATAATTAAATTGAAAACTAGCTGCACTACATTCCATAATAGAAATTAAGGAAAAATAAAATGATTTCTCTTAGTATACATATAACTCCTACAGTGCAAGAGGATTAACTACCTAGTTTGAACCTATTGTACACTTTCTAACATGCAAGAACATTGTATGCATGGAAATTTAGCAGTGTGAAAAAAAGCACAAGGAGGAGGTACCAACCATAATAATTGTAATCAACCTTTGCCTGAGTCCAGATGTAAAAAACTCCTCTAAATAACTATGAATATCAACCACCAGATCATTTTCAAGCCCTTCATCTACCACAAAACCTGTCCTACTAGGGAAATATATATTTGTTTTAATCAAACCAATATCTACATCAACATAAGGCATAACATTCAAAACAGCAAAAACATCCAACAAAACAAACTAGCAAGTGTTTTCAACAAATTTCACAAACTTACCCTGAGGGGAGTATGTAATGTTGTTATTAAATATCTCCTCTCAGCAAGCCCCAAACCTACTGAAATCTGTAATATTTCCAATGGATCACGTCCAAGTAAGCCCCACTAAAAATGAATCAAAACAAAAAAATGGCCATGAATAGAAGAAGTTATTATCAATAAAATAATGCCGCAAATCCATCAATTAAGACTCAAGTAACATACCTCTTGATGAGCAGCAACAAGCAAGCTAATAGAATCAACTTCATTTAAATTTAGGTCATCACTTATCTTTAAAGCCTACAACATTTCAAGTTCTTGACAATTTAGTCATTGAAAGGAAAACCCTTAGAAGCACTTAAAATTTGATCAATTTGTAATGGAAGAATGTACCATACAATCTAAACGTCTTGATCATCTAGAATGGTAGAGGGGAATTAGGAAGTTTGACTTCCTTAGACAAAACATGATATTTGTTAGCAGCTCTTGGGCCCTACAAAACACATACAAACCAAAACATAACAAAAGGAAAGTATCACAATATTTTTTCTATAAACAAGCAAATGTTTCTGAATTCTTCAAAAAAGTTTCTTTAACCAACAATAAATTATGAAAAAAAAAATGTATATAGATCACATCTTAAAATGTCTATACAAAGCTTTGTAACAAGTACTCTACTGTTAGAGCCAAACTTTATTGTGGACCCTCACAAAATTCTTGTCACAAACTACAACTAAAGCACTTATTCACTCTGCATGACTTATCTATAAAAAATAAAGTACTAGAACTTAAATTATTGGTCAAGGAAAGTAAATACCATGATATCTTTCTATGTCAACATAAATTTTAACATGGACCAAAGGATTTGAGTCATTGAGTTATTACCACAAGAAAATCCTTCTGGAAAATGCACACACATACAACTATTTGATCCATGTTATGTTATGCACATAATTGCTTTATATAAATCACAAATGCATACAGGCATCCACTATATAAAATTGTATTAACTATAATTTTAGGAGATTTAGATGAAGCTGAAATCCGTGTTTTTATCAAAAAAAGTGAAATATTTTCATAATTTCCTGGCTTAAAGAAATGAAGGATGAAATATTGGCTCAATAAATTTAGAATTTGTCAATCTAGATCAAACCTAGATTTCATACAGTTTCCAACAATTCCAAAACATTGTTAAAATCCATATCTTGAGCATCTAGATGGTGGAAACAATAAAAAACCTGGCCATCCTACACAATTTCATGCTTATGGAAAAGTCACACGACTCTCAACTAAAACACCATCGAAAACATTACTACCTAATGTGGCAAGGAAAAAGTCCAGATTTTATCTTAATTTGCATAAAGTTGTGAAAACCTAGTCTAGAATAAAACTCAAATTTTGACATGTCAGCAACCTATCAAATTGAGGAAATGATTTATAAAACCTCATAAACCCATCAACAAACCACAACTATTCATAGGATTTGAGTCTAACCCACAAGTGAACTTGGGCAAATTCTCATGTTGGACTGTACAAGACAGAGAGGAAAGAATAGACATGAATTAATTTTTCATTAATAAGTTATACATATAAATACAATGTTTTAACCATTGGAATCAACTTCTATATTCCTTTGGACTCTTCATGATAGTCCCTATGCCACACTATAACCGTCATGAATTAGATATCTAACAATCCCCTATAATCCCAAGCGATGTATGTGAGTAACAACACAGACAAAAACCACTGCCAATGGTTGAAAGTGCTCTCTTAGTCTGTTAGTTTTGGGATGCCCACAAACACAGTGGCTAGTAGAAGCTCACATCTTCTACTGAATGGTGGCTTCAGGATGATAACCAACTCTAAAACTCATATCTAAGGCTCAAAAATATGAAGACACAATTTATCAAACAATCTAGGGCATGAACTAAAAAGGTATGAAGAAGGTTAGGATCTTGATAAAAAGAATGTTAAATCTGGTGTATGATAATATTCTTGAGATACCAATTGAGAATATCCTTGAAATAGGACAATATTGTTTTTGTCCTACAATTACAGATCTGGCAAATGAATAAAAACGCCAAAAATTCCAAATTTGGATTAATTTGAAAGCCACCCAAAATTGTGAAAACAGACTAGGACCTAGTGGAACTTGGGTGCTCTAGTTATAGTAGTAAAATATAAGTTAAATAAAAACCTAGCAATAGAAATTAGAAAGTAAGATAAGATATAATAGTCCACTACAATTGATGATTAACATTATTATTGAGCGATGGTTGGGAAGAACGTTCGGAGAGCGAGCGGAGGGATTGGAGGTCTCAAGATCGAAACCCGGGCCCTCAAAGAAACCCTTCTCAGCAGTGTAAGAAAGCGGCCCAGAAGGAGCTTTGTAGGGGAGATCAGAGATCCAGGGAGGATATTAGGAGTGTGGCCCGACACATTCATTACAGCAGTGGAGGCACCCCATGCATGTTATGATACCGACTGGGTCTTGCGAGGTGAAAAAAGGAAGGCATATTTCGCTCTCGCCACCGACGACTGGGCCTCTGCTACGCTTGCTCGGACGCGCAACCCCCGGTGGATTCGATCGCTGCTCCCTCAGTAGCAGAAGCTTAAAGATCCCAAGGCCAAGGCTCTGGCTTGGCTACCTTCCGTGCCGTCCTTGGAATCAAGCAAGAGAACGCCGGAAAATGCTTCATCCGCAGGGTCTCTGCATGGTTCTGAGGCAACCATTTGCTATCTGAATCGCAGTCTCAGATTCAGATCGGACAAAGATCTGCCAGATCTGGTCTCCCAGAAGGCAGAAAAAAAGCCATGCTCTAGCCAGATCCAGAGATCTGCATGGGGTCAAAGCCCTTATCTGACTCCTTTCAGATCCAGATCTCTCAGCCCGCAGGCAGAACCATCATGCAATGGGTTCGCCCTTCAGATCTGGTGCAGGACCTCATACTGAATCTAGAGCGTAGAATGGGGATCCCATCTAGCCTTCTGCGACTTCTCTTTCAAGGTAAACAACTTGAAAACCCTCTATCCCTCTCTGATTACAGCATTTCCAGGAACAGCTCGGTGGTGGCTACCCTTCGTTTGAGAGGAGGTGCAGCGGGACAATCTTTCTCTGCTCCGCCTTTCTCATACAAGGACGCAGTTCACTCCGAGAACCCCAAACCCCCGGAAGCCCTTAAATCTAAGGCCTTCTTGGTGGAAAAAATTGAAGAAGTTCCCTCTGTTGAAATAATGCATGAAGATCTGGCTTCCCAGCATCAAGAATTTGCAGAAAGAGCCATCATTTGCAGATTTAATGGACTGTGGCCTCGATCTCAGGATCTCTATGCATGGATCCATGCAAACTGGACTCATCACTGTAAGATCTTTTTTTGCTCAAAAGGTTATTTCATTGTTCTCTTTGATAACATTAAGCACTATGATAAGGCCTTTGTAGAGGGCCCTTGGTTCATGGGAACTGCAGGGCTTTTTTTGACTCCCTGGTTCCCAGATTTTGATCCAGCCACTGCAGTCATTACCAAGACACCGGTATGGATTCGGCTTCCAAACTTACCTGCTCATCTATGGAATACTCGTGTCTTCAGAGCTATAGGAGACACATTGGGCAGCTTCATCCATGGAGATTTTTGGCGGGAATCCAAAGGTCTCTACTCATATGCAAGAGTGTGTGTGGAGTTAGACCTGAGCAAAGGTCTTCCAGAACAAATCAATCTCAAGATAAATGACTTTGTCTAGACCCAGACGCTGGATTACGAGAACACTGCTTTTCGGTGCCGCCTCTGCCAACAATCTGGGCATTTGCAAAATTCTTGCCCATCTCGCCCGGCAAAAAAGAACAAGGCCAACGACTCCAAGCCCAGGTCGAAACGATGGGCTCCTTTCTCTCCTCCCCCAGTCGGGGATTCTGATTCCTCCAGTTCTGAAGATGAAGATAACGATGAAGAATCGAATCAGGCCCCTCATCCTGTGGCCCCTTCCACCGAGGGCCTAGCACCTACCTCTGATTCAGCCATTGCTCAGAAACGTGTCCATTTGTCCTCTTCCTCGGACTCAGAAAAGGAGGGCTCCCCTATGGGGGACCCCAAACTGCAAGTTGTAATCGCCCATCCACCCCAAAGTGGTTGGGTTGAAGTTAAAAAAAGGAAAGGGAAAAAGCTTCGTGTTGAAACCCCTACTCTTTCAGGGTAGCATTCAATGCTTCTTAAGCTTCCAGTGACTAGTTGTAGCTCCTTGATTGCTTAACTCTTTTCCCGGAACCGAGGTTGATAGTCCTATCATTTCCGGTTGCCAGTTTCTTGCTTCTCTGGAATGTATCCTCTTGTACAATATTTTACTGCTTAATAGAATTAGTCTTATCGAGAAAAAAAAATAGTCCACTACAATTCTACTTGCAAAAACAAGGGTAAATCTCCCAAAGGGTCTTGCCTAGAAATTCTCCAAATTGGTAATAAACCATTTACAGCACTTTAAGACTTCTAATTAAGTGAAATATGCAATAGAAACACTTAAAAAATTAATCAAGAGCTAGGGTAAGTTATATATAACCTTTTCCTTCAAACCCTGCTTTTAGGGTTTCACCAAACTTGAAAATAACTTGCTGTAAATAATTTCCCAAATTGATGAAAACTCTTAATCACCATCAAGAACACATTAGCAATAACTTTAAAGGACAAATAAGAGGGTTTGTTTTCCCTTAGGGTTTTTAGATAAAAACTTGAAGTACAAACACTTGGATGTTTAACTTTAAAATGAAGATTCAAGCCTGAGCTTAGACAATAAAATATTCTTTGGATTTTTCTTTTATGATTTCTTATATTTTTTATTTTATATAAGAATAAAGGAAAATTTTGGTATTTTTAAATAATTTGGTTAGTTGTTGGGATTAGGGCTTAAGTGCATTACCTCCACTAAAGCAATTGGGGTCAGGATGAATGTACCCCTTACAGTTGGTTACTTAATGCTTGTGGATTGGAACAAGACACATAACCCAGAGACAAAATAGTCTCTTGTCTAACCAAGACAAATTGGGAAGCCAAGGCCCCACTAGAAGGGATCCCTCAAGGGGATAGCCTTCAACCAACAAGATCAACTATGGAATGAAATGGAACTAAAACCTTTGCCAAGGAACTTTGAAGGGATGGCTTACCTTGTCCTAACAAAGGAGAATGTGAGGGAAAAAACCATGGACATCCTCCTTCCAAGTGGTAAAGATACCCTTCAATGAATCAATCTTCATCATCTTGTAGTAGTCTTGAACAATCACATTAATGCCTTTGAAAAATAAAAGAGATAACCAAGAAAGAGAAATATCCAATGGTCAACACCAATGCTTCATGAAAGATAATTATATTATAGTACAGAATGATCTCCAACAATTCAAAACCATTTGGAGGAGAAATGAGGCATGTATTTATAGAAGAGGCCTCCAACACCTCTACTCCTTTTACTCCCTAAAACAAACTAAGATATTTCAAGAAATAAGTGACTTGTCATCCAAAAAATGCTTAGAGACTAAGTCAAAACTCTTGGAATGTTACATTAAATTGTTTGAGACAGTTAGAAGAAGGAGGCATCCACTTTTAGAAGGCTAGACTTGCTTGAAATTAGGTTGAAGTGACTTGAAACATGGTTTAGATGCCTTCCAAGGAAAGATAAGCTTCAACATTCCCCTTATTACACTGAATGTTCACCAATTATCCTCAATGTTTACTTTATGACCCCTTGAGACCTCAACACTCTCTTGGAATGTGGATAGATCCTTGTATTGTACTTGAAAACTCAACTTTCCCCTTGCTTTGGCTTTAAACTTGGTCCATAAGTCTTCAACAAATTGCCACGTCACCTTTTGACACATATTTCAACTTTAAGTGACTTCTCACATCATCATTAAACACCAATGGTTGTCATAAAGAGAGGTTAGCCTTATTTGGAAATGAAAGAAAGCTTGAAAAAATAATTTCTAAGAGGACCCATTCTGGAATCCCTTAGAAATCTGAGGATGTCGCAAAAGCTAGATTTGAGCTCTAATTCCCTCACAGGTCACATTCTTGCAACTACTGTGAACCTGAAAAACATGGAGTTCATAGCTCTAAGTATCAATAAGATTATAGGTAGATTCTCTACTTCTTTGGGAAGTTTATAGAGCCTCCAGTACTTCAAAATAGATAAGAATCCAATATTTTCTCCATTTCCTGTTGAACCTGGAAAGCTCAAAAAGCTTAGGAGCTTAGGCTTTCTAGTTTTGAGTACTCAGGTTCAATACCTGTTTCTTAAGGAAAATTTTTGAATCTAAGCTCTTTGAATTTGGAGAACAACAGGTTTATGTATCAATGCCTCCCATCTTATGAAAATATCTCAGTACTTCGGTGTGGATGTATGTGGAGCTTTTCATATCAAAGCAAAGGTAACGAAACATAATAAATCCATGGAAATCATGCTTCATGGGTTGAACTGGAGAATTAATATGTACCTTGTACTAAGTCGGATAGTATGTTCTTTACTAGCTTGAAAAATATATCTTTCCCACATTCAAATTCAGTTTACTTTGGCCTTGGAGATCAAGAAGTTGAAGGGATAAATGCATAGATTCATAAAAATCTCTGCAGTGATTAATGTTTTAGCTGGTTATTGCAATTCTTTGTTATGCTTCATTTCTCGACTAGAATTCCTGGGCATTTAATACAAATTTCTTGTTTACTTAGATTTCACTGTTGTGAATAAAAATAGTGTAAACAACCTAGGTCATGGAATGTATGAGGCAGTAATCCATTGAGTATAAAATATTACATTATGGATATTGGTGGATCAAATGCAAGATCAATGTTGATTGGTAAAGTGGGTTTACTTTGGGTTGGGTAAGTTGTAGCAAAGAGGGAAATGTGCTACTGAAGGCTCGAAATCGGGGACATAGTAACACCTAATATAACAAATAAAATTATAAATCTTTTCTTGTCACAAGGCCTCATCATGCCAATGGAACACAAATAAAACCATAATTAGAAGAACAAGGATGCCTTACCATGTTGTAACTTACGAATTGGTTCATGATGGTTTGGACTGCCTGACAAGGGTATGGGAGGAGTACCCACCTTAGAAGTCTCGTCAGAAGCCTGAAGAGATAAATAAGTCCTTGATATGGAGCTCAACGAGAGGTTGCAGGTAAAACACATGGGGTTTGCTGAGAAAAACTTGCAAGTCTTATAAAGCTAGAGTTTAAGGGATTTCCACTATCAGTGAGGAGAATTATAGCTTGGGTCTCATTTAACATCTAATCTGCAAAGAAATAGGTTTCAGTGCCACTTGTAACATAAAAAATACCACATATAGAATGGTGAATGTCAAATTGACCTTCAACATTTTAATGCCAAGCAATCTGAATTGACATAAGCACAAGAAGAAAGTGTGAATCCAAGAATCATGAAAAAGAAACAAAGATGTGGAATCATTAATAGAGAAAGACTCAAAGTATAAGTAAAAATCATATGACATTGAAAATTATAAGTTCAAATAAATAATATGCTCCAAAGGAATGAACACATACATGGACATAGAGAGGGGCAGATTAACTATGACTTCAACAAGAAAAGTTCTAACCATTTCCATGAAGCATCACAACAAATTTTTCTCTATCGAACTAATGTCATATAGAATTACATAAAAATTTAACACTCAAAATTTGGAGATTCCTTAGCATATTTTATAGGGATGATAGTTATGGTGTTTGACACAACATATGGTACAAAACGTTTCCAAATTTCCACAAATTGGTGAGATGCACATATTGCCAAGAATATAAATTCTCCTATTCATTTTACTTTGCATCACTTAAGGAAGAGAATAATTGAAAGATAAATAATTATCTTCAGTTAAAATGCATATTTAATTTCCCAACAAAAAATACAATACAGTTACGTACTCACTATTTCGAATAAATATACCCTACAACAAAAAATCTAGACACATTTAAAAATAAATTTTAATATATGGGCTTTCATGGAATTAGAAAATGTATTGGGATACTTTTCTAGGATTTGCACTTTTCCAAACAACTATGCAAAACATATTGGTCAAAATTTCCATGGTCTCCTTGAGAGGCCCATCCATTAGAGAGTTGCAATGTTTGATGACCCAACTTTTTGTCAGAAAAGGGAGATGATTTTGGTTTTTGCTTTTATTGCCATATTTACTTTGGTCTGCAAGATATAATGTCCCATTCCAAGGATACATAAATATTTCTATAAAATGTGTTGCCAATAGTCTTTGTATGAAGTAGCAACTTAGTATCAAGTTCCTTTTCATTTGAGAGTATATTGTATATTACACATTAAATAAAATCTATAATTCCTTGGCTGCTCAAGGAGACTTGGATCCTCAAAAAGTGGTGGTGTTCCAGGGTCTGTAGATTCAACTATCTCCAAACCCCCATTTTTTCATGTGGTTAATCCTGAGTCCTAAAAAATGAGGTACTAGTATCGGACATCCTGGAAAAGATAAATACTCATGGTCTTGGGTAGTGTGGTCTTCGCAAACTAAATGGATAATATAACTTTCATGTCACCATGTCATTTCCTCTCTCTCAACAGGTGTGGAAATATATGGATGGAATCACGGGATTGATATATGTTGGGGCAGGAGATTCAGTTGAAGAAGGCCTCAAAAAATGGTGGAAGAATGAAAATACAAAGGTTTTCTAATCTTTGTCATTTAGTTGTGCCATGGAACATTTGTTTGGTAGGAAATGCTTTGATTTTACATGATAGGGTAATCCCCCTTGTATGCTCATATGTACAAACATGGAATTTCACTTTTGCATAATATTCACTGCTTTCAGGTGTAGAGTTATCCATGGATGTGTTTATGGTTTCAATCATGTCAGTTCTAGTATGGACATTATCAACTTGATGATTCTTTCTATCAGCCTGCTTGTCTGCTTCACCTAGCAGATTGTAAAACTTGTTTTGGGAAATGCATTGTTCCTCTGCATGTTGTATTTTCTCCAAACTAGCAGTAAACCCTTAACCATTTCTCACGAACTCACTACCATTCAAGTGGTCCATGAGATCACTTTCATCAACAATATTATTTTGGTCAGTAAGAGGAACTTGCATTCTATCATTACTGAGGGCTTGCCCTACTCTCTTTAACCATTTCATATTTCTTTATGGTATTCAAGAGGCCTCTTTCGAAAAAACAAGGAGATCTTCGTCATCAATGTTCAAATGGGTTACTCAAATTTGGCTCATTTCCACTTCCATGCTAAACCTTTTAGTTCTACAAGGACCTACACTTCAAAAACACCATTCAATTTATCCAATCAATGTTCCCCTTCAACTTCACACATGTTTTCACTTCTTATAAAGAGCACAAATAAAAACCTTTTGTATAGGTAGATATATCAAAATCTAAACGTGGATGGATGAAATTCAGAGTTGGCACAGTGAAAATACATTCAAAATTTTAACACTCTTCTGTTTAGCCTCATACAAATCTACTTCTACTCAAGAGTACAAAACAAAATCCTCATAGAGACATTGATGTAGAAGCAATATTTTTCAGAAACCTATGAAATAAGCATGGCCAAACCCCTTTTTTTACAATGCACGTGGTAACTCATTACTACAACCAATAAATAAATAAAAATAACCAGAGAGAGTTAAGCGTGCTATATGAAACTGCAGGGTTGCCAAAGGTTTTGCATAATTGGTTTTTGCTGAGTATAGGACTCATTCTGTTATCATTCTTTGTAGAAAAGGGGCCCCATTTTAGGGTAAATGGTTAGCCCAACAAGCAAGAAATAGTGTGTTAGACCAGGATGAAATCAGAATCTTATGCAAGAGATGGTGTGAAGCAACCTTTTATAAACTAACTACTCTATTCATTTTTGAGATCTTGTAATTTTTAGATCAGATTTGGCTATGTAGATCTCAGGCAGGATGTACATTTTGAGGAAAGATGTATATCCTCATGAGATCCAAGAAAAATAATACTGGAAAATTGGCAAGTGTGACAATTCTAATTGAAAATATCTATTGGAGAAGATAATAGAAAACCATTAGGAAAAGTAAAATTAAGATATAATGTAGAAAAAGATAAATTCATATCTACGGTTACCAGAACATCTGGAGAAAATGTCGAGATTCGAAGAGGATAGTGAACATAAGCGAAGAAAATAACTAGTTGATATTACTTCCATTGTATGCCATGGAATAAGGGCTATGCTAGTAACCCTAGTAAGAACCCATATGTAATATGTGTAACCAAGACATTATTAAAGACAAGCAAATTATACCAATAAATGACCTTGTTTGCAATAACACACAGATCAAATTTGAGTCAGATAATATTGACACTCTGCTAATTATTTATAGCACTAGATGAAGTAATAATACAAGAAAATCTTAGTCTAGCTCCTAATGATATCCATTATATTTGAATGTCTCACAATTGCTAGCTGCATGGTTGTTCCTCCTTTTCTAGGTTCATGGTGAGGAATACTACACGAAGGATGGGATGATTGACTTCTCGAAAAGTAGACCTTGATTTATGTAAAGAACTTACTTTTGCAAAGGATTTAACTTTCCTTCATACTATAGAATTCGACTGCTCACTACTTACTTGTCCAATCGTGCAAATTTCCTCTCTTTCTTTTTTATGTCATCAGTTTGTTTAATGTTCAATATAGATTGCGAGAATCTAGATATTGTTGGGTCGTGGAACTAAACTATAGAGTGTGCCCCAACCTCCAGTCCCCTTGTCTTTTCTCCTATATTTGTACCATGTTCCTATGTAATGTTATCATGTCTATTTCGCAACACTCCTGTTGATCTTTCCCTTCAAAAGTTTGGAAAGTCAAGGCTAAGGGAAAGAAAGAGTTTCCTACACTTTTAGCCCATGGAACAGTTATTGCGAGGGGACTTATAATAACACCAAATTTCATCCTCACCAACAAAGTGGTCAATAGGTTCATGCCAACATCATGGGAACTTTGGCAAAGGATCATAGAAGAAATATTCCTCCTAAAGTGTGGCTATAATGTTATGGAACAATAATACATGAATTGTCTTTGGCTAGGGATCAACTACATAAACTTTTGAAAGATACTGGAACAAATTCAAGCCTTACACTAACTCAACTCCTTTTTCATAAGAATAATTGAACACCGGTGGATAATATGGTTTGAGAGTAAAGGAAATCAACAATATAAATTCTGGGGGCAAACAGGGTATATAGGCACATTATCTTATGTCTGAGATATGCCAAATTCGTGAAAGTAATCCAAAACCTATATCTGGTACTTGAAAAATTTTGAAATTGTGTGTAGATCTTGGTAGTAAGAATTAGTTTATTTATATTGTAGTGAAGATTGTTGGAGTGCATTCATAGTACTCAAAGATACAAATAATTCAAAGGCCATTTTAGTCAATGAAGTGTGCATGAAAAGCAAGGTACACTACCCCAATACCTTTGCTGCAATGAAAAGAGTTAAGTTATTGAAGAGAAAAGGATTTTATTGTTGGATCTAGAAGTGCACAATTTTTCTCACTCCCACTTCTCTCCTTTTCCAGTATGTTACCAGACAAAACCCATGAAGAAAGTGAACTAATCCATGAATACTTGTCTTTTTTTTAACACCATAGAAACACACAACAGACTACATGACATAGGTAAAAACTATCACACATGGTCTCTTATTGGCAAGCCCTAGCTCAATATGCCATTGGATTTCTTTTTCTATAAATTACTAAATGCTTCTCCAATTGTTCATTCTAATGTTGGATTTTTCTAGGATCAAGAAGCCTCTGATATGTTGTTACAATGGTAAGATGTCAATTCCACTTAAGAGAGTAGCGTTCAAGTTGATGTGCCAGTATACATAATTTTGTGTTTCAACTGGATCTAACTTTATAATCATCTTCCTAACTGTTTTTATATCCTTTATGGTGCTCCTCATGACAATTGAACTTAAATTTGAAAGAGTGGTAGGTATTAGCAATGTAACAGTCTGCAATATAAGTTGATAAGAATTTGTTGGAGGCCAATAATTTAATGTTCAATTGTCATCTCATAGAAACTCATGTCTGAGATATAGAACTATCTTCATTTGTATTTTGCTATGTACACGAATTTACATTGTATTTCCCAAAATAGACCAACAACGGTTCTAATGAAGACAAATGATTAATATTTCATTGTAAGCTCATATAAACTCCTATCTAAAATTTCAAATTGTCTCCATTTGAATTTTATTATAAATATGGGTTTACATTATAAAGCTCATTGACCAACTTATAGTGTATCAACTAAAACTAAACCACATAAACCCCACACTAAAATAGCTTAGTAGACTTATAACACAAACCCTAGACGAGGAACCTTGGACAAAACAAAGAGGAGAGCTTGGGCAAGGATGAAGGCAGATACTTGAATCTGAGATGATTATTTTCAGTAATAGATTATTTTAAACAATGTATCCAATAGAAAAAAGAACAAATCAAACAAATTTTCCCATCATCTATACCATTACAATACAAAAATATCAGAGGTAGAATTGAAAGAAAGCTTCATGCCTTTACAAGTTATTCATGGACTCTAAGTTTTTAGAGATGAATGAGCATCATATGTGAGTGTCGAAGAACAAGAAGGATGGGATTTGATGATCCATAAATGGAATTTGAGTACATAACGCTTTGAATGCGTTGCAGGGTCATTCAATAGGATCCCAAGCTAACCGATGCCATGGGCATCTGAAGATGCCTCTAGGTACCCCATATTGCAAGATGCAAAAACAATTAAGCTAGAACAAATTGTGGTTTAAACACAAAGAATTTACCATCACATCGTGGAACCAAAATGTTGTTGAAAGAATTTGATTTGGTTAAACGCAAAGAATTTACCATAACATTGTGGTGCCAAAATTTTGTCGAAAGACTTTGATTTGGAATTTTCTTTGGTTTAAATGCAGATAATTGACCATAACATGGGGCAACTTTCATTTCATTTAAATGCACATAATTTACCATAACATGGGCTAGGGGGTGTGTAATTAGTGGTCTTATTCAATGATATTTATGTGTTAAAGAATATTTATGTGACTGCTATTTCTTATAATCTTATTTAAATTAAAAAACTCAAAATTAAAATTATGTCAAGGTTTCTTCTTGTCTCAATGTAGATATAGAAAAGTATGATAGCATGATTTCTATTTTTATTCTCGTGGATGTTAAAATATCATTTCATTTGATGATTATTATTTTTTTAAACTAAGCTTCCATATATCACAATGAGCTCAATTGCCTAGATCTAGCATTATGAGAGGTTTTGAACAAGGGAGGAATTTCTATTGGGGCCTTTATCTTTACTGATATTGCACAACATTACCACATTTTGGATACTAGGAATAACTTTCAAGGTCTTTACCAATGGACATGGAAAGGACATTAGCTAGGAATATGAGCACCATTGCTATTCTTTGTATAATAAGAATTAGTATGAGGGGAGGACAAAAAACACCTTTACTCCTAAAATGAAGCTTCTCATGATCAAGGATCATGAATATGGCATTGAACAACCACATAGATCCTCTCTAAATAATCTTAAGTATATATGGGATATTAATTCCATTGAGATATTTTTCACACTGTACATAGGACTCACGAAATGTACCATGGGTAAGGGGGGTAAGCAAGGGCATTAGGCCTTACAAGAAGGTTTTTAGTCTCAAGGACTATGGGTTAGATGTAAAAACTGCATATATCTTCTTTAATGAATATTTGGACTTAATTTGAGATCTGGGCACCAAACGAGGTATGGAGCAACACCACAAAAACCCCACAACCAATAGTGTGTCATCTCTCTAAGATGTGAGCCGGATCAAATTCCTATTAACCCTTAAAACCCTTTTATATTGATTTTCAAATTATTTTTCTTGTCCCTCCTTCCAAATGGAGCATAAAATTATTATATATTGTAAATGTATTCTCTATATTGTATAAAACTATTATAGTTTTAGCATTATTGATGGATTCATAAACCCCTGTAAGGGTGTCGTTGAATCCATATATCTAAATTTTAGCATTACAGATGAATTTAAGATTAAGGGGGTCTCTAAATTTTAACAATATAGATGGATTCAGAGAACCCTTTGTTTCCAAATTTTAACAATTATGAATCCATTTGTAGTGATAAAATTTAGTGAAATGTAACAGTTCAGTATCAAAAATGTAATTTTCCATTTCGAGAGTGACACAATTAAAAATGACTAACATAAATGACTAATTCATATACTTTGTGTAAGTGTCAATTGGTCATATTTTTATCCTTGGACTATAATATTCGTTTACGTTAATCACGTTTTATTTTGTCACTTATTATCTAGTAATATATTTTAGTCCTTGACTAGATTAGTCATTTAAGTTAGTCGTTTTTAGTTAGGTCAATTAAAATTGCTCAAATTTAGTAGTAATTCACTTGAAATAATTGTGGTGACTAACACTTTTAGTCATGTAGTCAGTAATCTCTCATTTTGTACTAGTGAGCTAAGCAGTTTCTTTTCTCTTTCTCCAATGTTATCGATTTGTTTCTCACACTCATTTCAAAATAAAATTATACACATGCAACCATTTTTTATAAGGTCAAGGCTCAATGAATGGAGTCCACACATTACTAGGATGACTGCCCTATTGACCTATGCCACCTCTGCCAGCCCACGTGAGCTCCCTCACCCCTTCACTTGGTCAATTTATGTTGTAGTGTACTTTGGAAATGTGGCGGACAAGATTATTTCATATTGATCCAAGATTGGATTGGTATTTTTCTAACCCTAATATTTTATAACACCTTTCTCCTTCCCACTCAATCTGCGACAGTATTGGTGAGGTCTCCTCCAACAAGATCTTGGTTGCATTTCAATTTCTCCTTCTAACACTGAGATGGAACTATCGTAACGCATAACCTCATGGTGAGATGATGATGTTGAGTAAGTTATGCCTGAGGCTATTTTGTTTTGTTTTTTTCCTACTTATCCTGGTAAATATTCACTTGGTATAGTATGGTTAACTTGTATCTATTCTTGTAGTGTTAAGAGAAATGGAAACAGAGAAGTAGACCAACGGAGGAAATTTCTCCCCATACCTTCCTCAAGTGAGGTTCATAATCATCTTTCTTGTTCCCTAGTAAAATGTAAAATGTATTTTTATTTCAGGTTTCGTTCTCTATAAAGAAGTCAAATCTTGAAAATGATCTACTGTATTATTAACAAAAGGGGAATGGGAAGGAATCAATGTAGTGTTCTTGGTGCTTTTTTCGACTACAGAAAATTCTGAGGTAATTCTCCGGGTTACCTTCAGTTAGGTTTTAGTCATTGGGTGTAGTAACTTCTTGTATATTTTTCCTTTGTAACCATCCTCTTTTCACTACATACAAGAGTGGAAACAAATCCATCACGAGAATAATCTGGTAAAGATTATCTAATTTTAAACACCTAGGCTTTAGTTTATTACATTCCATTGTGTTTTCTTTTAATCCCTGCATTTACTCCTTCCTTAGGTAAATCCATCTATGATTCGTCATTTTTTTACAGGTATGTTGGTTACACTCTTGGTAGCTCTTGGATGACTACACCTAGTGGTTTTGACAAGTTCCTAACTTACAATTACCCTTTTCTAGGTTGGTGAACTATGCTTGCCCTTAGAGGAATTTTCTTGGGTAATTGATACGGGTCGTCATGTGGCTTGGGGAATTCAATCACTAGATGGAGGTGTTCTCTCCACCAAAGATATTATCTTCTAATTCATAAGGGGATTTTTGGTTCTATGATCCTGAGTAATGGTTATATTAAAATTAATTTAAGAGATATTAATGTTCAAGTGACCATTGCTTGTGCTTGTAAGTTGTTTGGTATTCAGGAAGGAGGTTTCTACTTCTGAAATGACCAATATAAATTTCTTTAAAATACTATAGCCCAATAGGGTGACACTCTGTAACTAGTTTTCTTTGTTTTTACTTGAGAGTGGATTTATTTTGAAACTGATAAGAAAGTTATGGTTATTCATGATACTTCACTTAAATTATCTCCAAACAGTATATAAATATAATTCTTCCTTTCATCTAATACACGTTTCTACTCAATTTTCGGTAATGATGGGTTTCATTTATTTTTCTTGATTTAGAGTGATTTAAGTTGTTAATTTTTTTGTATGTTTGAACAATTTCTCATTGCCAAAACTTCTTGTTATATACTTATTCATGTATGTGACGAAATTATGATAAGTTATGCTTCTCTCTATACATGTTCTATTTATAATAATTTACAGTCAATGCATATCATTAGATTTGTAAATAAAGAAAATAATAGTCATTTACTCTTTCTTCTTCCACCTTTCGATTATATAATCTAATGACTCCTATAATTTTCTTCTCTTTCCATCAATTAGTGAAGAATATACCATGTCATAGCTCTACACTCATTGTGTAATACAAGGTTGATCTGGATATGGTCTCACACTATCTCTTGGTAATTTATAACTAATTATTTCATTACAATATTTTCTTTGAGGGCTCCTACAGATTCCACTTGGGGCTGATCAGATTCTTCTTTTGAAAACAAAAGTAATCCCCTTTATGAAAACCTGACCTCATTGTAATTATCCCTAGTCTTCTACTAAGATTACAAGTAATGCATAATATGTCATTCAATTATATTAATTTAGAGTCACACTTGGCAACTAACTATTATCCACCCAGAGTGGCTATGAAGCTTCAATCTAACTTGTATGTTGAAAGTAATTTGTAGTTTAAAATTTTATATTGGCAATCCAATAGTACCTCCTCCACTAGCTTAAAGTATCGCCAGGCATCTAATGTATTGTTTTTTTTTCTTTTTTCTTAAATCCCCCTTCAATAGGTCCCAATTGTATCCTCCAATTTTCTCTCGAACCACGATCACCATAATAGTCTATCACTAGTATAATATCAAATTGTCAATTGTCATCTTAAATTATTTGTAGAGTGGTTTTTATGTAATTTCTTGTTATCCTTAATGGACTTTATTTAATAACCATATTGGAGAATCAGGGTATATAGTAAGGTAACTTCTCAGTAGTACATTAGGTTTAATAGCTCGTTAAAATATTTATAGGTAATTCCTTCATCTATAATTATGAAAAATATCTTCATTTTTGCATGTAGGGAACCTACATGCTGAGTGATGACTCACAATAACACAATTTTTCACATCATGTCCCTAGACCACTATATCATTATGAACCAATACTCAATTTATTTTTAAAACACCTATATGCATTAAACAGAAATCGTATGTATAATAATATTTAATATTTCTTCCATTGCATAGATTTATTTAACTACACAACACCCCAATTCTTTATTAACAGTATTCAGTAAAAAAAATTCATTTAAATGCACATACTTTAAGTCTATATTAACAGTAATGAGGAAAATTCCAGTCTTTCATATATTCATCAAATTTCATAAACGTTAAATTATTATTGCAAAAGTAAAGGAAAATTCTAACAGATTTATGTCTGGAAAATTCACATGGGAAACAGTTCCCCCCAACCTTGAACCGAATTCATCAGTTCCCCCAAGCGAATATGTACTTTCCTTGAATCAACAACCTCTTATTGTTCCAATTAATGTATTTTATACATTTTCTTAGCACATTTTTCCTTAGCAACATCTTGCCTTACATGGGCCTGTTAGCCCACTAGCCTAGGATTTTATTCTTCTTCTTCTTCTTTTCCTTTAAAGCCTTCTTTTCCCTCCTGCAGTGATTTATTCTCCCTTACTCATTATTTTTCTAGAACTAAGTGATTTAAGGGAAAAGTCAGCTTCATCTTTATCCACCACAAGAATTTCTAAATTCTGGCAAGAATCTCTTACTCCATTGTTTCTTTCCCAAGTAATTTCCAAATTCCATTGTTATTAATAAAAAATCACTTATTACATCATCAAATTCCATTTTTTATTCATGTCGAATAGACTATGGCTTTCTAAAACCAGAAAAATCTTTACATAAAAGCATAGAGGTATTATATTTGGTAACCTATCTCATTCAAGAAAAATCCCTATACTTCTTTGTGGAGTTGATTGTTGTAACCCCTGCTACGATGGGAGAGGAGATACTCACAACTCGGTTTCCTATTGAGAGGTTGTGTCATTTTTCTTGCGTCACCACTGTTCGTTGAGACACGTGAGTTTTTTAATAGCTGGGTGTTCAAATCCTTTTAAATGTCTTGCTTATTTATTTATTCAACATGCTCATTATTAGTTTCCCTTCTATTGTTGCTATGGTTTAGATAAGAGTGCAAAGTAATTTCCTTTCTTATTCTGTGGATTTAACTAGGATTGGTTTAACCATGCTTCTCAGTGTTAAATTTCTAAGTTCTTCGTTGTTCCTGATTCGACTTACAAATATTTCCTCCATCATTTGTCTTGTTTGTTTCATGGTTACTAGTATAATTAGTTGTTTTTCCCTTTTTTTTTAACGTATATCTCCCTATTTGTCATTATTCAGGGAGAGGAAATCATTTTGGCCATGCTTCTCATGTTGGATCAGTGTGGCACTAACACTTTTTAATTAGTAAGTATACTCACTTCACCTTTGGTATGCATCGCTTGTTTATTTTTCTTTTTTTTCCTACTTTGAGATTATTAAGGGCTTAAATGCAAAATAACTATTTCACTTTCTTCTTCCTATGCTACACATTCCAGGGAACATAATGGGCATGTGCTAGTAGACTTGTTTTCTTCAGTGAGGTAATTAAATCATCTTTTAGGGTTTCTAACATCCTTCTTTTGACTTACTATTTTATTCTATTTCCTTCAACTCATTTGGCACTAATTTCTTGATTTCTCTCCTACAGGTATCTCCAAGCCCTGTTAACACAATTATTTTACTTTTGCAATTTTCAACAGTCGCTAGGATGTTGTTGTTCACTTATTAACTACTCATCCTTGTGCCAAGTTGGTTATCTAACATATTGTATGCTTCTCCATGGAGGGTTTCAAATGTACAAAGATAATGAGGCTATTTCTTTTTTATATTGTATTTCTTTCCTAGATAGGGTTTCGAGTTTCATTCAATTCTCTCGATCTGGGCTTCGACTTAAGAACTGAACCCCTTCATTTTTAATAAGATTTTTTTTTTTATATAAGTATATCGTATGTAATTATTTAAGAGGAAATTTCTCCTTTGGCTAGAGTAGGTGTCATACTAGGAAGTTTCAGTCGATACTATGTTTGATTTCTATATGGTGATGTAATCTCAGGGTTTCTGTCCAAATTATGAATATATGGATATAGACCCATTCCTTTCATATCTTATGGATGGTTCATTCCTATACAGCCTATCGTGATTTGATTAGTCTGTATCTGGTTCAGGTTTTGTTCGGATAATATTTCTAGTGAAGAATTTTGTGAAAATTTCTGTAAATTCCAATTTAAATCTACAAGTTGTGTGTATTGGTGTGATTATGAAAATTATTCCTCTTCTTATTGTACATGTATGGAAGTAAATAATGGTAATATTTACAATCTTGTTTGGCTATGGTGAATAATGAATGTACAATTTGGTTTCCAAGCATTTCTCCATAACTAATTCAAGGACTCATTTTCCCATGTTTATATATACATATGTATTGTCTACTAGAAATTTTAGTTCCTATAGTTTTCAGCTTTGACGATTTGTGTCGAGACTTTTGGTGGTTTTAATTTCATGTTATTACCCTTCACAACTATGTAGGAGATTGAATCTAAATACTCCTCGACCTTTCTTAAACCTTCATAACAGTCTTTCCATCCTCTTACGAAAGACTTTGGCATCTATGTCGAAAGGATTTATATAGCAATCTGCCTCATGTCTTCCTGATCTCTTGAAGACACATGGGGAAAGCACTAATCTTCCAAGTCATGAAATCTATTCCTATTTTAATGAATTCCTAGTTTCAAAACTTAACATTGTCTATTTTAAGCAAAATTTAATGTTATCCAAGTTAAGAAATTTATGATATCTGTTTCCTTTACTTTCTCTCATTGTATATTGTAGCTTGATACCATTGGTATACCATTACTGATCTCTTAGAATAATTGTTCTCTTATGACAAGAAACCTAGGAAATATGGCTAACAGTAAGCCTTCAAGTTGTACGGAATTAATGACATCCCAATCAAAATTGTCGAACCTCAAATTTCCTTGAAGCTGAAATCGAAGATTGCATTATCCACCATACATCCAGATTTATTTGTATTCAAACTGTGATGTTGTGAATGAACAAATACCTCAAGAAAAATCCTCTAATCATCCATTCATAAATGGATGATGTATCCTATAACCCCTGAATTATCACTTCCAAGAGTAATTTTTTTTGTATTGATTATATCTCAATTCGAGGGGTGCATACAACCCATTCAGAGTTTCTAATAAATATTAATGAAAGTTCCTAAAACAACAATTTTGAACATAATTTCTTCCGAATAAAAAAATTCTAGTGTAAGAACTCCGAACCTATTAAGTACTCCTAAATTTTTATTTCACGTACTAAACTTATATGTTTACTGTAAATGGACAATGGCACATAATTAAATTGCTACCTACCAATACCAATAGTCAATTAGTTTAGTAATTCCCATGATTAAAAACAATAATATAATTACACAGAAGAAGCTACACATATTATAATTATGATTGCATGCTTATAGAATAAATGCTATGTTCATAATCTCCATTAACTACAATTAATAAGTCTACAAAAATTCTAACCATTTCTATATTTGGAATATTGTCTTGGGTGAAGCACCTTCCCCCCTAGCAGACATATATTTTCAAATGAATCAAAAACCTCTTGTGATTCTAGATAAAGTATTTTATCCTTGCCTCCCTAACAGATCTTTCCTTAGATGCGTCCTACTTTTGAGGGTCTACCAACCCAATTGCCTAGGTTATTTTTTTCTTTTTTCTTTTTTTGAAAAAAGTATCTTCTTCTTTTTCTTTAAAGCCCTCCTTTTTCTCCCACAATGCTTTATTCTCCATTGCTTAGTTTTTCTTCTACACTGAGAAATTTAATATATTTTCTCTCCAATCATATTAAATCTTATTAATCAACCCCTAGGGATTTTCAGGAGTGATTTTAGGGAAGCTTGTACTGATATTATCCACCCACATTGGTTTATGGATCTTGGAAATAATCTCGTTAATTCAAGTGTTTCTTTCCCAAGTAATTTCCGATTTTCCTTTTCATTAATAAAATTTATTTATTACATCATCATACTTTATTATTTATTTTATGTATAGTTCACCATGGCTTTCTAACCATCACAAAAAAAAAATATTTTAGTAAAAAACAAAACAAGTTTGCATACAAATAGAGGGGTATTACAACTTTTCCCTCCTTTTAAATTAACACCACCCTCAGTGTTTATCTTTTATTTGATTCAATATTGAACCACTGTGGATAAGCTACTTTCATTGTATCCTCCCACTCCCATGTAGCATCCTCAGGTGTAAAGTGCATCCACTGTAGTTTAACCCGAGGGATGACTCGACTCCTGAGAAAGATCTATTTCTGATCTAGGATGTGGAGTGGATCTCGTAGGAAATATTCTTTGGGTTCCACCCACAAAAAATCCCAATAAATAGCGTGAGAATCATCATGAGCATATTTCTTTAATAAAGACACATGAAATACATTGTGAACTTTAATATGGCTCAGAAAAGCTAGCTGATATGCTACTAGACAATTTTTTCCAATATTTTAAAAGGTCCATAGAACCATGGTACCAATTTGCATAGTTCCTAGTTCTTAAGGTAATTTTCCTTGGTTTTACTCTTAAGCAAACAGGGTCCCCAATCTCAAAATTTTTAAGACTTTTTTCTTATCCGTGTAGCTTTTCTATCTGTCTTGTGTAGTTTTTATGTTCTACCTAATTTTCTTTACCACCTATTTCATTTCCTACAAAACATTTGGTCCTAATATCAATCGATATTTCGGTTGACTCCAACTAAGCGATGTATGACATTTTTTTTTCCATATAACACTTCAAAATGACCCATTTTAATGGAAGTGTGGTAGCTATTGTTATATGCAAATTTTGCTAAACACTAAAAGTACTCCCATCTAGTAGGCTTGTCCATGACGTACATTCACAGCATAACCTCCAAAATCTGATTGGTTCTTTCTATCTATCCATCCGTTTGAGGATGATATGCAGTGATGAAATTTAATTGAGTTCCCATGCCACCAAAAAAATATTTCCAAAACTTTGAGATAAATTTAGCATCTTTGTCTAACAAAACCATCTTTGGTACTCCATGTAGTTGAAAATTTTCCTTCATGAAAATGTTAGTAATTTGTGCAGTTCCATAAGTAGACTGCATTGGTATAAAATGTGTTGCTTTAGTCAAAGTGTCCACCACCACCATGATGGATTCATGTTGTCGTTTTGTCCTTGGTAATCCTGTAATAAAATCCAATGAAATCACTTCCCACTTCCATTTGGGAATGGGCAGTGGATTTAGCAATCCTGCATGGTGTTGATGTTCCACTTTTACTTGTTGACATTCTATACATTTTGCTAAGTATTTTGCCACCTCCTTCTTCATGCCTGGCCAAAATATTTTTTTCTTAATGTTGTTATCATATTTTGGTATCCAGGATGGCCTGCATATGGTTTCTTTTGATATTCATCCAATATCATTTGTTTTAGCAAACTCACATTGGGAATATACAATTTATTTCGATAGGTTAGCAATTTTTTTAGCATTTTCAGCATATCCCAAAACTTCCATTTGTTGTAATTTTATGTTGAATTTCCATATATTTAGGGTCTTTTTGCATTGAATTTTTAATTTGTTCCACAAAATCTATACTAATACTGCTAACAGATATCCCCATCAAAGCATGGGCATGTCTACTTAGAGAATTTGTGATTTTGTTCTCTTTTCCTTTTATGTGTTTTATATCGAATTCAAACTCACTAAGGAAATCTATCCACCTTGCTTGTCTAGCATTTGGACCAGGTTGATGACTCCACATTTTATAACATGTATCATCGCTGCCAAATCTAATTCATATAGAACATAACTCTCTTCATGTAGTTTCAGATTCCTATACTGATAGGCTACTACTGTATTTTCCTACACCAACACTTCTTGAAGGCCTTCCAAATAGGCATAAGTGAAAATAGTGAATTCCTTATTTGGGTCTTCATCTTTTAATATAAGAGATAGTATCAGAAGTTGTTTTAACTTCTCAAAACATTCTTGGCTTTTGGATGTCCACTCAAACTTTCTTCCCTCTTTCTGTAAGGAAGTAATGGATTAAGCCAATTTTCAAAAGCCCTCTATAAACCTTCGATAATATCTTGTGATCCCCATAAATGAGAAAATTTTTGACACATCCTTAAGTATGGGCCATTTCATAATATCCCCAACCTTTTCAGGATCAACAGATAGACCCTCCTTAGAAATCACTTGCCCTAAATATTGGATTTTGTTTTTGTAAAAATCACATTTACCGAGTTTCGCATATAGTTGATGTTCTCTTAAATGTTGTAACACCAATTTTAGATGTCCTTTGGGCTCTTATTTATTTTTAGAATACACCAAAATGTCATCTATGAATAATAGTAAAAACTTGTTAAGATACTTGTGGAGCACACTTTTCATTAAACACATGAAGGTTGTTGGTGCATTAGTGAGACCAAAGGGTAACACTACATACTCATAATGGAAATATATGGTTCTAAAAGTTGTCTTTTGAATATATTCATGTTTTAATCATCGTTGATGGTAACTATTTATTAAATCAATTTTTGATAATATAGTTTCTCCCCTTACTTAATCGAACAAATCATCAATTTGGGGCATCAATTATTTAATTTTTGCTATTAGCTTATTCAATTGATGAAAATCGATGCACATTCTAAATGTGCCATCTTTTTCTTGACAAATAGTACAGAGGCCACCCATGTTAAGACACTTGGTCTTATATACCCTTTGTCTAATAGTTCCTATAATTTCCTTTTTACTTCTAGTAATTCTAGTATACTCATTTCATAAGGAGATCTATACACTCGGGTGGCGCATGGAACTAAATCAATGGAGAATTATATGTCTCTTCGAGGAGGTAAACTTGGAATTTCCCCTAGAAAAACATATTGAAATTCATTGATGACTAGTAAGGCCTCTAAATTTTCCTTTTCTATTTGTTGTTTATTGGATTACACCTGCACCATATATACCTGACATCCTTTCCTTGCTCTCCTTTTTGGTTGTAAAGATGAAATTTTTCAAAATGGTATTGCTTTTGGTTTACCTCTAATCAACCGGGTTTTCCCATCTTGACCCATACCACTACTTTTTCCGAATAGTTTATAACAACTACATGTTTCTCCAACTAGTCCATGCCTATTAATAAATCATAAGATCCTAAAGGAATAATGTTTAAATCTGATTCTATGGAATAACCATTTAAGTCAATGAGACATTTTTTTATTTCATTGGTTACCCTTCTTTTGGTGATAGTTCCTAACTGTACCAACCATGCATTCTTGAATTTTTCAGATTTTAATTTACATTTTTCCACAATTTGGGGACTAATATAACTTAAACTAGCCCTTGGATCAATTAAAATAGAAAAAGATTGGTTTAGAATGGTACCTTCAATCTCAATCATAGTAGATTGATGCTCAACTTGTCTATCTTCTAGTGTTGCACTGATCAAGGGAATATTTCAAGAAACATCATTGATAGTCATCACTTCATATATTGCTTGAATACTATGAATAGATCAGGGATTATGAACACTATACCTTAATAAGTGTGGTTCACCACAACCCCAACACTTTAGTAGTTCTCTTTCCTTGACCCCACTGCTCTTTTTTTGTTCAGTTCCATGGGATTTGACCCAGTGTAAGACTGTGCATGCTGATTTACATTTCCCTTACTGAATTTCTTCCTCTGATGATCCTTTCCAAAATTCTTAAGATAAGGAGGTTTCTGTCTTTTTACATTCATTACAGACTTGGTTCTTCCCTTGGTTTGCTATGGTTTTAAGCCTTCTCCTCTATTCTTGAATTTCTGATAACATAACTTGGCTTTTCTTACTACCTCATCCATTAACTTAGGATTGTCAAACTCAATCCTTTCTTTGTAAGGTGTTGGTAAATAGTTCAAAAATCATTGTACCTTAGATTTCTCTTCTTTAATATAGGGAACATATTGTAATAAGTTTATAAATTTTTCTACAAACTCATCCATAGTTAGTTGTCCTAGCCTTAACTCATGGAATTCCTTAGCACGATCATCATAGTATTGCTCACTTAGGTACCGAGACTTAAACTATTTTTGAAATTCCTCCCAAGAAACTGTCTTCTCTTCCAATAGGTGTACACTTTTTTCCTCTTCCCACAAGAGAGTAGCTTTTCCATGCAACTGATAAATATCCAATTGAGGCTTCAATTTACTCTCATACACATATACCTAAAAGTATTTTATCATGT
Source organism: Pinus tabuliformis (assembly GCA_031772625.1). Taxonomy (NCBI): domain Eukaryota; kingdom Viridiplantae; phylum Streptophyta; class Pinopsida; order Pinales; family Pinaceae; genus Pinus; species Pinus tabuliformis. Next base: position 722,269,477 of record CM062808.1, on the reverse strand, counting down.
TAAGAAGCCATGCTTTTGCATCTTCTTCCCTTTCCCCATCAAAAGTAGGGGGTTTAATTTTCCTAAAATCTCCTTGTAACTCTATTTTATTTTTTTCTTTCTATGATTTTAGATATGTCCTATTTGTTTCACCTTCACTTTCATACTTCTCAAACTTTCCTTCCACCTTTTTCCTCTTCATCTCTTTTGGTTCTATACTTCTATGGCTAGATTTTTCGATCAACTCTATTATCATCCTCTCTTATTTCTCACTTGAATTTAGCATGCATTCATTACTTTTTATGAGTTGAGTCAACTGTTATTGTAGGTTTCTGACAACCTCCATAAACTGAGAGGTTTGTGGGGTACTACCATTACCTACTTCCACATACAATTCTTCATCAACTATTATGGATGGAGGGGAATATTTTGCCATTCTATGGAAATCTACTTCACTTATGTGCCTTATAAACAATACAACATGCTTTCAGTATTTCACATTGGTATTTCTACACATATTTTGTTTTAATGTGATGGTTCCTTGTAGAGCCAGTGTTGAAACTAGTCTTTCATAGCATTTTTTACAAAGCTTCATCTACCTACAATTTTTTATTTATTTATAAACCATATTTCCCATTTCCCTTATCATGTATGTTCAATTCATGTCATTCTTCCTTGATTATTTTCCATTTCATGATAACATTAAACACTTCCTTTGCATAAGAGTGATCTTAACTGAAAGAGAAATGTAAAAAATTACAGATATAACCATAAATACAAAGATGTAGCAGAAATAACACTTCATTTTATTAATATCAAAATAATAAACTATGCTTACAAACAAAATGGAAATAAACTAACTCGGGTGATGGTATCTTATCTCTGGGAAGAGATGTAGTGGCTACACACCTCTAAAGTGCTTTACAATGAGCTTTAAGGGCGTATTTATTATTGAACAATAAGGGAACACCCTAAAAAACCAAAACCCTCTCCCCAGAAGATGGAACACCAAGATTTTGTGGGCCCTGTTGGGGTTAGTTGGGCAGCCAACTTCCCAGGGTTGTAAGTTGGTCATATTATCTTCGTTTGGCACGTACGATACCTTGTTAGAAAGGTATCTTTAATTAATAAATGATTTGTTGTATTCCCTTTCCTATGACAATGGGATTACTACTGCCCTAAAAAAAGCTTCGTTTAAGGGGTCAACATTGCTCCAGAAGTTCACGACCCAAAAAACTGCTAAAAATAGTAAATGTTGAAATAAAAAAGGAAAAGGATGAAGCTAAATGGAGGTATAGGTGGAATAGGTGGGTGGACACTAATATCCACCTAGATCAGTCATCCCTAAGGAAGAAATGGTACCCATTGCATGCACAACCTCCATGAGGTGAGGAAATTTTTGTTGAACCTGGTCCCTGGTGAAGGAGTTGGCCTACTTTGACAACTCGATATAGATGGACCCTCTATTGGTGAGTGTTGTTAATCTGCATGTCCATGAGATGATCAGTTGAACCTTGTTTCATGCAGTCCAAGTTTAGCTCTATTAGTGTGATTTGTTCTGCAATGTCGGATATGTCCAACAATGGTGGAAAGTATGGCTAAAGGTAGTTTACATTGAAAAATAAGTGTAGAACAAGGAATCGTGGGATGTTGAGCTAGAAGGAATTGTCCCCTACAGCCTTGGTGGTGGTTTATGACCCATATCTGAGCAAGCAAATATTGGGGTGGGGATGACTGAGGCACTCCTTCTACAAATATAACCAAACTTTGTCTCCCACATAGAACTTTTGTGGCACTCGATGCTAATCATGGTGTTGATTGTACTTAGCAATGTATCTATCCAATATATCATGGACCTACTAGTGGATGTGTTGAATGTGCTCAATGAAGTTGTTATCCCTATTGGCTTCAGACTAGACATGAGCCAAATATGCCTGAGTAGCTGCAAATGCTATGGCCACATCAATGAGAGATAATGGCTGAAATCCCAAACCTACCTAGAAAGGGCTATGGCTCGTTGAGGTATGGAGAGCTATGATGTAGTTGTGTTGGACATAGGGAAGGCTTTCATCCCATGTGTGTCAATGCTTCAAGTTTTATATGCGTAAAATGTGTATGTTCATGTTGTTGGTGACCTCTGTTTGGCCATCAATTCGGGGGTGGAACGTCATGGAATTAGTAAGTTTGGTGTCCAACGTTGACCAAAGACTTGACCAAAATGAACTTAGGAATTTTTTGTCCTGATCTAAGATAATGGATTTTGGGATCCCAAAGTGTAACCACACTCGCTCAAATAAAAGCTTAGCAGTGGCCTTCGCTGTGATACTCTTCTTATAGGCTGCCATGATGGACATCTTAGAGAATCTGTCGACAACCACGAAAACACAGTCATTGTCATGGTTAGTAGAAGGAAGGCCCGACATGTAATCCATGCAGATGGATTTTGAAGGTCAACAAGGAGTAGGTAGCAGAGTACATAGGCCTTGCTTCTTGATGGTTTGTTTGGCAATGGCGTAGGCAGCACAAGATCTAATGTACATGCCAACAAGATTCGGCCAATAAAAATACTTTTGTAGTAGCACCACTATCTTCTCTACTCCGAAATGTCCAATGACTCGACTGTAGTGTGCATCCCAAATTATCTTAGCACGCTGGCATGAAGGAACATAGATGTGTCCTGGGGTGGAATAATAGTGCTTCCTATAGGGGAAATTTTGGAACTTGCTTCCCTTCCAGCAGTCTTTGGTATGTGCTTTCAAATTCTGGATCACTCTTGTAAAGATGTGGCCACCGTGAAGTCTCATTCCCATGAGAGTCAAGCACAGTGAACAGCGCCATGACTAGTGGTCATCTAAGGTAGTATGCAACATTATTGGTGTTTCCATTATTGTAGTTAATGCTCAAATGGAACTGTTACAAGTATGTGGACCAATTCTGATGGTGATCATTTTACAACTTCCCTTGTGTTTGTATGAACTATAGGGGTCTGCGGTATGTGTGGATGGTCGATTCCTTACCCAAAATGCAATGCTTCCATTAATGACAGGCCTTCTCAATGGAATACATTTATTTGTCATAAGTGGGAGACTTCCAGACTATGTCTGAAAGTGTCTCACTATGGTAAACCACTAGATGCCCCTACTAAGTAAGAGATGCATGAATAACATAGTCAGAGGTGTTTCTCTCAATCTCAAATGGTTGTTGTAGGTATGGTAATGTGAGAACTAGTGCAGAGCAGAGGAAATGCTTCAACTCAGAAAATGTCTTATGTTGGGTTTGCAACCAAAAAAAAAATTCTTTTGGTCTGCCCTTGGTGACTTGACTTAAAGGCCAAGCGATATGAGAAAAATCCAACATGAACCTACAGTGGAAATTTGCAAGACTCATAAAGCTACGGAGCTCTGTTAAAGTGGTTAGGGCTGGCCAATCCCCAATGACTTGTATCTTGGTTGGGTCCACATGTACACCCTACTCATCAATGATGTACCCCACATAATGAACCTAGGTCATGCCAAATGTGTATTTCTCCAATTTGGCACACAACTTGTGTTGTCACAGGGTTTGAAGGCCCTGTTGAATATGGTGGAGGTATTCTTCACAACTCTGGTTTAAGATCAAGATGTTATCTAAATACACCACCATGAATGCATTTGTGAAGGCTCGCAACATGTCATCCATAAATCTCATAAAGGTTGCGGGGGAATTTTCCAAACCGAGAGGCATGACCAACCATTCAAAAATATCCTCCTTGGATTTGAAGGCATTCTTCCACAAATTAGAGTGTTCAATAAGCACCTAGTAATAACCATATTTCAATTCAATCTTTCTGAAATATTTGGCCCCATTGAGCTGCTCCAGAAGGAAATCAATCTGTGGAATTGGGTACCTATTCGATATAGTGATCTTTTTCAATGCCAAATAGTCAATACAGAGTCCACAGATCTAATACTTCTTTTATACCAATACAATCAAGCTCCCATAGGGTGATGAGCTTTCCCTGATGTTGCCTTTCTACAATAGCTCCTAAATATGCCTCTTTTTCGCATCGTTGTCTAGAACAGAGTGTCGATAGATCAGTCCATTGGGGAGCAATGCATCTAGGATCAGAACAATGGATTGATTGACCTAACAATGCATAGGTACCCTTGTAGGTGAGGCAAAAACGTCCATGTACTCCTCCATGACCTTCTCCATCTACTTTTGTTGTGTGGAGGAGACCTTTCTGGAAGCCATGGACACGACCTTCTTCTTTCCATGAGGGTGAATTATAAGGAAAACAATTTTCCCCATCTAGGAAATGACGTTGCTACATTCCTTTGTAGTGATCAAAGAGATAGCAGTAGGTGGGGATACCACTAATATCCTGTACAACTTATTGCTCAAAGTCATAATCACAGAGAGAGGTCTAGAATCATATATAGCATGTCGCTTCCAAAAGTATGGTTGTCCTAATAATACATCACAAACTTCAAGAGGAGCAACATCACATAATACCTCATCCATGAAGGCCTTGATGTTGTAGGGAAGGTGACAGTTCTCGATGATGTAGAGATCTCATCCTTCGTTAAGCCACCCAATGGTGCATGGTTGTGGATGTGCTATCAACAATAGGCCCAACCGCTACAGGACCTCTACTGGAATGAGGTTATTTTGTCTCCCGCTATCGATAATGAACTACGGTGGAGAACCCTTCACCCACGTATGTAAGTGGAAGAGGTGATTCCCCTCCTCTGGATCTTCAGGCTCATTCTTCTGAATCTTGGTGGTGGTGTTATAGACATTTTTGTGCCTTACAGCTTTGAGCATGAAATGTCCATAATCCAAGGGATCCAAAGTCCCTAAAAGTGTTGTTCCTGCCCCTAAAGGAACAAGGTCAACCAATGACAGCTTCTCCCAGAAGTTCTCCACCAAAAACTACTCAGAACTAGTCAAATCAGGATCAATTCAGAAGCTCCACTAGCTGCCTGCGTTGCAAAGCACCCAAATACACTGGCTAGGTGCGTTGCAATGCACTTGAATGCACTACCCAGGTGCGCTGAGCGAGAAATGACAAGTGGCAGAGTCATTCAACGAGGTGGAGAGACAATGGAAGCTTCCAGAATCTTCTCCAATGACACTTGCCTCACTGAATTCGACCAGTAATGAGTAAGAGGCTCTCAGTCTCCAAGTGGAAGCAAGAACTGACAGACATAAGCCACAAGTCAAAACATAAGCTCACTCATCCTCTCTGCTTACATCTATATATGGATCCCTCATCCCAGAGATCCAGAGGCTGGAATTTTGTACTTTGCAGAGAATTGCTGTTGGTTTGAGATTGAGATTAGTACATTGGGTGATTTATGCTTTTTTGGAGGAGAGGAAGGGATTCCTTTGCTGGGAGGTAGATGCTAGATCGGGACTCACTTGGTTGTATCTCCTCTTGGACTTTCTTATCATATTAATAAAATTATTTGAGTTTCTCCTACATGCTGTGTATCAATGATGTTTTGTTATATTTGCATGTTTAGCTTAATCTGATCCTAAGCTTTTTATGAATGTAAATCTATATCTTCGTGTAGTTTCTCTCTTCTGTGATCTTGTAGGAATTCGGTGAAGCTGGGCCGGTAAGGGAGCAGGGAGCTGGGAGCTAGTGAAGAGAGGAGCGATTGGATCAACAAACTAGCGAAAGACACAGGTTAGTTACATCCTTCCTCTTCATTTACATTTCATAAAGAAGAATACTCAAGTAGTTTTCCTTGTTTGTTGCTAAGGCACTATCACACCTTAGAGTGGGATAGGGGCGTTCTGAATAGATACTTTTCCCAAAAACAAATTGGCGACTCCACTGGGGATCGTATCTAGTTAGTTTATTTGTGTTTCTATTGTTGTTCTTCTCATAAACTTAGGAGTGGCGAATCGAACTGCATTTGCCATTTACAAATGCAAAGTAGAGATCTGCTACTCTAGTCCATTCACTGGGCCTGTTTATGATCCGAACAGCTGATCCACAAATGCTCTAACTGCCCTTTGTGATAGCTCTTAGTCCTCCTTTAAATCATCCTTCTAATTGTACCTTATTGATAGCTTTTATCCGGCCAAAAACCATAGATTAAACTGCAAACCGTGACCCAGAACCCAGAGAAAATTCTCGTTTCTGCTTCAACGCAGGCTCTGTGAAGAGGTTCTGCATTTCAACGCAGGTCCCGAGAGGGCTACCTGCGCTGCAATTCAGTTTCTCTGTGCAACAGGTGCGCTGATCAGCCTTTGCCCTGTGCAGTTGTGGTTCTTTGCTTCATTTTGTTCAGTTTTATCTCTGATTTTTGCAGCGTGTTATTAGTGCGTGTACCTATCTGAAACCCCTTTTCTTTGCCTTAATTCCGCCTCAGTTGTATAAAAGAAACTGTATTTTTTTTTTGTATTTGTTACATCATTTGCAGTTTCCCATTACAAAAGTAAACTAGTCATACTGTCGCCCTTAGATCTAGACCTGTCGTAAGTGTCGTTTTGATCTTAGGAGTAAATTTGTTTGCTGTTGACAGTTGATTGCGCTTTTAATTTTGTCTTTTGGTTTGAATTTGTGAATTTCTAGTGTCAAAACAAGTGTTTACTTCAAAATCATAGAGTGTCGTAATCGTCTTTTTGATTTCAAAAAGAAACTTGTTTGTGTTTTCACTTGAAATCGAATTCAAATTTGTACAACAACTTTCTTTTTAGGCATCAATATTAAGAAAGTGAAAACAAATACATGCATTTGTGCATTTGCATAATGATAGTTTGTATGGTTTGATTTAGGAAAAGTGCATTTACAGTGTGCTCTATGCTCTTTGAGAAAAGATTGTGTCTTTCTTTTCCCCTTGTAGCTAGGATTTTCATTGTTGAAAAGAGATAAAAGCTTGCTTATCATCTTTAGACTGCATTTAGGAATTGTATCTACATCTCGTGGTGATCCAAAAAGGCAAACTTCTAAGAAATATCAACCTAAAATAAATTGAATGAACTTAACAACGCTTTGTAACTTAACGCACAACATAGAGGTCTAGGCTAGAGACATGTTCTGGCGTCGTAAAACCTGGTGACTGTCAGCCTCACTGATGGTTGGGTGATTCCTCCTGAGAGATGATAAGCGCCAGTACGGATTGTGCTCCCACGTACCGTCGAGTATATATTGGGAGACCCCTATAGGCATAAAACCTTTATCCATAGGAAGCCGTGTCGGCCGCCCTACTAATCGCAATGCACTGAACACAGCATTCGGGAAGATTGATCGCCCGTACCTTAAAAAGTATTCTGCAGTTTTGCGATTGGTTTGGCACACCCTCTACCTAGAACTCCAGAGTAGTCCCTCTCGTTCCTTTTCAGACTCCTTAACAGAAAAGGTCCATCTGAGCACTTGTCACTTCAGGCTCATTAAAAATCGAAGGAGACTAGAGTCATCTTTTGCTTTTTCTCGACTCTTTAAAATTGAAAAAGCAAGTTGTGTCCAGGCGTCGTTAAAATTTATTTTAAACGGAATATTCATATCCTTTTTCCTGCGTTGATATTTAGGTTGAGAAAATGGAGCCTACCAACCAAGGAATTCCCCTTGGTGGAAATCCTAGTCCCTTCTCCTCTTGGGGAGATGTTGGTGCGCCCAATATGGCCACATTGTTGCTTCCAGGACTGACAATTGGCTTGCCAGTCTGGCTCTTCTCAACCAATGTCATTCAGAACACCACTATTCCTGAACAGTCGAATCAGCAGTTAGACCAGTCCAGAGTTACCCACCAACCTTCTACCTCCTCTAATTCTTCCTCTCCTCCTTCCTCTTCGCTTGATGGGGCTGGCAAAGCCAAAAGTCAAGTTCCTAAGGAGAAGAAGGAAAAGAAGAAGAAAGAGAAGAAGAAGAAGGAGCCAAAAGCGACTAGGGGCAAACGAGTGTCGTCTAATGAAAATCTACACACTGCACTGACCAGGCCTAAATCGCCATGTGTCATTTGCAAGGGAGACCACTTTCACAGAGATTGTCCCTACATCCCTCGGATACTAAGGGACTGGTCTCCCCGTTTGCACAATCTGGTGGCGTCAACCTCTGATAGCCATGTTGAAACCACACCGTCAACTAGCGAAAGTGAAGTTCCAGGACAAAAATGGAGAGCTAGATCTTCTTGTAAATTGTGCGAAGGCAATCACGCCATCCACCGTTGTCCCTTCTTAGACGAAGCTAAAAGAGTTTTGGATGATCGTCCGGTTTCATCGTTACGACTCCCTCCTGGATATAAAAAAACTCTTGCCAAGTCCTTCGTTAGTTGAAAATCCAGCTGGCCTGCTCAAGTGGTCAGCTGAAGCGCCGGTCATTGAAGATGAACCAGCTGAATCCATACCCGACGAAAGTCAAAAGGTCAAGGCGGCAGTTGACCCGGTCTTGCCTTCAGAGGATTTATCTTCGAATGATACAGTCACTGAGGAGAATAAGGATGACACCATCCAAATTCTCTTCATCAACACAGACTTCGATGAACACGGGGGCAATCCACCCATTCCTTTATCACAGGAAGGAAGTTCGTCAGAGCGATACCCGGCCGTCTACTCGGTCCCACCTCCAAGCAACCTAGTTGTCTCCTTCGACTAGAATCAACTAGGCAGACCCCGTTTACCAGCGAGCATACCATTCAAAATTATCGTTCAAATATACAGAATGGTCATGGCTGGCACCATCATTGATGAGGGGGCATCTGTGAGTATCCTTTCCTCTAGTGCTTGGAAAGCGCTTGGTTCGCCATCGCTTTTGCCTGAGATGAGAAATCTGACAGGCTTTCATAAAGGAACCAGTCGACCTTTAGGGATCCTCCCCAATGTGCCCATAACATTGAAAGGGAAGACCGTTCAAATGAACGTGATGGTCATTCAAGGACCCTTGGATTATAACCTACTCCTTGGACGAGACTATATATATTGCATGGGAGCCATCGTCTCCTCACTCTTTAGAGTAAAGTGTTTTCCGCACGAAGGAAGAGTGGTCAAGCTCGTGGTCCAGCTTTCATTTCCCGGATCATGCATCGCAAATAGTCATATACCATCCCTAAATGGTCTCTTCACGCAAGAAATGTCTCAACCCATGGTCCGTCCTCTCGATGAGCGCGAGTAATTCGGAGGGATATGACTGGAACCCAGGGGGCATGCATCTTGGTCTGCTTCGGCAGGAAAACTTTGGGTATAGGGTAGGTTTCCGCGGGAGAATATGACTAGTCCGTACCCCACCCGTGATTGGAAGAGCGGTTGTTCTAGAATAAGATTCTTTTGTCAAAGTTATGTGAATCGGCGGGCGTCATCATTCACCTTTGTTTATCTTGGTAGACATCGCCGAAGAAGTGTTTTGTTTGAAAGATTAATAGAACAATCTTTGGTAACCTGAAAGAGGTAGGCCTTTCCTGATAGAACAAATGTTTTGTCTGCAAATTGAGGGGTAACCTTGAAATCGTACTTTATACCTGGGGGCATGTAAACCTTTTGGAGTGCAAGCAAGGGGCGGCTATTTATTTTTTAAATTTTTAGGACCTCTAACCCTTTAAACTCGTAGGAATAGTCGTTTCCGAACTTGCATAACGAAAGGATGCGGGGCATAGCTTTGTAAGGCACAAGCTCCATAAAAAATGGCATCTTGTATGACATTCTTATCATATGACTGGATTATCGAGCAGTTTTAGCACATAGTTCATGCTCGTTAAAAAATAAACATAAGATCGAGCAAGTGTTTCGACCCGCGTTTAAGCTCGTTAAAAAATGAACTATCCTCCGGTAAATAACCACCGTGAATGTAACATTATCAGCCATTAAAGCCTTGGTCGTGTTTGCACCGTCACCTCCACTTTTCCATTGGCCGATCATTCACCTCCATTTGATTGTTTACCCATTTTGAGGAATAGCTGGGAAGAGTGATTTCACTAGCCATCCTTGTGACACTGTCGTGCTTGGAAAATTCCAACCCTTACCTGGAATCAGCTGCTACCCATCTTATCACTCGTTCCTCAAAACACGAGTCTTCTTTAAGCTCTTTTCATCTGACTCGTAAATTATGAAAAGATTGCCGAGTTTTGGCCTTCCAGCTCGTTAAAGCGACCAGAAGTGCTATCCCTCCTCTAGATTTTAATCTTTTTGGACCTGAGGGATTATTGCACAAAAATATCGAGTGCTTGTTTTGTTCGGCTCGTTAAAACTATCGAAAATTCATCCCTTCTGTATTGTTTTATACTTTTTCGGACCCATGGGATTAGATGACGAAAAAGGACTTCCGGAGTTAACTTTACGTACCTTTTCAGACTCTCTAAAAATGAAAAGGACTGAGTTATCATTGTCGTTAGAATCGTTAAAAACATTAATAGCGACAAACTTGTCTTTAGACGAGAACGAGTTTCACTATCGCTAGGCTCGTTAAAACATAGCGATGGGTTTGCCCGAAGGGAAAATTATAGAACAAGCATATGTTATCCTCCTCAAGCTTGACAAAAATAAAGAGGTACTGGTCAGCAATGGCTGGGGAAAAATTGGGAAGAAACTCAAAGAACCTTTATTGGTAGCAAGTCGCTCTTGAACATGACACTTCCACTCCGTGCCTGAGTCGGGTTGGGTTGTTTCATTCACCGGTCACATCACCATGGTCTCACAATACCATCCACCTTTGGGGTAAATGCTACCAATCCATCATACAAGTGTCGCCGATATGTTCAAGAGAAGTCATCCAGAGAAGTCAACTGTGTCCCATCCACTACCATAAATTATACTTCATTCTTTCATGACCGCCACCCTGAACCATATATCATCAGATCGTTTTCACCTCCATCAAAATCATTTGCTCCATTCCATGTCACTGATGGGGGATACATTAAGGCCCTCCTTTGATGGATCGCTTCTTGTTGACATCAGCTCATTATCCAAGAAGTTGATCTAGGAACACCCCTTCAGTACTTTGAAGCTTGCATGCCTCAATGGCAAGTTTCTCACTTCCGGCGACAGGTATACATCAATGACCTTCGACCGAAAGATTTTGCGTGGTGTTCGACGCCAAGTCCTTTATTCACACCACATGAATTGTACTGCAGTACCTTGAGGGTCATTATCATTATCGGTGATTCCTCTCGCGCTTGTTAACAGTTTACATCATTGACTGGTAATCAAGCGATGTCTTTCCATGTTCGACTTCAAAACATTTCTCACATGCATTGACTTGTACTTAGAGTGAAGATCGGACGAGATTGAAGACCCCAGATCTAGTTTCATCCATCCGGGCTGCGATATATATTCAGGAAAAATAAAGACATTGAAATGTACAGCATTAAAGCACAGATAATCATCCTACTAAAAGGATGATGATTTCATCAAGATCATCAGTCTACCATCAGACGATTGTCTGTCTTATGTACATGAAAATGAATTTATAAAGCTGAGCATGGGAATGCCTACCTCAGCTAGATCATGAAAACAGTATGAAAAATAATGTATTGTGTTGTATCTTATTACAGGTCTCCTCCAAGCATTGAAAGAACTTCGGATCCTCCTAATAAAGCATTTCACCCGATAAACAGCCTCATACTTTAGGGGGCAACTGTTATAGACATTTTTGTGCCTTACAGATTTGAGCATGAAATGTCCATAATCCAAGGGATCCAAAGTCCCTAAAAGTGTTGTTCTTGCCCCTAAAGGAACAAGGTCAACCAATGACAGCTTCTCCCAGAAGTTCTCCACCAAAAACTACTCAGAACTAGTCAAATCAGGATCAATTCAGAAGCTCCACTAGCTGACTGCGTTGCAAAGCACCCAAATACACTGGCTAGGTGTGTTGCAACGCACTTGAATGCACTACCCAGGTGCGCTGAGCAGGAAATGACAAGTGGCAGAGTCATTCAACAAGGTGGAGAGACAATGGAAGCTTCCAGAATCTTCTCCAATGACACTTGCCTCACTGAATTCGACTAGTGATGAGTAAGAGGCTCTCAGTCTCCAAGTGGAAGCAAGAACTGACAGAGAGAAGCCACAAGTCAAAACATAAGCTGACTCATCCTCTCTGCTTACATCTATATATGGATCCCTCATCCCAGAGATCCAGAGGCTGGAATTTTGTACTTTGCAGAGAATTGTTGTTGGTTTGAGATTGAGATTAGTACATTGGGTGATTTATGCTTTGTTGGAGGAGAGGAAGGGATTCCTTTGCTGGGAGGTAGATACTGGATCGAGACTCACTTGGTTGTATATCCTCTTGGACTTTCTTATCATATCAATAAAATTATTTGAGTTTCTCCTACATGCTGTGTATCAATGATGTTTTGTTATATTTGCATGTTTAGCTTAATCTGATCCTAAGCTTTTTATGAATGTAAATCTATATCTTCGTGTAGTTTCTCTCTTCTGTGATCTTGCAGGAATTCGGTGAATCTGGGCCGGTAAGGGAGCAGGGAGCTGGGAGCTAGTGAAGAGAGGAGCAATTGGATCAACATACTAGCGAAAGACACAGGCTAGTTACATCCTTCCTGTTCATTTACATTTCATAAAGAAGAATACTCAAGTAGTTTTCCTTGTTTGTTGCTAAGGCATTATCACACCTTAGAGTGGGATAGGGGCGTTCTGAATAGATACTTTTCCCAACAACAGGTGGCCACAGTAGTACTAGGCTTCGCATCAATGACTTGATTCCCTTTTTCATTCCCCTTATTAGGTTCTAACTCAGAGTCAAGAAATGAGTCTGATTTAGAAGCCTTTAGTTCAACCACTCGTGACTTCTTAGCCTAACACTCACTTATGTTGTGAGTGGAGGTCTTATGGAACTCACACCATTTTCCTATGCCCTTCTCTACCATTATTTTGTTGTTCTTCGCTTGCATCTTTGGTGGGTTGTCATGGGTCACCCCACCTTGGATTTTTCATTTTCTCTATGGTTTGGGGGGCACATTTCTCTTTCTTTATATTCGTAGATCTAAAGTCTCGCTTCTTCTATTTAAACTTCTGCTCAATCTTGACAGCGTATCAGTATGTCATGCCAAATGAAGAGATGATGTAGGAGCATGCAACCAAAGAGAAAATTATTGCATTAAGTAGACATAGGGGGTCATGTATTTTAAGGAAGTTGGATTCCTAAGTGATGAATTAATGTAATATCTAGGATTTTCGGTTTTATAGAATAGGAATTAATTAGATAATGTGAGATGTTTTGTAAATGCTTTCAAATAAATGAGAACATGAGTGGTTAATAAAGACAAAAGAGTTAAAACTCAATTATAACTCTTAAGCAGTTTCATGATTCGAGGAACGAGAGAGAGTTTTTATGAATTAAATGAAGTTAGAAGTGGATATAGAGGATTTAGGAGTCAGATCAGTAGATTTATGAGGGGAACGAGAATTAGTTCAACAGAGCTTTCTGGTATAAATGTAAGCCTACGGGCAGAGTAGGGAGAAGAGGCTACTGATATTGAAGATTAGGCCTATGAGAGACACAGAGTCTCGGTGTAATCATTTGTTTATACTTAGATATACAGAGGTTTATTCTTGACTATGTAAGTGTGTGAAATGAGTCTTTCATGAATGAATTACTTATGAATTCATAGGTTCTATAACAGGGGTTGCATCCAGAGTTCTGAAGCACACGTAGAGGAGAAGAACAATTTAGAGGAATCATAATGGACTACTGAATCCACTTGAAGGATCAAGAAATGCTCTGAAGTGTTATCGAACAAAGGAGCATGTGAAGTTAAGCTGAGGAGAGAGTCCGTAGAAGAATAGTAGAAGGATGGGAGCCATTGAAGAAACCCGAAACCACAGAGAAAACCTTGAAGAAGTGGAATTAAATCATAAGTAAAGAGATGGGTGAGAAGTGAAGTATGCTTGCATAGTAGTCATTGGATCTTTAAGATCAACGGTCAGTATTAACTTCACATCGGTGAAACCATTGGAACAATATCAGAATGGGCTGAAGGGAGGTTACTGGTGAGCACCAGTATCTCAACAATAATTCTGCCACTCCTGGGCTACCTACTTTACTCTTATCAACCCAGTAGCTCGTAACAAACTTGGAAGTGTCAGTGTTGTATGCGCAAGTACTAGTTCTTAATGTAGGTTGTCACTTGGTCAACCAACACAAGGTCACTAGGAGCTCAAGCCAACTTATATGGATTCTAGAAGAAGCTCTATATGTGATGAAAGGAGAGAAAGATTACTCTACAGATGCTACTCTAACTGTAGAAAGGAGAGAGACTGAAATGTAAAGCAAACCTAGTAAACCTTAATTAACCAACTAATCCTACTTTTGCAGAAAGCACTATGAAAACCATGAAAGGAATGCCATTACCTACTCAAGGAAGTAAACAACATATGCCTGAGATATTTCTAGAAGTAAATAAGCAAAAAACATCTTTTTGGATTTTTATGTATTTTTATGTGAATTTGACATGCATATAATTTATTGTGTGTGAATGTGGCAGTAAATTGGTGGCGTTGGATGGTGGCTTTGGGACTTTAGAGGATGCAGGATAGTTTGGATGGGTCCTAAGAGGTCTCAGGTGGCCTTCTAGAGGCTTTCCCCAGACTTGTCCTTCAAAAGAAAGCCTGCAGGAAAATCTACAGGAGGACACAAGAAATCTATAGGAGGAAAACAGGGACACTACAGGAGGCCTACAAGAAGAGGCTGGGAGAAGTTTTCACTATTTTTAGGGTGTGAGAGTGGGTGGAAAATGTGGATGAAGGTTTGGATGAGGTGTTAGGGCACCTAGGGTCTACAAAGAATCACCAGGAGAGAGGATGATGATTGGGCTTTCTCAAGGAGAGAGGGAGAAGTTCTGTGGAAAATGCAGGAAACTAAGGTAGAATTGAGGTGAGGTATGGGCAACCTGTAGGGCATGGATCAGATGGAGGATGTGATGGATGATAAGCTGGTATACTACAATAATAGATCTGCTACAGAGGAATTGATAGTCAACCAATAAGATCCAACAAGCAATGAAATGAGTGCATCTAGAAAAATAGAGTTTTGCGTCAAACTAGTCTAAACAATGATCTATGAAAGGAAATGCTGAGAAATGCTGCAAGAAAGGAAAGCATGAAAGAATAATATTGCCAATAAAGAAGTGAGCATGATGAAGAAGATATGAAGCAAAGACAATCTGGACTATTAACCTACTAAAAGCTGCAAACACTAGAAGTATTATGAATAAGGAAAATCTGTGTTTTTGGGGCAGCAAGAGGGTCTTTGCCTCAAATCATGGTTCCAAAGGGAGGAAGAGAGGCCAAGGCAGTACTACTAGCCTTTTTAATCTTCTTTCTATCACTGCCTACCCTGCTACAGAAAGCACAAATGGAAGCAAACTACTAAATCATCAAAAGAAACCTATTCTTAACCATCAAAGAAATACATTTAACAACAACATGATATAGAAACTGAAATACAACATACAAATACAAGTAAAGAGGAGCATGGCTGCTTGGATTGGGCCCTAACCCAAGAGACTCAATCCTCTGAGCTAACTCAATGCTAGCACAAAAATGATTCCATCTTTATTATCAAAACAATGACAAGATTACATGAAACTGTCTCAAAAATAATGAGCTCGAAGTTGGAGCAGAGTTTACATAAGAAAAAAACCAACAAAAATACAACCCTAGTGAGGCCCTAGGCCTCTCTACTTATGAGAATGAAGCTACCAATAGATTCCTTAAAATCAGGGAGGCTTGGCTCCCAAAACTCGAGATAATCATCAGTCATCCTCCACTTGCTCAGCTACCTTCTAGTGCATGATTTGGCAGCTTCTACTCCAAGCTGAATGAAGGGGAATTCGAAGTGAGGAATAATAAATGAGGGTGATTCCCTCCTATAAGTCCTCTCCTTTGTCCACTTCAAGTTATAGCTACCCTTTATCCACTGGATCCTTCCTTTTGACTTCAAAATTCATCAATTATCTGCATTAAACACATGTTAGACCACATGGCATCATAACTAACTAAACTCACTCCATAAGCTTAAATATAATTAAAAAATCATACAATAAGGTAAGAGAATGGTTGATTTGACTAGGTTAGGAGGTAAAATGAGCCCATATAATTACCTATTTATGAGGCTCATCATCACCCCCCTATTGAAGGTGTTGCTCATCCTATGAGCAACTTAGTCAATCTCATCATCTTTTATGGCCCTGGTGGCCTCCCTATCATCCCAAGCTTCGGATGTGGTCTCCTCTTCCTTGTCATAGAATCAAGCCTTCCTTTCTATCTCTTCTCACTGCTCCTCTTCTTCTTCTTCTCTTTTGCCTTCCAGCATGCCTAACAGCAGTGGAGGACTCACTTTGAGGCCAATTCAGTTGACCTTCAGCCTCTACATGGAGCGCTTGTACAGTGGCACTCTCCTTAATGCCTCCTTCATCCTCATGGGGAAATGATATTCCCTGATCTGCAGACTATATGGTAAGGTGTTCCATCTCCTCATGCATGCATGCACATAGTCATCCCCATGTAGCCTTTGCATATGCTCAAAGTGTGCAATGGCTTGTGCCTGATCACTTATATATCTAGGGGCAATCTAATTATTATTGGCAAGAAGGTTGTGTGTGCTGAGGACTGCCACGGGATATGATGGCTCAACTCTTATCATTAATGTCTCATTATGCTCTCTTATCATCAATCTTCTTATTTATTCTGCCCTCAACTCTTCATGGTTCATCCATGAGGCCATCGCCATTAGTTGCAAGTCCCCTAGCCTGGCATTGGGGTCCCACACATTCATGTCTGTGTGGGACATGTTGTGTAGGTAGAATTCTGCCATCTTTGCCTTATCCTCTGATGTGAATTGGTCACGCTGATCCATAAACTGCCTGTAATCTTGGAAAGGCATTGTTCCTCTTTGTGCCAATGTCTTTATCTGAAATTGTAGCCATTGGTCCTTCAGATATAGGCCATAGGATTTTGCTGGTGTTCTACATTGCAATGCCTCCATGGATAAGCTGGCCATGCATGCCAGTTGGGTCTCTTTCTCTTGCAGCTACCTCCTTAGCAATTCATTTTTAGTTTCAAGGTGGCTTCTTGTAATTACTTCCCTGTGTCTAATAGCACTAAACTCTCTACCCATTTCTCTGAGTTTGTTTTCCATATGGCCAATATCCTCAACTCCTTTGGATTTGTCTATTTGCATCCACCTATGTGTCCTTATTCTCTCTTTCTCTAATTCAAAAAATAGTGGAATTGCAAATTTTTGTGGAATTATCCTTCCTCCCTCAAGTAGATTGTAGTAGGAGGCAAGACTAGGCTCGGGTCAGGTTCTTGTAGCTCTGTTTCTTCCTCCTTTACTGGTGGCTATCCTTCCATCCATTCCTCAAGCTTTTTGGTCTCTTATTGTTTTGACAGTATCTCCTGTAGAACTGTCTGAGCCTCCTGTAGGACTGTTTTTGGGTCCTGTGGTTCTATATTTTCTTTCCATGTGGGAGATCTAGGAGTCCCCCTTTCATATGTGATAGGTGCCTTGGAAGGAGATTCTTTTCCTTGGGTAGAGGGTGAATCTTCAATTATAATTGGCACTTTTGAAGAGGGTTGAGGTTTGCCTGTTTTGATTCTTGTGCTCTTCCTAGCCCTGAAATACATGGAGGTTTGACTTTTCCTCTTTTGTTTTGGCTTGATTGGTGTACTGAGGGTAGTGAGGGTAGCTATTGCCTCCCTTTACAGAGTTTGAGGGGACCCTTCTCCTTGTTCTTCCTTTTCTACCACTTTTTCTCCTCCTTCTGTCTCTTTTTCTGTATCTCTTTGCTATGTTTCTTCATGTTCTATTTCTTCATCTTTCTCCTCCTCTATCTTAGTTTCTTCCTCCTTCCTTCCTTGTTTTGCTAAGTCACCAGTGGCTTCACCTTCTCCGCCTTGCTACTCTTCCTCCTCACTACTAGTAGGAGTGATATCATAGGTTAAGGCCTTTATGTCATCCTCAGCTGTCATGTTTCAGAAGACGTCCTATGCTATAGGGAGTGTAAATGTATGAAGGGATTCTTCCACTAGGATTTTGATTAACCCATGGTGAGCTAGCTACTCTAAATTCCCTGCTTGAACTTTAGCACTGGAGTCAATGAGAGACTATAGGAGGAAGTAGGGGATGCTAAGCTTGTGAGGGGCTGGAGTGTCCATGCCATACCTTAATCCATGAAGGATTCTAAAGTGATAACCATAGACAATGTCGTACCTCCCCTCATAGGAAATGTATTTGATTATTTGGTAGCTAACCTCATCCAAAGAATATGGTATGTTAGCCATTCTAATGCCATTTTTATCCTCTACAGGGGTTTCATTGTTTTGGAAAAAGTTTTTCTTGGCAGCCTGGCCAATTGGTTTCTCATCCTTACTCCAAGGGAACCCAAGAGGGAGGGTTGTGACTCTATTGATAAATTCAGGGGTTATCTCCATGGAAAGACCTCTAAAGGTGAAAGTGGCATGTGTTCTTGAGTAAGGGACCAAAGAGTGGGCAAATTCTTGGGCAATCTGCTCGTCAAACCCTCAGAATTTCTAAAAAATGTTCATCCAATTTGCCCTTGTGAAGATGTCCACCACTTGTGGATGTGCATTGAGCCTGGTGGTGTTGGTTGGCTCCTTTCTCATAAATCCTCTTGTAATTTTTTTTATATTCTATTTATATTCGAGAAAAACAGAGAGACAGAGGAGACTGTGCTTTTTCTTTTTAAAAAAATAAGCAGAATTTTTTTATGTATTTCCTCCTCCTAAAGGCTTTATTCCATCCTCAAATTAAAACCACTGCTTTCATATATTGATATTCAATGGGGCCATGCATGGAACCTACCTCCTCAGACCAAAAATCGTGCTAGAACTCGTATTTTCTCCCTTCAAAACAAGTCACTACCCCTCCTGTAGAAGCTTGTTGTCCCTCCTATAGAATTCTTGTAGGTGCTCCTGTAGAACCTGTAAGCACTCCTGTACAGAATGACCAGAGCAGGAATATGGGAGAGATCGATGGAGGACAATGCTTACAAGGCTATGGGGGCACAAGGAGACTGTTGTAGTTGAGTTATGAGGAGAGAATGAATGAAAAGGTGGTGAGAGTGCTCGGGGAGGAGTACTCATTACCCTTTATGGATATTTCCAGTGATGGGGGGTGAGCTGGAAAAGTATACGTTGGCTATATTCAGACTATTAGTCCCCACCTACCTTGTCATCATGGCCCCTCCTTGTAATCATCCATCATGATTGCATCAGAGTTCACACTTCCTCCACTACTTGTCCTTGACATCTTCCTTGAGTTGATTGTGCGCACATGTGGGTGACATCCTGGATGAGTGGAGTTTAACTAGATGAAGGTTGCCAAGTTAACTGGCCACCTTTCCCTCATTCAACCTCAACCATATCGTTTCCTTTGCATGACACCTAATTACACAAATGAAAACAGAGAAGCGGGTTAATTACTTACTTGTGATCCGAACGTATTTGCTGTGAGGTGTTGTGGCTCTCTCTCTGTTTCATGCCTTGATTTCTTTTGATGCATGTTGTCTACTTGCTGATGTGTGGCTATGTCTTGTGTAGGTTCTTCTCTAGCTGGGCCTGAGCATCAGGTGCCTTCTCAAACTTCATGTGTGCATTACCCTGCTGCTGGTGCTAGGTTTGGATGGGATCAACTGCTATAGGAATTCCTAGAGGAACTCTTGTAGCTCCTTCTCCCCTTGAAACTTTAGCTTCTTTCTGTGCTTGGAGCTTCGAGGAGGATGCTAGAGATGTAGATAGAGATGGAGAGGTAATAGGTAAGGTTCAAGTGAGGTGGATGGTGTTGCTTCCTCTCTTTTCTTATGTTTTTTTCTCTTTTCTTGAAAAATTGTTTTTTCTGTGTTTTTCTTGGACAGGAAGAAGAATGATTCTTGGGGTTGTGATGTAGGCTTGTAAATGATGGCAAGGAGGTTTGAAGACTATAAGAGGTTTTATAGGTTATTCCCGAAGCTTCCCTGTCCCTCAAACTGCCTTTCAATTCATTTCTGGCTCTCTGTAATTCCTACAGGAGCCTCCTCTAGAAAACACAAAGCCTCCTGTAGAAAACACAACTTTTGAAAAGGAAGCATAGTTGGGTGAAAGAAATGCCAGAAATGACAGAGAAAAGTGTGGAGAAGATAGGATAGGTACTGCTGTGGATGTCAGGGTTCCCTTGGCACCTTATCCTGCTTCCTGTAGTCCTCCTGCAACCTGCAATGCAAATGAAAATTCACTTCCTTTTTCCTTTTTTTTTTTGAAAACAATAAGGGCACCTCAGGGAGGTTTTCACCCTAATTGCTTGCCCTAGGCACCTCCAAGGGAGGTTTTCACCGAGGGATCTTATTTTTCTCTCTTTTTTTTTAGATCATCGGGCCCTCTCAGAAGAGGTTTTCAACCCAATGATGGGACTCAAATGCCTCATGGAGGTTTTCACTTGAGTCCTTATTTTTTATTTCTCCTTTTCTTTTTCTTTAGCGAGTGGGTGAAGTGGAAGCTAAGACATGCTCCACTACCATCACTGTCTTATTCAAATCTTCAATGATCTCTCGCTTGGAGAGGGGTTTCTTATAGACTTTCAACCGATGTTCATTGACAAGCATGGGGATGGCTTCATCATCAATGGTTCTTATCAGAACTAAACCATTGTCATTGCATTTCTCCACAGTGTAGGGTCCCAGCCATCTTGTCCTAAGCTTTCCTTTGAAATCTTTGTATCTTGAATCATAGAGTAGTGCCTAATCTTCCTCTTAGAATTTCTTCTCCTTGATATTTTTGTCATTCCATATCTTTCTCTAAAGCTGAACTACCTTTGTATGGAGAAGGGCCTGCAATTTGTGTTCATCCAATCCATTGAGCTGAAGTAGTCTTTATTTTTGTGCATGGCTAAGTTCTAGGTCTAGCTGAGCTACCATCTTTAGGGTATTGAATTCAAATTCTATTTACAGCAAAGCTTTCTTCCCATAGACCAGCTCATAGGGTGTGAACCCTGTGGTGGTCTTC
This sequence comes from Pinus tabuliformis, assembly GCA_031772625.1. Lineage (NCBI taxonomy): Eukaryota > Viridiplantae > Streptophyta > Pinopsida > Pinales > Pinaceae > Pinus > Pinus tabuliformis. The sequence continues at coordinate 722,248,561 of CM062808.1, read as the reverse complement.
CATGTTGTGTTGTAGGCCCAAGTGGCCTCAACTAATCTATCCACCTAGTCTTTTCTGCTACTGCTCACTACCTTGGTCAGGATCCCTTCCAATGCTCTATTAGTGACCTCCACCTACCCATTGGCTTGTGGATGGTAAGGGGTCGAAGTCCTGTGCTTGATTCTATGATGTGTGAGCAGGGCTTTAATCAAATTGGAAGTGAACTGACTACCTTGATCTGTGACCAACTCTCTTGGATACCCGAACTTGTAGAATATGTTTTCTCTCAAAAAATCAACTGTTTTTTCCTTTATCACTGCTTTGATTGCTTTTGTCTCTGCCCACTTTGTCAGGTAATAAGTTCACACAATGATATATTGTTTCTGCTTTGAAGGAGGGTTGATAGGACCCACAAAGTCCATGCCCCACTTCTCAAATGGCTCAAAGGTCAGTTGAAGTTGCATGGGCATCTCATCCTTTGGAGTAGGTTTCCCCATCCTCTGAAACTGATCACACTGGCTGGTATATATCCTCACATCTTGATGAAGAGTGGGCCAGTAGTAGCCTGATTGCAATATCTTTAAGGCAGTTCTTTTTGCTACAAAATGACCTCCACAAGGCCTGTCATGATAGGTCAGCAGGATGTTAAGGACTTCCTCCTCCTTGACACATCTTCTTAAGATCTGATCTAGGCCAAGTTTGAAGAGATTGCCCCCAATCCAGGTGAAAGGAGCACTTCTTCTTACGATCTTGCTCTTCTCTTTTGAGGACAGGTGTGGTGGAAGCTATGCCGAAACCAAGTAGTTTGCTATATCAGCAAGCCATGGGGAGAGTATTGAGATAGCAAACAGGTGTTCATCTGGCATTTGGTCATCCACCATTCCTTCTTCACCTGTAGGAAAATTTACTCTAGAAAAAAAGTCAGCAACAACATTTTCTTGACCAGGCTTATCAATAATGGTTGAATCAAACTGATGTAGTAAAAGCAACCATCTAATAATGCGAGCATTTACATCTGGTTTGTTCATTAAAAATATAATTGCAGCATGATCAGTGTGCACAAAGGTTTGATAGCCTGTGATATAATTTCTGAATTTGTTTAAGGAATGCATGATAGCTAGGAGTTCCTTCTGGGTCACAGTATAGTTTAACTCTACATTTGACAAGTTTTTGCTTATATAGTATATGGCATAAGGTAACTTTTCATCAATTTGTCCTACGGATGCTCCTATTGCTTTTTTCGAGGCATCTGTGTGAATGTGGAAAGGTAGGGCCTAGTTTGGGCCTCTCAGAATTGGGGTAGTCACGAGTCTGCCCTTCAAGGTATCTAGGGCTTCTTGACAGTTTTTGGCCCATATGAACTCAACATATTTGCCTAAGAGGCAAAACAAAGGAGAGGCTAGCTTGCTGAAATCTTTAATGAATCTGCTGTAATACCAAGCTAAGCATAGGAAACTTCTGACATCTCTCACCTTTTGAGGAGGTGGGACCCTTTGGATGATGCCAATTTTGTTGGAGTCCACCTGCAGTCCTTGCTGAGATATTGCATGACCTAGCACGGTCCCTTCAGTCATCAAGAATTCACATTTTTTGGGACTGAGGGACAGGTTCATCTCAATATACTTATCCAAAAATTTTCCTAAGTTAGACAAAGCTTCGTGAAAGTCAGAACCATAAGGAGTAAAATCATCCATGTATATTTCTACTGCATCATGAACTAGTTCAGAAAATATACTCAATACTGCTCTTTGGAAAGTGGCTGGAGCATTGCACAAGCCAAAAGGAAGGACTAGGTATGAAAAGGTATTCCAAGGACAAGTGAAAGTGGTCTTATCTTGGTCTTCGAGGCTGATTTGAATCTAATTGTACCCACTAAACCCATCTAGGAAAGAGAAAAAAAAAATTCCCTGCCAGACCATTTAACACTTGATCTATGAAAGGTAAAGGGAAATGGTCCTTTTTACTAGCTTTGTTCAATTCCTGATAGTTGACATAGATTCTCCACTTACCATTTTTCTTGGGCACTATCACCAAAGGAGAGACCCATTCATTGTCAAAGATAGGATAGATGAATCCTACATCAAGCAATTTCTATAGTTCTTCCTTAACAATATCTTTAAGTGCATTATTCATCCTCCTTTAAGGTTTCCTGACTGGCTTGCAATCCTCCTTGATGTATATATGATGAGTGCATACTGAAGGGTGCACTCCCTTCATCTCCTTATAACTCCAGGCAAAGGCATCTAGGTGTTTTCTCAGTAGGCTACACAGTTCCTTCTCCTGGGAAGTGGATAGGGATGGATTGATTTTCAAGGTTCTTTTTGGGCCAAACTCTATATTCTTAACATGAAGAGGAGAGGAGTCGGCTGCATAGAGATTAGCTGATAGGTTGTTTTGAATTTCTCTTACTATGTCCTCTAATGGTGATACACTGGGAGGTGGATTCTGAATCAGATTTTCAATAATATCATCCTCATCTTGTGGTTTTCCCCCCATGGTGATTTCTAATGCACAAAGTGGTGCAAAATAGACTTCATCCTCATCTTCCTCCTCCAACCAGAGAGGTAGAACATGTTCTAGCAAGGGTTGGGCAAGAGGATATAGGATTAACTGTTTGGACATGTGCCTGTTCTTTACGGTCATGTTCCCAGCTTGACAGCTGATGTAGGCATTGGCAGTAGCGAACTGGGGTCTTCCCAGAATGAGAGGATACCCAATGAGCTTTTCCTTTTGCTGGAGAACTAGGAAATTAGCAGAGTACTCCCAAGAATCAATGGATACCATCACATCTTCCACAATCCCCTCAGGTGTCACGGTGGAGCGGTCTCCAAGCTATAGCACAGTCGTGGTCTTCCTCAGGGAGCCCTGGAGATTGAGTTTGAGCATTGTGTCCTTTGTCATCACATTAATGGCAACTCCCAGATCAATCAAGGTGTGTGGGATCATGGTGCCACTGATGTGGACATCAACTACTAGGCTTCCAAGATCCAGATATTTTAGACAGATTACCTGCCCTAGCATTAGGTCGGACAGATGCCCTATGACATTGATGGTTGGGGCATCTCTCTTTCGCCTTCTTGGATGCCTAAAGAACTTCTCTTTAATCAACCTATTGTAGATAGGCACATCTTTTATGGCTTGTAGAAGTGGTATCCTCACACATAAATGTTTGAATTCTCCCAGGAGTTTAGTTTCTTCTGGGGTAAGCTGGACTGTCATGGATAGTCTCTCAGGAAAGGGTGGATTTGCTTTAGGTTCACTTGCCTCCTTATCTTCCTCAACCTCACTGGGTGGAGGTTGGCTATCTGGGAGAAATTTCCTAGATTGCAAGTTAATTTCCTGAATCTCCATAACGTAAGTGGGGCATGATGGTTCCCCACTATACACTTGCTAAGCTTGTCTGTTGTTCAGGTTTGGATTTGGTTGGGCAAGAATTTGGGGTTTCCATGGTGGAGCAGGAGGTAACGATTGTGGTTGGGTAGGTGGTGCAGGAAAAAGAGCGGGAGGAGAGTTGTATTGGGGCCTCCACCCCTTATGAGATGCATTCCACTAAGGCTGCGACTGAGCGTAGGATTGAAATGAATGGGTGGTTGGTTGGGCATGATATTGAGATGTGAAGGACCAAGGAGGAGGTGTGGACTAGGAAGGATGAGTGGGGGGTCCAAAGAAGGTATGGAAGTGACTTGGTTGGGGTTGTAGTATGCCTGAGATGTCCTTTGCATCCCCTGCTGGTATAGTCTAAGTCCATGCAGCCTCCTTTGGTTTATGTAATAGAGTTGTTCAGTGACTCCCTCAGCCCCTTGATATACAACTTTAAGTCTGGGCAAGGAAGGGCACTTATCTATAGAATGATTCTCCTCATAGACTAAACAAACCTCTATAGAGTTCAACGAGCATTCATTCCTACGATGCCTCCTAGTGCATCTAGGGCAAAAAATGGCCAAATCCCTTTCTGCTTCCTTTTTTTTCCTTTTTATGTGTAAGGTATCCATTTGTATGGCAAGAGTCTACAACATCTCTCTTGAAATCTTCCAGCATGTTTCCAATTTCTCCTTTAATGGATGAGTTAGAGGAAAAGGTACTAGCTATGGGTTGACTCCCCCTACCTTTCTTTCTGGCTGCTCTAGAATGGTTTCTAAAAATTGTCTTTATGTTCTCATAGGATAATTGGTATATGTCTCCCCCAACGAGTAGATGGAGGGTGTCTAAAAGATCTTCCTAAATTCCTCTGAGCAGGACCAAATTCAGAGACTCAGGATCAAGTGTACACCTAGCCCTTTTGTAGCTAAGCTGGAACCTCTCTTCATAGTCTTCCAAGGACTCATCACTTCCTATAGTCATTCAAAAAATCTCTTCTTTAGCATCTTTTGACCTACAATAGTCTCGATACCTGTTGTTAAAGGCTTGCTGCATCTAAGCCCAAGTTGTGATGCTATTGCCAGGTAATCCCATGAACCAACGTAGTGTTGCATCCTTGAGAGTAGAAGGGAATAATTTCAACTTTTGCTCATCTTCTACATAGTCATAGGTTCAACAAATAACAACAAACTCAAACAAAAAGGTGTCAGGATCTTCTATAGTCATACCATGGAAATGAGGTAGGGTGGAAGGGCTTATATTCTTCATTTTGGTGTCCCCATTGGTCTCCCGTATGGGAAAGGTACCCTCTATTCTCTCTCCATTCCCCCTAGCATTTCTATTTTCAGACATTGGCTCCAAAGGAATGTTTTCTTCTTCTTCTTCCCCTATAGGTTATTCATATATGTCTGGATGTTCACCTAAGGGTTCTTCTTGATTGCAGCCATGGAAGAAGAGAGAAGGTTGGCTGTGTGAAGCAGTGGGGGTGTTGGGAAAATTTTTTCTTGAGTTATCTATATTATTACGAGGCATGAAAGGAAATATTTTTGGTTGGTTTTTGTTTCTATTTCCCCACACTGATAGTACCTGCATAAACTGAAATTGATTGAACAAAACAAATTGCAACTAACTGAAATGAACTTGCTGAAATGAAATTTGCGGAATTGAAAGGAAAGCAAGGAAATGCAGTATTGAAAGAAAATAAATGACTAGTCTACTTTTGCTGAAATGAAATTTGTAGAATTGAAAAGGAAAGCAAGGAAATGCGGAACTTGAAAGAAGAGAAATGGCTAGTCTACTTTTGATGAAATAAACTATTAGCAGAATGTTGCAAGACGAAATAGAAGAAAGAAGTAATCATAGAATACACTGACGCTTCCCTACCAGTGGAGCCAAAAATATGGTGGGCACCAGTATTGCAGCAATAATGCTGCAACTCTTGGGCTACCTACTTTACTCTTATCAACCCGGTAGTTCATAACAAACTTCGAAGCGTCGGTGTTTTATGCACAAGTACTAGTTCTTACTGCAGGTTGTCACTTGGTCAGTCGGTGCAAGATCACTAGGAGCTCAAGCCAACTTCTATGGATTCCAGAAGAAGCTCTATATGTGATGAAAGGAGATAAAGATAACTCTACAAATGCTACTCTAACTGCAGAAAGGAGAAAGATTGAAATCTAAAGCAAACCTAGTAAACCTTAATTAACCAACTAATTCTACTTTTGCAGAAAGCATTATGAAAACCATGAAAGGAATGCCACTACCTACTCGAAGAAGTTAACAACATCTGCCTAAGCTATTTCTGGAAGTAAATAAGCAAAAAACATATTTTTGGATTTTTATGTGAATTTGACATGCATATAATTTATTGTGTGTGAATGTGGCAGTGAATAGGTGGCGTTAGAGGGTGGCTTTGGGACTTGGGAGGATGTAGGACAGTGTGGATGGGTCCTAGGAGGTCTCAGGTGGCCTTCTGGAGGCTTTTCCCACACTTGGCCTTCAAATGAAAGCCTACAGGAAAATCTACAAAAGGACACAAGAAATCTATAGGAGGAAAATAGGGCCACTACAGGAGGCCTACAAGAGGAGGCCGAGAGACGTTTTCACTATTTTGAGGGCATGAGAGTTTGTGAAAAGGTGGATGAAGGTTGAAATGAGGTGCTAGGGCACCTAGGGTCTACCAAGAATCACCAGGAGAGAGGAAGATGATTGAGTTTGCTCAAGGAGAGAGGGAGAAGTTCTAAGAAAATGCAGGAAACTAAGGCAGAATTGAGGTGAGTTTTGGGCAACTGTAGGGCACGGATCAAATGGAGGATGTGATGGTTGATAATCCGTTCTACTGTAAGGAGAGATATGCTGCAAAGGAACTAACAGTCAACCAACAAGATCCAACAAGCAATGAAATGAGTGCATCTAGAAAAACAGAGTTTTGCATCAAACTAGTCTAAACTATGATCTACGAAAGGAAATGTTGAGAAATGCTACAAGAAAGGAAAGCATGAAAGAAGGCTATTTCCAATAAATAAGTGATTGTGATGAAGAATATCTGAAGCAAAGAAAAGCTGGACTATTAACCTACTAAAAGTTGCAAACACTAGAAGTCCTATGAATGAGGAAAACCCGTGTTTTGGGGGCAGCAAGAGAGTATTAGCCTCAAATAATGGTCCCAAATGGAGGAAGAGAGGCCAAGGCACTATTTCTAGCCTTTTGAATCTTCTTTTTATCACTGCCTACCCTGCTACAGAAAGCACAAATGGAAGCAAACTATTGAATCATCAAAAGCAACCTATTCTTAACCATCAAAGAAATACATTTAACAGCAACCTGATATACAAACTAAAATACAACATACAAATACAAGTAAAGAGGAGCTTGGCTTCTTGTATTGGGCCCTCACCCAAGAGCTTCAGCCCTCTGAGGTAACTCAATGCTAGCTCAAAAAGGATTCCATCTTTATTATCAAAACAATGACAAGATTACATGAAAATGTCTCAAAAATAATGAGCTCGAAGTTGGAGCAGAGTTTACATAAGAAAAAATCGAACAAAAATCCAACCCTAGTGAGGCCCTAGGCCTCTCTACTTATACGAATGAAGCTACCAGCAACTTCCTTAAAATCAGGGAGGCTTGGCTCCCAAAAGTCGAGATAATCATCAATCATCTTCCACTTGCTCGACTGCCTTCTAGTGAATGATTTGGCTGCTTCTACTCCGAGTTGAATGAAGGGGAATTCGAAGTGAGGAGTAATAACTGAGGGGGATTCCCTCTTATAAGTCCTATCCTTTATCCACTTCGAGTTATTGCTTCCCCTTGTCCACTGGATCCTTCCCTTTGACTTCAAAATTCATTAATAATCTACGTTAAACACATGTTAGACCACATGGCATCATAACTAACTCAACTCACTCCATAAGCATAAATATAATCAGAAAATCATACAATAAGCTAAGAGAATGGTTGATTTGACTAGGTTAGGAGATAAAATGAGCCCATATAATTACCCATTTATGAGGCTCATCAGTTGTGATAGTGATTTGTGATTGAACATGGACTATTGGATCGGAGTCGGGATCAACCGTTGTGATCTAATCGTTGATCGCTGATCACAGAGATCAAAGCAAAGGATAGTGGATATGTCGATACACCGATAGTGATAAAATGCCGATCGGTGATAGGAGATTAGAGCGATCACTTATCGGAGTTTGGAGGAGTAAGTGCCGAATGGGAAGCGAAAGAAACAAACCCAATGAATTTATAGTGGCGGGTGTATAATCTTTGAAGTCCAAACAAAGGGTTCAAAGCAGGGTTTCCTGTGTATCTCCCATGTATTCCCTGTATTGTGTTAAAGTGGTGTGCAGGTCATTTAAGGCTTAAGTGTTATTTAAACACTTTCGATAGTCGCATATCGGTGGTAGAAGGGTTGATGAGGCATGTATGTGTTAATGATCTGTAGAGGAGCGATACCCGATTGTGATAAAGGTAACCTCGGGATTTGTGCAGAGGCCATACCAAAGTGGAAAAGGTGTGTTTCTGTATATTTCCTTTGTAAATGAATTATAAAAGGTTAAGCATAGGATGGAAGGTTTTATGTGATAAAGATATATTAACCAAGGTTTAAAGAGGGGAAATGTCATATATGTGCGGGTTAAGGGATAATGAAGGTTGTGAGGAGGTTTAAAGTCCCAATAGAAGGTTGAAGCGGGGTGATTGAGATCTGATATAAAGGAACTGATGAATAGGGCCTTAACCATTAGAGGTTGAAGATTTTGACTCCTTAGAGAGTTAAATACTTGGGACAAGTGTGAGTAGGAATTTTACATGCGTGCCATGGGTGTAAGTGGGGGTAACCCTGCATTGTTTGGTATTAGAGTAGAATTGTAATCAGAGTGGAAAAATATTTCCTATGAAAAGGAGTTTGCACAAAGAAGAAGGTAATCTGCATAAGTTAATGGATGAATGATAGAGGCTACAACAGAAGATTGTACGGGAACTTTTGGAGTTCTTGGGTGATTGTAGTAGTTCCAACAAAGGCTTGGAGTAGAATGGAACAGAGGATTCCTTGAATAAAAATGAGATCAAGATTGCTTAGTACAAGTTCTGAAGGAAAGAACACTTGGAGACCAAACATAGGAAAATCCATTCAAAGTATAGAAGAATGGGAGAATAAGATCATACATAGATCTTAGAGGTAAGATAGTGTGTTTTGTTTCAAATTTAAATTGAAGATTGTGGTTGCAGATGAAACACCTCAGCAAAGGACAACAAGAGAAGCTGTGAGAGGAGAAATAGATGTGTTCTTGGAGACAGAGTAAGGAAAACACTCTGAAGAAAAAGTGGCAGTGAACCTAAAAAATCCAACAAGAGATTGGATAGAGAGGACAACTGAAGTTTTCTCAAGAGAGAGTGAGAGATTGCAGAAGCTTAGAAAGAGCAAAGGTGTTGCTCAAGAGGAGGTTCTAGACAGAGGACCTGTGCTTACCAAAAGACTGAGTGATGAGAGCTTAGTGAACTAAGATTGCAGCGAGGAGGACTAGTTGTTGCAAAGGCTTATTGCAGATGCGTGAGGAGCTCATGAAGGAAGAGGAGAAGAAGATGACTATTGATAGTCATAGCAAAGGTTTAGAGAGAAGCCACAACAAAATATATGAGAAGAAGAATGCCAAAGCAGATGGCAACAGACTGAGTCAAGAGGAGATTGACAAGGAGTTGGTTGAGATAAGAAAAGAACTTGATGTGTTCACAATGCGGCTAGAAGAAAACCAGAGACAAGGTTGGGTATTAAGGAAGAATCCAGTGGAATGGCACGAGATGCAGAGAAGGCTACAACAAAATAAAGTAAAGTGGCTAAGGGAAAAACTCAAGGAAGTTGAGTTACAAATGGAAGAGTCCATTTGTGAACCAGAACAGGGAGAAATTCTGGGAGAAAGGGAAGATGAAGACTTGAAGACTGAAACTTCAAGTGAGGCCAAAGGGTCACATGGTTTCAAATCTGACAATTTGTGTATGTTTGTAGGTGAAACATGTAAAGAAAGACAATTTGTTGATATTGTCATAATGGAGAAAGAAGAAAAACAAAATCTAAATTTTGTTCTGGAAGAAGATGAGATAGATAGGTCTCATATATAGTTGGGGAAAGATATCAAGCAACCAAGTGAAGGGATTGAAGAGATTGAAGAGGAGACCACCGAAGAATTTCTTAGTCATAAAGAGAACTTGGAACAACAAGGAGATATGATGGCTGAAGCATCCAGTGAGACCATAGGGTCTTATGTTTTTAAAACTGATAGTTTGTGTATGATGGTAGGTATTGCAGGAGAAAAGAAACCTATTGAAGATATCTTCAGAGTAGATGAAGATTTAGAAGTAAAAGGTGACAAAGAAAACTTCTCAAAAGAAGAAGAATTTGACTGCATACAGAAGAAAAAGTCTATGGATGAGTCTAAAGAAGCTGTCATAGAGATGAAGAATCGAGATCTTATTCTAATGAAGAATGAAGGAATACTGTCTCAAAAAGGTAATAAAATGAGTTTGATTAATGTTATTGATGAAAACCAAATACAGGAGAATGTTAATGAAGATGGTGAGATAAGGATAACTCTGGGAGAAGAGTTACAGAGGGACATCAAGGCAAAATGTACTGAAGAAAAAGAGACTATGTTAGCTGAAAGATCATCAATTCACCATGATGATAGGCATAGTGGAAATAGCTGTGGAAGCTGTTGAGATAGTCAGAAAAAGAGAAGGACATCTACTAAAAAATGTTAAGGAAGAAGAAGACTATGCAAAAGACTTATCAAAGGGAAAAAGGACATATGATGATTTATCAATAACAGAGGAAGGTATGGAAAATTGTGTGCAATTTCAAAAGTCTACTCCAATTGAAATTATTGAGTTATATAGAAAAATAGATTTTCAAAGAAGGGAGTTGGAAAAACATTGAATAGATGTTCTAGAGAGATTGTTGAAAAAGGAAAACAAAAACATTGTCATGAATGACAATCATAAGAAAAAGGAGATGGATATGAAAGTTCAACAAATAGACACTGCAAAGGAGTTCACTACGGTGGACAAGAGTAGGAAGACATCATTAGATCAGATGATGTGGAAGAGAGACTATTTGATAGTCTTATGAGTTCTTTTGAGAATTCAAAACAGCATACTGATGTGCTGACAAAGGAGAAGGAAACAAAGTAGCAAACTGAATTGTTGCCATAGGAAGATAAGGTAGAGAAGTCTTACGTTTTTTATTTTAACAAGTGTTTTGTGAGTGTAGGTTTTTTTGCAAATGCTAGAGGAAATTTGGCACAGATGAGCAGCCAAATAAAGATGAAAGAAGAAGATTATGTCTAAGAATTCAATCCATGGAACAAAGATGCTTAATTGCTGGAGAGAATGATGGAAAGTCATGATTCAGTGGAGACAGAAATAATCATGAAAGAGGGTAAGGATGATAGGGAGGCAGTAAGTAAAGCAAAAGTTGGAACACGAGAAAAAGAAGAAGAAAGAGTAAAGCAATAGCTACAAAGTGGAAGTAACCAGTAGCAGTTTGAAGAATTAGTGGACAACAGCAACAACCTGAAGCAAAGAGAAAGAGGAAGAAGTAAGGGGCAGAGTATGGACCAGCCCAAAGATGTGCTGGAAAAAGAAATTGAAGAATTGTGGCAGCTAAATATGAAACAAGCCATAGGGAGGAAAATGATAGCAACAAGAAGAATGATCAATCAGAGCATGAACGTGATTGACAAAGAGAAGAAGATGGAACAAAAGATCGTAGAAGTACAACAACAGCAAAGGAACAAGACATTTGGACAGTTACAAAACAAAGTATGGCGTCCAGGAAGAAAAAGGTCAGAAGACACATGATTAGGAGATCATGAATATTTTCTACTTTGGGAGTCTGATGCAGGAGCATTCAACCCAAGAGAAAATCATTGTAATTAAGTAGACATAGGGGGTCATGTATTTTAAGGAAGTTGGATTCCTAAGTGATGAATTAATGTAATATTTAATCTTTTGAGTGCATAGAATAGGAATTAATTAGATAATGTGAGATGTTTTGTAAATGCTCTCAAATAAATGAGAACATGAGTGGTTAATAAAGACAAAAGAGCTAAAATTCAATTATAACTCTTAAGCAGTTTCATGATTCAAGGAATGAGAGAGAGTTTTTAGGAATTAAATGAACTTAGAAGTGGACATAGAGGATTTAGGAGCTAGTTCAGTAGATTTAGGAGGGGAACCAGAATTAGTTGAACATAGCTTTCTAGTATAAATGTAAGCCTATGGGCAGAGTAGGGAGGACAGGCCATTGATATTGAAGATTAGGCATGTGAGAGACACAGAGACTCTAATGTAATCATTTGTTTATACTTATATATATAGAGGTTTATTCCTGACTGTGTAAGTGTGTGAAACAAGTCTTTCATGAATTAATTACTTATGAATTCATAGGTTATGTAACAAGGAATGCAAGCAAAGTTCTGAAGAACACGCAGAGGATAAGAATGATTCAAAGGAATCATAATGGATCATTGAATCCACTTGAAGGATCAAGAAATGCTATGAAGTGTCATCGAACAAAGGAGTGTGTGAAGTTAAGCTCAGGAGAGAGTGCGTAGCAGAATAGCAGAAGGATGGGAACCATTGAAGAAGCCTGAAACCACAAAGAAAACCTTGAAGAAGTGGCATTAAATCATAAGTAAAGAGATGGGTGAGAAGTGAAGTATGGTTGCACAATAGCCATTGGATCTTTAAGATGAATGACCAGTATTAGCATCACATCGGTGAAACCATTGGAACGATATCGTAGCGTACCGAAGGGAGGTTGCAATAGCGATTTGCAATTGAACAAGGACCGTTGGATCAGAGTTAGGGTCAATGGTCACGATCTAATCGTTGATCACTAATCACAGAGATCAAAGTGAAGGACAGTGGATATGTCGATAGCGATAAAACGTTGATCAGCAATTGAAGATCAGAGCGATCGCTTGTCGGAGTTCGGAGGAGTAAGTGTCGAATGGGAAGCGAAAGAAATGGACCCGATGGACTTATAGTGTTGGGTCTATAATATTTGAAGTCCGAACAAAGGGTTCGACACAGGATTTCCCCTGTATCTCCTATGTATTCCCTATATTGTGTTAAACTGTTGTGTTGGGTCTTTTAAGGCTTAAGCTTTATTTAAATGCTTCCGATAGTCGCATATTGAAGGCAGAAGGGGTGATGAGGCATGTATCTATTAATGAGCCATAGAGGAGTGATACCTGATTATGATATAGGTAACCTAGGGATCTGTGTAGAGGCCATACCAAAGCAGAATAGGTGTGTTTGCATATATTTCCTTTGTAAATGAATTATAAAGGGTTAAGCATATGATGGAAGGTTTTATGTGATAAATATATATTAACTAAGCTTTAAAGAGGGTAAATGTCATATATGTGTGAGTTAAGGGATAATGAAGCTTATGAGGAGGTTTAAAGTCCCGATAGAAGCTTGAAGCGGGGTGATTGAGTTCCGATATAACGGAACTCATGAATAGGGTCTTAACCATTGGAGGTTGAATATTTTGACTCCTTAGAGAGTTAAATGCCTGGGACAAGTGTGAGTATGCATTTTACATGTGTATTGTGGGTGTCAGCGGGGGTAACCTTGCATCAAGAGATGTTTAGGAATTTAATCCTATTCTGGATGTACTTGTGTAGATAATCGCAATACTTGAGTACCAAACAGCACTCAGAATCCTTGATACCAAACTTCGTGTGGAGGGTATGCAAGAAAATTGTGAACTCTAGTACATCTTGGTCCCTTCCTTGGCAGAGCATGGTCCACTTTATGTATTTATCTTCATAGCTCCCAACAGGGTAATATTTTTTCTTGATGGCATCTTGGACATAATCCTAAGTGGGTGTGGCTAAAAACAGTGAGGATTCCCTCTTGTCCTTTTTTTCACAGTATGTTTTCCACCAGTTCTTGATGTGTCGGGTGGCTTTGCGAAGTGAAAAATTAATCTTTTCTCCAATGGAAAAGTCATCAACTGCAAAGATTCGACCATTTACCTATGGTCTCTACGTTTATCTATCCCTCAGATATGGGGATATCAAAGTTAACTTGCACCTTGAAAGGAGTGGCACCTCCAGAGTGGCTATTGCATGAAGACGCGTTGCCTGTGGGTAGTTGTGGAATGACTTAGGCAAAGTTATCCATCATCACATTACTTTGTCACTCGAGGGATATCTATAGCCATATTTTGAAAGGATATCTTGGCCCCTCATATTTATTTTCTTCCTTCATGGGAGGTCATCGGGGTTTATGAGGCTAGTCTTGTAAAGGTTCAACCAGCTCGACCCCTAACTCCTTATACCCTAACCTGGTTGCGGACATGCAAAGAAGAAAAAAGGAAGAGTAGACAAATCTGAAACTGATGACCTGAACTTAAACATGAATGAAACAAATTATATATAAAACCATAATTATAGAGATGCAATAGAAATAACACTTCATTTCATTAATATCAAAATACTGAAATATTCTTACAAATAGAATGGAAATAAACTACCTCAAGAAATGGTAGCTTATCTCTAAGAAGAGATGTGGCAGCTACATGCCTCTGAGTTGTGTTTTAATGACGCTTAAGGGCCTATTTATTATTGAACAACAAGGAAAAAGCATAAGCAATGAAAACCCTATCCCCAAGAGATGGAATGCCAAGAATTTGTGGGTCACATTGGGGTTAGTTGGGCAACCCACTTCCCGAGTCATAACTTGGTCATATTACCTCCCTTTAGTGCATACGATACCTTGTTAGAAAGGTCTATCTGAGTACAATAGGATTTATGGTAGGCCCCTACCAATGGCCACTGGCCTACTAGGAATCTTGAAAAAACACTGTTTATGGTACCAAAACCACTCCAAAAGTTCAGGACCCAAAAAACTACTAAAAATAGTAAATGTTGAAATAAAAAAGGGAACAAATGAAACCGACTAGAGGCCTAGGTGGAATAGGTAGGTGGCCACCACCAATATCGACCTGGATCACTGAGACATTATGTGAGCTATGTTTTTTATATTTGTATCACTTTGGTTATTGTGTCACCACCTAGGCCTATGCGTAACAAGGACTATATGTTGTCAATAGGTCATGCCTTTCATGAATTGGTTGAATGATTACATTACCTAAGGTTATGACCAGCATGAGGTGTATATGTGATTAAAATCATTATGTTCCGATTTGGGCGGCGCTATGATTTTCAACATTTTCATTATTAACTAAGTGTTGGGAGGGGATGTAATTATAATGACCAGGACACTTCTCTCTTTCTCTAAATGGTGCATAAATTTGATTAAACTTACTAATGAACGAATAATTACCTATATTTCCACTGAAATATTCATATGTTTACATTTGGTTCTTGTGCTGAATCATCTCACGCCACCTAGGCTAGGTGCGTGTGACCTCCACTTGACCTATTATACCCTTTACCCTTCAGTTGTGGGATTGGAGGCATACTCATCAAATAGTGAAGTGGGCCTCTCCTCACTTTACCCTAGTGATAGAGTTTGCAACCTGTCCCATTCGACAAACTTCCTCTCCTACTCCATGGATTCAACTGTTGTAACCCCCACCGTGATGGGAGAGGAGATACTCAGACTTGGGTTTCTTGTTGAGATGTTGTGACATTAATCTTGTGTCTCCATTGTTCACTGAGACAAGTGAGTTGTTTAGCACCTAGGTTTTCAAAACCATTTAAATGTCCTGCATGGTTTTTTTTAAACATGGTCACTGTTAGTTCCTTTTCGCTGTGGCTATGGTTCAAACAAGAGGGCATATGAATTTCCTCTATTATTCCATGAGTTTAACTAGGATTGATTTAAGCCTGGTTCTCAGTGTTAATTTGATAAGTTATTCGTTGTTCTTGGTTCGACTTACAAATATTTCCACGATGATTTATCTTGTTTATTTTAGGATTACCAGTATAATTAGTTGTTTTTCCCATTTTTTTAACATATATATCCCTATTTTCCATTATCCAGGGAGAGGAAATCCTTTTGGATGTGCTCCTTGTGTTGGCTCAGTGTGGCACCGATGCTCTCTAATCAGTAAGTATACTCCCTTCACGTCTAGTGTGCATCTTTTGTTTATTTTTTTGTTTTTCCTGCTTCAGGATTATTAAGGGTTTAAATGAAAAATAATTGGTTGCTTTTCTTCTTCCTACTCTACATATTCCATGGCATGTAATGGGCACACACTGAAATTTTTTTTTTCTTCATTCAGGTAATCAACTCGTTTTCTAGGGTTCTTAATCTCTTTCTTTTCTTATTGTTTTATTTGATTTCCTTAAACTGGATTGATGCTAATTTCTTGGCTTCTCTACTACATATATCTCCAACCCTTGTTAACGCAAGAATTTTTCTTTCGCAAGTTTCAATGGTGGTGAGGATGTTGTTGTTCACTTGCTAACTACTCATTCTCATACCACATTAGTTATCTCGCATACTGCTTGCTTTTGCATGGAGGGTTTCAAACATATGAAGATAATGAGGCTATTTCTCCGATATATTGTAATTATTTCCTATCTAGTGTTTTTACAAGTTGCATTCAATTCTCCCATTCTGGGCTCAATCTTAGGAACCAAGCCCTTTCATTCTTAATAGGTTTTGTTTTAATATAAGTATCTTGTATGTAATTATTTCAAAGGAAACTTCTCCTCTCAGTAGAGTAGGAGTTATACTAGGAAGTTTTTGGTCAATACTATGTCTTTTTCTTTATATTGTGATCTAATCTCAGGCTTTCTGCCTAAATTATGAATATATGGTTATAGAACCATTTCCTTAATATTTTATGGATGGTTCATTCCTATACATCCTATCATGATTTTAGTAGTATGTATCTGGTTTGGGTTTTCTTTGGATAATATTTCTAGTGATGAGTTTTCTGAGAATATTTGTAAATACCCATTTAAATATCGAAGTTATGTGTATTGCTATGGTTATGAAATTTATTTCTTTTCTCATTGTACATGTATGCCAGTAAAGAATGGCAATATTTATAGTCCCATTTAGCTATGGAAAACAATGAATGTATAGTTTGGTTTCCAAGAATTGGTCCATAACTATTTCAATGATTTATTTTGTTATGTTTACATATATGTATGTATTGTCTACTAGACAATTCAGTTCCTATAGTTTTCAGCTCCAGCTGTTTGTTATAATACAATCAGTGGCTTCAATTTCATGTTATTACCCTTCAAAAACACGTAGGTGATTGAAGCTAAATACTCCCTGACCATTCTTAAACCTTCATATCATTCTTTCCTTCCTCTTGGCGAATAAATTGAACAAATATGAAATTCAAGATTTGTATAGCAATCTGCCTCCTACCTTCCTAATCTCTGGCAGATGCGTGTGGAAAGCACTCATCTTCCAAGTCATGAATTGTATTCATATTTCAAAGAATTCTTAATTTTAAAGCTTAACGCTATCTATGTTAAGAAAAAATTAATATTATTCAGGTTAATAAATTTTATGATATTTCTTTCCTTTAGTTTCTCTCAGTGTATACTCTAGCTTGATACCGTTGGTACACCAGTACTGGTATCTTAGTACAATTATTCTCCTACGACGAGCATCCTAGGAAATATGACTAACAATAATCCTTAAAGTTGTACAAAATTAATGATGCCCCAATAAAATTTGTCGAACCTAAAATTTCCTTATAGCATGAAAGCAAAGATCGAATTAGCCCCTTATATACATATTTCTTTGTAGTCTAACTGTAATATTGTGAATGAACAAATACCTCGAGAAAAATCCTCTAATCGCCCATTCATAAATGGATGACATATCCTATAACCCCCAAATTATCACTGCATTGGTAATTATGAATGATTGAGTAATTTCCGCATTTATTCAATGATTCCTACTATTCCCAGAGTCAAAAATTTGTGTACTGATTATATCTCATTTCGATTTGTGCATACACGAAATTTCTAATAAATCTTAATGACAATTCCTGAAACAATAATTTACAACATAGTTTCTTTCAAGTAAAAAAATTCTAGTGTAATAACTCCCAACCTATTAAGTACTCATAAATTTTTATTTCACTTACTACACTTATATGTTTATAGCGCACATACAGTTTCACATAATCAAATCGCTACCTCCCTCTACGTGTAATCAATTAGTTTAGTGATTCCAGGATTAAAAAAATCAATATAATTACACGAAAGAAGGTACACATATTATACTTTTGATTGCATGCTTCTAGAATAAATGGTATGTTCATAATAGGCATCAACTAAAGTTAATAACTCTACAAAAATTCTAACCAATTTTATATCTAGAATTTGTTCTTCGGAAACAACCTTCCTCCCAAAAATTCTAACCAATTTTATATCTAGAATTTGTTCTTCGGAAAACACCTTCCTCCCAATCATGAACTAATTCTCTACTTCCCCCTAATAAGAGATCTATTTCCAAAGAAATCAACAACCTTTTTTGATTCCATATAAATTATTTTATCCTTGCTTCCCTAGCAAATCTTTCCTTAGCAGCATCCTGCTTTCCAGGATTTGCGAACCCAATAGCCTAGGCTTTTCTATTTTTCTTTCTTTTTTCGAAATGGGTATCTTCTCCTTTTTATTTAAAAAGCCTATTTTTTCTCCCATGACACTTTATTCACCCTTACTCCATGTTTTTCCTATGTTGAGTGATTTAATATATCTTCTCTCCAATCATATTAAATATTATTAATCAACCCGACTTTTAGGAGTGATTTTAGAAAGAAAAAAATTGATCTTATCCATCCACATTGGTTTCTAGATCTTCACAATAATCTCTTTAACTCAAGTGTTTATTTCCCGAGTAATTTCCAATTTTCCTTTTCATTAATCGAATTCATTTATTACGTCACCATACTTTATTGTTTATTTTAAGTCTATTTCACCATGCATTTCTAGCCATCAAAGCTAAAAATAGTTCAATAAAAAACAAAATATGTTTACATAGAAACAGAGGGGTATTACAATTGAAAATAAATATTTATTTTTCAAAGTTAAACATTATAAATTGCATTGGTCAATGCTAAACTAATAATGGTCAATATGAAAATCAATTGCCAAAGTCATGCCTTGAGAGGGACTAATAACACCATCCCAAGAACATAAATTAAATTGTTGTCCCATAGACATCAATTCATAATAATACATATAAAGTTACTAAAAGCTATCTATATTTGAACTTTATTTAAATTATCATTATTTTTAACTATAAAAAGATAATAGAAATGCTAAACATATACACACTTAAAAGAAAAAGCAATGAAATTATTATATATAGAGATTTATCCTCACTTTATGATGGAGACAGTTAACCTAGCCTTTGTATGATACCATGGGCCAATGCCATGGATTATCAATACCACATACCCATCTGTCATATGACATATGACACTTGTTCATATGATATCTTTTAATTAATCAATTTGAATAAAATGAAAAAAGGGCATAACTATTTTGGAGATAAATCTCAATATTTCATTTCTGTATAATACTAATAATATTCCATGTAAGTTAATCCCTACCATCCAAGTAATAATTATTTATAATGAAATCCAAAATAAACACACCTAATTAGCATAATAATTTTATACCAACTTTAAAGAAAGATAAAATAATTAAAAATATTAAAAAAGGAATATTTACAAATTCCATCGACATTTCAAATGAATTTTAATCTTTTAATCTGTCTTCCATTGGAAAAATCTTTATATCATGACTGTGAAACTTTCTTTAGTTACACCCTGTAGAGTTAAAAAAAAAAAACATGTATGTAATACACCATAGTCAAAATCATGTTTTATACAACATAGTGGAAAGAAAAAACTTGTGTGAATGCAATGAAACATAAAAATGGATAATAAAGGGTAAAACTTTGTGAAATATTTCAATGTTTGCAATGTTACACAAACCTAAAAGACTTCAGCGCCTTCTAAGGTTTCACAACTTTAAATATTTTTTCGACCAGACATATAGTATCCTTAAAAAATTTATGGTGCAAACTTCTAGGTTTATTAGCCTATCATTTTATGGTCTCCCCTTGGTTATCCTAATCGGTGAACGTAATTACTCTTGTATGTTGTTTCTATGTTGATTCTAACATTTTGAAATATGATATGCCTATTTGATTAAAGAAATCTAAGCATAGAGTCCACCCACCTCGAGTAGAAAATTATAATTATAATTATAATTATAAACACACTTAGTTTATAATAGCCCTATGTTTCTATGTAAATATATTCTATTTCTAGACTGAACTATTTTTAGTTGGCCGACTAGGAAGCCATGGTGGACTTCACTTAAATAAATAATATAATATGATGATGTAATAAATAAATTTTATTAATGAAAAGGAAAAAAAACTGAAAATTAATTGGGAAAGAAACACTTGAGTAAGAGATGCTTGCCAAGATCCGGAAACCAATGTGGTGGATAAGATCAAGATAATTTTTCCTTAAATCTCTCAGTTGTAGAAAAATACTGAGTAAGGGGAAAGTAAAGTGATGCAGGAGAGAAAAGCATGATTTTACGAAAAAAATAAAATAAAAGGAAGAAAAGGCCTAGGCTAGTGGGTTGGCAAACCCATGAAAAGCGGGATGCTACTAAGGAAAAATCTGCTGGGAAATAATGTATAAAATATATTATTTAGAATCAAAAGAGGTGGTTGGTTCGAGGAATGTGAATCTTAGCTCTAGGGGAACCTGAAGATTTGGCTCAAGGTTGGGAGGAAAAGCGTTTTCCCAATTAAATTTTCAGCCAATAACCGGTTATAAATTTTCCTTACTGTTAAATTGTAGATTTTGTACATATTAAAACTCAAGATAAAATTATGATGTTGTAGTTTTATGAATTATTGTTAATATATATTTTGTCCCCGTGTGTAATTAGGATAATTGGTTTGATGAATGAATTGATAATATTTTCTATTAGTATAGGTTTCATATGTGTACATAGTCAACATATTTTTGAGCAAGAAATGAAATGATGATAGCAGGGATCGTGAATACAAGATGACCGTCTATGTTACTGTCACTATGTATATATATAATTGATAAATAAATATTTATCCTTAAATATGTTCGATGAGTAAATCCTTATATAAGTCGATCCACTGACGAAGATGTTGGAATTAATATTTCCAGTTTGCATGAATTAGCGTGTTTACCTTCTGCTAAGTTATTGATTGATCGTATAATATACATAAAATCATTTTATTATCTTCTCAAATGCTTGGATTTTATTAAGAGACTACACATACCATAGATAATGGGTATGCATTGGAAATCATTCTCTTGAAAATAAAAGGGTAGCTTGATGATTGATCATTTTGTTAGAGTGTTGGTAATAAGCCTTATAGCTAACACATATTGGGGGTATTATCTCAAATCGGTTAGGCCAGTATGAAGTCAACATGGTTAAAAAATTTCAAAAAAATGAAGAGATTATTTTGTATATCCATATGGAGTTGCCTTGTGAGACCATATGCTCACCAGATGAGGTGCGGTTGGTTCTTAAGACACAGTCTAAACTACAAACACCCAACGACATCATATGGAATGGAAAAAATTAACTCATGTAGTTATATTGGTGAACAATAGGACACCGCTGAATGGTAACCATCAGTTAAGGAAAGTAAATTGCACTTATGTGATAAATGAAGTCTAAGACGAAAGGAAAATAGTTAAGCTATATAAATGGTTACATAATTGAGATCAGTTACCATACAAATTAGTAAACTAAAAAAACCCTGAAAAGATGAATTAGGCATCACTACATAAGTTCTATTAGCCTAAACTACTGTGTGACAAAAATATATCTACTCGCTTATAAACAATAAGTTAAAAACTATGATATAGAGTTGTGTTAGCCAGTGAGTAGGAGAAATAAATTCCAATATAAGTTAGAAGCATATGTAATGTACAACGCTTCAATGATGGTATAAGAAGATATAAATTGACGGCACTTTTATTTAATAAGAAAATGTTACTCTCTCAATTGAAAGATATAATAAATGTAAATCGTGCTGAGAGAAATTCATAACCCACTATAGCCAAACAAAACCCAATTGAGGTACAAACATGTACATTGGTTAAAATATAATTATACATAAATAATTATCGGTGGTAAGAAAACTATTTCGGATTGAAAATTATATTTGTCGAAGAGGATATATAAAGCCATGAGAAATACTAGGTCATAAAGAACAAATGCTAGCAGTCTAGTAGAAAACACAAAAGACTATGTACAAGAATAATTACTGTAAATACTCATTTGGAATGAGTTAGTTACTTCATCATTGGTAAATATGATGTTTTGGTGTAGGGATTAAAATCCCACTCCTAAACCTAGAATAAAACAAAGTACAACTAGTAAATAATAAGAGAATACGTATTAACGCCCAAATGGGCTACAATGAGTAAATTGGTTATCATGTTCTCCCAGAACATGAAAAGAAACTTCCTTCTAGAATATCTAAAACAATACATAGTTTTAAAATGAGATACTGCAATCCATAAGAAATCCCTCTACCTCCACATCGTGAATAATACATAGGAAAACCATCATAAGAATAGAAGAAGAAATCTTTTGCCCATGAGACAACCCAACACATTGATTGGTGTCCACATTACTTAACGACCCCAAGCTCAAAGCTGAAGAAGTACCCCTCTGAGGACATGCATAGACCCCAGGCCTAGAGAGGTGGGAAAATAAATCAACCAACGATGAAAAAAAAGCAAAGTTAAAATGTAGTTAGCCATGAACTTCTACGGCCGCACCTCTAGCACCTACATAGGGAATGAAAAGAAGTAACTAAACTTTCAAGGGTATGAGAAAAATATTGGAACAATATAAGAAAGAGAAAGAAAAATATAAGCCTTGCAGTTTAGAAGCACACAAAGTATACATAGGTAGATTAAGATTTCAAATTGAATAAAAAATAAAGAATAAAGAATCATTTATTAAGTGAAAGATTCACCTGGTTAATTCTACGGCCGGATTTGCCATAAAAAAACACGCACACTTTCCGTCACTATGGTTATCTGATAAACAAGAATTCCCTTTTCTTTGATTAACTAAATCAACACAAGAAAGGATCCGAGGACCTTGACAGAAATGAAACATGCCCAATAGAGAGGCGAAGAGGAAAACTTGAAAATTTACCTGAACAAGATGAATTGTAGAGTATTTTCTTGGAAAAATCACCTCCATCAGCAACACATTCTTAACCTATGATAGAGACAAAAAAGTTATCCAAAACTTAAGCATTAGGATGTGTATAAGAAATCACTGAGAAATAATAAAAATGAAGGTCAAGGGTAAACACACGCCATCCTGTCGTCTTACCGGAAGGCCTATTTCATTGCCACGACTTTGTCCACATGTTAGCAAGTGAAAGAGAGGGGGTCTCGGTAGTGAGAGCTTCAGAAGACACCTCTAGTAGTCGTAGAGCACATGAGAAGGAGAAATACACCTTACATTATTCTATAGACCAAATGATATGCAGAAGGACACCTAGGATGCATTAGGGTTATGAACCTCAAAAATACACTATTGGATCTACGCATAACCATCTTGACCACTCACTAAAACATAGTACACAAACCCGATGGTAACAATGTGTAGAGGTGAGGTAAATCACGTGGGTAGAGTATTGTTGGGAAGTTAATTCAAGAAATCACACTTGGAGATCATTTCAAATGCCTCAAACTTGAAGAAAAAAATGAATTGACATACCTTTGGCTTGAGTGCAAGAGGCGTACCAGTAACATGGAGAAAAAAAATTTGTATAGTTGAATTCAATAAATTAACATGGGTCGTAATAGACTCCACCCCCTGGTGGGTAACATAATAGTAAGCACTCCAATACCAACCAAACATTATGAATCCTATTATAAAGTAGAACCTTAGGAATTTTAATAATTAAACTATTGACTGAGATACAAATCTATCTAGAAGTAAGATAAGGGGTGAATGAACCAACAAAATCAATCCTAGTAACATCTTATAAATGAAATTGAGACTTAGGGACAAACAGAAAAATGGGGTATAAGGTTCATATATAGTTGTATTAGGGCTAGAAAACTATACGAGTTCTATACCACAACCATGAAAAAGAATATATTGATAAAAGTATCATTTTTCATATATATAAAAATTAGGTAGTTTCCCTGGAGACATGAAAAAAGGGTATTAGAGAATGAGTTACCACACAAGGCTTAGAATGCACCCCCATAATTAAATGAAATACGTGTAACAATGTAAATTTAGGATACTAATAATAGTTGTATTATTTATAAGGCACTTGAGTAAAGTCGACTGCAAGAGAATGACGAAGAATTCTCCTCCAGCCATAATAGGCAATAAGGAACTATACATTGAGTTTCAAAATGGTAGTACCCCACTACCCTATTAGTTTATGGATGTCATAAAAAAATTGGAACAAGAGTTGGCCCATATCTGGAGTAGTAATGAATGTCTGTTGAAGGCTACTGATGAGTAGGAGAGAATGATACTAGAATTGACTAAAAATTATAGCCATTGAAATATAGAGCTAGAAGGGCCAAAAAGGAAAAAGGTGCAAACATAATCATAAAAGTATGAAAGCAGACGTGAGTAAGATAGGACATCTCTAAAATCACATAAAGGAAAGAAGAAAATGGAGTTACAAGGGGAGTTTATGAAAATAAAATCCCCTATCTTTGACGGGGAAAACGATGAAGACGTTGAAGCACAGATTGTTAATATGATAAAATATTTTCAGGTATAAGAATATGAAAGTACTTTGAAGGCTTGATTGGTAATTTACGAGCTATAGGGAAAATCTACAGTTTCGTGGGAAGTGGACAAAAGTGCACAGTGATTGGAAGAGAAGACAGTTTCATAGGAGGAATTCCAAAAACAGTTTAAGTCTTAGTACTGAGTAGGAGGTATTATGATGATCATCTGAAGGAGTTCCATGAATTAAGGTTGGGATAGTTAACTATGGACAAGTTGGCAGTGAAATTTACAAACTTATTCTGGTATGTTCCTTACATTAAGGAAGAGAAATCCAAGGTGCAACTGTTTTTGACCTGTTTACCAACCCTTTATAAGGAAAGGATTGAGTTCAACAAGCCTAAGTCAATGGATGAGGTGGTTAGGAAACCCAGATTGTGCTAGAATCAACTCAAAAATAGAAATGAATGCCTAAAATCGAGGCTAAGTAAGCAGAGAAACAAGGTTTCAGTAAGTACAGAAAGATAGAAACCTCTTTACCTGAAGAATTTTGGAAAGGATCATCAGAGGAAAAAATTAAGTAATGGACACGTAAGTCATCCTACACAGTCTCACACTAGGTCAAAGCCCATGGAACTAAACAGCTAAAAGAGCAGAGGAGTCAAGGAAAGAGAGTCGTTGAAGTGTTGGGGTTGTGGAGAACCACACTTGTTAAGATATTGTCTGCATAATCCACGATTCAATAAGAATATTCAACCAATCCACGAGGCCACAACGGTGAACAATGTTGCCAGAAATATCCCTGAGATTAGTGCGACCTTAGAAGATAGACAAGTTGAGAACTGATCTACCATGATTGAAATTGAAGGTACCATTTTAAACCAATCTATTTCTATTTTAGTTGATATAGGGGCTAGTTTATGTTACATTAGTCCTCAAATTGTGGAAAAATGTAAATTGAAATATGAAAAATTCAAGAATGGATGGTTGGTATAACTCACAACTAGTATTAAAAGGAAGGTAATCAGTCAAATAAGACAATGTCTCCTTGACTTAAATGGTTATTCCACAAGGATAGACCTAACCTTTTTTCCTTTGGGATCTGATGGCATATTGGTGGGAATGTACTGGTTGGAGAAACATGGTGTTGTTATAAACTGTTTGGAAAAAATAATGAGTTGTATCGGTCAGGACGAGAAAAATATATTAGCTATATGTAAACCAAAACAAATATCAGTTCGACGATTTATAGCTTCACATTAGAAAATAAATGCAAGGAAAGGATACCTAATATACCTAGTGCAGGTGGAGACAATGAACAATAAACATAAAAAATAAATTTAGAGGCCCTATTAGTCATTAATGAATTTCAAGATGTTTTTCTAGAAGAAATATGAGGTTTACCTCCCCATAGGGACATAGATTTCTCCATCAATTTAGTACTAAGTTCCACCCAAGTACGTAGAGCTTCTTATCGAATGAGTATACCAGAGTTGATGGAACTAAAAATGCAATTACAGGAACTGGTAAACAAAGGTTATATCAGACCTAGTGTTTCACCATTATGGGACCTTATACTATTTGTTAAAACTAACGATGACACATTTAGAATGTGCATCAATTATCATCAATTGAATAAGTTAACAGTAAAAAATAAATACCCATTTCCCTAAATTTATGATTTGTTTGATCAAGTTACTAGAGAAACTATATTTTCAAAGATTTATTTAATGATAGACTATCACTAATTGCTGATAAAATATGAATATATTCACAAGACAAATTTTAGAACTCGATATGGGCAGTATGAGTTCATAGTGTTACCCTTTGGTCTCACTAGTGCACCAACAAACTTTATGTGACTAATGCACAACGTACTTCACCAATACCTGGATAAGTTTGTGTTAGTAGTTATAGATAATATTTTAGTGTATTCAGAAAATGAAGAAGAGCATAAGGAACATCTGAAGTTGGTGTTACAAACATTAAGACAACATTGCCTATATGAAAAACTCAAAAAATGTGAGTTC
This sequence comes from Pinus tabuliformis, assembly GCA_031772625.1. Lineage (NCBI taxonomy): Eukaryota > Viridiplantae > Streptophyta > Pinopsida > Pinales > Pinaceae > Pinus > Pinus tabuliformis. Next base: position 722,222,427 of record CM062808.1, on the reverse strand, counting down.
TACAAAGACAAAATACAGTATTTAGGGCACGTTATTTCCAAGGAAGGATTATCTGTTGATCTTGAAATGGTGAGCGCTATTATGAATTGGCCCATACCTAAGGATGTGTCAGCAATTCCTTCATTTATAGGGATGACAGGATATTATCGAATATTTATCGAAGGATTTTCAAAATTGACTCATCCCATGAAGGGAATAAAGTTTGAATGGATAGCCCAATGTTAGGAAAGTTTTTACAAATTAAAAAACTTACCCAAAGTAGCTCCTACATTAAAAATTTCAAACTCGAAGAAGGAATTTATTGTGTGCATTGATGCTTGTATGGAAGGTCTCGGGGGAGTTTTAGTGCAAAAGAATGCAATCATAGCCTATGAATCTAGGAAACTAAAAACTCATGAAAAGAATTATGATGTATATGATCTAGAGTTGGTTGTTGTAATACATGCTTTAAAGATGTGGAGGGATTATCACTTACCAAAAAACATTACCTTGTTGATAGATCATATGAGCTTGAAATATTTTCTTCAGCCAACAAGATCTCAATGCTAGACAATCTAGATGGCTAGTTATCCTTAGCGAATTCAATTTTGATATTAAACACATAAATGAAAAGAAAATAAAATTGTGTATGCTTTAATAAGACATGTACATGTTGTAATGAGAGTAGCTATTAGCAGTATTAAAACATATTTTATGGAGCAGATTAAAAATTTCATGTCAGGAGACCCTAAATATTTGGAAATATAATAGAAGTTGCAACAAAAATAAATTCAAGGTTTTGGATAGAAGTCGACAGAAGTGTTAATTTACAAGAATAGATTGTATGTTCCCAATGTGAGTATTTTAAAGGAGATGATATTAGATTAATGTCACAAGAAACCGTACACAGTTCATCCCATATATCAAAAAAAAAATTCGTGAGGCGTGAAAAACAAGGTTGCATAATACTTAGCAAAATGTATAGAATGTCAACAAGTAAAGGTGGAACAACAACACCGTGTTGGATTGTTGAACCCACTACCCATTATTGAGTGGAAGTGAGAAGCAATTTCCTTGGATTTTATTACAAAATTACCTAGGAGAAAATGACAACATGACTCCACCATGGTGGTGGTGGAGACTTTAACAAAAGAAGCCCTTTTTATACCAGTACAGTCCACTTTTGGAACCACATAGATTTCTAATATTTTCATGAAGGAAACTTTTTTCTTGCATGGCATACCAAAAATGGTAGTGTCGGGCAATGATGCTAAATTTACCTCCAAGATTTGGAAAGCCCTATTTGGGGGCATGGGAACTCAATTAATTTTCATCACGCTATATCATCCCCAAATGGGTGGACAAAGAAAAGGACTAACCATATTCTAGAGGATATGCTTAGAATATATATCATGGACAAGCCTATCAAATGGGAGGATTTTTTGCATTTAGCAATTTTTTCTTACAACAACATCTATCAAACAACAATTGAAATAAGTCCATTTGAAGCTTTGTATGGCAGAAAATGTCCTACACCACTCAGTTGGAGTCATCCAGAGGACATAGTAATTTTGGGACCCTATGTTTTGCAGGAAATGGAACACGTGGTGCAAAAGATTAAACAGAATATCAAAACAACACAAGACAGGAACCATGTTTACCTATGTGAAAAACCAAGAAAAAGAACTCTACGAGCCCAGGATTGTGCGAAGTTGGCACCATGACTCTATGGGCCTTTTGAAATGTTGGACAAAATTGGTCGAGTGGCCTATCAGTTGGATTTTCCCAACCATATTAAATTTCATAATCTTTTTCATGTCTCTTTATTAAAGAAATATCTTCATGATATTTCTCATGTGATCGATCGGAAACTAATACAGGTGGAACCCAAACGAGATTTTCTACCAGAGCCACTCTACATCTTAGATCGAAAAGAGATTTTTCTCTGAAATTGAGTTGTCACTTGGGTTAAAGTGCGGTGGAGGCACTTTACACCTGAGGATGCTACTTGGTAGCAAGAGGATACAATGAAACAACCTTACCCAACATTGTTCGAGAATGAAGCAAATGAATAATAAACACTGGGGATGATGTTATTTTAAGAGGGAGAAAATATAATACCCCTTTGTTTTTATGAAAACATATTCTATTTTTAGAATAAATTATTTTGAGTTGGTCGGCTAGGAAGCCGTGGTGAGCTTGACTTAAATAATCAATAGAGTATGATGATGTAATAAACGAATTCTACTAATGAAAAGGAAAAAAACTAAAAAATTAACTAGGAAAGAAAAACTCGAGTAAGAGATGATTTCAAAGATCTGGAAAACAATGTGGTTGATAAGATCCATATATTTTTTCCTTAAATCTCTCAATTGTAGAAAAATACTAAGTAAGGGAAAATTAAAGTGATGTAGGCTTTAAAGGAAAAAAAAAAGACGAAAAAGTATAGGCTAGTGGGTTGGTAGATCCATGAAAGGTGGGATGCTGTTATAGATAAATATGCTAAGAAATAATGTATAAAATACACTATCAGAAATCACAAGAGGTTTTTCATTCTAGGCAAGTGCATCTAAAGTCAGGGGCAACCTGAGTATTGGGTTCAAGGTTGGGAGGAAAAGTGTTCTCCCAAGTGAATTTTCAGCCAGTAATTGGTTAGAAATTCTCCTTACTGTCAAATTTTAGATTTTGTACATATTAAAATTGAAGATAAAATTAAGATGTTGTGGTTTTATGGATTATTGTTAATATAGATTTGGTGGGTGTGCGTAGTTAGGTGAGTTGGTGAGATGAATGAATTGATAATAATTTCTGTTAGTATGGTTTTCATGTGTGTACATAGTCAACATAAGTTTGAGCAAGAAACAAAATGATGATAGAAAGGATCGTGAATGTAATATGGTCATCTGTGTTACTATGACTCTATCTACATATAATTGATAAATAAGTGTTTATGCTTAAACATGATTGAGGAATAAATCCTTAGGTATGCTGGTCCACTAAATAAGATGTTGGAATTAATATTTTCAATTTGGATGGATTAGCATGTTTAAATTCTATTCAGTTATCGATTGATCATAAAATATACAAAAAAAAAAATTATCATCTACTCAGATTCTTATATTGTATTAATGGACCTCGCCATACCATAGATAACGGGTATGTGGAGGAAATCATTCTCATGAAAATAAAAGCGTAGCTTGGCAATTAATCATTTTGGTAGAGTTTTGGTAGTAACCCGTATAACCGACAAAGTTCAGGGGTATTGGCTCAAAGCAGTTAGACTAGTATGAATTCCACATGCTTGAAAAATATCAAAAACAAATGAAGGGATTATTTTGTAAATCCCTACCTAGTTGCATTGTGAGACTCTATGCTCATCGAATGAGGCGGGCTGGGTCTTACGATCAAGTCCAAACTACAAACACCTGAAGACATCATCTAGAATGGAAACGATTAACTACTACATTTATATTAGTGATCAATAGTACACCACTGAATGGTTACCCTCAGTTAAGGAAACCAATTGTACTTATGTGATAAGTGAAGTCTAAGACAAAAGTGTTAATTTTTCATAGGGATATATTGTTCTTTTCTTTGATAATTGCATATCTTCAGTAATACATTAAGTTCACCCCATAGCATCATAAAATTATACATATTTACGTCATTATTCATCAACATATGAAAACATGTAGAAAGAAAAATAACATCATCATCAATGCAGCGAAACATAAAGGAACAAGTGAAGAAAAACATGCACACATAGAGACATCAAGATTGGTGGGAGAATAGGGAAAAGCCCACTATGGGGAAAACCATTGAAAATCTTATTCTAATATATTCTCATCAAATGATTTGAAAGAGACAGTACAATGACCCATATCTTCACAATAACTAGAATATCCATGAAATGCATCTAAACATAAAAACTCTTATTCAGATAATTGTAATGTACTGTCACAGCCTATAGCATGCTGCCCAGCACTTTCGTCACTGAGTGAAATCTTTTGAATATTGAAATATCATCTAGGAGTTTTAGTCATATGGAGGAGGAGTTATGCGAGTGACTATGACAAAGAGGGCCGCTCTTTGCGAAATGCATGATAGTGATTGTGGCATCTAGGTTGCTCCCATACCATTATGTGCAAGCGATCGGGGACCAAAATGACCCACTCGGTCGCTCTCATGAAGACTCTATGCAAGCATCCAAGGACCCAAATTCTCTCTCATGACCATTTTGTTCATGTGACCAGAGACCCAAATGCTCAATTCTGTGCCAACGACTTTGAATCAGAAAACTCTAATTTAGTGCAAGCTTCATCCTGAAGTTTTAGACCCTTAAGTGGGCTGCCTCCTTCAGACCTATGGGAGCCAAGAAAAATATGGAAGAGGAGAAGAGATCTTGATGTGTGTCCAAAATAGCTTGAGGTCTCTTATATTTATATGCTTCCATGAGGGTCCACTTGACGTTTCCATTGGTACATGTACATTGGGTTGACCTGATCCAAAATATATGTATGAATACAAGAATTCATAACTCAACTTCAGCATGTCCAAATGAGGTGATATTTAGGTTAATATTGATCCTCTTTTAAAGAGGAATCAAATTACATTATAATATCCATCAAATGAATAGTCTAAAGTGGAATTTGTAGGTAGTTTCATATTTTAATAGAAAGGAAAATAAAGTGGAATTTGTAGCAGTTTCATATTTTAATAGAAAGGAAAATATAAAGGGTTATATAATTTAAATCAGTCACCATACAAATCAGTAAAAGAAAAGAAACCGGGAACCTCTAAATTAGAAATGACTGCATAAGTTCTATTAGCCTGAAATTCTATGTGACAAAAATACATCTACTCACTTATAAATTATAAGTTCAGAAATTACGACATAGAGTTTTGTTAACCTAGAAGAAACCAATTCCAATATAACTTAGAAACCTATGTAATATACAAAACTTCAATGATTTATAAGAAAATATAAATTGATGGCACTTCGATTTAATAAGAATATTTTACTCTCTGAATCAAAAGATACGATAAATGTAAAGTGTGCTCAGAGAAATTCATAACCTACTATAACCAAACAAAACACAGCTGAGGTACACACGTTTTCACTAGTTACAATATAATTATAGATCAAGAATTCTGGGCAGTAAGAAAACCGTGTCAGATTGGACATTATATCAGTTGAAGAGAATATATAAAACGACGAGAAATACTATGTCATAAGGAAAAAAATTCCAGTAGTATGGTAGAAAACGCAAGAGACGTGCATAAGAATAATTACTGTAAATACTCATTTGGAATGAGTTAATTACTTCATCAGGGGTAAATATGAGTTTTCAATTTAGGGAGTATTATCTAGCTCCTAAACCCAGAAAAAACCAAAGCACGAATAACAAATAATAAGAAAGTACAGATTAACGCCCAAACAGGCTACAGTGAGTAAATGGGTTATCATGTTCTTTTAGAAATTAGAAAGGAACTTCCTTCTGTAATATCTAAAACAATACAAAATTTTAAAATGAGAGACTACAAGCCATAAATAATCTGTCTGCATACACACGGTGAATAATACATAGGAAAATCATCATAAGAATAGAAGCAAAAATATTTTTCCCATGGGAAAACCCAACAAGGATTGGTCTCGACGTTGCTTAATGACCCCAACCTCTTAACTGAAGAAGTACCCCTCTAAGTACATGCATAGACAACCAACCTGGAGAGGGGAGAAATATATTAGTGAGTGACGAATAAAATATAAAATTTGATTGGTGTCAACGAGGAACTTCCAAGGGAGCACTTGTAGTACCCTCATACGGAACGAAAGGTAGTAACTAAACTTTCAAGGGTATGAGAAAAATATTGGAACAAGATAAGAAAGCACAAGAAAAATAGAAACCTTGGAGTTTGGAAGGAGGCAGAGTATACCTGGGTAGATTGAGAGCTGAGTTCTTCCTGCCCCTATAAGCATGGGAGGAAAAATTACCATACTCCAACAAAATAAAAGAAGAAACTTAATGGTTAACATTTAAAATTGAACAAAAATAAAGAAAAAAAATCATTTGTTAAGGAAAATATTGACGTGGAGAATTCTAATGTTGGAGAAATCACACTTGGTGTTCGTTTAAAAGGCCTTGAACTTAAAAAAGAATGAATTGACATACCTTTGGCTTGAGCGCAAGACGCATGCCAGTAACATGGAAAAAACGAATTCTTATAGTTTAATTCAATCAATTGACATGGGCCATAATAAACTCGACCATTCTGGTGGGTAATATAATAGTAAACGCTCCAATACCAACCAAAAAATATGACTCCTCCTATAAAGTAGAACATTAAGAATTTAAATAATTCTTAATAGTTAAACTATTGGCCAAAATACAAATCTATTAGAAGAAAGATAACGGGTGAACGCACCAACAAATTCAGTCATAGTAGCATCTTGTAAATAGAATCAAGACTTAGGGACAAACCAAACAATGGGGTATAAGCTTCATATATAGGGTTAGGGACCAGAAAAATCTATGAGTTCTATACCACAACCATGAAAAATAATATATGCACATACTCATCTAGTTTTAACCTTTGCAAATGAGACAAAAGTGAGATTGCTTTGTCAAGAGGAACGTAATTATGTTGATAGAAATGTCTATTTTGGAATATGGTTTTTATAACCTTTAGTTTAATTAGGTGAATGGTAAGGACTTAATCTTCAAAGAATATTTTAAAATATTTTTAGTAGTATCAACAAATCAAAGGTTGATATTTCCCTCTGAAATAGTTATTCCTTTATTTATTTTTAATAAAATTTATTAATTAAAATAATATCATATAAAGAAGTGTTGTATCAAATGAGTTATGGTTTTATGGGCATGTGATACGGATTAGACATAGGTATTGGCTCATTGTACTGTAGAAAAATTTATTTACATATTAACGAACTTCATCATAAAGTGAGTGTATGTCTTCATCATTAAAATTGTTGTTTTATATATATATATATATATATAGTAATAAAGTTGCAATTTACTTAATATTTACGATTTTTTTAATGTTAATAATATGAAATGTATTTTTAGTATTTTGGTACATATGGTAAATTGATGCCAACAAACATTTACCACCCTTTTAGTTTATATAACAAAACTTACGTAATGTTTCATGAGATACAATATATTTATAAAATTTTCATCCTTACATCATTTCAACTTATCCATCCTTTCACCATGTCACCATATCAATTTGAAGATTATAAAGGATGAAATTTGTGAATATTTAGACATCAAAGAACAGTGTAAGAGTAAATTTATATGAGAAAACATCAAAATACAATCAAAATCCATATGTTCAACCATATACATATATATAAGCCTAAGAGAAGGGTATATGTTTTGTAGATTGAAATTTAAATCAGTATTTAAAAAAATCAAATTAATATCCCTTAAAACATGGTCATTATTATTGTCAACAAAGATAACAATAAAACAAAGAAAATGAGAAATAAAATAGGGGTTTTATGGGTGGACCAACTGATCTCCCCATGATAAAATTGACACATCATACAGTCCTACGTAGTGCTAGATGAGACTGGAAATATGTCTTCATAATCAAGCTCAATGATCTGTTCTTCTTCTCTTTTCCTTGCATGGGGTTCGAAGCCACAACTTCAGACTGGCTCTAAACATTAGAGTATCAAATATCTCAACCTTTACCATAATCCATTTAGACATGCATCCTCATATGTGCCCTCGTAACATTTCCCATAATGATGCATGTCATTTGCACAACTCACGCATAGTAATAAAATCATGAAACCCATCACCTGTAATAACCTAACATCAATGTGAATTGTATCGTCATTGAATAAGTGATAGGATATTAAGCAAAATTCTCATAATTTTTTTGATTCAGATAACTATTCCATATCTACATACAAGATCTAACGTTAAGAGAAGCCAATGGACTAACTACTATAATTCAAGGAGAGTATACCTTATTATACAACGAAATTGTAATGAGATATCTCTATATTAATCAAATGAAAGGATAGATATAAATACAAGAATGTTGTATGAACATAAAAATTTACGTTGGACACACAATCTATTAGTTGAGAAAATATTTCAACTACAAACCAATTTTGGAAGCATCTCTACCTAATCAGGACCGCAAGTCCAAAAAATCCACAAATATAGTCACACCTAAAATAAGTAGGAGTTACATACTCCAATAGTGCCCTTTAGCTATTACTTGCCTTAATATTCATCATTAGGGTATTCAACATCTTCCTTTATGTAAAAAATGCTTCACTATGACTTGAATAGCCTCCTTAATAGAAAATTCCATATTTAATCCATTATGATATTATTGCTTCATACGCTGATCATGTAGAAATCACAAAATTGTTGACATCCATATAAAGGAACAATCTTCCACAAAAATGCATGGATACCTAACTGCTACAACCACCAAGTCTAGTTAGATGTCCCTTCATGTAGATGGTTCATTCAACATCTCGATGAACCTACCCCAAATGTAAAACTTCACCTCCAGAGTATACAATCAATAATATGGTCCACTCAAAATGTTAAAGAACTCCTTAATAGAGTTTACTACAATATACCATATGAGTTATGCAACTCATTTGGGACACATGACAAAGGGGTATACATGCCTCTCTAGGTCTTACAATAATATTCCCTTTACTTGCTACATATATACCAATATATACAATACACTCCATCTCATCCAAACACTACATAGAAGCTCAACTCTTCAAGGACCAATACATTGAATCAAAATAATATATTTACATTCGCTACAAATGAAATAAGTGACTCACATTACAACATGGTTTTGATCATGTTATTATTCCAAACAATTCACACAATTTGACCTTTATTTTCTAGTATCACTTATTCCCCACTATTTTCAAACACTTCCATAAGCACTATTACCTCTTTCCGTGGACCAAACTCCAAAGGCTTTTTTTGTTGTATCTACAATGTTTTTTATTTCTATTGAAAAATTAACATTCCTCTTCATATTTGATTCTCAATTTCTCTAGTGAGAATAATGGAATTAATTTCCATCTAGGAAAGTGTCCATGCTCTTCCCTTCACTTCTAAAATTGTCATCTCAAACATGTACGAGTTGGAAACAAAATATATTTCTAGTACCTGAAATTGACTAGGAATTGATTGTATTCTATGTCCTAACATGTATATTTCCATGAAGACTAAGTAAGTGATCATCCTATGGAAATACTTCCATCTACTAACATACGTGAGTGGCATCCATTAAACTTCCTATTTATCTACAAAAATAGTATGGATACCAAATATATCCATCTCAATCTTATATTCTCTAAACCAACGAGAACTTGTAACGCATCATTTAGAAAACAATTCATGGAGAACTATATGTAGTTATAACTCCGTTCTAGTGACAACATTTCTTCCTAAACAATCTCAACAATAGATTTACATTACTTTGTATACTAACATAGGACTTAAAAAATAGAAACAGATACATCATATATATGATAAGAATACCATATTCTTCCTTCATAAATATTCACATTATGGGAATATTAGTATTCATATTTAACATCTTGATTCAACCTTGGACCTCCATTCTTCCTTGTCACTTATTAATATGAGTATGTATATTAATTTAACTCCATAAAAAAAAAAACTTCTCACCATTGTAAACAATTCCAAATTATTTTCACCAAGTCAAGAGTATGCTCTAGTCTCAATGCATCCATGGATACCACCTCCACCATAATGGCTACCACTAAAAGTTGTTCTCACAATACATGGCCACTCCATTGGGCTTGTTTTAATTTCTACTTGATTTCGAAGTGAAAACAGTGCAACATACAACTCATATCTTCCTTTCTCTTTAGTAGTGTATTCATGTTAGTGGCTCATTTAGTGAATTTAGAAGTGCCACCAATAGATCAATTCTCCTCCATTCTTTCTTGACAATATTTTCCCTCCTATATTCAAATTTTCCACAATTTGAATGACTAAACTTTTGAAGCAGGGAAAACCATAATGAATCAATTTATTAATCTCCACCCATGATATCAACCTCCTGAAATCCATAACATGGGTGATGGTGATGATGTGCTCCATATCATACTTTGGTAGTTCCATAAGGAATCTCTCCATGGCTTCAAATATTAGAAAAAAACAATTATTTCTATAGTAGAAATCATTAGTCACAGTGGTAACATTTATGTCAAAAGTAGGGAGAATTGAGACAAGCCTTCTAGCATGAATTTTATAATACTTATAGTTGACCTCCAACTTCAATTGTAGACACATAAACCCACTAGCAGAGTTTTATCTTTAAAACCTTCTAAATAATAATTTTCTATCCAATCCATTAAAAAGCAATAACCAAACGGGGGACATAATTTGTGTAACAAGCAACATATTGTTAAAATAATATCAAATTCAAAATGGATCTTGACCTCATTTCCACCATAGAAAATTTTAGGTGCTAATATTTGTAGGTGGGTTAATTTTCCTTGGTTTTTCCAAAAAAAGGATTCACCAATTTCCCTTTTTGTCTAAAAATGATTCGTCGAGTTTTTACAATATAAAATTATTTTAAATTAAAAATTGCCAAAATTATATAGATGTTATATATAAAATCATTATAAATTTGAATATTTTTACAAAGATACCAACAAACGTTTTATAGTTTCCATATTATAGACTAGTGAAATTTGCCAAGGTTTCTTAACTTTAAAATAAATTTCAATCCTTAAAAGTTTCCCTCATTTCCACATCTATTCTCTTTATGTCGTATTTGTTCATGGCATCCTAAGAGCACTTAGTCACATCGTCCTATGTTTTGATAGATGGTAGACTCAAAATATCTTACTTGTGGAACAAACATGTTCCCTTGTGTACAAAAATTCTTCTCCAAGTAGGCTACATGGTGGTTCTCTTTGAAGGAGAGTTCCCCTAAAATTTTACATGCAATTATAGCTACACATCTCAACACCTTATTTTTTCTTTTCCCACTCACATCCTTCATGTGCATTTCTTGACCAGTAGAATCCAAACCCTATTTAGTCCAAATCTCTGACCTTCAATGCATTTGGACTCCTTAATGATGGCTACTCCTCTAAAATGTCCTTGTTCCTCTTAGTTATTTTTTTCTTTCACATGGTTTTAATAGAAATGTTCACAATGATGGGACACCTAAAGACATCAACTCTTCTCTAAGGAAAAATTGTAGTATAATGCAACTATGTAACCCCTATTACTATTATATCTATATATTCTTTGGCCTTATTGTGATGGATTCAAGCCCTCACTCAATATAATACCATATCAAAATGTGGGAGAGTAGAACTAGTTATGAACAAAAGAATTATGTTAAGAGATTATACTAATTAATTGAAATGACACATATAAATAAAACAATATTACATCAACATTGACAAAGTATCTGTCCACAAAATCTATTGATTGAGATAATATCTCAACCACATACCAATCTAACAAGGCCAACCAAATTTAAGGCAAAAGTAGTTTTATTGTTTTTCTATAATCACATCTAATCAGAGTTACATGCTGCAACAAAAACTATATACAAAATCATAGAGATAATGATTCCATGTTAAGTATGGATTTGGTTTGATATTTGTAGGTGCTAATTGAGAGATCCTCTAAACTTATATCTAAGACCAACTATATAATTGTATTGTGATCGAATGCAAGAGGATGACAAAGAATATATATTTATTTGTATACTATGTATCTAGTTTTAGTTTCGTTATTGGTATTAGAGCCAATGTTTGCTTATCTCTCTCTTGGGGGCGGGCAATAAGAAGAGGAAGCCTAGAGTGTTATTTGTTTGTACGTAGATCATGAGGTATTAGACTAGTTTATTTTAATGTTTTAGATTTCAATATACCTTTGCGTTTGGTTTCATAAATTTGTGAGTTGTGCAAATATTGTGAGTATTAATGGGTTGTAGAGAATTACTATGAAAGATCAAAGTTGGTGCTCCATTTGGTATTTGCATTCTCCTATGAATTATTCAATGCTCTAAATATATTGATGGGAGAAAATATGTTTTCATGATGACAAATATGGTCACCCTATGAGATTTGACTTGGACTCAAGTCCCTCACTTTGATTGTTCTCAACCTTATTTTTCCATGATGTTGAGCTCCTCCTTTTTGCACAAGTATTTGGTATCTACATTGATCTCTTGTCATGTATTGACTATAAAGATAGTGTATTACGCTCATGTATGTCGGAATATTTGATCTTTGTGTGAATTTTTCATAGCTACAAGGAGATTTGTGAAGGTACAAGATTGCTCTTTACTCTGATTCATGATGCTAAATTTCATTGTATCTCTGTGATCTGGAAATATCTAAGGAATTCGTACGTGAAGGTGGATGTAGGGTTTTGTTATTATTATGGTCTCCTGAATGACATTTGCATGGATACCCTTCTCCTCTAAACCCCAAGTCTACATGGGACAAAAATTTTCTATAATGAAAGACAACATGATTAGTTGACAACCAGATGATGGGAAATCGAAACCTCAAACCCATCCATCAGACCCCACAAAGCTGTGTGCACACAATATACCAGGGTACTCTTTAGAGCCCAAGCAAAATTGGGGACCCCAAAAGGCTCACGTATCCTGACAGTTGATGATGAGAGCATCCACTATTTCTGACATCTGTCCCGGGCCTCCTCTTGACAAGTGAAGATTTGTTTTGTGCATATATCAACATACCATTGCTGATTTTCCAACATTTTTTATTTCCATCCCTTGATACCCAAGGGGGTTTCATGTATGTTGTAAGGATTCACACACTGACAATTCTCCATTCGGATGACAACTGACTTATTTTCCTAATTTTCTTCAAACATATTAAAAGCCTTTTTCCATTTAACCTGGTTGACTGTGTAGGAGGTAAAGTCTTTCAGTTGCATGTATCATGCATATGGCACTAGGTTAAATGATTGATCATTTCCCAGGAAGTAGTCATGCATGTACAACTCCCACATGAAATGTTGATCGAAAATATTGTCGCATCTCGTGAAGCACAAAAACTACATTGAATCTTCCACATCATGACTGAGCTCCTGGCGAGCACTTTCTAAACAAAGAAATAGATATTTTTCATGTAGGAACAAGGGTAGCTATGAGGAGGGTGGAAGAAAGCCATTTCCTATTGTGCCAAGGTAAACATTTCTTCCTTATCAGCCTTTACTATCTTCACATGTTCTTCCAGTCCCTCAATTCGTTTCTTCTATTTATCGTACTTCCGCTTCTACTTTTCTACCTGTTTATGTAACTGGAGATTGTTTTCACAACTTACTTGCGGGCTTTCCTTAATCCTTCTTGGTGTTCCTCTAAAGGAATGGTCCCTCATTCAAAGTGAGTTGTTGTAGCTTGCCACTTCTGAATTTCTACAGACATGATAAACTCACATGCCTCAATCACATGAAAAATGACTCTGTCTGTGTAGTTGCTGAAGTCATTGGCCTATATTCAATCTGTGTTTCCACTGAAATAGTTTCATGTTGGGGCTTCACAACGTTTTTCTTGTGATTTCTCACTTTTGTTCATAAGCGTCGTAATTGTTTCCTTAATTTCATGATTTTTATTTTCAACTGCATATTCTTTCTGAATTGTGCCTGATATATTTCCTTAAGGGGGGCTCTCCTTCTCGTACATTGCCTGATAAAATCTTGTTTCATAGCTACCTCTTCCACAAGTCTCACAGGTGGTCTACGACCTGGAGGGTTGATGTTGACAAAATCATCAACTAATTATTTTACTCTTATTTATTCTATTTGTTCCTTGACTCAGGGAACAATCCCGCCATCTCCTTCTTTAGGTCTCAAGACCTCTACATCTTTCCTCTACACTTTTGGATTCACTGCAGGGTCTTGTGGGGTAGTGTCTTTGACACCCTTCCCTTGTAGTTGCTCTGTTGCTTGACGATCATCTTCCACCTATAAAAGAATGGTTCCTAGCCCTTGCGGGTTAGCTTTGTTAGCGAAATCCTCTTCCATTTGCTCAGGAATGGTTTCTAATGCTTGCAAGTTAGTCTGATTAGAAGTTTCCTCTCCCATCTACTAAGCAATTGTTTCTAACCCTTGCAGGTTAGCCTTATATGCCACATTCTCCTCCATGTTTTTTGGAGTAGTTTCTAACCCTTCTGAGTTAGTGTGATCAGCAACAACTTCCTCCATCTTCTCAGGAACAGTTTCTATCCCTTGCAGGTTAGTCTAATCAATAATATCTTCCTCCATCTTCTCAGGAATAGTTTTTATAGAGGTAATGCTGCCAAAACTTCTTGATTTTGTCCTTCAGTCAACATTGGTTCTTGTGTGATAGTGCCTACCTCCAACCCTTCAATTTTCTCAATTATTTCACCAATGGACACTGGTTTATGAATAATCGTGCCAATAATGGTGCCCATAGATTTCCCAACAAATTTCAGGATCATAGGAGAAGCTTCTTCTTTCTCCTTGCATCTAGAGGAATGAGTTTTCCTTGCCGCTCTTGGAAAAGATGCAAGAGAAGGGGAATGAGTAATAATTTCATCAATTTTCATTCTCTCAATGCTTGTTGACATAGACCCTCCCTCCTCTTCTTTTATATGCACCGACTATTCTATGCTCCCCATTTCTCTTCTTACCTATGCTTCCTCCGAGTTTTCCTTCTGCCTAGCAACTGACACTGTCTCTTATGGAGTGGTGTCAACTTTGGCCCCTATTTTCCCCAAAGTTTCCACATTCATTTGAATAGGTGGTCTTGGTTCTTATGTGATAGCACCACCTACATTTTCAATCATAGGTTCTTCAACTATTTGAATAGTTGTTGTTGGTTCTTGTGTGTCAGCACCACCTACATTTTTACCAGAAGTTCTTCAATTGCTTGGACAGGTGATGCCGGTTCTTGTGTAACGGCGCCACCTAAATTCTCAAACAAAAATTCTTTAATTGTTCGAACAGGTTATGGTGGTGCTTGTGTGTCAACACCACCTATGACTACACCGAAGCGTGGTCATTCTTCTCCTAGATTGGTAGTCAACGCTGGTTCCTGTGGAGAAATGTCGACTACACTCCCTTCTATCTCCATTGCATCTATCTTTCTTGGGCCAACAAGTGACACTGGAACAACATCCTTTGTGGCCTCTTCTTCCACTACTACATCTTATTTCTCTTTCCTTGTAGGTAGCATACCTGCAAGTCCTTCCTCTGCCAACTCATTGAATTATAGCCAAGTCACATAGGTTCGAGATAGAGCATGTACCACCAATAATCTAACCAACCCATGATTTTTGAGAACTATTAATGGTTGTCGATATCATCGAGCATATTGCACCATTAAGGGGAGGCTACTCCTAGGAAGTATGGCATGTCTAAGACAAGAACCTACACATGACGAAACTTAAGGCATGTAAGGAGTTTGAAGCGATACTTAAATAATATAGAGAAATGATCTTCATAGGTAACATACCTCATAACAAAATATGCCAACTCACCCCATGGACATGGAAGCTATTTATGATCATACCCTCTTCCTTTCTGGACTGTTGTCTCCCTAGCCTGCAACAACAATGCTGGAAACTCTGGTAGAGGAGACTTCTGAGAGAACTATTTCTGACCTCCTCGTTGTAATCCACTGAAAATTGAAATAGCTTCCTTCGTGATAAAAATATCCCTCCCACAGACTCTAGAATGATTTAATTCCAATTTTAACACAAATTACACTGTGATGGATTCATCAAATCCTTGAAGCCTCTCAAAATATACATGCCACCCTGCATCCACGAAGACTTGCCAAACATCTCCATTGCGTCGAATCTTCTTAGTATCCTTTGGTTCGTGTCTCACAACTTGTCCACCAATTTTGCAATGGCTCTATAACAGCACTTCGGAGTAACAATAAACTGTCGAGAAGGAGTTCCAGTAGGTATATTTGCAGTGAGAGCCCTGATAGCAATGGGGTGTAGTGAGAGTGAAAACTATAAGGATAACGATGAAATATGGAAAAATCATGGCAGATAATGGATAATAATGGTAATTACTTCATAGCGTTAGAAAGGATCGTTCATTAGTACAATAGTACTAACTTCAAGTCCCGATGCATATGGTTATTGTGGGAAGTATGGTGGAAAATCGTGGAGTGAATGTGCTTAGCACAAGGTGTAGTAAAAATAATAATAAGTTATTATTATAGTACCTACCCCCACCTAAGTGATGACTATCCGCGGTCATACCAAGTCATGTAACATGAAGTATTAATGAAATCCACTAAGTCGATCGGGGACATACCTAGTGACTTACCTTGATGGAGTAACAACAGAGGGGGAGTAACAACATTGGGGGAGTAATAGCACCGCTTGGACACTTAGTCAAAATCGTGAAGGAGTAATGTCACAGAAGGAGTACCAGCATCGGAATGCTTAGAAGAAATCGTGAGGCAGTAACATCACCAGAGGAGTAACAACACTAGAATACTTAGATGAACTTCTCATCGGCATGGAGTAACAACACACGAGGAGTAACAACACCAGTGAAGTACTTAGACAAAATTGCCATTGTCAGAGTAACATCACGAGAGGAGTAACATCGCTAGGCAAGAAAAAGAATGGTATATATATATATATATATATATATATCTATCTATCTATTTGTGTGTGTGTTTATTTAGTATTTATTATATATATATATATACATATATATATTATTTATATATATATTATTTATAAATTCAAGGGTGTAGAGGAGGAATTCCCTGCACTAATAACTTTAAAACCAGAGTTATCAAAGAGATATTTGGTAAAGGAGTCTCTTGAAGCTGGATGGTGATATAATCTTAGGCGATGTTGAGTCACAATCAAAGGAGTATGCGCCTCGTCAATAGTGATAAGTCTAACAGTCCCATTATCGAACACTGTATCAACTTCATATGGTCCCATCCACCTGGAGCAGAGTTTTCTCTTAAAATCCTTGAACCGAGAGTCATAGTGTAATGTCCAATCCTCTCTTTAAAACACCTTTTTTCCTAAAGAATTTATCGTGCCATTTAGTTCACTATTACTGGATTGCAGCAGTGTTTTGGACAACTACTGAACGAATTTCATCCAACTCATTCAACTATTACAGTGGGTGTTTCTAGGCTTCTAAAATATCTAAACCTACTTCAAGGGTTATCATGAGCATCTTAATTTAGAATTCCACTGGAAACAAAGGGGATTTCCCATAGACAAGCCCATATGGTGAAAAACATGTTTTGTTCCGCCATGTTGTTCTATATGCCCACAGTGCCTCAGGAAGTTTTTTAGTCCAATTCTAGTGATGGTTTGCTATATTCTTTGTAAGAATATTCTATAGTACCTTGTTTGTGCTTTCAACTTGACCATTCACCTGAGGGTGATATGGAGATGTTACCCTATGCTTCATTACATATTTCTTCATGAGTCTTGCTATCAGATGCGATGTAAATTGTGCCCCTCCATCTGAAACTATCTCTCTAGGAGGTCCATACCATGCAAGAATTTATTCAAATAAAAAGCTTAAGACAAGTCATTTCATTTCTTTCACAACAGCCTTGACCTCTACCCACTTTTCTACGTAATCCATGCAAACCAGAATGTGAACTTTCTACTCTGAAGGTAGATTATATGGCCCAACAAAATCAATAGCCCATTTTTGAAAGGGCTCAAGAGATAGTTGGGACTACAATGAAATTTCATCTGCCCGACCAGGCTGACCCATCTGCTGGAAACTATCACACCCTCTAACATATTTCCTTGCATCACAAAAAATAGAAGGCCAATGGTATCCCATTTGTAACACCTTATGACCTATCCTCTTACATGGAAAATGTCCCCCATAGGGGCCATCATGAGCAGCTTTCAGAACATCATATATGTGATCTCCACTTATGGAATGTCAGATTTGTTGATCAGATCCTATGTAAAATAGATATCCTTCTATCCATGAATAAAGATCATTGTGATGTATAATCCTTCATTGTTCTTTGTAAGACAAGTGTGAAGGCATATTTCATGTAGCAAGAAAGTTAGCAATATATGCATATGATGGAGTGTGAGTAGAAATTGCAAAAAGATGTTCATCTCAAAAACTATCCTCTACATGTGTACCTTCAACACTAGTATCCATCCTTGACAAGAAATCTGTGACTGTGTTATCTTTCCCTAGTTTTTCTACAATGGTAATATCAATCTCCTAAATTAACAACAACCATATTGTAACACGACCAGGGGTTATTGGTTTGTTCATCGTACCTAATAGTTGTATGATTAGTGTGCACGAAAGTAGGATACCCTCTAATATAATGACAAAATTTATTAACAGTGTAAATGACAGCCAAGAACTCCTTTTCAGTTACCATAAAATTTAATTTAGCAAGGGTCAAATTCTTGTTGACATAGTAAATTTCTTATGGATTCTTGTCCTCCTGCCGCCCCAAAATTGCCCCTACTGTTGTTTGAGAAGCATCAGTAGAGATGTGAAACAAGACTTTCTAGTCAGGACCACTGTTGAATCAATTTAATCACTATGAATATGACTGAAAGCAACCATTAATTGTTAACCCAGGGTAAGTCTGTTTATTTCATAGGAGTATGCACTATCTGTGATGATACACTTTAACCAAGGGTAAATTAAAGGAAGAACAAATGCCACTAAATTTAATTACATAATCCTCCATTAAAGGTCTGGTAAAAGTAATAAAAATGACTCTAGTAGATCATAAAAAGATCTGGGACTCTCATTTAATTTATGTAGTATGGGAAAATAGAATTTCCCCAAAGAGCACTATAAAATCTCCTTTCCAATTATTTTATGGGAAAGGTTCAATCTTCCCTACCAATTTGGCCTTCCCTGGTTTCAAATTCCCGCAAGATTCAAAAGATGAACCTAATGATTTTTCAAGGATAATAAAACAAATTATTGAACTAAATGAAAACAGAGATGAAGTTCAATACAAATTGAAATTTTTTTAGAGTAAGATGAAGAGCCTGTTTGACAGAAGAGCCAGGGAAAGGAACTTCAAGGAAGGTGATCTAGTTCTAAGATGGGATTCCGGGAGAGAAGGAAAGGGAAAACATGACAAGTTTGACAACCTGTGGTTTGGACCTTTAGCGATTACTGAAGTGAAGGGAAACAACACTTTTGTGCTACAAAATTTTGAGGGGCTATATTCCACTTATCTTGTAAATGAAAGGTTTCTCAAACATTACATTCAGCACTAAGAAGTTGAAGTAGATTTCATTACTACCATTGTAAAAACTTCAGTTTCTTTTACTTTTCAAGTTGTCAGTTTGATTTTTACAGCAAAAGAATATATAGCTCGAGGAGAAGGCACATGGATCCACAGGTTCTCTGCATTCTACATGAGAAAGCAGTCCCCAGTTGGAGCCAATGTTCTAGCATTTTTTTGGTTTTGTCAAGTTAGAATCAATTAGTCAAAAAATGAAAATATTTTTCAAAAACTGTTAAGTTAGGATATAGACAAAAAGAATACTGAATAAAAATGTTAGGAAATATTTTGATAAATATGTCCACATCAAAGAAAATGTTAGAATAGATGCCCTAAAAAATGAAGGAAAAAAATAAAACGTTAGGTTAGAGAGAAAAGAAAAAAGAAATAAACTCTGAAAGTGTGCAAGTCCAAGTGCCACTACTTTTTACTTTATTATGCAAAATGATGGTTGTGTGTAGCTTGTCATAAATGCCACAAGCCATGATAGTCAAATAGTTTAATGTTTACTAGTTCATGCTTTAAATTTCATGTTTATAGTTAAAGAATAAAGATCTAGCCAAACTGTTTAATCTGAACCCTTGGATGTTATAAGGGTAGAATTATATAGTTTGATTTTTAAAAGAAAAAGGAAATAAATGGTATGCTAGCTTAAATGCACCCAATTAAGTGAAGAAAGAAGGTTATGGTAGGTAAAGGGTAGGTAGAAGAAAGGTTGTAGAAGTACAAAGTTGATTGAGGCATAAGCACATTTATCATGCTTGATCATGTGTTGCAATGTGCAAGAACAATTATGAAGGTCAAGAGATGTTCACAAGTTGATTTGGTTAAATTCCCCTCATTTCATTTCACCCTCCACTACATACTTACTAATTTCCCCATTTTCCCTCATTTCTTGTTAAAATACCCTTTTCCCTTCATTTTCACACTTTCCCTTGGTTTCACACATTTTTCCTAGCAAATTTACCCTCCAAACTCATTCCCCTACCTCAAAACCCCTTTTCCCTAGTGTGAAACCCTTTTCCCTTGAATAATCACTTTCCCCTTGTAATTTCCCTAAAAACCCATAAAAACTGCTTATCCTAACTTTTATTGCCCCCTTTGCTTTATTTAACTTTAACTCTGCCATACCATATTTTTCCAAAAAACCCATAAAACCCCTTTTAGCCTAATTTTTCTTTACCCCTCGCTTTATAAGGTTAACTGTGCAAATCACCATTTTCTCAACAATACCCGTTTAACCCAACCCCGTGGTGTGGTTAAATAAACCTTGCATTTAACATTGGGTATGGTTATTAAACCATCCCCATTACCTGTTTAACCTATATCCCTAGTGTATTTATTCCTTGGTCCCACTTTACTAAACCCATCACAATATGCTTAAACCCCACTCATATCGTAAAATAATTATATATCCTCTGTAATTAACCCCTGTGCCCCACTAATATCTGTTGACTATCCTCCATGGCACTCCACTGCACGATAGCCATAAGATTGTTCACTCCCAGATCCAATGACTCACAACAATATCGCATGCTCTCGATCTCCTAGCTTTACCCGCCAGAGAGAACGCGAGATTCATGGTTACATGGCAACTCCACGTTAACTCACGTGTCATCAGAGAAAAACCACCCGATGACCAAAAGCTGTGCGATGAGCCTCCAAAAATTCTCCTTGCGTACAATAAAACCATTCACTTTTCACTTAACCCTTTCGTGCCAAATTTTAAAAGTTTCCCGTTTAAATGCCAAAACCCTCACTTTCGCTCTTTTCACCCGTTTACACAGTAAGACTTGTATCACCTGTCCTATGCCACCCTGAGCCTTTGCAACCTATTTTGACCTCCGATTACTGTCCAAACACTACCAGGACTCTGTCCACAAACTTTCCTGTTCCATGAAGCAATTTATCACCTCCCTGTCAGCCTTTGTTTTCTTATAATAATTGTTGTATTTTGCAGGTAATTAGCAGAAGGCTAGAAGTTTGGATAAACAGTTTGGCACTAGTTAAAAACTTGTTTACACCAAGATTCACAAGTTAATCCATTCAAAAGGATTTGTTCTGAAGAAAAAGACAATTATCACAGAGCAGAAGACCATTTACACAGTAAATGTTAAAAAGACAATTTACAGAGTGAATTTTAAAACAGACAAATTACACAGTAAATGTTAAAAGAGAGGAGTCATATGAAAGTGTATCAGATGAAAGGTCGTAAGTGAATATGACTTCCACCGTGAAGATCAAATAGCCAAGTAGCTTATAGGGAAAAAAATCAATGACCAAAGCCAACAGAACCTAAATAACGAGGACAACAAGCAACAGTTCAATAGCTATTTCTATCTTCTTGCATGAAGATATTTCCTTCTCCTTGAATAAATCTATTTTTGTAAAAATAGTTTAGGATATTTTCTTAGTTCTACTGTTGTATAAATAACTCTCTTTATGAGTTATTATGGGTTCACCATTGAACCAAGTTTACCATTGAAGAAGAGTGGCATCCTTGAAGAAAGTTGGCACCCTTGAAGAAGCAATTGTAAATGTTTGATGTACTTAGCTTTTATGGACCCTTAATACAAAGAAAATGATTTTGAATTCAGTTCTACATAGTTTGTGTTTCTTGTAAGTTTTTCTAGTAACACTCATTATGTTTTTCTTCATATTCTTATGTCTTACAATGATAACTAGGTAGGAATAATTGTGTTTCAATCTATTCTTATAATCTTGTGAAGTGATAATCTATAAAGAGAATCGATTAATGGACCATCCGTTTAATTAATTCCCTCTGAATTAATAAATCATCAGCATCTTGTTGTAAGCCTAAGCATATTCTGTTAAACCTTTTGAACATCGGTCAGAGGTTTTCATACTTATGATTATTTAAGTTTGTCTGAAAACTGTGATAATCATATTATTTTTTGTTTCTGCTCACCACTATTCAAGCTATTTCACTATGTAAAATTTTATAGCAGCCCTCTTTTTTTGTATTAATATTATTCAAAAAGTTAGGCATTATAGTGTTACATATGTTTCATTCATTGGTCTTCCAAGTTAAAACAAAACCCCAAAACAATTATCTTATATGCTCTGGCTTGATAGCTAACCATTATCAACTCAAAGGTGTTACATATGTTTCATTCATTGGTCTTCCAAGTTAAAACAAAACCCCAAAACAATTATCTTATATGCTCTGGCTTGATAGCTAACCATTATCAACTCAAAGGTACAAGAGTTATTATCACTAGTCCATTACATTTAGCAATTGTATCACTCAATTCCCCCATGAACAAGAAAATATAACCATAGAATTGAGGCCCCTTGGGTACAAAATCTCAGAACCTGTGTTAAGTGTTTCTTCCCTCTTTTTACAAGGAGAGGGAGAGCTTGGAAAACAATTACAAAAATATCGTAGTCGAGTACCAACTTTTTGATCGACAAGTTGTCTCAATGTGCAAAGGCCTACTACCCAAATCATTGCAATCAAATTTGATTCCATTCTTAAAATGCAAAAATTAGAGAAATATAAAAATAAGGCAAAACTGAATGATGGTGGAGGAAAATATCTCCCATCCATTCCTGTGATGACCTCTGATCACGGCACATCTCTTGCACAATGTTTCCTCTTTAGTCACTTGGTCGGTTTGCCTATCTCTTTCCCCTTAATCGTTTAAATTCCAACCTTTTTAAAGTTGGGAGCAATGAGTTATGGTGGCCTTAGTAATATCATGACTACCAACTCATCCATCACATAACTCTCTATCTTTCACTATTGGAGTGCTATATGCCCTGTAATATAGCCATAATGTTATGTCAAAGCTTTTAGTTTATTGGAATTTTTATTCTTAAAAATAGTACCAAACAATGAGTTCCAATGTTCCTTGGTCCCCTTTGTTTAGCCCCTTGAAAAGTGTATCGCATAATACTGGGTGCCATGACCTGTCGCTTAGCCCCTAAGGTGCTAGGGAATTTTTCTCCTGTTGAGGGCCATTTTTCCTTTATAAAGTACTTTCCGCCCCTTTGTTCTTTAACTCTTCTACACCATGTGCTAGCCAAATATCGAAGCAACTCTCTATCCAAATATTACAACAGGAGGATTAATATTGGAGTTGTGATATTTCACAATCCTTGTATGCTCATCTCTGATTATGTTATGAAACCAGCTCACAAAAAGATAGAAAATAAAGATGAACACCTTAGAAATTAGCCTCTTTGAGGGGGCAACCTCCTTTATAGTACACAAATGAACAATCCTTGGATGATACAAATGAAGAAACCTCCTTTCTATATATAGGAGTCTGAGGGGTTACAATATAACAGAAGCTGACCTAACAATAATAATATAAGGGCACAAAAGTAACAATAGTGGGCTTCTATGGGGCACAATAATAACAGTATGGGGACAATAGGGAAACAACAATAACAATAGGGGATACAATGACAATAGTAATGGGGGAATCACTAGTATTAAAGGAACCTATCATGCCCCTCGCCTTTAAAAAAGTGTTGACTACAATGCTTGAGTAGTTCTAGATTCTTTTGTATAAAATTCTCGTCCTCCCATGTGGAATCATCAATGGGTAGGTTCTTCCACTTGATGAGATACTCTGAAATTGATTGATTTCACAGCTGTCTAGTTCTTGTTTCTTTGATTGCATTAGGTTCCAATATGATTTTTCCTTCCTCATCAAGTTTTGGCAATATTGTTTGAACTGGGAGCTTGTCACCTATAACCTTCTTTAATCATGACACATGGAAACCTGCATGCACTCAGGATGTTGCACGAAGTTCCAATTTGTATGCCATAGTACCTATCTTTTGCAACACCTTGTACAGAACATAATACTTTGGTGATACTTTATTATCCTTCTTAGCTTGCTTGAGGGACATTTGTTTATATGGTTGTAGCCATAGGAATACACAATCACCTACATCAAAACTTCTTTAAGAGTTGGAGAACTTTTTGTTGATGCTCGTGGTGATATTCCACTTCTTGAACCTTAGAATTTTCTCTTCAATATGATTTGATGGATGGTGTATGACATCCATAAAGTGCCATAAATGGGGTCATTTTTGTTGTAGTATGGAAGGATGTGTTATATCACCATTTAGCCAAAGGCAACCATTTGACCCATTGTGTTTGTTTATCAGATACAAAGAAACGAAGATATCCTTCCAAAAAAATTTTTGCTATCTCAGTTTGTGCATCAGATTGAGGATGATAAGATGAGCTATGAGCTAATTGAGTACTAAGACAAGAAAATAATTATGTCCAAATATTTCCAGTGAAAGTGGGATCTATGTCGCTTACAATAATCTTTGGGTTTCCATGTAGCTTTTGAATTGTTTCAATAAATGCAATAGAAACTATACTCGCTTTAAATGGATGAGATAACGCACAAAAGTGTGCATACTTGGTAAGTCTGACAACTGCCAACATGATAACACTCTTTTCTTCAGACTTGGGTAAACCTATGATAAAATCCATTGAAACCGCCTCTCAATGTTGGCTTGGAATGGATAAAGATTGTAATAGACATGGGGCCTTTATTGTTTCAACTTTATTTTGTTGGCTAACCAAAAATTCTGCCACAAACTTTTGAATATCTAATTTAAGGCCATCCCAAAAAACTTCCTTCTAAAGCCTTTGGTAAGTTTTCAGAAATCCTTAGTGCCCTCCTAAGGAATAGGTGTGCAATTCCCTAAGAATATTTTGTTTGAGTTGGGAATTATTACATAGGTATAATCAATCTTTGTACCATAATGAATCATTTTTCTAGCTAAATGTATTAGATGTACTGGGATCTTTTTGTAACTTTTGAATGAGTGCCCACACTTCTTTGTCATTCTTCCATTCATCCCTTTCTTTGTTTATCCAATCTAGTTGGATAATAGAAATGGCGCAAAGAAATGCTTCCACATCCTCAACCTTTCTTGAGAGTGCATCTACCACAACATTTTTCTTCCATTTTTTGTAGATGATTTAAAATTCATAACCCAACATCTTTGTGACCCATTTTTGCTGCTCTTCTGAAGATAATCTTTGTTCTAAAAAGTATTTAAGACTATCATGATCTGTTTTTACCTTGAAGTGTCTTCCCATTAGGTACAGTCGCCATTTCTTAAGTTAATGTAGTATTGCCAACATTTCCTTCTCATAAATACCTTTGTGTACATACTTTCCTTTGATTGGACAAATTTCGTAATAAATGGGTATTTCTTGTTGCATTAAAACAACACCAATTCCATTTCCTAAGGAATCACATTACACAATATAGGTTTTTGTGAAGTCCGGTGTAGCTAAGACCAATGCTTGGCACATTGCCTCTTTAAGATGTTCAAAATCATTTGGTTCTTCTAGAGTCCGTGAAAATACAAATTTCTTCAATAATGTTGTTATAAGTGCTACTATTCTCCCATAATTCTTAACAAACTTGCGATAATACCCTGTCAACCTGAGAAAATCTCGTAGATACTCTACGTATGTGATATTTTCCATTCCTTAATGGTTTTAATTTTGCTAAGGTCTACCTTAACACCTTCATGAGATAGAATATGACCCAGATATTCCACCTCTTGTACTCCAAAGAAACATTTGGAGCTTTTTGCATATAATTGTTTCTCCTCCAATAGTTTGAGCACCCTGTCAACATGTTGAACAGGATCCTTCCAAGACTTGTTGTAGATTAGTATATCATAAAAAGATACTAACAAATATTTTCAAAGGAAGGGTTTAAAAATGGAATTCATCAAACCTTGAAATATAGAAGGTGTATTGGTAAGGCCAAAAAGCATGACCAAAAATTCGTAATGACCCTCATGAGTTCTAAATGTTGTTTTTGGAATGTCTTCAGTCTTCATTCTAATTTGATGATATCCTGAATGAAGATCCAACTTGGTGAAGTAAATTGATCCATTCAATTCATCCAATAATTCATCATTGACAGGAATGGGAAATTTATCTTTAATAGTGAGCTTGTTGAGCTCCCTATAATCTCGACACATGTGCCATGATCCACCTTCTTGTGAACCAATACTACTGGAGCAGAGAAAGAACTTTGAGTAGATTGAATGATACCAACCTCTAACATTTCTACAACCATACATTCAATTTCACTCTTTTGGGCATAGGGATATCTGTAAGGCCTGATGTTTGGAGGAACACTTCCTGGAATCAAATGAATATCATGATCATGATCACGAATATGTGGGAGGCCTTTGGGAGTCTCAAATACCTTGGAATGATTGTCCAAGACTTTTTGGAGATCTCGAGAAATAGATGATTTCGATGTGAGAACCTCTAGGGAACATAATCGTGCAATTATGCCTCATTGTTCTTTCTTTAGAAGCTTTGTCATTCCGTTAGAGCTTATTATCTTTCCTCGTTTCCTTGTGATTCCCCTTAATTTAATTTCCTTTCCTTCTGAATAAAATTTCATGAAAATTTCTTTGAAAATTAAAACCTATTGTACCCAATGATTGTACCCATTGGATTCTTAGTGCAACATCAGCACCATCCATTGGAATGGAAAGAATTGGGCTATTCAATACATATTCTCCCATGGATAGCTTGATACTATGGCACTTTCCTGAGCAATTTATGGTTCCTCCACTTGCAGCCATCACTTGACACACCGGTGCTAGATATAGGAAGCAATTCAATTCCTTTTCTATCTTATAATGAATAAAATTTTGGGTACTACCCGAATCAATTAACACTATTACCTTTTTCTTCTTGATATGCCCTTCTACCTTGAAGTTTGAGGAGTGGTAATTCCAACCAATGCATTACAAGGTATGGTTGGATTCATTTCTTCTTTCTCCAGGGTTTGTTGCTGGTGTATGTCCTCTTCTTTTGATGTTTCTTATTCCTTTTCTCCCTCCCCTTCACAATCTATGTAAAATAATTTCTTCTCAGCGCAGTTATGACCTTTAGTTTGTTTCCTATCACAACTGTAACAAAGCCCTTTTTCTCTTTTTCTTCCAATTGTTATGGTGTCAACCTTGTAGGTTGTTGATGGCTAGGGGAAACAACACTTCCATCTTTATGATTGTGAGTGGTAGGCTTCCTTGTTGACATAATTTTACTTTCCATTTTTCTTGCCAACTTGAATGCCTTCTCTAATGAATCAAGTTCCCAAAGGCGAACCCCATGTTGGATGTTATCCTTTAAAGTCCCTATGAACACATCAATCCTATGCTCCTCTGGAATATCTTTTACCCTTATATTCAATTTTTTGGGAGTCCTCAATGTGCTCTATCATTCAACCCTATTGTTCAAGATTTATAAACTGGATAAAAAAAGTATTTCTTTTTCTATCCTCATAATGTGCTATCATTTCATCTATAAAAATAGCCCAAGTGACATTTCTTTACGAGAGAAAAGCCATTGATACCATACAAACTGATTTGGTTCCAAATATAAAGTTGGAATGCATACCTTTTGTGTGTTTTGGACATTATGGAGATTGAAAAATTGCTCCATCTATAGTATCCATGTTACGGGATCCTTGCCATCAAACCATGATTAACATTTATTTTGTTCTCATCATGAGTTTCCTTTACTACCCTTTCGCCATTAGTAAGCATTTCCTTTCGAGTCTATGAAATCATGATTAGCATTTCCTTTAGAGTCTATGAAATCATTATTAACATTTATTTTGTTCTCATCATGAGTTTCCTTTATTTCTTGTAGAAACTTTGTTAAAGTTGTCTTCAAATCTTCCATCTCACTTTCCACGCCATCCATTTTAGCTTCCATGCCATCCATATTAGCTTCCACGTCATTCATCTTAGCTTCTACACCTTTATTTAAACCATCCATCCTAGATTCCACTCCATACATCTTAGCTTATACGTCTTTCTTTAAACCATCCATCTTAGCTTCTGTTACTTTTTCTGCGACTAAAATTTGTTGCACTTGGTCTCATAATTTTGATGTATCATGTTGCATTTCTTCCTCTTCTTCATGAGTCATGCTAGAGCTTTCAGGTTGCTTACTAGGTGTTTCCATTTTCTTTATTTTGGTCATCAATTAATAATAATAATTCTTCACTATGCCCTTTGAATTCCTTCAAACTAATTTTTCAAATCAAACTTATGCAAAAATTTAAAAAAACTACGCACCTTTTTTCACTTTGTAGGAGCTCAATATTGAATCTATCGTATATCAATAATTTTGGATCTCCAAGATCTAAAATTGCTCCCTGTAGTAACCCTCTTAGTACTCTTTCTAACCGCTCAAGTCTGATCAAGATTGGATTCTCCAATGAAGAGTTATGGAAAATCTCCCACAATGACATGATTACAGATTAGTTCAATAGAGCGAGCTTGTACGAAGTGCCTCATGTCACTGTTTTGAAACTAGTATCTGCAACTGATACACAAAAAACTATAGTCCCTCTTCTTTCTGTAACTCCTGATGAAATTTAAATCTGATGCTCAAAAAAATAGTTATGATGATTTTCCCCAGGTCACCTGTTTGAGTTATAATTCGGGATCCTACAAACACTCGAACGTCCTTCGATCATATCTCCAAAAATATAGTGATACAAGATCTCAAATTTAGAACCGTGGTTCAAAGAGAGTTTGGCTCAAATGGGTTGCTTGTTTTGCTTCTGAAAAGTCTCAGAAAAAAAGTTATAGGGAAAATTCCACAATAACCTGTTTGGAGCAGCGAAACCCTAGAATCTAAGCTCTGATACCAAATGTTATGAAACCAACTCACAAAAAGATAGAAAATAAAGATCAACACCTTAGCCTCTTCTAGGAGGAAACCTCCTTTAAATTACACAAATGACAATTCTTGAATGATACAAATGAAAAAACCTCCTTTCTATATATAGGAGTCTAAGGGGTCATAATATAACCAAATCCGACCTAACAATAATAATGTAAGGGCACAAAAATAACAATAGTGGGCTTCTATGGGGCACAATAATAACAATATGGGGACAATAGGGGCACAACAATAACAACAGGTGATACAATGACAATAGTAATGGGAGAATCACTAGTATTATAGGGACCTAATAGATTATGATGTCATCACTCCATGTGGCACCTCCTAAGTGGTGACACGTGTCACCCAAATATGACCCCTTAGGCCCCTCAAAATGCTAAAATTGCCCACCACATGTACTTTCATATTGCCACATAAAATGACACTATAGCTTTATCGGAACCAATTAGATGCCACCAGGTGTCCTGCTAGAGGAGACAGAAAAGGGCATGCCCACCTTCGGTTTTGTGGTGTAGTCCTTTTTTAATCTATATTTGAGTCCCCCAATGATTTTACACTATCTGCACATTACTCATGTTGCAATGTTTAAAAAGTTGTCACCTACAAAAGTCTTGATTTCTAATTGTTGATCTTGTAATGTTGTGATATTTTGATGCATTGATCTCCTCCGAGCTATGATGTGAGATAGTCGATGTGCCCAATTGCTCTGGTGTGCCATCGTTGATATGCTCGACTATTCTGGTGTGCGATTGACAATATGTTTGACTGTCACTGGACCTCTAATATGTGATTTTCGATATGTCAGGACCTCTGATATTTCGATCTCTATTATTCTGATATGCCTTCACAAGGCTTCAATGCTTGAAACTTCTGAAGACCATAACTTTTGATCCCGGATTCTATTTTTGGACTTCCACATTTCGTTGAAAATCTTCTTCAAATCACTTTCCATTAGAGAGTGACGAATTTTGGAATTGAGTCCATTTGACACTTGGAAGATGACTGGAAACTTATCTTCTAACTTACTCATTAGACGACTGAAAACACCTTTTGCTGGAAGTGACAACACTGGCTCCAACTAGGGACAGTGCCTTGTGGGCATGGTGCTAAGAACTTCCAGACTATTAGCCTTCACCATTGGGCATGCAGTCAAAAAATAGATTGAACCTATAAAACCCTAAAATATCCATGGAAATTTATTTTTTGGGGGTTCTTGCCTCATAAAACTGAAATGCAGAAATATAAACTCTAACGAATGGAAATTAAATGCTCATGTAGTGAGCTTATTCATATACAACTCCAACTTATGCATATGCCTCAATACACCCAAGCGAGGTAAACTTTCCAATGGTACCAGGTTAGCATTCGGGTGCTGGACCTAATGCCTCCATATTTCTGAAATTTAAAAATCAAAATAACCATGCACCCCAAAAAATATTCAAACAAAAAACCTGATACATGACCCAAAAACAACCTTTGTTGCTGATGTAAGAATGTTATCATGTAGTTAGCTACAGGGTCATAGAACTAAAGAGAAAAAATTTATAGTTGCCTCATTTTCTTGAATAGTCTTATAACCAACATCTTCTTGGTTAGGGCAACCACATACACTGTTAAGCTCTCCAACCTTAGGTTTTTCAAGGAAAACTTGTTGTTGATCTTTTGATACCCATTTTGCAATGGGCCAACTCTCTTGGAAATCTGCAATAGAATCTTTATCTTCTGAACTATAGGAGTCATATATTAGAGAATCTACTGAGGATTCCTCATAGGAATCTTTCTACAATAGGTAGCCATAGACACTGCTTGGTCATTCAACTTTGGGCTCTTCCTGAAAAATTTGTTGCTGGAAGCCTTCTCCCCACTTGTTGCTAAGAAAATCCCTTTGAACATCTACAACAAGCTCATCCTCCTCTAAATAATTTAAATCATATATTTGAGAATCTTTATTAACTTGAATACTAGTTTCTTGGACTTGTTCTCCATTTGGAGGGTGTGAGTCGCAAACTGGAGCCTCTTTGTTAACATCCTAGTGGGCCTCCTCTTTTTGTGCAGCTTCCCATGATTGGTATTGCCCTAGTCCTGCATTTCTCAACATCCCATCAAAGTCATATGAATCATAATAAGGAGAATCATACAATTCAACAGAATAAGATCTCTAAGGGTTTATTTGTAGATCTATGATGTCTCTTTCTTCTCTTTCTTGACACTGGGTGAAACTTCTTGATGCAAATAGATATCTTCTTAGAGTGGAGCCCCACAAATATCATTAGTGGGATCATTAACCTCAGAAATATTTTCAACATTAAAATGTGTAAAACAATCTTAAAACACAACATCTAGTGGATATAATATCTTGTTGTAATGATTGAATGTTATGTGAAAGCTCTTTAAGGAAGATATGTTGCCACGAGGTATTGTTTTCAACCAAAATCTAGCATCTTCTTCTAAAGAATACATGAACAATTTCATTTTCACATCTTCAGAAATAATACCCAATTATTTCATGCATTCATGAAAATCCCTAAGGTGTTGGTTCGACCTTATATCTGTGTTTCTAGTGAATCTAGGTAGATAGGGACACGATGGTGATAACCAACAACAAAAGAAAAATCGAATGGGGAAAATTTGTTAGCCAAGAATGTGGGAATGGCCATTTTGAAAACCCCTTTAGTGAGTATCACAAGTTCAAATGTAGGGGAAGTTTTCTATTGTTTAGAATTAGAGCGAGTATGAAGCCTCTTGAAAGTCAGGATTATAAAATGAGGATATAAATAGTGGAGTCACCAAGGAGTTTACAATAAGATTCAAACATTGGAGTAGACAATGTGAGAGATCTTCAACCCACACTTCCCTTGCTCACCTGACAGAGGGAATGTAAAAATTGTCATACCAAGGGAAAAATATTTAGATTCGTTCCCTAAAAAAATTGCCAGAAATATGTTGTGGCTTTTTCTATCACCTACTGCACAATTACCTCAGAAGATATAGAAGCCTCCTAGAGAGAGCCGCTAGTGTGATTGGGGACGAGTTCCTAGGAAATCTTAAAGAGAGGAGTTCTTTCAAAGATTATCTAAGGGATTTATGTTTCATTCCATATATCACGTAGTTTGAAAAGAGATAATTCAGGAGCTTGGTTCAATAGTCCTTCATCAAGGAAAACTCAAGAAAACACATAGATATAAATACTCAGGGGGTAAATATGGCTAATATCAAAGATAAATATCTATTTTTGGTGGCCAACAGACAACAATAGGTAGCTTAACAATGTTTTTGTAGTACAGGTGAATAAGAGGCAGGAAAGGAGGGAAATCAATGCAAAGGGCTGGACATAGCACAAAATCCTAGGAAACAATATCCAACAGAGATATGGAAGGCTACAAAGATGAAAATGCAGAAAGACTGTAGTGCTAGTTTAGGTCCCAAGATCTATGCATCATGAATACATTTGTCACCAAATAACATTAAGCAAATATGTGCACATTACATGTACATAAGTAAATATGTAGTTAATGGAGGTACCATTACTACTTAGCAACAAATTTAGAACCATGAATGAGAGTGATACCAACATCTTGATTATATTATTTCAGAGGAGGAAAGACATAAATGAAGTGATAAACAAAGGGGGAAAACATACTACACATTACTCTGATAGGAATCAACGAAACTGTTTCATTAACCTTCAAGATGGAGTCCCTATCACCAATCCATTACTTTTAGAAATTGTATCACTCAAGTCCCTGATGAACAAGAAAATAAAACGAAATTGGAAGTAAAGAATTGTAGCCTTTTGGGTGTAGAATCTCAGAACCTGCGTTAAGTGTTTCTTCCCTCTTTCTATAAGGAGAGGGAGAGCTGGGAAAATAGTTACAAAAATACCTTAGCCAAGTCCTAACTATTTGATCGACTAGCTATCTCAGTGTGTGAAGGCTTGCTGCCTGAATCATTGTAATCAGATTTGATTCTGTTCTTAAAATACAAAAATAATAGAAAAATAGAAATAAGGGAAAATTGAATGATAATGGAGTAAAATATCTCCCTTCCACTCCTATGATTGCCTCTGGTCAGGCGATGTCTCTACCACAATGTTGCCTCTTTAGTCACCAGACTGGTTCACCTATCACTTTCCCCTTAACCACTTGAATTCCCACCTTTTAAAGCTAGGAGTGATCAGTTGTGGTGGACTTAGTGGTATCACAACTATCAACTCGTCCATCACATAACTCTTTTCATTTTAGTAATAGAGTTCTATATGCCCTAAAATATAGCCATAATGTCATGTTAGAGGTTTTAGGTTATTGGAAATTTTATTCTAAAAAACATTACAAAACATCGAGTTTCAATGTTCCTTGACCCCATTTGTTTATCACCTTCAAATGTGTATCCCCTAAGGTAGGGCGTTGTCCCTTATCGCTCAACCCTTAAGGCACTAGGGAATTTTGTTCTTGTCAGGGGCCATTTTTCCTTTGTAAATTTCTTTGTGCCCCTTGCTTATTTAACTCTTCTAAACCA
This sequence comes from Pinus tabuliformis, assembly GCA_031772625.1. NCBI lineage: Eukaryota > Viridiplantae > Streptophyta > Pinopsida > Pinales > Pinaceae > Pinus > Pinus tabuliformis. Next base: position 722,188,892 of record CM062808.1, on the reverse strand, counting down.
TGTACTAGCTGAATATCAGAGCACCTCTTTATTGGAACTTTCCAATTGGAGGATTAACATTGGAGTTGCGATATTTTGCACTCCCGATATGTCAATCTCCAATTATGATATATTCACTCCACATGGCACTTTCTAAGTGGTGACATGTGTCACCCAGATATATCCCCTTAGGCCCCTCAAAATGTCAAAATTGCCTGCCACATTTCTTTCTGTACCACCACATCAGATGCCAATATAGCTTTATCGAAACTAATTAGATGTCACAATGCATCCTGTTCGAGGAGATAGAAAAGGGCCTTACCACCTTCTTTTTGTAGTGGCATCCTTTGTTAATATATATTTGAGTCCCTCGACAATTTTACACTATCAACACATTACCCCTATCATAATTCTTAAAAGGTTGTCATCTACAAAAGTCCTGATTGTTGATTTGTGATCTTCTGATGTTGCGATATTTTAATGCATTGATCTCCTCCAAGATCTGATGTGCAATCACCAATATGATTGGCTGCTCTGCTGTGTGATCAATCATATTCCATAATGTCCTAGTGTGAGGTCACTGATATGCTCAACTATTACTGGACCTCAAATATGTGATCGTCGATATGCCAGGACCTCTGATATTATGATATTCCCTCACAAGGCTTCAATAATTGTTACTTCAGAAGAGCATAAATTTTGATTGAGGAGTCCATTTTTGGACTTCCACATATCATTGGAAAGATTGTTTAGAGTGCTTTCTAATGTAGAGGGTGTCATTTGGGAATTGAGATCCTTTGAGGCTTGGAATATGACTGCACACCTCTCTACTCATTTACTCTTTAGACATCTGAAAACACCTTCTCCAATAAGTGATAGCACATAGGACCAAGGTTGATTATTATGACAAGACCATTGAGTGCTTGGATGACAATAGGGAATAAATAATAATGTAGGCTAAGAATAATGAAACATTAGTTAGAATGATTACATCTATGCAAGAAAATCATACTTGTAGGAAATGGTGTGTCCTATTTCTAGTACATATTTGCAGCGATAAAGGTAAGGATTTTGAGGATGTAGAGGTATTGAGAAGGTACAAAGTTTTACAATAGTTTTAGGATGTGTTTCTGGAAGATATTTTAGATTTTCCTCCTCACAAGGAAGTGGGATTTTCCATTGAGTTGGTACCAAGGGCAGCACCAGCATCAAAGTCACCATACACAATGAGCACACCAAAGTTGATGGAAATGAAGTTGCAATTGAAGGAAATTATTGACAAAGGATACATTAGGTGAAGTGTATCACCTTCAAGTGCACCAATGTTTTTTTTGAAGAATAATGATGGTACTCTTAGTTTTTGTATCGATTACAGGAAGTTGAGGAAGGTGACGATCAAGAACAAGTATTCATTGTCAAGGATTAATGACTTGTTCGATCAATTGAAGGGAGAATCAATGTTATTGATGAGTACTCTGAGATACAAATATCATCAAGTATGCATTAAAGAAGAGGAAATCTAAAATAATGTTTTCCATACTAGGTATGGGCATTATGAGTTTCGTTTAGTTCCATTTGGTTTGAATATGCTCCATCTACTTGCATGTTCTTGATAAATAGTGTATTGTGCCCTTATCTCGACAAGCTTGTTATTATATTCATTGATGATATGTTGATATATTTGAAGAATGAGAAAGAGCATGTAAAACATTTAGCCGCAGTGTCGCGATTGTTGAGAAAGCACTATTTGTATGCTAAGCTCAATAAATGTAGCTTCTTTTAGACAGAGGTATATTAATAGGGACTTGTGGCTTCCAAGGAAGGCATAGTAGTGGATCTAGAAAAGATAAAATCTATTATAGAATGGGTAACTCCTAGGAATGTGGATGAGGTAAAATCATTCATGGGGTTAGCAGGTTAATACAGTAGGGTCATCATAAATTTATCTCATATTTCCTATGTTATTACATCATTGTAGAGGAAAGGTAAGAAATTTGACTGGACAGAGGAATGTGCAGCTATTTTTGAGCAGTTAAAGCAGCCTTTGACAAATGCTCTAGTTTTAAATATTATAGATCTAGACAAGGAGTTCGTAGTGTGTAAACATGCTTGCAAGAGAGGGCTTGGTGTAGTCCTTATGTAGGAGGGATAGGTGGTATGCTATGAATTAGGGAAACTGAATGAGCATGAGAAGAATTATCCAACACATGATATTGATTTGACAATGATCATCCATGCACTGAATATGTGGAGGCACTATCTTCTTGAAAATGGGTTTTTATCAATGAGTGATCACAGTGGATTTAGATACCTATTTGACCAAGTGAATCTAAATTCTAGGCAAGCTAGATTGTTGTCCATGATTATTCAGTTCAACTTTGAAATCAAGTACATTAAAGGTAAAGAGAACAAGATCGCGGATTCTCTTAGTAGGAGAATACTGGTAAACCACATAGAAACTATGAGCTCCTATTGGAAAAATTTACAAGATAAGATTTTTTAGGAAGGACAATAGGATGACATGAATAGGCAGTTTATGCACATGTTACAATAGGGTACATGTGACCAGGATGTGGACTATCAACTCACAACAGTTGGTTTGGTCAGATTTAGAGACAAGATATATTTTTCAGACAACAGTGAGCTCAAGAATGTTATCATGAGGGCATTTAATGCTAAACCGTACCTAGGTCACCTAGGATATCAGAAGACATTGACACTAATGAATAAATTCTATTATTGGCCGAATTTGAAGAAATATGTGGTAAAATTTGTGGTTAGATGTTTGGATTGTCAACGGGTAAAAGAAGAGTGTAAGCATCCAATTGGATTACTACAACTGATTATGATTCCAACGTGTTAATCAAGGGTCATTTCCATGGATTTCATTACAGGTTTATTGAGAACATCTAGACAACATGATTCCATCATGGTGTTAGAAAATTATATATTATGGAGCAATGAAACACATAAAATATGCAGAAATATAAACACAGAAAATGCATAAAACAAGAGAGACATAGATATATGTGGTTCACCCAATTTTGGCTACATACACGGAGAAATAGCTAGTCCTTCTTTTATTATATTATCTAGAAAGCTGAAGAGATACAACCTACAATAGATCTGCTGTAACACCCTCTTCGCTCTCAATCTCCTCTCTCTTCCTCACTCAGAATATAGATCTACATAAACGCAATACAATTCCCTCATATATAGTGAGGGGTTGCCTTCTAGTGCAAAAAACCCTAAACTAAACATAACTTCCACTGTCAGATCATCTGCCTAATGAACAGCCCAGATTAACTAGAAATTACTAGACTATTACTAGACTTTTACAAGGCAATTTTACAAAACAATGTAAACTATGAAATGGGACCTATAAACTCAAAACGGGAACTCTGGCCAAAAAACCCCAAAAAAAACATTAAAAACAGTGCTCAAAACGAAAAGTGTGTATACTGGAACGATGTTTTTATTTTTTAGGCGTCAATTTTGAACATGTTTTAAAATTGGCAGTGACTACAAAATTTACTATGAAATTTTCGTGCAAAATATAGCTTCAAAATGAAACTGATGACACTGGAACAATGATTTTTTTTTTAGGGTCAATTTTCATTATTTAAAAAAAATGCTAATAAAACCAAATTTCTATGTGTCAAACAAAGTTGTTTATGCGGGAAAAAACACACTAATGTTTTTGGTAGAATATCATTTTTCTTTCCTAAGTATAAATTTAACATGTTTTCAACCATAACATGCTAGATACAAAAAAAATTGAAATTTTTTCAACTATAAAATAAAAAAAAACCATGACATTATGAACAAATTACATCACTAAATGCATTCAAAAGTCATTATTTGTATATTGAATAAAACATATTTTCTATCTCTAATTTAATATTGCATTGTAGATATTTTAAACAATAAAATTTATCATAACTAAGATATATAATCCAACAACATAAAAAAGCCTCATAACTTCTCATTTAACACCATATGGAAAACATTAATTTTATTTGAAGATACGATGCATACATCAGTTATATAAATTGTCTTAAACAACTATTCAAAATCACTCATGTTTTCTGGCACACCATCAGAATTCACATCTTCAGATGAGTGACTGGATGCTGACGAAGATGTTCCATATTCTTCTCTTTCATCAACTAGTGCCCCATCTGAGTCCACATGCATGCCCAACATTTCAGGTCTCAAAATTCTTCTAGATCTACGACTGGTTTCAGGTGACTCCCATGTCAACACTGTTCCTTCTGGTAACAACCTTTTCAGAATCTCTATCGTCTTGAAGCGAAGAGTTCCTCTCTTTGTTAAATTGAAGTCATAAACAAGTATGTCTACATCCTCCAATTTTAATATGTCTGTGCGGTGGCGATTTACATTTGTACCCTTTCTTTTTCTTTTTCCGCCATTTTTTTTGTCAACTACCATCTCTGGCTTATACACACCATTGAATGGGTGTGTATTTGTGGCATACCAATGTACTTCAACACTTGTAACATCCTCATTTTCTGTAAAGACCTTTATAACTTTAGCAACCCAAAATGGATAGCCATTGGGATCTCCATCTGCTAGCACTGCAATCATGCAACCCTCCTTAATATCCTGTACTGAACCCCTATAAAGGTCTTCCATGGCTTCACGTTGTGCACGAGATCTTCTAGAACCAATATACATCTCTCTTTCCTCTGCCTGTGAAGAATTAATAATACCTTGAGATTGTTGTTGTTCAACAATGTTTACTTCCTCATGTTCATTCGACACATTATGTGGCCAAATAAATGGATTTTTCAAAGGTATATCTTCATTTATTGTTGTCGAAATGATATCACTTTGATTATTGAAAAACGACTCCCACCAAACAGAATCAGCAATGTCAAAGTACTCATATGTATATCTAATACATTTTTTAATTTCTTCCAGGCAATCAGAATAATTTATAGCCCTGTTCTGTCTACGTGCATTCTGAACTTCACCAACTGATTGTAATAACAATATTTTTGATGCAAATATTGGATGATCTGGAATGAACTTCAAAAATTTCAATCCTGATGACGGTGCCCATTCTGTAGTAGTTGAATACTTCTTGCCCCATATTAGTGTGTTCCCATCAATTTTTTTGATACGAAATTGATGTTGGAAGCTAATGTCATTAAGTTGTTCAATGCATCTCCCCTCACCATATGATCCTAGAATAAACCTTCGCATGTCAATAGTTTCTTCCAACACATCAAAAGTAGGCTCTGGCATGTATGATTTCTTAATACATTCAATTAGTGATGGCAAGCTACCAACTTCCTTCCTCCTCAATGTGACTGAAAAACGGCTGAACATCTGATCAATATGGTCATGAGTGTGCCCAACAAGAAGGAAACCAACCTTTACCTTCTGAAAAATTCCCAATTCAACAAGCATGTTTAGATATCCAAAAACAACCTGATTTTTGTTTTCACGGCAAGTGTTGTCCAATTGTAGATACAAAACTTCAGGAAGATTACCAGACCAATGAGAAATCACATCATGAATTATAGTTATGGTCAGATTTGCATCATTGTGAATATTTGGAGCTGTGAAGTACACCCTTGGCAACATTTTCCCACTGAAGACCATACAACCGACCAAGTGAAATTGAATAAAGTTTTCCTCCTGTAAATTTTTGGGTGTGCGAACAAAATGTGGTAAAAGTGTTTTCTTCTGGTCCATACCATCAATTATCAAACCCAAATATTTATTCGGATTATCATAGCACTTTTTTCGATGCTTGTACAACTTCTTCCTTTCGTTTGTTTGTTGTTCGCGATGCTCCTGAAGTTGTTTGACAATTAAATCTACACAACATAAAAGAGATTCATTAAGAAATATGTTTTCATAGTTGATGACTATACAATTTTAAAAGTTAAAGTTATAAACGCTTACCTCTTTCTGAGCCTTCACTTTTGTCCCTTTTTTATTTAAGAGAAGCACATGTACTGCAAATCCCCATCCTTGTCTTCTTAGGAATACGGACATTGTTGAATTATTTCTTCAATACCTTCACAAAATATTGATATGTAATAAATTGGCCATGTCCCTCAGCACCTTCTGCATATTCTTTGTATAAGTTGTAGATTTCTCGTCTTGAAAAATTATCTGGAATATGTATTGTCTCTCCATTTGGCATACACTCTCCATGCTTTGAAAACAAATGTTTCATCCATGACATTGCAATATTTGATAATGGACCAAAGTGTTTTTTATGACGTACTTCTGAATAAAATGTGGGATCCTTTTCCAAATTTTCTTGAATTCTCGAGAGACGAAAATTCCCAATCGAATGAAACATTTTGAAACCTTTTCTACAGATAAAAAAAGTCCCAATATGATAATCATAACCTGACAATGTAGATTGCATGCACCCAACTAAATATGAATTTTGCATGCTTTTATTCATTGACAAATATCTCTTCCTGCTTTCTAATGCAAATTTGAAATCCATATGTTTCAAGCAATCTTTTTGGCAACATTCACTTGAAATGAGAGCACTGATAGAACTTCTTCTCGTCAGATATTCTGCTCTACCCCTTGTATATCTAGAACAACTTGCATTGATACGAAAAGGCCTGCTCCTACTCCTTGATACAATGTTTCTTGGCAACATCTCCATCATTTGATCATCATTTGTATAAGGATTTTCATCATCATTAAGAGGAATGTTATCCACACTATGATCATCCTTGCTTTTCAAATATTGACTTGGAGGATATTCTTCATCTTCTGCTTCTTCAGTGCTACTGTCGTAGTCCTTAGAATTCGGACTGAATGGAAAATCTGACTCAATGTTTAATGGATATTCTTCCTCATATGCATTGCCAGTGCTACTCTCATAGTCCATAGAATTAGGACTACGTTGAAAATGTGACTTACTTATTGAAGATGCTACATCCCGTCCTTTGTCACTGCTACCTTTATACTCATTAGAATTAGGACTAAGTGCATCATCCTGTCCTTCATCACTGCTGCTCTCATGGTCCGCAGAATTAGGACTAAGAGGACACAGTGACACTCTATTATTTTGAAATTCATCATCACGCTCTTCATAACTATTGCTCTCATAGTCCGCAGAATTAGGACTAAGTGGACACTGTGGTACTCCAATATTTTGAATTTCATCATCCCACTCTTCATCACTACTGCTCTCATAGTCCTTAGAATTTGGACTAACTGGACACCGTGACACTCCATGCTTTTGAAAATCAACATCATGCTTTTCATCACTACTGCTCTCATAGTCCTTAGAATTAGGACTAAGTGGACACTTTGACACTCCATACTTTTGAAAATCAACATCATGCTTTTCATCACTGCTGCTCTCATAGTCTTTAGAATTAGGACTAAGTGGACACTGTGACACTCCATTCTTTTGAAATTTGCCATCATGCGCTTCAAAACTGCTGCTCTCATAGTCCTCAGAATTAGGACTAAGTGGACACCGTGACACTCCCTTCTTTTGAACTTCACCATTATGCTTTTCAAAACTGCTGCTCTCATAGTCCTCAGAATTAGGACTAAGTGGACACCGTGACACACCCTTCTTTTGAACTTCACCATTATGCTCTTCAAAACTGCTGCTCTCATAGTCCTCGGAATTAGGACTAAGTGGACACCGTGACACTCCCTTCTTTTGAACTTCACCATTATGCTCTTCAAAACTGCTGCTCTCATAGTCCTCAGAATTAGGACTAAGTGGACACCGTGACCCTCCATTCTTTTGAACTTCACCATCATGCTCTTCAAAACTGCTGCTCTCATAGTCCTCAGAATTAGGACTAAGTGGACATCGTGACACTCTGTTCTTTTGAAGTTCACCATCATGCTCTTCATCACTACGGCTTTCATAGTCCTTAGAAGTAGGACTAAGTGGAATATGTGACTCTTTATTTATTTGAAATTCTCCATCCCCTCTTTCATCAGTGCTGCTCTCATAGTCCTTAGAATCAGGACTAAGTGGAAGAAGTGACTTTCTATTCATAGTGGAAGAATTCCCGCTATGTTCATCAATATGAATAGAGTTGTTACGCGATGCAGAAGTTGATGGTGTATAAATCGAAACTTCACTATCAGAATAATCCATCCCTTTCAAATAGAAGATGTTGAATGATACAAATGGAGAGTCTCCTAAAGATATTATATAGCTTAAAGAATGGAATTTTCCCTCCAAAAATTTTCCCTCCAAAAAATTTCGCGAAAATATTTCCCTCCAAAAAGTTTCGCGAAAATATTTCCCTCCAAAAAATCTGTTAAATTTATTTACCTTTATTACTTTGTTCTACAATTTATTGGAAAATGTAAACTAAATTTTTTTATGAAATCATAATTAAAATTGTACACTACAACTTCTACAATTATTATAATAGTTAAACCATATAATATTCGCTTTCCAATACTACAATATTCACTTTAAAATATTTTAAAACAAATTATCCCACATTCAACCTGTTGTAAAACAAATCAATAATATTCACTTTATAATATTGTAAAACAAATTATCCCATATTAATTGTACAGTAAAACATCCTTGTAACTTCACTTACATATTAAAATTTCATTATCACTACTACTAACATCACATCCAGGTTTTCTGAAAATCGTTGAAAGAGGTCGTGAATTTGTGGAGCAGCTAAATCGCTATCAACAACATAATCAACGAAGAATTCTCGTAATTAAAAGGTAAGTTAAATTTTTTTCTTGAAAACTTTCATATTAAATTAGTTTCATGAAAAATCGTGAGCATGGTGGGCCCGGTCAACCTCATTTTCTTAACACCAGTGGGTGCTCCACACCCCCCCTCGCCCGCCCGCCCGCCCGCCCGCCGCCCCTTCAGGCACCTTAACAGCGCCCCCCCTCACCCGCCTGCCCGGCCCCTCCGGGCGCCCTGACAGCCCCCCCTCACCCGCCTGCCCGGCCCGGGCCCCCTCACCCGCCCGGCCCACACACACCGTCCCCCCTCACCCGCCTGCCCGGCTCAGCCCGAGCGCCCTAACCCCCCAGCCCCACCCCTCCAGTCGAACCACCCACGCCCCCCTCACCCGCTCGCCCGGCCCGGGCGCCCTCACCCGCCCGCCCAACCCCTCCCGGCGCCCTCACCCGGGCACCTCACCCCTTTGGATGGGCCACCCACCCCCGGGCGCCCTCACCCGCATGCCCCACCCACCCCCGGGTGCCCTGACCCGCCCGCTCGCACGGCACGGGCGCCCTGACCTGCCCTCCCCAAATGCCCGCGGGCGCCCTGACCCACCCGCCCCCGCCCGCCCTGACCCGCCCCCCCGTTCGGCCCACCCGCCCACGGGCGCCCTCACCCGCCCGCCCACCACACCCGCCCGCCCCACCCGCGGGCGCCCTCAGCCGCCCGCCCGCCCGCCCCACCCACCTGCGGGCGCCCTCACCCGCCCGCCCGACCCACACATGGGCGCCCTCAACCGCCCGCCCGACCCACCCCCGGGCGCCCTCACCCGCCCACCTGCCCGCCTCACCCGCCCGACGCCCGCCCGCCACACCCACCCTCCGCCCTCGGCCTCACCCACCCTCCGCCCGCCCACCTCACCCGCCCTCCGCCCTCGGCCTCACCCGCCCTCCGCCCACCCGCCCCTCGTGCAGGTGCCACCCGGGCCGCCCGCACCCTCGCCCGGCAGGCAGGGCGACCCTGCCTGCCGGGCGAGGGCACGGGCGGCCCGGGTGGTGCCTGCACAAGGGAGGGCGCCCTCGTGCAGGCGCCAGCCGGGCCGCCCGCGCCCTCGCCCGGCAGGCAGGGTCGCCCTGCCTGCTGGGCGAGGGCGCGGGCGGCCCGGGTGGCGCCTGCACGAGGTTGGGCGCCCTCGTGCAGGCGCCACCCGGGCCGCCCGCGCCCTCGCCCGGTAGGCAGGGTCGCCCTGCCTGCCGGGCGAGGGCGCGGGCGGCCGCGACCCTGCCTGCCGGGCGAGGGCGCGGGCGGCCCGGGTGGCGCATGCACGAGGGTTGGGCGCCCTCGTGCAGGCACCACCTGGGCCGCTCGCGCCCTCGCCCGGCAGGTAGGGCGATTCCTGGAATCGCCCTGCCTGCCGGGCAAGGGCGAGGGCGGCCCGGGTGGCACCTGCACGACGGTGGGCGCCCTCGTGCAGGCGCCACCCGGGCCGCCCGCAGCCTCGCCTGGCAGGCAGGGCGATTCCCGGAATGGCCCTGCCTGCCAGGCGAGGGCGCGAGCGGCCCGGGTGGCGCCTACACGAGGTTGGGCGCCCTCGTGCACGCACCACCCGGGCCGCCCGCGCCCTCGCCCGGCAGGTAGGGTGGTTCCCGGAATCGCCCTGCCTTCCGGGCGAGGGCGCGGGCAGCCCGTGTGGCGCCTGCACGAGGAGGGGCGCCCTCATCCAGGCGCCACCCGGGGCACCCGCGCCCTCGCCCGGAAGGAAGGGCGATTCCGGGAATCGCCCTGCCTGCCGGGCGAGGGCCCGGGCGCCCCGGGTGGCGCCTGCACGAGGTTGGGCACCCGCCCTCGTGCAGGCGCCACCCGGGCCACCCGCGCCCTCGCCCGGCAGGCAGGGCGATTCCCGAAATCGCCCTGCCTGCCGGGCGAGGGCGCGGGCGGCCCGAGTGGCGCCTGCACGAGGGGGGGTGCCCTCGTACAAGCGCCACCCGAGCCGCCCGCGCCCTCGCTCGGCAGGCAGTGCGATTCCCGGAATCGCCCTGCCTGCCGGGAGAGGGCGCGGGTGGCCCGGGTGGCGCCTGCACGAGGTTGGGCGCCCGCCCTCGTGCGGGCGCCACCCGGGCCGCCCGCGCCCTCGCCCAGCAGGCAGGGCAATTCCGGCGCCCTCGTGCAGGCGCCACCCGGGCCGCCCGCACCCTCGTCCAGCAGGTAGGGTCGCCCTGCCTGCCGGCCGAGGGCGCGGGCGGCCCGGGTGGCGCCTGTACGAGGGTTGGGCGGCCTCGTGCAGGCGCCACCCGGGCCGCCCACGCCGTCGCCCGGGAGACAGGGTGATTCCCGGAATCGCCCTGCCTGCCGGGCGAGGGCGCGGGCGGCCCGGGTGGCGCCTGCACGAGGAGGGGCGCCCTCGTGCAGGCGCCACCCGGGCCGCCCGCGCCCTCGCCTGGCAGGCAGGGCGATTCTGGGAATCGCCCTGCCTGCCGGGCGAGGGCGCGGGCGGCCTGGGTGGCGCCTGCACGAGGTTGGGCGCCGTCGTGCAGGCGCCACCCAGGCCTCCCGCGCCCTCGCCCGGCAGGTAGGGCGATTCCCGGAATCGGCTTGCCTGCCGGGCGAGGGCGCGGGCGGCCTGGGTGGCGCCTGCATGAGGGGGGGCGCCCTCGTGCAGGGGCCACCCGGGCCACCCGCGCCCTCGCCCGGCAGGCAGGGCAATTCTCAGAATCGCCCTGCCTGCAGGGCGAGGGCGCGGGCGGCCCGGGTGGCGCCTGCACGAGGGGCGGCCCGGGTGGCGCCTGCACGAGGGGCACCCTCGTGTAGGCACCACCCGGGCCGCCCGCGCCCTCGCCCGGCAGGCAAGACGATTCCCGGAATCGCCCTGCCTGCCGGGCGAGGGCGCGGGCAGCCCGAGTGGCGCCTGCATGAGGGCGCCCAACCTCGTGCAGGCGCCACCCGGGCCGCCCGTGCCCTCGCCCGGCAGGCAGGGCGACCCTGCCTACCGGGCGAGGGCCCGGGCGGCCCGGGTGGCGCCTACACGAGGGCGCCCAACCTCGTGCAGGCGCCACCCGGGCTGCCCGTGCCCTCGCCCGGCAGGCAGGGCGGGGCGCCCGGCAGGTAGGAGCGGGCGGGTGAGGGGGTGCGGGGTGTGCGGGTGAAGGGGTGCGGGGGGAGGGGGTGTGGTAGGGAGCCCGGGCAGACTGGGGTTCGGGTGAGGCAGGCGGGTGGGTGAGGGCGCCGGGCGGGGGGGCGGGCGAGGGCGCCGGGAGGGGTTGAGCAGTTGGGTGAGGGGTGCATGATGGGGTGCGGGGTGGGCGGGTTGGGGGAGAGGTAGGGAGCCCGGGCGGAGGGGGGTTCGGTTGAGGCGGGTGGTTTGGTGAGGGCGTCGGGCGGACGGGCGGGCGAGGGCACCCGAAGGGGTGAGGGCGCCAGGAGGTTTGGAGTGGGCGGGTGAGGTGGTGCGGGGTCGGCGGGTGTGGGAAGAGGTAGGGAGCCCGGGCGGAGGGGGGTTCTGGTGAGGCGGGCGGGTGGGTGAGGTTGCTGGGCGGGGGGCGATTGTTGATTAAAATTTATGATAAGTTTTCGTTGTTACTTTAAGTCAATATGTTTTTATTATTTACTGATTTATGTGTTTCTATTTTTCAGGAAAATGGCATCAAAGAGAATTTCAGTGAATCTTTCTGGACCAAAGACTCATAAAGGTGCATCTAAAAGAAACATTGGTGAGCGAACTCCACCTCAGCTCATGACTACAAATCTATCAAGTGCCTCAAGTGATAAGAAGATGATTTCAGACTGGAAGAATTCGAAAGAGGTGAAATTTCCATCAAGAATGTGGTATGTGAAAGAAAGAGAAAGCACAAATGTGAATATATATCTATATATCGATATACCGAATGATAGTGGAATTTTTGAGGTGATGGGAAGAGTCGTAGATATGTGTTCGGTAACGAACACTGAAGTTGTTTACGTACTTACAAAAGCTCCCAAATCACATGAAAGGGTTAAATACCAACTATCATATTCATTGTATGACACGAGCGAGGTATCTACAAAGTTGTGTAGTCAAATCGTAAATGAGATGACATATAACATCGTAAGTATTATTATTTATATTTGTATTTTGCGTTTTTTAAAGTGTCTCACTATATTTTTTAACTTTGTTTTTTATTGACATATGATATTTTGTTTGGCAGAATTTCGTTGAAAGTTGTTCAATTAGGTTGGGAGGCATTCATTTCATTGAGAATGATATCATGAAAGTTGTCAGCAGTTTTTACTCAGTGTCAGAAGAAAATATGGAAAAGAGGCAAAATGAAGTAATTGATAATGCTACAAAACTACATCCAAAGAATCAGAAAAAAAGGTCTCTGGTGGATAAATCTAGCAAGGGTAAACAAGTTACTTTTGAGAACGATGAAGTTGAAATTGACGATGAAACATATGTTGTCATTACTGAAGATGACATTGGAACTGAGAAGAGCCATAAAAATCCAAAAGTAACAATGCCCAAGAATAACTCTGGTGGGAATGTTATGACCAAGAAAAGTAGAGTTGATGATTTTGAAGCAGTCATTACCAGCAGTCAAGAACCTAGTGAAACTTCAAAAGAAAGCAGAGAAATTATTACACCAGGAGCTGATTTAGAAGATGGCATTATCAAAACAAAACAAAATGTCATTCGAGAGAATTTGACAAAGAGAAACTTAATTGATGGTGGTCGCACATTTCAGCTTAATGTCAGGCAAACCTATAAAACAAGTGAAGGACAATGTCAATATCAAGTTAGAAAGCCACATCATCTGCATGTTCACAACTTGAAGACATTGATGAGGTACAATCCATATGCTCATGTGGTTAGTTATGTGCTTCTTGTTGATCCACTTCAAGTTCCCAACAAAGAAGCATTTGATAAGTCAAAATGTTTTGAATACAATTATTATGTGCTTGGGGGGAACCATTCTGTAGAAGCTCAAAGACAATTGATGGAGGAATATCCTAATAACCCACGTTTTGAAACAATGAAATGTATCATTTACGCTGGTTTATCTGATACAGAAGCAAAGTTAGTGGCATGGGATCATAATTCAGATAATGAATATAGGATGTCTATGACTTTCATCCAAAGGGTTAGATTTATTCATAGTGAATTTGAAGAAAAATGTGGTGGGGATAGGACAAAAGTTACTGCAGAGTTCCGAAAGGAATGTTGTATGGAAATAGGATATCAAATTGAAGAGAAAACCAATTCAAAAGGTGGAAAGGGCAACAAACATAGTGATTTATTCAGAGGTGTTGATAACATTTTCCAATTGGCATTTAGAACTGGAGATGTTTGGAGTTTGATTGATGAGATTTTTGGCATGTGGGAAGACATTGCCATTAAAAACCAGAAGGTCAAAAAGTCTAAGCCATTCATATGTGGCAACAGTAAATTAGCTCCTGAAATGAAGCATCTTCCAGACGATATGACTATCACACCTTGGAGGGCGATGCAAGGAGTGAAAGATGAGAAAATTGTCAAAACAATATTATCTCGTGTGAGGTCAGGGGAATTATCAATGGAGGAAATGTCTGAAGAATTTCAAAAGTAAGTTTCTTGAAATATTCTTATTTATTTCTAGATTATAATTATATTTTAAATAAAACATGCTGTTCTTGGTAGTATTTGTTATACATATCATTATATTAACTTTTTGTTACTCTATCTATGCAGTCACAAAGTTTACATGAAAATTCAAGAACAAATGGTTAGATTGTTGAATGAAGATAGTTGGGATGATGTCGTACGCAACTATCCAGATGCAAGTTCTACATCAACATTAAAATCTTTTTATCTTGCATTTAAAAAGGTATCTTGATTTATACATTCATTTTTATTCACCTGTGTACTATTTTTAATTTATAACTTACACATATATTTGTTTATTTTATAAAAGATGAGGAAGGATGATAATGGAGTGCGAGATAGTTTCAAAACCTTTATCGAAAAGATAAAGATCGAAAGACTGAGGAAGCAATGTATTAAGGATATTCAACTTGATCCAACTCTTAATCATTTCATTTGGAATGGGCTAGACACTATTCAATATCAAGTAATACAAGGTGACTGTGAAGACATTGCTAAGCTCATACCTAAAAGGGATTATGCCCTAGTCATTGCAGATATTCCCCATGGTTTCAATATTCCAAACATTGACTATGATAGTGACCCTTATACTTATCAAGCTTTTAGTAAAGTGGTTGTGGGATTTGTAGAAGTCACATCATCACCATTATGGAGATTTGTGACATTTCATTCAGACACACAATTGGCAATGATATTGTCAAGCTTCAAGGGGAAAACAAATTCAAGGATGCAGCTTACATGGTAAGACGTTTAAAATGTATATTTGATTAATGTTGAAAAATTTATTTATGTACAAGTTAATTTAACTTTTACTATTTCATGTTACAGGGAAAAGCCAAATCTTCTTCACAATCAAGATCAACAATTTATAAATGATTGTGAGTTCATTCATATTGATAGTTGGGCAAAAGATGATAGCCATATGTCTATGATTTTTAATCGGGTAGACAGAAAGAGTCATAGCCAAATACTGAGTTATGATGCTGTTGTGAGAAAACTAACATATGAAGACAAAGAAGCAAAAGGAGAGATAGTTAACATTTATCAAAAACCACAGTTATTGATTAACTATCTTATAGACATTTGTTCAAATGAAGGAGATTGGGTTTTGGATTTATTTTCTGGCTCAGGTAAGTTTTATTATATGGAATTGAATTTCAATATGTTATTTTTTTAATTAATATGTCATTGTACTAATTTAGTTCATTATTTCTTTTGTGCTTGAAAATTAGGTACAACACTAGCATGTTGCCTTCAAAAAGGAAGAAATTGCATTGCAATTGAAAAAGATCCAGTACAGTGCAATTTCATTCAGCAAAGAATTAATGCTCTTCAATTTCTTCCAGATGCAATGCAAGAAATTGGGTTGAAGAAAGGGGACTTTAGTGAATCACGTGTGGCAAAAAAGGCAAAGGAACCCCAACCACCATTACATGGAATGTTTGGAAAGACATACATTGGGAGTTTCGCAGACATCAAAGACCCATTAGAAGAGGAAAATGAGCAAAATGAAACAGAAAATATTGTGGAAGAGGACAATGATGAAACTCTAGAGGACGAAGAGTTTGGATTACGTGACATTGTTGATTAAATTTAAGTTATGCTTGTAAATCAAGCTTTGCAATGTTTTGACTTTGACATTTTATGAGAAGAATAAACACTCAATTATGGTTGTTATACGTTCAATATTGGTAATATGTGATTTTTGCATTGATTTTTAAGTTAATCGTTATTTTTTGAAAAAAAAAGTGATTTTTATTATTTTTTTGACATGAAATTCATAGAAAAAACTATTATTTAACCATTTTTAGTTAAAATTATCGTATAAAAATTGTGATTTTGACATGTCAATTCTAACAAAAAATTATCAAAACGTGTAGTTTTTTAGTTATATTTATGTTAAAAATGGTTATTTTTATGTCCATTGTTAAAAAATATTGTTTTTTAGAAACAATTATTTCATGTCGATTGAAAAATTAATTAAGGATGTATAAATATGTAGAATATCAAAAAGTCTAAATATCGACCTTCTATTTTAAAAATGCAAAACAGTAAAAACCTCACGAAAAAAATTTAAAAATTATAATAAAAAACTAGGAAATGTGAAGAAAACGACCACTTCAAAAATTATCAAATTTACTAAATAATTATTTACATTTTATACATTAAAAAATTTAAAGCCAAAAAACAGGGCTTTTAAGAAAGGAGTGTGATGCAGAATGCTCACTTTTTAAAATCAGCATGAAAATCACTACCATTCTAAAACGTGATGTACATAAAAAAAACTAAAGTGCCAAAAACTATGCTCTAGAAAAAACATGTGCGTTCTGCATCACCCATTTTCAAAATCAGGTCACTTTTTAGCTATCTCTACGAAACAGGTAACAGTATCAGTTCCCGTTTCATAGTTTACATTGTTACAACTATTTTTAGCTTCAGGGGCGCTGCCCGCGAATCCCCGCCGGGGGACTGCTGGCCCCCGGACCCCCCAGCTAAGGGGGATTTACCCCGTGGACCCCCACAGGGGGGGAAACTCCCCCGCCCATACCCCCCTGAATGGAGGGGTGTACAGTCTTCCTGGGTTATACATCTGGCTAAAACCTTTGAATACAGAATATAATTAGGCTCCACACCCAACAATCTCCCACTTGGAGACTGATTATGGCAACTTCACCGCTGCTTCATTTCCTAGACAATGACTCCACTTTGGACCTGGCTATTTCTCATCTTCTTCATCATATTTGAAGACCAATTGAAACTGAGCAGATTCTCATTTTCTCCCTAGTTACAACTTATGTTAGCATATCTGCAGGATTCTAGCTAGTGTGTATCTTTTCCAACTTCAATTGTCCATCTTCCAATGTTGACCGTATGAAATGGTACTTGGGCTGTATATGTTTAGTCTTGGAATTAAATGCAGAGTTCTTTGCAAGATGTATGGCACTCTAGCTATCACTGTAAAACTTGCCCAACTCCTCCTTCTTACCTAATTCATCCAGAAACCTTTGTAACCAATTATTTTCTTTACTAGCCTCTGTAGCAGCAACATACTCTGCTTCTGTTGTTGAAAGTGCAACAACACTTTGGATTTTTGAAACCCAATTGATAGCTATTCCACCTACATTAAACACATACCTTGTTGTGCTCCTCCTGTTATTTCTATCACTTGCCATATCTGCATCAACATATCCCTGTAGAGAAATGTTTGAACTACCAAAGCATAATGCTTGATTTATGGTACCTCCCAAATACCTGAGAATCCACTTCACCGCCATCCAATGTTATTTTCCTAGATTGTTCATGTACCTGCTTACAACTCCCACTACAAGTGCAATATCAGGCCTTGTGCAGACCATTACATACATTAAGCTTCTAATTGCTGATGCATACGGAACTTTAGACATATGAGTCATTTCTTCCTGAGTCTTGAGACACGCCTCCTTACTTAATTTTAAATGGCTAGCCAAAGGTATACTAACTAGTTTTGCATTCTACATATTAAACCTTTTCAACACCTTTTCTATGTACTCACTTTGAGACAATGTTAATTTGCGATTCTTCTTGTCTCTAGTTATTCTCATACCAAGGATTTGTTTTCTAGCACCCAAATCCTTCATTACAAATGAGTTTGACAATTTTCTTTTGAGCACATTTATTTCCTACATGTTAGAAACTACAACAAGCATATCATCTACATACAATAACAATATAAAATAGCTGTCATCATTTTGCCTTTTGAGATAAACAAAATGATCATAGTGACATCTAGTATAACCTTGCTCAGACATAAACTTGTCAAATTTTAGATACCACTACCTTGGAGACTATTTTAATCCATACAAGCTCTTCTTCAACCTGAACACTAGTTTCTCCTTCCCTTTTACCTCATATCCTTGTGGTTACTGCATATATTTCTCTTCCTCCAAATTCCCATGGAGAAAGGTTGTCTTTACATCTAACTGCTCAAGATGCAAATCTTCAACTGCTACTAGACTTAAAATAGTTTTGATTGAATTCATTTTAACAATAGAAGAAAATATTTCATCAAAATAAATACCTTTCTTCTGTGCAAACTCCTTCACCACAAGTCTAGCTTTGTACCTCTGATTTCCTCCATCCTCTTCCTTCAGCCTGTAAACCCATTTATTCTGCAATGCTATTTTACCTACAGGCAACCTAACTAAGTCCCAAGTCTGGTTATGTGCTAAGGAGTCCATCTCTTCTTTCATGGCTTGCTCCCACTTCTTCCTAGTTTCTACCTGCACTGCTTCTTCATAACATTCTAGTTCACCAGAATCGGTCAACAATACATAATATAATGAAGGAGAGTATCATTCAGGGGGTCTAATTATCCTGGTAGATCTTCTAACACCACTTTCAGGTGTTTGAAGTGCTTGTCGCTGTTGTGGTTATTTTTCTGGTTATTGATCATGATTTTCAGGCACCATCACTTTTCCTGTGATATAGTCAAGCACTGTGTATTCTCTGTTTTCTTTTTCATGTTTCTTTTCCTATAACTAATTCTTATACAAGACCTTTTCATTGAATATTACATCTCCGCTCCTAAAGATTTTGTGATTTTCATAATCATATAAGCGATAACAGAAATCATTAACACCATATCCAATATAGGTACATTTCTTTGATTTTGCCTCAAGCTTTGTTCTATTTTCTCTATTAATGTCGACAAAGGCTTCACAACCAAAATTCTTTAAAAATGAGTAGTTTACCTTCTTACCTGTCCATGCCTCGTCTGGAATACCACCTCCAAGGAACTTGAAATCCCTCTGTTTATTAGATAAACAACAATATTTACAGCATCTACCCAAAATTGTAAAGGAAATCTTGCATGCAATTTGATGCACCTTGCATGCTCCATGATTGTCCTGTTCATCCATTCTGACACACCATTTTCTTATGGTGTTCCTGGAACTATCTTCTCTCGGTGAATTCGATTCTCTAAACAGTACCTATCAAACTCTTTGCTGCAATATTCACCTCCATTATCTAATCTGAGACACTTCAACCTTTTCCCTGTCTCATTTTTAACCAAAGCTTTCCATTTCTTGAAAGTATCAAATACATCAGATTTATTTCGAATACAATAAATCTAGGTTTTTCTGGTTGCATCATCAATAAAAGTAACATAATAATGAGAGCCACCAAGAGATCATACCTGAGTAGGTACCGATACATCTGTATGCACAAGCTCTAATTTTTCACTCTGATTTTCTTTCCCAACTCTAAGGAATCTCACTCTCTTCTGTTTTCCATAAACACAATTCTCACAGAATTTTAAATCAACATGATTCAAACCTGGCAACAAATTTCTTGAGTGAAGAATATGCATCCCCTTCTCACTTATGTGCCCGAGCCTATGATGCCACAATGTCGTATCTTCTCCTGTAGAGGTTAAATCATTAACAGAATTAGAAATACCATTGCATAAATATAATGTACCAACCTTTTATCCTTTCGCTATTACCAGGGATCCTTTAGTGACCTTCCAGATTTTATCTGTGAAATTAGTTAAGCAGCCTTCACCTCCGAACTGCCCTATTGAAATCAGATTTTTCTTCAGATCTGGAACATTCATTACCTTCTTCAATAACCATTGATTTCCATTTTGTGGTTTTATGAACACTGTACCCATTCCAACAATTTTACTGGGTTTACCATCACCCAATCGAACTTATCCAAAATCTCATTGAACATAATCATGAAAATGTTTCCTATCAAGTGTGGCATGGAATGAGGCCCCTGAATCTACCACCCAGGCATCAATAATATTTTCTAATGAAAGAATAAAAGAATCTTGAAACACATCACCTGTTACATTCGCTTCATGATTAGCTTCTTCCTACGCTTCTCCTTCTTTTCCCTTCTGAGACTTGCAGTCTTTCCTCAGGTGTCATTTCTTCCTGCATTTCCAGCACACTAACCTCGATCTGGACTTGGATCTACATTGTCTTGACTTACTGTGATATCCTGAGCTCTTTCCTCTTTCCATTTTTCTTCCCCTAGTCTCTACAGTCAAAGCATTACCTGATGTCTCACCGGAGCTTTTCTGTCGCATTTCCTCGCTAAGGATTGCACTGACAACATCATCAGACTTTAAAGTACTAGATCTAGAGACAGAGTTACTAATGGCCATAACTAAACCATTTAAACTTTCCGGCAATGAGCACAGAAATAACAGAGCCCTAACTTCATCATCAAAATTTACCGCTATAGAACTTAACTGACTTGTAACTGTATTAAAATAATTTAAATGATCTGCAACAGATCCACCTTCTGACATCTTCATATTAAATAAATGCTTCATAAGAAATACCTTATTTGAGGCCGAGGGTTTTTCATATAGTTTGGCCAATGCCGACATTAAATCCTGCGTTGTCATTTCCTTTGAAATATTAAATGTTATCTACGCCGCTAGGCACAGCTGTATTGCTCCAAATGCCTTTCTATCTAGAATATCCCATTTTGTATCTGTCATACTTGTCGGCTTCTTTGTCTTTCCGCTCAATGGTAGGTACAGATCTCTCTAATATAGATAATATTCCATCTGCATCTTCCATAGATGGTAGTTTTGGCCATTGAATTTTTCGACCCTAAACCTACCATCTTCCGCCATTGCTCCCACTTAAACCAAGAACCCTTCTCTCCTATGAGTTTATCAGCCAAATAGACCTTTTCCTCTGATACCAGTTGTTAGAAAATTATGTATTATAGAGCAACGGAACACATAAAATATTGCAGAAATATAAACACAAAAATGCATAAAACAATAGACACACAGATATACATGGTTCACCGAGTTTGGGCTACATCCACAGAGAAAAAACCACTCCTTATTTTATTATATTATCCAGAAAACTAAAGAGATACCACCTACAACAAATCCATTGTAACACCCTCTTCGCTCTCAATCTCCTCTCTCTTCCTCAATCAGAATACAGATCTACATAAATACAATACAATTCCCTCATATATAGTGAGGGGTTGCCTTCTAGGGCAAAAAAACCTTGAACTAAACATAACTTCCACCATCAGATCATCCACCTAATGAACGACCCAGATTGACTAGAAATTACTAGACTTTGACAAGGCAATTTTACATCTATTTTTAGTTTCAAGGGCGCTACCCCCGAACCCCCGCAGGGGGACCACTGGCCCCTGGACCCCCCAGCCGATGGGGATTTACCCCCTCGGACCCTAGCGAGGGGGACAAGTCCCCCCCACGTGGAGGGGTGTAGAGTCTTCCAGGGGTATACATCCTACTGAAACCTTTGAATACATTAGATAATCAGGCTCCACACCCAACACATGGTTGTGGTTGACAGGTTGAGAAAAGTAGCACACTTTATTCGAGTGAAGTATACTTATTTATCTAATGATGTAGCACAAGTCTTCATCAAATATATAGTGAGGTTACATGGTGTTCTGAATATGATTGTGTCAGACAAGGATACCAAGTCATTTTTAGTATCTGAAAAGAATGTTTTAGAGGTTTAGGGATAGAGTTGGCCTTTAGCACAACTTATCATCTATAGATAGATGAACAAACAAAGAGGCGCAACAAGATTTTGGAGGACAAATTGAGAATGTATGTTATGCATCAACAATGAAAGTGGGAATATTTTCTTCCACTTGTGGAGTTTGCATATAAAAATCGATATCATGAATCTTTGAGAATGGGTCCATTGGAGGCACTTAATGGGTAGATTTTTAACAATCCCATCAGTTCAAGTAATCCAATGAACATGGTGTTAATAGGACAGGACATGTTGGTAAAGATGGAACAGGAAATGTAGGTAATCAAGCAGAATTTAGAGGCAACACCAGATAGAGAAAAGATTTATATAGACCAAGATAGGGTGTTTAAGGAGTTATAGGTTGGGGAACAAGTGTACTTGCACATCAAGCCAAAAAAGAGATCCTTGAGGATTGGATCATGTTACAAGATGACACCTCAATTTTGTGTAACTTTCAAGATTCTTGAGAGGATTGAACCAGTAGCCTACTAGCTTACACTACCTCCGATAATGAAATTCCATGATGCTTTCCATTTGTCATTTCGTAAGAAGTATGTTAAATATGTTGATCATGTGATTGACTAGTCTGTATTGTAGGTGTAGCTAGAAAAAGAACTCTAGATGAAACCTCAATGCATTTTGCAACGAAATGTACTCATGCCTCGGAATCGAGCAATCTAGCAAGTTAAATTGTAACTGAAGAACTTTCAGCATGATGAAGCTACATGGGATATGACTGATCATATGCGAGATATGTATCCTTATCTATTTGCTGGTTAAGCATATGTATTTTGGTATTTTTTTTGGTGTTGTGTTTTAGTTATGTTTATATATGCATATGTATGTAAATACTACCATGAGATATCTTATAAATCTCTAATAAGTAGTATGGTTGTCATGTATTTACGTTGTCATGTTGGTTATGTTGGCTTTCTTTCAACAGGCTGTTCATTGTAAATATTGTAACAAGCTAAGGTTATAAATCTCCATGAGAAGTGTGTCTTTATTTTCAGTAATCTTGTTGGTTATAGGTGTCATTTAACACCAAGGACGGTGTTAACCCAAGGCGGAGGTTTTTGTAATAGTCTTGGTGAGAAATTTCTGTAATAAAGTTATTAAACGAGAAATAATAACCAAGGTCATGGGAAACATATTTAAATTTGAATATCGGGCCAAAACATAGTGATGGGGATCACTTGTGATTAATTAATGGCTATGGAAATTGGAAAAGGCAATGGAAAATGCTTTGGAAAGGCATGAGGCATTAATTGCAATTTTATTTATGAAAATAATGGAAAATAGGAGAAGACGGAGGTGAAAGGTCACATTGCATGTGAGGAGGAAAATAAAGGAAAATAATGGAAAATGAAGAAAATAAAGGCCTCAATGATAAAAAGGCTTCTGGCGATCAGTACACAACTTTTTTTAGTTGAACCTTTTTCCAGTTTATCTTTTGGAGCTCTCATTCTATTATTTCACTCTCATGCTCTTGGACACTTAGAGTTTTCTTGGAGATCTCTTGGAGAAGTATGGCAGAATTGATATTTGGAGAAAGAAGGAAAAGGAAGAGCTGGAAAGAACAAGAGGAAATTTGGATCAATAGCTACAACAATTTTTTCTTGTTGGTACCGAGTTTCATGTATGACTTCCTTGCTAGATTTTCCATGCATGGCACATGCAAGTGGTTTCTTGGTTATGATATTTCATTGGCATAGAGTATTTCCTAGATTGGAGCGTTTTTTCCTAGCCTTTGCATTTCCTAGATAGTCATGGTGTTATGGGTTTTACTTTTCTTTTTGTTTGGTGCTCATGTTCCTCATGGATGTGACCTGAGTTATGAGTTCCTGGAGCCTGGCTGGACAAATGACCTAGGTTCCTTGTAACATATTGGTTTGAGTTACTATTTCTCGAAGCGTTGGTCGTAAAAATTCTTTGGAGGCCTTGGTGGGTTGAGTTACTAGTCTTGGAAACCCTGTTTAGAAAAACACTCTCGAGTCTGACAACAATTGTCGCTCTAGTTGAACAGAAGCTTTCGAGCCCGATAGTAGTTGTGTGTTGAGTTACTAGTCCTAGAAGCCTTGGTATGAATTAAAGCTCTGGAGCCCTTGAAAGCTTGGGTAGAGATTGATCTGATGATTATTAGTGATGTTGTTATAGACATTTTTGGGCACTGCAACCCCAAGCATAAATGTTCATAAACCAAGGGCTCCTAAGTCCCTAAAGGTGTTGTTCCAACCCCTAAAAGAACAAGGTTAACTCATTACAGCATCTCCCAGAATTTTTCCATGAAAAACTACTTAGAACTGGTCAAAACTGGACCATTTCACCTGCTCCATAGGCAAAGTGCATTGCATCCCACCTGAATACACACAGTAGGTGCGATGCATGTCAAAAAACCCTTCTATGGGGTGTGATGGGCGAGAAGAGACAAATGGTAGGGTCAATCCGCAAGGTGGAGGAGCATGGAATCTTCCAGAAACGTCTCCTGTGACACTTGCCTCTCTGAATTCGACCAGGGATGAGTAAGAGATCATCAATCTCCAAGTGGAATCAAGAACTATCAGAGAGAAGACACTAATCAAACCTCAAAAGCTGACTCACCTCCCTTGCAGACATCTATATATGGATCCCTCATCCCAGAGATCTAGAGGCTGGAATTTTGTATCTTGTAAGGAAGTGTTGTTGGTTTCTTGGTGCAATATCACAGTGTTGGGTGATCTAAGCTTTTCATGAGGTGAAGAAGGGTTTTCTTGCTGAGAGGATGATGTTGGGTCAGAACAATTGGTTGTAATCCTCTTTGCTCTTTCTTGATTATCAATAAAGCTATTCAAGTTTTCCTCCACATTCTTGTATGACTGATGATTTATGCGTTTCTGTGGTCAATGTACATCTGATCCTATATTGTTTATGATAATAGATCTATTTTCTTGGATAGTGTTATGCTGCTTTGATTCTACAGGTACTCCTTGAAGCTAGGTAGACAAGGAAGCAAGTGGCAAAGACCTACCAGAAGAGAGAGGAATCAAGCAAGGAACCAAGCGCAAGACAGAGGTTGGTCTCCTTATTCTTCTCTTATTTATTTCTCATAAAGGGAAACGAAAGTAGTTTTTAGTGTGTTTGTTTCTATGGTAGCTACCAGCCTTAGTGGGACTAGCAGCTCTATATAGACACTAGTTTTCTCGATAACAAAATGGTGACTCCACTGGGGAGCGAGTAGATTGTTTGTTCATCTACATTTGTTTACTTTATAAACTTACAGATGGAGCCTGAAGTCAAGCCAGCTAGCCTTCGAACTGCATTTGCTATGTAAGTGCAAAGTAGATCAACGCTGCTTCAGTCAATCTCTGGGTTTTGTTTATGAATTAAACGATTGATTTACAAGCTCTCTAATTGCCCTCGTGGTGGATCTAGTAACCTCCTTAGATCTACCCCTATGATTGATTTACTGATTACCACTTGCTCGGCCTAAATACCTAAACTGAACTACAAACTGTGACTCAGAATCCAATCAAAGTCTCGTCCCTGGTCTAGCTCATTGTCTGTTCTGTGAAATTCAAATGCATCGCACTTCCTGAGTGTAGTAGGTGCATTGCATTTCAGTTTCACTGTGTTACAGGTGCGCTGATCAGACAAGGCCTTGTTCCTAAATTTTGGTTTCTGTGTTCACTCTTTTCAGCTCTATTCAGGAGTTTTGCTGCTTGTAGTCAGTACACCTCTATTTGAAACCCATTTCCTTGTTGTTATTCCGCCTCCATTGTGCAAATAAATGTAAATGTTTTTATGTATTTTTGAGTCATTTTCTGTTCTCATTTACAAAGAAGTAGCGTAATTGTACTGTCGTTTCTTGATTTGAAAGTGTTGCAAGTGTCGTTTTCAGTCATAGGAGAGGATCTGATTGTCCTTGATAGTCGATTACATTGTTACTCTTGTATTTGATTTGAGTTAGTACTTTTCCAAGTGTCGAAAGCAAGTTTTCAATTCCAAATAACAAAGTGTCTTCATTGTCCTCATTTTGTTTTGAAAAGAAACTTGTTAGTAATTGTCGCTTTGGAAAATAATTCAGATTTGCGCTTAGCTTTGTTTTTATCATTCACACATTAAGAAGGCTGAAAACAAATACATGCATGTGCATTTTCATTTATACTGTTTGTTGGCTTGATTTAGGACCATGCATGAAAGAACGCCATCTCCCTTTCCTTAGTAGCTAGGATTTTCATTGCAGAAAGAAGATTAAATGACTGTTTATCATCTTAGATTGCATTTTAGGAATTGTACATCTACATCACACGGTGAACCTGAAAGGAAAATTTCTTAAGCAAGATCAAACATAAAATAAATTTAATGAATCTACAAACACTTTGGAACCTAACCCACAACATCTAGAAGTCTAGGCTAGAGACGTATTCCGGTGTCATAAAGCTTGGTAACTGTTGTTTTCATTGTTGGTTGGGTGATTCCTCCACTTTGAGACGATAAGTGCCAGTACGAACTTGTGCTCCCACATACCATCGAATATATTTTGGGAGACCACAATAGGCTTCATCCTTTATCCATAGGAAGCCGTGTTTGCCGCCCTATCGATCGTAATGCACTGAACACAGCATTCGGGAAGATTGACTTCCGTACCATAAAACGTATTCTGCAGTTTTGCAATTGGTTTGGTAATCCCTCTGTCTAGATTTCCATAGCAGTCCCTTTCGTTCCTTTTCATACTCCTTAACGGAAAAGGTCCATCTAAGCACTTGTCACTTTAGGCTCACTAAAAATCGAAGGCGACTAGAGTCATCTTTTGTTTTTTCTCGACTCTTAAAAATTGAAAAAAAAAGTTGTGTCAAAGCATCTAAAATTTATTTTAAACGAAATAATCATCGCCTTTCCTACATTGATCTTATGTTGAGAAAAATGGAGTCCACCAACCAAGGAGTTCCCCTTGGAGGAAATCCTAGTCCCTTCTCCTCTTGGGGAGATGTTGGTGCACCCCATATGGCTACATTGTCTCTTCTAGGATTGACAATCGGCTTGCCCATATGGCTCTTCTCGACTTCTGTCGTTCAGAACACCATAATTCCTGAACAATCAAGTCAGCAACTAAACGATATTAGAGTTACCCCCCAACCCTCTACTTCGTCCAATTCTTCCCCTCCTCCTTCCTCTTCACTTGATGAAGCTGGTAAAACCCAAAATAAAGTAACTGAGAAGAAGAAGGAGAAGAAGAAGAAAGAGAAGAAGAAGAAGGAGCCAAAGGCAAAAAGGGGTAACCAAGCATCGTCTAGCGAAAATCCACACACTGCACCGACCAGGCCTAAATCGCCATGTTTCATTTGCAAAGGAGACCACTATCATTGAGACTGTCCTTGCATCCCTCAGATCTTAAGGGACTGGTCTCCTCGTTTGCACAATCCGATGTCATCAACCTCTGATGATCATGTTGAGCATACATCGTCAACTAGTGAAAGTGAAGCCCCTAGACAAAAAGGAAAATATAAATTTCCTTGTAAATTGTGTGAAGATGATCACACCGTCCACTATTGTCCCTTCTTAGACGAAGCTAGAAGAGTTTTGGACGACCGTCCGGTTTCACCATTACGGCTTCCTCCTGGATACAAAAAACTCTTGCCAAGTCCGTCACTAGTTGAAAATCTGGCTGACACACCCTTGTGGTCGGCCGAAGCATCTATCATTGAAGATAAGCCATCTGAATCCATACCAGATGAAAGTCAAAAGGTCGAGGTGGCAGTTGACCTGGTCTTGCCTTCAGAGGGTCCAACTTCAGATGACACAGTCACCGAAGAGAATAAGAACGCCACCATCCAAATTCTCTTTGTAAGCACAGACTCCGATGAACATGGGGGCAGTCTACCCGTTCCTTTACTGCAGGAAGGAAGTTCGTCAGAGTTGTATCCAGCCTTCTATTCGATCCCACCTCCAAGCAACCTGGTTGTTTCCTTTGACTGGAATCTACTAGGCAGACCCCGTTTACCAAATAGTGTACCGTTCCGAATCATTGCTCAAATATTTATAATGGTCATGGCCAGTACCATCATAGATGAAGGGGCTTCTGTGAGTATCCTTTCCTCAACTGCTTGGAAAGTGCTTGGTTCGCCATCGCTTTTTCCTGAGATGAGAAATCTAACAGGCTTTGACAAAGGAACCAGTCGAGCATTAGGGATCCTTCCGGATGTGCTGATAACATTGAGAAGGAAACCTATTCACATGAATGTAATGGTAGTCCAAGGACCCTTGGATTATAATCTACTCCTTGGAAGAGACTATATTTATTGCATGGGAGCCATTGTCTCCTCACTCTTTAGAGTAATGTGTTTTTTGCATGAAGGAAGAGTGGTCAAGCTCGTAGACCAGCTTTCATTCCCCGGTTCACACATAGCAAATAGTCATATACCAACCCTGAATGGTCTTTTCACACAAGGAATGTCTCATCAATCCCCAGTCCATCCACCCTGATGAGCGCGAGTGATTCAGAGGGCATGACTGAAACCCAGGGGTCATGCACCCTGGTCTGCTTCAGCAGGAAAACCTTAGGTATAGTGTAGGTTTCTGCGGAGGATATATGACTAGTCTGACACACCCGTCCATTTAGGAAAATTGGATTAGGCTAGAAAAAGATTCCCTCGTCAAGGTTATGTGAGTGGAGGCGTCTGCGCCACTCACCTTTGTCTATTTTGGTAGACATCGCCGAAGAAGTGTTTTGTTTGTGGTATATATAGAACAATCTTTGGTAACCTGAAAAAGGTAGGCCTTTCCCGATAAAACAAATGTTTTGTCTGCAAATTGAGGGGTAACCTCGAAACTCTATTTCACTATACCTGGGGGCATGCAAACCTTTTGGCATGCAAGTGAAGAGCGACCATTTATTTTTAAAATTTATAGGTCCTCTAACCCTTTAAACCCATAGGATTGGTCATTTCTTAACTTGCATAAAGAAAGGATGCCGGGCAAAGCTTTGAAATAATGTCGTTTTTATATATGAGACATCCTTATTATGTGACTGGATTATTTGAGCAGTTTTAACGTGGACTTCAAGCTCGTTAAAAAATAAACATAAGCAATGAGCAAGTGTTTCCCCCAGCGTTTAAGCTCATTTTAAAATAAAAAATGAACCAATTTCCAGTAAATAACCATCATGAATGTAGTACTTTAGCCTTTGAAGCCTTGGTCGTGTTCTCATCATCACCTCCACTCTGTATTGGCCGATCATTCACCTCCACTTGATTGTTTACCCCTTTCGACGAACAACTGCGAAGAGTGATCTTGTTAGCCATCCTTGTGACATTGTCGTGATTAGAAAATTCCAAACCTTACCTGGAATCAGCCGCTACCCGAATCTATCACTCGTTCCTCAAAAACGAGTCTCCTTTAAGCTCTTTTTAACTGACTCGTAAATATGAAAAGATTGCCGAGCCATTGGCCTCTCCAGCTCATTCAAGTGACCGGAAGTGCTATCCCTCCTTTAGATTTTAATCCTTTTGGACCTGAGGGATTTCTACACAAAAAGATCGAGAACTTGTTTTGTTTGGCTCGTTAAAATTACCGAAAATTCATCCCTTTTGTATTATTTTATACTTTTTCGGACTTAAGAGATTAGATGACGAAAAAGGATTTTTGGAGTTTCCTTTACGTCCCTTTTCAGACTCTCTAAAATTGAAAAGGACCGAGTTATCTTTGTCGTTAAACTCGTTAAAACCTAATAGTGACAAAATTGTCCATAACAGATAAGAACGAGTTTCACTATTGCTAGGCTCGTTAAAACATAGCGATGGGTGTGCCCGAAGGGAAAATTATAGAACAAGCATATGTTATCCTCCTCAAGCTTGAAAAAAATAAAGAGGTACTGGTCAGCAATGACTGGGGAAAAATTGGGAAGAAAACTTGAAGAAACTTAATTGGTAGCAAGTCGCTCTTGAACATGACACTTTCACTCTGCATCCGAGTCAGGTTGGGTTGTTCTATTCACTGGTCACATCACCATGGTGCCATCACACCATCCACATTTGGGGTTAATGCTACCAATCCATCATGTCAGTGTCGCCGATATGTTCAAGAGAAGTCGCTTAGAGAATTCACCTGTGTCTCACCCACTATAATACATTTTCACTCCATTCTTTCATGACTGCCACCCTGAACCGTATATCACCAGATCGTTTTCACCTCCATTAAAATCATTTTCTCTGTTCCGTTCATTGATGTGGGATTCACTAAGGCCCTCCTATGACAGATCACTTCTTGTCGACATCAGCTCATTATCCAAGAAGTCTATCTAGGAACAACCCTTTCAGTACTTTGAAGCTTTCATGCCTCAATGGAAAGTTTCTCACTTCCGGTGACAGGTTTACATCAATGGCCTTCGACCAAAAGATTTTGCGTGGTGTTCGACGCCAAGTCCCTTATTCACACCACGTGAATTGTACTACAGTACCTTGAGGATCATTATCATTATCGATGATTCCTCTCGCTTATGTTAACAGCTTACATCATTGTCTGGTAATCAGGCGATGTCTTTCCATGTTCGACTCCAGAACATCTCTCACATGGATTGATTTGTACTTTGAGTGAAGATCGAACGAGATTGAAGACCCCGGATCTAGTTTCATCTATCCGGGCTGTTATATATATTCAGGAAAATGAAGACATCAAATGTACATCATTGCTGCACAGATAATCATCCAATCTAAGGGATGATGGCTCCACCAGAATCATCAGTCTACACTCAGACGATTGTCTGTCCTATGTACATGAAAATGAATTTATAAAGCTGTGCATGGGAATGCCTGCCTTAGCTAGATCATGAAAATAATATGAGGATAATGTATTGTATTGTATCTTATTACAGGTCACCTTCCAGCTCGAAAAAACTTCGGATCCTTATGATAAAGCATTTCACCTGACATCAAAAGATTAACGACCTCATGCTTTAGGGGGCAACTGTTATAGACATTTTTGGGCACTACAACCCCAAGAATAAATGTCCATAAACCAAGGGCTCCTAAGTCCCTAAAGATGTTGTTCCAACCCCTAAAAGAACAAGGTCAACTGATTACAGTATCTCCCAGAAGTTCTCCATGAAAAACTACTCAGAACTGGTCAAAACTGGGCCATTTCACCTGCTCCATAGGCAAAGTGCGTTGCATCCCACCTGAATACACACAGTAGGTGTGATGCATGTCAAAAAACCCTTCTATGGGGTGCGATGGGCGAGAAGAGACAAATGGCAGGGTCAATCCCCAAGGTGGAGGAGCATGGAATCTTCCAGAAACCTCTCCTGTGGCACTTGCCTCTCTGAATTCGACCAGGGATGAGTAAGAGATCATCAATTTCCAAGTGGAATCAAGAACTATCAGAGAGAAGACACTAATCAAATCTCAAAAGCTGACTCACCTCCCTTGCAGACATCTATATATGGATCCCTCATCCCAGAGATCCAGAGGCTGGAATTTTGTATCTTGTAAGGAAGTGTTGTTGGTTTCTTGGTGCAATATCATAGTGTTGGGTGATCTAAGCTTTTCATGAGGTGAAGAAGGGCTTTCTTGTTGAGAGGATGATGTTGGGTCAGAACAGTTGGTTGTAATCTTGTTTTCTCTTTCTTGATTATCAATAAATCTATTCAAGTTTTCCTCCACATTCTTGTATGATTGATGATTTATGTGTTTGTGTGGTCAATGTACATCTGATCCTATATTGTTTATGATAATATATCTATGTTCTTGGATAGTGTTATGCTGCTTTGATTCTATAGGTATTCCTTGAAGCTAGGTAGACAAGGAAGCGAGTGGCAAAGACCTACCAGAAGAGAGAGGAATCAAGAAAGGAACCAAGCACAAGACAGAGGTTGGTCTCCTTATTCTTCTCTTATCTATTTCTCATAAAGGAAAACGAAAGTAGCTTTTAGTGTGTTTGTTTCTAAGATAGCTACCAGCCTTAGTGGGACTAGCAGCTCTGTATAGACACTAGTTTTACTGATAACAGATGTCCAATTGTGAGGTGGAATCATTAGGTGATGGTTGATGTGGTCTTGCCTCTAGAAGTCTTGGTTTGTTTTCCTTAGTTTATCGCATGAGATCCCACATTCATGCTTGGAATAAGGCATTGGGGTGATTGAGTGAAAGAGATGTTTAGTTCATCCCAATGTATGGTGGAAGTTCTTGACTTGGTTGGATTTGCATATGTTAATATAATCTTCTTTTCCTTCAGTATTTTATGAGTAAATATGCTTGAAATCATTGTTGGTGTCCAAGTATGAATCATGCAATTCAAATTGTCAACCTGGGGTCCTACCAGTTGTTTCAAGGCTATTGTGCACTGTATGTGCAGGCCACAATTTCCCTACCCAACAGTGAATATTAAGTATAAATTCATCAATTTGTAACAACGAGAAATATTGTAACAATAAATAAGAGTAACAAGTAGTAATAATTGTAACATTAATAAGAGTAACAAAAATAAGGACTCACAACAACACATTGATAAACATTCACAACAACAATTAACTCATACAAATAAACCTAACACACATCTAATCCAGCAACACCTGGTAAAGGGAGTGGTCCTAAGTCCCTAATTAGAGGTGTGGTGAGACCAATGAATCACAATATGCTCAAAATATCAACTTGTCATTAATAAAAGAAATATTATGAGTGTGATGTTATAGATTCAAAGTTAGAGTATTTCTCCCGCAACCTTAACAACTCTTAACAATGATGGCTTTGACAGCCCACAACTCTACTTTATACAATTTGTCAAT
Organism: Pinus tabuliformis; assembly: GCA_031772625.1. NCBI lineage: Eukaryota > Viridiplantae > Streptophyta > Pinopsida > Pinales > Pinaceae > Pinus > Pinus tabuliformis. The sequence continues at coordinate 722,156,328 of CM062808.1, read as the reverse complement.
AATACAGCTCCTAGAATTACGACATTGTCTGCCCTTAATTACATGGTCGTTTTCAGAATGAAACAAAATGTTAGAAGATAGTAGTGTGTCAATCGAAAGGTTGATTCACCATTGCAACCAATATTCAAGGATAGTGCTAGCAGCTTTGATAGAATCATTTATTAAAGTAGGGTCCTGATCATTCTACCTTTAAATCTGCAAAAATAACTGAATTAGAAATCCACTTAGGTAATAATCCCCTACAACTATGCTTCATTCACAAATAATCCATAAATACATGACAAGAGGTATACTTGTGCATTTTAAGATCTCGACTAACCACTATTGGCATGAAATGGATAAAAAGAATAGAGTAAAAGTATGGAAATATAGCCACCAACATCTCCCCCCAACTGACCTTACTATGTGCGCTCATGCAGTTCATCACCTGCACAAGTCTCCGTTAGAGCTGCATTGATCAACGTGAAGTTTTGCAAGATCATATTTTTTAGACATCTATGATCCTGGAGGCTTATACCCATCTATTTGGATGACTTTTTTCCACCAATCGTTGCTTACCGTATAGGCCAGAGAGTATTGATTAGTTGACAACCAAATGATGGGAAATCAAAGCCCCAAACCCATCCATCGGGTCCCACAAAGCTGCGTGCACACAAAATACTAGGGTACTGTTTAGAGCTCGAGCAAAATTGGGGGCCCTAAAAGGCTCACGTATCCTAATAGCTGATGACGAGAGCATCCACTATTTCTAGCAGTTGTCCTGGGCCTCCTCTTAAAAAGTGAAGATTTGTTTTGTGAATATATCAACGTACCATTGCTGAGTTTCCAAAATCTGTTCTTTCTATCCCTTGAACCCCAAGGGGGTTTCGTGTATGTTGTAAAGATTCACAGACTAACAATTCTCCATCTAGATGACAACTGACCTATTTTCCTAATTTTCTTCAAACGTATTAAAATCCTTTTTACATTTTACCTGATTAACTATGTAGGAGGTAAATTCTTTCAGTTAAATGTCTCCTACATATGGCACTAGGTTAAATGATTGATCATTTCCCAGGAAGTAGTGATGCATGTACAACTCCCAAATCAAATGTTGATCGAGAATATTGTGGCATCTCATGATGCACAAAAACTGCATTGAATCTTCCACATCATGACTGAGCTCCTGGCGGACACTTTCTAAACAAAAAAATAGATATTTTTCATGGAGGAACAAGGGTAGCTATGAGGAGGGGGGAAGCAAGCCATTTCCTATTGCACCAAGATAAACATCTCTTCCTTATCGTCCTTTAGTATCTTCACATGTTCTTCTAGTCCCTCAATTCATTTCTTCTATTTCTCCTACTTCCACTTCTCCTTTTCTATCTGTTCTATGTAACCAAAGATAGTTTTCACAGCTTGCTCATGAGCTTTCCTTATTCCTTATTGGTGTTCCTCTAAAGGAATGGTCCCTCGTTGAAAGCGAGTTGTTGTAGCTTTCCACTTCTAAAATTCTGCAAACATGATAAACTCATGTGCCTCAATCATATAAAAGATGACTTTGTCTATGTAGTTGTTGAAGTCGTTGGCCTATGTTTAGTTTGTGTTTCCAATTAAACTATTTTAGGCTAGGGCTTCACAAAGTTTTTCTTGTGATTTCTCACTTTTCTTCATAAGCATCATAACTATTTCCTTAATTTCATGATTTCTATTTCAACTGCATATTCTCTTTGAATTGTTCCTGATATATTTCCTTAAGGGGGGGGGTCTCCTTCTCGCACATTGCTCGATAAACTATTTTTTCACAAATACCTCTTCCACAAGCGTCATAACTGGTCTAGGGCCTAGAGGGCTGATGTTGAAAAAATAATCAACAAATTATTTTACTCTTATTTCTTTTGTTTGTTCCTCGACTCAACGAACAATCATTCCATCTCCTTTTTTAAGACTCAAAACCTCTACATCTTTCCTCTACACTTCTGGATTCACTGCAGGGTCTTCTGTGGTAGTGCCTTTGACACCCTCCTCTTGTAGTTGCTTTGTTGCCCAATGATACTCTTCCACCTATACAATAGTGGTTCCTATCCCTTGCGGGTTAGTTTTGTTAGCGACATCCTCTTCCATTTGCTCAGGAATGGTTTCTAACGCTTGCAGGTTAGTCTGATCAGCAGTTTCCTCTCCCACCCACTCAGGAATTGTTTCTAACCTTTACAAGTTAGCCTTATATGCAACATTCACCTCCATCTTCTCAAGAGTAGTTTCTAACCCTTGCAAGTTAGACTGATCAACAACATCTTCCTACATCTTCTCAACAACAGTTTCTATCCCTTGCGGGTTAGTCTAATCAACAAAATCTTCCTCCATATATTTCTCAAGAACAGTTTCTGTAGAAGTAATACTCCCAAAACTTCTTGATTTTGTTCTTCAATCAACATTGGTTCTTTTATCACAGTGTCGACCTCCAACCCTTTGATCTTCTCAATGCTTTCACCAATGGACACTAGTTTTTGAATAATCGTGCCAATAATGGTGCCCTTATATTTCCCAACAAATTTCAGGATTATAGGAGAAGATTCTTCTTTCTCCATGCATCTGGAGGAACGTGTTTTCCTTGCCCCTCTTGGAAAATATGCAAGAAAAGGAGAATGAGTAATAATTTCATCAATTTTCATTCTCTCAATTCCTGTTGACACAGACCCTCCTTCTATGCTCCCCTTTTCTCTTCTTACTTATGTTTCTTCCGAGTTTTCCTTCTGCCTAGTAACCGACACTATCTCTTGTGGAGTGGTGTTGACTTCGGCCCCTGTTTTCCCCAAAGGTTCCACATTCATTTGAACAAGTGGTTTTGGTTCTTATGTGACAGAACCATCTACATTTTCAATCACATATTCTTCAACTATTTGAACAGGTGTTGTTGGTTCTTGTGTGTCAGCAGCACCTACATTTTTTATTAGAATTTCTTCAATTGCTTGGACAGGTGGTGTTGGTTCTTGTGTAACAGCACCATCTACATTCTCAACCAACAATTATTTAATTGTTCGAACAGGTAATGCTGGTGCTTGTTTGTCAACACCAGCTATAACTACACCCAAGGGTGGTGATTCTTCTCCTAGATTGGCAGTTAACATTGGTTCCTGTGGAGAAATGTCGATTGCTCTCTCTTCTATATCCATTGGATCTATCTTTCTTAGGCCAACAAGTGATGCTGGAACAACATCGTTTGTGGCCTCTTCTTCCACTGCTATATCTTCTTCCACTTCCCCTGCAGGTAGCATGCCAGCAAGTTCTTCCTCTGCCAACTCGTTGAATTGCAGCCAAGTCACATAGGTTCAAGATAGAGCATGTACCACAAATAATCTAAGAAACCCATCATTTGTGAGAATTGTTAATGGTTGTCTATATCATCGGACATATTGCACCATTAAGTGGAGGCTACTCCTAGGAAGTATGGCATGTCTAAAGCATGAACCTGCGCATGACAAAACTGAAGGCATGTAAGGAGCTTGAAATGATACTTAAATAATGTAGAGAAATGATCTTCATAGGTAACATACCTCATAACAAAATATGCCACCTCACCCCATGGATATGGTAGCTATTTACAATCATAGCCTCTTCCCTTCTGGACCGTTGTCTCCCTAGCTTGGAAAAACAATGCCGAGAACTCCAGTAGAGGAGAATTCTTAGAGAACCATTTCTAACCTCCTCGTTGTAATCCACTAGAAATTGAAACAGCTTCCTCCATGATATAAATATCCATCTCACAGACTCTACAATGATTTCCTTCCAAGCTTAACACAAATTACACTGTGATGGACTCATCAAATCCTTGTAGGCTCTCAAAATATACATGCCACCCTGTATCCACGAAGAGTTGCCAAACATCTGCATTCCGTCGAATCTTCTCAGTATTCTTTGGTTCGTGTCTCACAGCTTGTCAACCCATTTTTCAATGGCTTTGTAACAACACTTCAGAGTAACAGCAGACCATCGAGAAGGAGTGCTGGTAGGTAGATTTCTAGTGAGAGATCTGATAGCGATGGGGTGCAGTGAGAGTGAAAACCAGAAGGATAAAGATGAAATATGGAAACATCATGGCAGATAATGGATAATAATGGACAGTAATAATGGTAATTACTTCGCAGCGTTAGAAAGGATCGTTCATTAGTAGAATAGTACTAACTTCAAGTCTCGATGCATATGGTTATTGTAGGAAGTATGGTGGAAAATCATGGAGTGAATGTGCTTAGCACAGGGTTTAATAAAAATAATAATAAGTCATTATTATAGTACCTCCCTCCACCTAAGGGATGAATATCTGTAGTCATATCAAGTCATGTCACATGAATTATTAATCAAATCCACAAAGTCAACCAGGGACGTACCTAGCGACTTACCTTGACAGAGTAACAACAGTGGGGGAGTAACAACATCAGGGGAGTAACAACACCCAAGAAGTAACAGTACTGCTTGAACACTTAGTTGAAATCACAACGGAGTAACGCCATCGGAGGAGTAACAACACCAGAATACGTAGAAGAAATCGTGATGGAGTAACGTCACCAAAGGAGTAACAGTACTAGAGGAGTAACACCACTAGAGGAGTAACAACACCAGAGGAGTAACATCGCTAGTGAGGTACCTGCAAGAAAAAGAATGATATATATATATATATATATATATATATATATATATATATATATATATATATATATATATATATATATATATATATATATATATATATATATATATATATCTATTCACGGGTGCAGAGGAGGAATTCCCTGCACTAATAACTTGAAAACCAGAGTTATCAAAGAGATATTTGATAAAGGAGTCTCTTGAAGATGGATGGTGATATAATCCGAGGCGATGTCTAGTCATGATCAAAGGAGTATGTGCCTCATCAATTGTGATAAGTCTAATAGTCCCATTATCAAACACAGTATCAACTTCATATGGTCCCATCCACTTGGAGCAAAGTTTTCTCCTGAAATCCTTGAACCAGGAATCATAGAGTAATGCCCAATCCTCTCTTTGAAACACCTTTTTTCCTAATGAATTTATCGTGCCATTTAGTTCACTGTTATTGGATTGCAGCAGTGTTTTGGACAACTACCAAATGAATTTCATCCAACTCATTCAACTATTACAGTGGGTGTTTCTGGGCTTCTGAAAGATCTAAACCTACTTCAAGGGTTGCCATGAGCATCTTAATTTAGAATTACACTGGAAACAAAGGGGATTTCCCATAGACAAGCTCATATGGGAAAAGCATGTTTTTTTCCGCCATGTTGTTCTATATGCCCACAGTGCCTCAGGAAGTTTTTCAGTCCAATTCCAGTGATGGTTTGTTATAGTATTTGTGAGAATATTCTCTAGTACCTTGTTTGTGCTTTCAACTTGACCATTGACTTGAGGGTGATATGGATATGTTACCCTATGCTTCATTACTTATTTCTTCATGAGTCCTACTATCAAATGAGATGTAAATTGTCCCTCTCCATTTGAAACTATCTCTCTAGGAAGTCCATACCATGCAACAATTTATTCAACTAAAAAGTTTAAGGCAACTCATTCTGTTGCTTTCACAATAGCCTTGGCCTCTACCCACCTTTCTACGTAATCTATGCAAACCAGAATGTGAAATTTCTGCTCTTAAGGCGGATTAAATGTGTAAACGAAATTAATAGCTCATTTTTCAAAGGGCTCAAGAGCTAGTTGGGACTATAATGACATTTCATATGCCCCACCAGGATGACCCATCTGTTGGAAACTATCACACCCTCTAACATATTTCCTTGCATCACAAAAAATAGAAGGCCAATAGTATCCCATTTGTAACACCTTATGACCTATCCTCTTACATGGAAAATGTCCCCCATAGGGGCCCTCATGAGCACCTTTCAAAACATCATATATGTCATCTCCACTTATGCAACACTGGATTTGTTGATCAGATCCTATGTAAAATAGATATCCTTCTATCCATGAATAAAGAGCATTGTGATGGATAATCCTTCTTTGTTCTTTGTAAGACAAGTGTTAAGGCATATTTCCTGTAGCAATAAAGTTAGCAATATATGCATACAATGGAGTGTGAGTAGAAATTGAAAAAATATGTTCATCTCCAAAACTATCCTCTACAGGTGTACCTTGATCACTAGTATCGATCCTACACAAGAAATCTATGACTGCGTTATCTTTCCTTGGTTTGTCTACAATGATAATATCAAACTCCTGAATTAACAACAACCATATTGTAACGTGACCAGGGGTTATTGGTTTTTTCATTAGTACTTAATAGTTGTATGATCAATGTGCGCGAAAGTAGGATACCCTATGATATAATGACAAAATTTATTAACAACATAAATGACAGCCAAGAACTCCTTTTCAGTTACTATATAATTTAAGTCAGCAAGGGTCAAATTCTTACTGAAATAGTAAATTTCTTATGGGTTCTTGTCCTCCTGCTGCCCCAAAACCGTCCCTATTGTTGTATGAGAAACATCAATAGAGATGTGAAATGGGAGTTTCCAGTCAGGACCATTGTTGAACCGATTTAATCACTATGAATATGACTGAATCGCAACAATTAATTGCTAACATAGTGTAAGTCTATTTATTTCAAAGGAGTATGCATTATCTGTGCTGCTACACTTTAGACAAGGGTAAAATTAAAAGTAAGAAAAAATGTCACTAAATTTATTTACAGAAATTAGCACTCATGCAAAAATAAAAAAAAGAATTCTACAGAGATGAAACCACACTTCATGTTACCAAAGGAAAGGTGTGCCACACACCACACCAGTAACTAAGCAAGCTGACTAAATATTATGCTCACATCAATTCTGTGTGACATCATGTTATAAATCTGGAAACAAAAATAAACTCACTCTGTAGTTTACAAGATGACAACAATAATTTCACACTTACATAAATGAACAATAATTGAACTACCACTATGCTACTGTTGCTACTCCAATCCCTACTAAAGAGGAGGGCCCTTCCTCCTTAGTAGGGTGTATGGATGAATTACGAATTAATAAAATGTCAACACCACAGTTGTGAAAGCATCAACAACGCTACTCTTGTATAAAGAAAGGGTCGTGAATTACAGGATAAAAGTAACGACACTTGTTTTTGTTTACATGGAACCTAGTTCCCTTTATAAGATTGACATGTCCAAAATGAGAAACAGATCAGTCATGAGAATCTCACGATTTTCATGCTGATCAACATTGAGAAAAAATAAAAATCATTACAACAAGTTATAAATACAAGGCTTATTGTTGTTACATCATTTCTCAAAATCACAACTGTCTTGATTATGTAGCCATCAATAAATAATACAATCTTCATGACAACTGTCCTGTGGAATAGTACCCACAATCTTAGATGGTTGTGGAGTAGTCAATGTCCTATAGTGTTAGGCCCCTATAATACTTGTGATTCCCCCATTACTATTGTCATTGTATCCCTTATTGTTATTATTGTACCCCTATTTTCCCCATATTTTTATTAGTATGCCCCATAGAAACCCACTATTGTTATTTTTGTGCCCTTATGCTATTACTATTATGTCGGCTTGTTTATATTGTGACCCCTTAAACTCCTATATATAGAAGGGAGGTTTAGTCATTTGTATCATCCAAGAATTTTTAATTTGTGTAATATAAAGGAGGTTTCCCCCTCAAAGAGGTTGAATTCTAAGGCATTGATCTATCTTTTCTACCTTTTTTTGAGCTGGTTACCTAACTTTTGGTATCAGACCTTTGGATTCTAGGGTTTCGTTGCTCCAAATAGGTCATCATGGAATTTTCGCTATAGCTTTGTTTCTGCAATGTTTCAGAATCTACAAAAAAGCCCCATTTGAGCTAAACTCATTCTAAACTCAGGGTCTGAATTTTAGAGCTTCCCTTGCTATATGTTCAGAGATATTATCTGAGGAAGTTAGGGTTTCTGCAAACTCCCGAATTACATTCCAAGTAGGTGACCTAAGGAAAATCATCATAGCTTTTGTTTTGAGCATCAGATTGAAATTTTGTAAGAAGTTTTAGAAAGAGGATGGCCTTTAATGTTTTGTGTATCCGTTTCTAGTACTAAGGTTGAAACAGTGACACATGGCATGTCATACAAGTTCGCTCTACTGAACTAGTCTATAATCAAGTCACCATGGGCGATTTGGCATAAGGCTTCCTCGGAGAATCGAATCTTGATCAGAATTGCAAGGTTAGAAAGAGGACTCAAAGAGCTACCACAGGTTGAGATTTCAGATATTCAACATCCACAGTTATAGAGATACAACAAATTCAATATCGAGCTCTTACAAAGTGAAAAAAGGGTGTGTATTTCTTTTTTTAAATTTTCCATAAGATTGGTTTGAAAAATTAGTTTGAAAGAATTCAAAGGGAATAGTGAAGAATTATTAGCACTAATTAATGCCCCAAAGAAATAAAATGGAAACACCTAGTAAGCAACCTAAAAGCTCTAGCATGACTCGTGAAGAAGAGGAAGAAATGCAACATGATATATCAAAATTATAACACTAAGTACAATAAATTTCACTCTCACTAAAGGTAAATGAAGCCAAAATGAATGGCACGGAAGCTAATATGAATGGCATGCAAGTTAAGATGAATGGCGTGGAAGCTAAGATGGATGGCATGGCAGCTAAGATGGATGGCATGGATGCTAAGATGAATGGCTTGGACGATATGATGGAAGAATTGAAGATAAATTTTAATAAGTTGCTACAATAAATGGTCACTAATGGTGGAATGGTAGTAAACAAAACTCATGATGAGTACAAAATAAATGTTGGTCATGATTTCATAGACTCTAATGTTGGAATGAAGACGAACCATAAACTGAAAATCGATATGAGGAAGTTTAATAGCAATGGTCCTGGAACATGGACACTACAGATGGAGCAATTTTTCGATCTCCATAATGTGAAAAACACACAAAAGCAAGGAAAATTTTAAGAACCCCCCCTAAATTTACATGTATAATGAATGGGCGAATCTCCATGGTATATAGGAAAAATGGAAGGCGATTTTATCAATAATATGATATGTATATATAATTTTTTTTCGAATCTCTCACCAGGCATGGTGAATATTTTACTCAATTATAAAATCTTGTGTTTATTGAATACACAAATGAAATCATTGCATTTCTTTAAAATATCTTTTGAAATCAGAATTACCAAAATTACATATCGATAACCTAGTGGGTGTAGGATAAAATTCACTCGTGCCATTCACAGAAAACATGAGAAAAAACCTAATACTATATATAAAACCAAGAAAATTTCAAATTCATCACTTCTAGGGACCTCTTAACCACCCTGCCAATACACAGGTATGTTGTTGTTTGCAATTAGAAAAATTACCCAAATTACAATCTGTTTATTCCAACATATGTTGGAAAGTTATAGAAGGATGACTAGTGCAATCAATCCATTCCCTTTAGCCCTGGATTTGTTTCAGTTTAAAACAGTAGTATACAAATAGACTTGTCCAATGTCTATGCTTTAACCATTCACCTTAAGATGTTTTTACAATATAATTTCCTAAGTCTATTTAATATCTTCATTATAATAAAAACCAACCTATATCCATCTTAACTCCACATCTACCACTCTTAGGGGGAATGAAATCTATTTATCCCTCTGAGCACTTGGTAGACCCAGAATTAAGACGGATCTAAGATGATAGGATTTCCGCTTTAAATAGTCTATGCTCACATGAATACCATGGTATTACCATGGGTCAATACCATGGGTTATCATAAACCTGGAGCTTAAAAATTACTATTAGTAATTTATAAAAGTTAATAAAATTAATAGTTGATTTTTATTTTATTTTTTTATTTTAACCAAGCTAAAATGTTTAACATACATTAAATTACAACATCCATTTTTACTCTTGATCGGATCAAATATTTTTTCACTCTATGCTAGTTTCCATATCACAATATTTGATACCTCTCGAGGGTTAGTAGATCCAGAGTAAAGATGGATCTATGCTGGTTTAATTCCCCCATTAAAATAGGCTACATTCCAGGTGAATACCATGGGTCAATAACATGTGCCATTTTGGTGAATACCATGGGTCAATACCATGTGACATTTTTATTTTTATTAATACTAATATTAGGGTTAATAATGTTTTTTTGCAGGGTATTAATAACAACTTAGTCCATTGTATTTGTCCCATAGTATTTTGCCCATAGGTTTCACCTAAATATAACGCATTTTTTGAGTGTTCGTAAATATAAGGTGACTTATGGAGTAAATATAAAGAAATGTTTTATTTGTTTACCATACCTCTTGTTTATTTATATTTTTATCAATTTACCATACCTCTTTTACAAATATGGTATTTGGCCCATAGGATTCACTTAAATAAAACCTCTTTCTTGAGCCTTCATAAATAGAATGAGGGTTATGGACAAAATATAAAAAGAGGTTTTATTTATTTACCATGCGTCTAGTTTATTTATATTTTTATTTATTTACCATACCTTTTGGGTAAGTATAAAAGACGTTTTATTTATTTACCATACCTCCACTTTACTTATATTTTTATTTGTTTACACCCTTGCATGTATATAAGGTGACTTATGGAGTAAATATAAAAAATGTTTTATTTATTTACCATACCTCTCATTTATTTATATTTTTATTAATTTACCATACCTCTTTTATAAATATGGTATTTGGGTCTTTGCCCATAGGATTCACTTAAATAAAACCTATCCTTGAAAATGGGTGAATGGAAGGTTGTAACTCCTAATTTCAAGGGCTAAATTTACCTTTTTTACCTTCTCCCTTAAAATAAGGTGGGCTATTTGAGGTGATTTGTAAAAATGTACAATGATACAAAATATTCGCCCACTAAAAATTTAAAACCCCTTAATCTCGCCAAAGGGCGAACATTCGCCCCTAAAATTTTCTATGCACAAAAGGTACGTATTGCAACTTTATATTTGGAACCAAATCAGTTTGTATGGCATCTATGGCTTTGCTCTCATAAAAAAATTGTCACTTGGGAAATTTTTATGGAAGAATTGATAGCACACTATGAGGATATAAAAAGGGACACCTTTTTAGCCAATTGATAAATCTCAAACAAAAGGGTTCAATGCTGGAGCACATTGAGGACTTCCAAAAATTGAACATAAGGGTAAAAGGTATTCCAGAAGAGCATAGGGTTGATGTGTTCATAGGGACTTTAAAGGATAATATCCAACATGATGTTTTCCTTTGGTAACTTGATTCATTGGAGAAGGAATTCAAGTTAGCAAGAAAAATGGAAAACAAAATTATGGCAACCAGGAAGCCTACCACTCACCACTATAAAGATGGAATTTTTGTTGCCCCTAGCCTTCCATAACCTACAAGGTTGACACCACAACAATTGGAAGAAAAAGGAACAAAAGGGAATTGTTACAGTTGTGATAGAAAATACACTAAAGGTCATAAGTGTGCAAAGAAGAAATTATTCTACATAGATAGTGAAGATAGAAAAGGAATTGAATTTCTTCCGATATCCAACATCAGAGTGTCAAGTGATGGTTGCAAGTGGAGGAACCATAAATTGCTCTAGAAAGTGCCATAATATCAAGCTGTCCATGGGAGAATATGTATTGAATAGCCCAATGCTTTCCATTCCAATGGGTAGTGTTGATGTTGTACTAGGAGTCCAATGGCTTCAATCCCTCAATACAATAGATTTTAGTTTTCAATAACCTTTCATTAAATTTTGTGCAGAAGGAAAGGAATTTGAATGAAGGAGTATTGCAGGGAAACGAGGAAAGATAATCTTCTCTAACGATATGACAAATATTCTAAGGAAGGAACAATGAGTTGTAATTGCACAATTATGTTCGCTAGAAGTTCCCACATAGAAATAATCTATTTCTCCAGATCTCCAAAAAGTCTTGGACAATCATTCCAATGTATTTGAGACTCCCAATGGTCTCCCACCTATTTTTGATCATGATCATGCTATTCATTTGATTCCAGGAAGTGTTCCTCCAAACATCAAGCCATACAAATATCCCTATGCACAAAAGAATGAAATTGAACATATGGTTACGGAAATGCTAGAGGCTGGTATAATTCAACCTAGTCAAAGTTCGTTCTTTTCTCTAGCAGTATTGGTGCACAAGAAGGATGAATCATGGTGCATGTGTCTAGATTATAGGGAGCTCAACAAGCTCACTATTAAAGATAAATTTCCCATTCCTGTCATTGATGAATTATTGGATGAATTGCATGGATCAATTTACTTCACCAAGTTGGATCTTCGTTCAGGATATCATTAAATTAGAATGAATACTGAAGACATTCCGAAAATAACATTTAGAATGCATGAGGGTCATTATGAATTTTTGGTCATGCCTTTTGGCCTTACCAATGCACCTTCTACATTTCAAGGTTTGATGAATTCCATTTTCAAACCCTTCCATAGAAAATTTGTGTTAGTATTTTTGATGATATACTAATCTACAACAAGTCTTGGAAGGATCATGTTGAACATGTTGATAGGGTGCTCAAACTATTGGAGGAGAAATAATTATATGGTAAAAGCTCCAAATGTTTCTTTGGAGTACAAGAGGTCGAATATCTGGGTCAGATTGTATCTCATGAAGGTGTTAAGGTAGACCCTAGCAAAATTAAAGCCATTAAGGAATGGAAAATCTCGACATCCAAAAAGAATCTACGATGATTTCTTAGGTTGAAAGGGTATTATTGCAAGTTTGTTAAGAATTATGGGAGAATAACAACACCTCTAACAACATTATTGAAGAAAGATGTGTTTTCATGCACTCCATAAGCAACAAAGGCCTTCGAACATCTTAAAGAGGCAATGTGGCAAGCAATGGTTGTAGCTACGCTAAACTTCACAAAAACCTTTATTGTGGAATGTGATGCTCCAAGAAATGGAATTGGTGTTGTTTTAATGCAAGATGAAAGACCCATTGCTTTTGAAAGTAGTCCAATCAAGGGAAAGTATTTACACAAAGCTGTTTATGAGAAGGAAATGTTGGCAATACCACATGTGCTCAAGAAATGGAGACCCTACCTAATGGGAAGACACTTGAAGGTAAAAATGGATCATGATAGTATTAAATACTTCTTAGAACAAAGATTATCCTCTAAAGAGAAACAAAAATGGGTCATAAAGATGTTGGGTTATGACTTTGAATTCATCTATAAAAAAGGGAAGCAAAATGTTGTGGCAGATGCACTCTCAAGAAAGGATGAGGATGTGGAAGCATTGTTGTGCGCCGTTTCTATTATCCAACCAGATTGGATAAACAAAGAAAGGGAGGAATGGATGAATGATGAAGAAGTGTGGGCACTCATTCGAAAGTTACAACAAAATCCCAGTACATCTGATACATTTAGCTAGAAGAATGATTTGTTATGGCACAAAGATCACTTATAGCTATGTAAGAATTCCCAACTCAAACAAAAGATTCTTATGGAATTTCACACTTCTCCCTTAGGAGGGCACTCAGGATTTCTAAAAACTTACCACACGGTTAAGAAGGAATTTTTTTGGGATGGCCTTAAATTAGATATTCAAAGGTTTGTGGAAGAATGTTTGGTTTTCCAACAAAATAAAGTTGAAACAATTAAGACCCCAGGTCTATTACAACCTTTATCCATTCCAGGCCAACATTTGGAGGAGGTTTCAATGGATTTTATGACAGAATTACCAAGTATGCACACTTTTGTGCACTATCACATCCATTTAAAGCCAGTACAGTTTCTACTGCATTTATGGAAACAATTCAAAAGCTACATGGAAATCCAAAGATTGTTGTAAGTGACAAAGATCCCATTTTCACTGAAAAGTTTTGGATAGAATTATTTTATTTTCTCAGTACTTAATTAGCTCATAGCTCAGCTTATCCTCCTCAATCTGATGGGAAAATTGAGATAGTAAACAAATATTTGGAAGGATATCTTCGTTGCTTTTTATCTGATAAATAGACACAATGGGTCAAATCGTTTCCTCTTGTTGAATGGTGGTATAACACCTGCTTCCATACTGTAGCAAAAATGACCCCATTTATGTCACTTTATGGATATCATCAACCATCCATCACATCGAGCATCAACAACAAGTTCTCCAACTCTTAAAGGATAACCCCACATTGGTGCAGAATAGAATGAAACACTAGGCAGATCAAAATCGCAGCGAAAGAAGTTTTGATGTAGGTGACTGGGTATTACTACGGTTACAACCATATAAACAAATGTCCCTCAAGAAAGATAAGAAGGATAATAAATTATCACCAAAGTATTATGGTCCGTACAAGGTGTTGCAAAATATTGGTAATCTGACATACAAATTGGAGCTTCCTGCAGCTTCCTGAGTACACCTAGTTTTCCATGTTTCATGTTTAAAGAAGGTTATAGGTGACAAGCTCCCAGTTCAAACAATATTGCCCGAACTTGACAAGGAAGGAAAAATCATATTGGAATCGGAAGCAGTGACAAAAACAAGAACTCGATAGCTATGAAATTGATCAATTTCAGAGTATCTCATCAAGTGGAAGAACTTATTCGTTGAAGATTCTACATGGGCGGGTGATAATTTTATACAGAAGCATCCAGAACTACTCAAGCATTGAGGAAAATTATTTTTGGAAGGAGGGGCATGTTAGGCCCCTATAATACAAGTGATTCTCCCATTACTATTGTCATTTTATCCCTTATTGCTATTATTGTGCCCCTATTATCCCCATATTGTTATTAATATGCCCCATAGAAACCCACTATTGTTATTTTTGTGCTCTTATGTTATTACTATTATGTCGGCTTGTTTATATTGTGACCCCTTAGACTCATATATATAGAAGGGAGGTTTATTCATTTGTATCATCCAAGAATTGTACATTTGTGTAATGTAAAGGAGGTTTCCCCCTCGAAGAGATTGAATTCTAAGGCGTTGATCTATCTTTCCTATATTTTTGTGAGCTAGTTTCTTAACATATGGTGTAACAACAATTTGTAGTGTAACAACAATGACTGAGGTGTAACAGAAACGCCTGAGGTGTAACAACAAGTACTCAGAGCCTGTTCTTCATCCTTTGGTCATGGTCTTGGAAGAATCACCTGAAAGAAATAGAGCCATAGAACCTTCTATCCACAATTTCCTTGGTTAGCCATAAAAAAGGATATCACCTCATTTACATTTAACAAAAATGGAAAATTAATATTTCATAGCAAAAATGAATAGATATAACTAGGAAAAAGGTAATTGTGATGTAACGTGCATAGTTTCAAAGGTGAAATGGTCAAGCATATGCGGAAAAAGGGATCCAAAATATGCACAAATCTTCCACCCAACATCTCCCCCACGCTGAAGTAATTTCATGTCCTGATGCAAAATACTTCAGAGCCTGTTATTAAACTTCATGTGCAACTCTGTCAGGTTATAAGCATTAGCGTTACCCTTGTGAGAAACCCTATAACCTGGACTAGTCATCAACTAATGTGGCCAAGATTCCTCCTCATAATCACACAGTTGATACTTGGGCTGGTACTCCTCCATTGGTAACCAAATTGGAGGATATTTGAACCTGAGTCTTATCCAAATAGTGTCTAATAAATCTGCAATATGGGGATACTAGGACTCGTGAAACAACAACTAAAAATTTTTGAAAACCAAATGGGTCGCTGGCTTGTAGTCCTGCATTACCAACCTATGTGCATTTGTACCACCCTTTCAGTGCATGACTCCTCATATAAAAAAAATTGTTGAGGCAGATCTTCATAATCCTCCTTCTATAGATGGTTGCCTACTCCTTTACATCCGGAACATTCAAAAAATTCCTATAAAACCATCTTAATTATGCAGCCATGTTTGGTTCAGCCCGGATCATCACTGTTTTTTTTTCTTCATCGTGTCCAACAAATTCATAGGCATATACAAATGTATCTGATTTTTCATAAAGGAAATAAAGGCACGCAACTGCAAATCACTCATGTAAGAAAGAATGTTCGTAACCATATGTGTACTAACATGTTCACAAATCATGTTATGAATAAAAACCTCGTAAAGAAAGCTTTGATCCTGGAAATTACAAGAATGAAAAACATCCAAAAAAGTTCTTATGGAATTACCCAAGTAAGGTCTATTTTCATAGACCACATTAAACTGAAACAAGAAAAATCATTCCCACAGAAAAATTGGGTAGGCCGGATAGGGTCTTCTACACCCTAACAAATTTAGGGCGAGTTCATGTAGCTGTGTTTTTCATTTGTTAGATCCCAAACGTGATCCTGTGACAATTGCAACTCCTCTTCTTTCTTCTTCATAGCTGCTTCTTTCCCTTGACTTTCTCATTTTTCTTCCAAATACTTTTGAGCCTATTTCTCCTTGAGCAAGTTTACTAATTTCTAGTGTGCTGCCAACAAGATCACTCCATCCTGCAACATGAATTCCTGTTGTTTCCACTTCTGTAATTCAGATATCAATAGAATTTTCTCAGAACACCATCCTAGTTTAGGACTCTATGTTCCTCTATATGCACTATCACTTCGGTGTGTAACAACATCTGGAGGATTGAGCTACTCTGTCTGAGTTGCTGGTTCTTGTGTAACAGCGATGCCATCGGCAGGTTCTTGTGTATCAACTCCTAGGCTGCCACCCATGGGATGCTCTATTTCAACTGCTGGTTCTTGTTTATCAGCAGCGTTGCCAACAGGTTCTTATGTAGCAACTTCCTAGGGATCAGTTTGAGTCTCCATCAAGGTGGTACTTGCAACGTAGACTTTGTATCCAATTTCTTTTAGGTTTATGGTGCATGTCACACACAAGACCTTGTGTAGAATCTTCCCTAATTTTGTCAACTACTTTTTCCAGGGTATCCAGGCCTGATAACCTTTTTTCTGCTCCACTTTCTTCTAGTTTCTTCTTTAATTTTTCATTTTCTTCTTCTAAAGTTCTAATTTTAAGCCGCATAGACTGAGTCTCATCCTTACCTGACATAGGGTCTTCTTCCAAATGGAGTTGTTCCTCCTCTTTTTGCTTCTTCATGTCCTACCTCCGTCTGTCACTGGATAAATCTGAATGTTCTAGCTGTGAACCGACTTTTACCCTTTTCTTCGGTATTCTTCCACCTATCATCTTCTTCAATGACATTTTCTCGACCCTACCCCCTAAATATTGGCCATTTCTAGTCTCGTCTGCTTCATTTGGGGCATCAAGGATTTCAGTTTGCCTCTTGCGGGAGTTCCTTATCTTTCTACTCATGAATTGTTCTTAGCTTCTACCTTATCATTCCAAGGCATCTACTAGAATCAATTTGATCAAACCAAGGTTGTAGAATTCCTGCAAAAACTTCGATAGATCTAGAATTCTAGTTAAATTAAACACTAGTAATTTGCTGATATTAAAGAGAGCAGAGAAATAATCTGCTCCATAAAATCAATCTATTAAATTAATGAACAACAGTAATACATGAGCAACCAAAACTCTAATCCCAAAGGGAGGTGGTTATATATAAATTTCCGAATCTAGAAAACTAGGAAAAAACTAGTAAAAAATTAGAAAAGGCTAAGAAAAGATAAAGGGAGACCTAAAATAGCAACAATGAATCAGGACAACCTATGCCAACTATCAGCCATGAGGAAATCATGAGAAGGGGTGCATTTCCCAAGGAAGGCAACTTTAAAACATGCTAAAATGATCTAGGGGACCAAATCCCTTCATTTAAGGGGGAATCTTCATGTGCGGCGCCAATCCTCAAATAACTCTAGTGGATGAGGTATGGTTAGGTGTGAACATGCACTTAGATGTCTAAATGGTTTAGGAAAGTGGTTGGACCAATATTTCCATAATATTAAGCCTTTAAAGGCAAAAGACAAGGCAAAGTTGGTCCACCGAGCTAGTTTACCAAAAACCAAGTGTGAACATGGTTTTTAGTGCATGTGGCTAAGTCAAGGATACTTAGGCTAAAAAATAAATGTAGATGTTAAGATTATATTCCAACACCCCCTTCATCCTAACTCACCTATCTAAACTGAATCCTGACCTAGATGTCATTTTAGGTACTGAGGTACAATAAATAAAATATACTCATAAAATGAAGAAAGAGGGAAAACCTCGTACGAAAACCTCCCCTTTGGCCAAAAGGGCCTACTCAGCTGTCTCCACCACTCCAAGAATATCTCTTAGTAATAAAAATTTCTTTTCAGTGAAAGACTTGGTGAAGATGTCTGCAATCTGCTACTTAGTGGGGTAGTACTACAATGATATGACTCGGTCACGAATCAGCTCGCAAATGTAATGCATGTGAATCTCAATGTGCTTGGTCCTCTGCCTCTGAACTGGATCAATATATATCTAAATGGACCCCTCATTGTCACAAAATATGACATTCAGAAGTGGATACTGAATACCAAACTCGGAGAGAAGCCCCTACAACCAAACAACCTGTGTGTTTGCATTCACTGCACCTCTATACTCTGCCTTGGCTGCAGATAAAGCAATCGTGGATTGCTTCTTGCTAGACAACCAAAAAGGCCCTTAACCAAAGCTAAAAACATAACTAAAGGTGGACTTGTGGTTTGTATCATCGCCAATCCAATCAAAATCTGTGTACCCAATCAGTGAAAGTGGGCAATTTATAGCATAAAAGATACCAAAACTGGAAGTACCTTTCACATATCTTAGGATTCTCTTTGTAGCTTTCTAGTGAAGTTCATGGGGATCCTACATATATATGGAAAAAACTCCTACTACAAAAGATATATCAGGATGGGTGTGAGTAAGATACAACAAACGCCCAACCAATTGTCGATATAGTGTACTGTTCACCAAAGGTGTCATACCTGCATCCTCAAATCTTATCCCTGAAAGAAAGGGAGATGTTTTTGGCTTGCATTCTGTCATCTAGAAGTGGACAAGTAGTTTTGATGCATACTTATAATGTGCCATATTGATCCCTGAAGTAAACTGAGAAACTTCCAGACCAAGAAAGTAGTGCAACAATCCCAAATCTGTCATGGAAAATCAAGTGTGCAATGTTGATTTTCCCGAATCAATAGCTAAGGTAAGGTTCCCTGTCATCAGTAAATCATCTAAATAAAGTACTATCAGCAAAAGGGAATCATCATGTTGTAGCAAATAAACATTCGGATCAGATTTTCATCTAATGAATCTAATGGAAAGCAGGAAAGAATTGTCTTTGCATACAAGGCTATGGGAGCCTATTTTAAGCCATACAAAAATTTCTTTAATCTACAAACAAGGGAAGAGTTCTCAATGTATCCTTGTGGCTGCTCCATATATATCTTCTCCTTGAGATCTCCATGAAGAAATGCACTCTCCACATCCATTTGATGAACTTCCCATCTGTGAGAAGCAGCAATGGCTAAAACTAGCTGAATGGAGTCCATTTTGGCAACATGTGCAAATGTCTCTATGCAGTTTATGCCATGTACCTGTGAGTATCCTTTTGCAACAATTCAAGTTTTTTACTTTCTGATCTCACGATCTACATCAATCTTTGTTCGATGGATCCATCGACATCGAACAAGCTTTCTTCCTTTCGGAAGTAGAACCAAGTCCCATGTGTTGTTTTCCATGAGAGCAGGGTGCTCTTCATCCATGGCAGCCTCCCAAAGCGGGTTTCGACGAGCCTCAGAGTGTGAATGTGTATATGAACCAAGTATCATATAGAAATTTATGGGAAGCAATGGTTCGGTGGTAGCTAAGGCTTGAGGAGCCCCAAAAAATTGTGGTCTAGTCCTTCTTGCATCTGTAGGGTCACCAACTAGTTCATCTGCATCTTGCAGGGTTTTCTCTACCCATGTTGGCAGCTAAGTTGGAGAAGCCATGAACTACTACTCATCCTATGAATCAAAACCAAGAGGCTTCTCTGATGTCTTCCCTGAAGTGATCGAATAAGTTTCTGACTCCTCCTCATCAGTGGAAACAAGTGGTTCCTCTGTAGCATTTGCCGAAAAATCATAAAGTGATTCTTCTTCAAACATCACACTTCGAGTTACAAGAAACTTTTCAGTCTGAGATTCTAGCAATATATATCATTTGACATTGTCAGGATATCCAGTAAAGATACATTCAACACTTTGAGGCTCCAAATCCTTTCTCTTATCTGTTGGAATGTGAGCCCATGCTCGTGAACCAAAAACAAGAAAGTGCGACACTTTCGGTTTCTTACCAATCCAACATTCAAATGGAGTGGTACCTTTTGGAGTACTTTGTGAGGAATGTAGTTCTGAATGTATGCTACACAATTAATAGCTTTAGCCCATAGCTTCGGAGCTAATGATTTGGACTATAGCATACAATTGGACATCTCTTTTAACGACTGGTTTTTCCTCTCTGTGACACCATTACGCTGTGGTGTATATGGAATTATGTGTTGTAGCTGTATACCTCCATCAATACAAAGTTGCTACACATATTCGTTGACATGCTCCCCCCATTATCATTATGAAGTATCTTAATATTACACCTAGACTCATTCTCATCAAGTGCTTTAAATTCTATAAGGCATTCAAATACTTCAGATTTCAATTTCAGAAAAAATACCCAAGTAAAGCGAGAGAAATCATCTATGAAGGTGAGTACATATCGAACCTTATTGATTGAATGCTACGGGAATGGGCCTGTGATGTCACTATGAATCAGCCCACGAGGTGAAGAAAGTCTTTGTTCCTTCCCTTTGTCAAACTTTTTCTCTGGATGCTTGCCAAGAATGCATCCTTGACATACACCGCTTGTGAATTTAATAGTGGGCAATCCTTCTACCATGCTTTCCTTGTTGAGTTGATGGAAGTACTTATGGTTTAGATGGCCAAATATTTCATGCCATAACCTGCTGATATCACTAGATTGTGACAGAAATACAATGCTAATAGATTTAGGAACAAAGTGGGAGAAGAAATACAAACGAGAATCGTGATCTACAATTCCATGTGAAAGTTGTGAGCCCGTGGAAATGTCGATAATCACTGCAGAGTCCGGAGTGAACTCCACCTTCCTTCTAGAGCCAGAATGAGTGTGTTGGAAATAATACTGACAAGGGGGTGGCGGGGGGGTGAATCAATATTAGAAAGTTAATAATATTTCATTTCCATAATTAGATTCATATACACTACTTCAGTTAATGAAACTTGCGTGTATACGCAACTGTATTTAAGGCAACTAGCGTATACCGTACAAACTTATAATTTAGTTAATTCATCAGATGTTGATCTTTAAGCTATGCACTAGAACCATATAAACAGTAACTAGGTGTAGTAAAAATAGAACAGATAATCACACACATGAACACAAGATATAAGGTGGAAAACCAATGTAGGTGAAAACCACCTACTACAATCATTTCTATCTTCTTTTAATAAGAAACTTATTTTTACAATTTTGTACTGGTTCATTCTTATACTAGTATGTAGGCTTATACCTGCAAAAGGCTACAACCTTCTCTCATTCTCCAGCTTCTCCTAGCAGGGAGCTACGACCCCCTAGCTCTTGTACTAGCTGATGTGTTTACTAGTAAGTTGGTGCTGGCCTACAGAAAGATACAACCTTTTCTTTTCTTTCAGGGACCACGTTTCATAAATTTTCAGACTGGATCCATCAATAAAATCAATCAAACATCAAATATATCTGCATCAACCAATCTCCTTTTCACCAACCAAAATTGAATCAATCGGTCACTTCTCAAAATGTTGTAACCAGAATACAGTAATAGTAACAAGAACCCAAGCCAGAACCCAGAACACTACAACAGCAAACAAAAGTATATAAAGCATATTTTATGAGGTATACGCTACTTCACTGTGTCAAACCTGCGTACATACGTTATTTTCTCAAGGCGAACCTGCGTACTGATTTGGAAATCAAATTTAAAATGTATACATTGTTTTGATATGCAGAACCAGTGTGTATACGTGGCTTTGCTAAAGTGAGCCTGCGTACAAATCTGTAAATGATGATTTAAGCTTTACAATAGTTCCAAACATCAGTTATACCCAGATCATCATATTTACAGATTACAACATGCGCCAGTTATTCAGATAAAAGATCAAAACCACACAAAGATACTTCTCTTCAAGCCTTAAGATCTTGACCCATTATTAGATCTTATCCTTCATCAAGCACTAAGGTTCATCCTTGATTTAGATCCAGTTGTGCGCCATAACCCAATAACCTATATTCTAGATCTTTCTCTTCATTAGATATTCAATTCATGAGTGCGTTTACCTAACGATATTCTCCTCCTTTTATAGTTTTAGGCCTTACTCAATACCATGGACCAAAACCACTTAGAACCAATACCTTGGACCAAATACCTGGGGTCAATACTTCAGACAAGATACCTTGGACCAATACCATGGATCAAAATACCATGGACCAAATACCACGAACCAAAACTAAGTTTTGCAACATGTATGTGCCTTTCCTTCCGTGAAAGTGCGTGTGTACGCTATACATGCCTTTTGGTCTGCGAACCCGCATGTACACGTGGCTTAGTTAATGGAAAACCTACCTATACCTCTCTTTCTTGATTCTGTGAGTCTGAGCAGTGATCTGTCATCTGAGTGAGTTTCCATCAAGGACAAAACCTGTGTC
Organism: Pinus tabuliformis; assembly: GCA_031772625.1. Lineage (NCBI taxonomy): Eukaryota > Viridiplantae > Streptophyta > Pinopsida > Pinales > Pinaceae > Pinus > Pinus tabuliformis. The sequence continues at coordinate 722,133,706 of CM062808.1, read as the reverse complement.
ATAGTGCCAAATCTATGTCATAATGCCAACAATATCCCACTTTGGACTTGATGGCAACCCCAAGTCACTCTCCCCCTTTGTCATCAAGCGCAAAGGGTTATGCTCCCCATGAGTACATATTGAATTCTCTGATATGTTGAAGTGTGCTAATTGAGCTCCATGCTCGAGTCCATGCTCCCCCTGAATATAAGCAAGGTTTGCAAAAATATGACTCTATACATACATCATAAATGACCTTCTATCACCAATGATTCATACATACACCCATCCCCCAATCAAGTGGGGATATACCAAGTTTGACTCATCCACCCAACCAAGTGGGTATATACAAAACGCTTATGCATGTCAAAACAAGAGCATTAAATCATCCATCCCATGCATAGTGGGGAAACAAAATAGGTCATTTCATGACCTTGACATTAAAAGATATACATGACATAGTGTTATAGACATTTTTGGGCACTGCAACCCCAATCATAAATATCCATAAACCAAGGGCTCCTAAGTCCCTAAAAGTGTTGTTCCAACCCCTAAAAGAACAAGGTCAACTGATTACAACATCTCCCAGAAGTTCTCCATGAAAACTACTCAGAACTGGTCAAAACTGGACCATCTCACCTGCTCCATGGTCAAAGTGCGCTGCATCCCACCTAAATGCACACGAGAGGTGCGATGCATACTAAAAATTCCTTCTATGGGGTGCGATGGGCGAGAGTGGACAAATGGCAGGGTCAATCGGTGAGGTGGAGGATCATGGAATCTTCAAGAAACTTCTCCTGTGACACTTGCCTCTCTGCATTTGCCCAGGGATGAGTAAGAGATCATCAATCTCCAAGTGGAATCAAGAACTATCAGAGAGAGGACACTAATCAAATCTCAGAAGTTGACTCACCCCCCTTGCAAACATCTATATATGGATCCCTCATCCTAGAGATACAAAGGATGGAATTTTGTATCTTGTAAGGAAGTGCTGTTGGTTTCTTGGTGTAACATCATAGTGTTGGGTGATCTAAGCTTTTCATGAGGTGAAGAAGGGCTTTCTTTTTGAGAGGATGATGTTGGGTCAGAATAATTGGTTGTAATCCTCTTTGCTATTCTTTATTATTAATAAAGCTATTCGAGTTTTCCTCCACATTCTTGTATGATTGATGATATATGCATTTGTGTGGTCAATATATATCTAGTCCTATATTGTTTATGATAGTAGATCTTTGTTCTTGGATAGTGTTATGCTGCTTTGATTCTACAGGTACTCTTTGAAGCTGGGTAAACGAGGAAGCAAGTGGCTAAGGTCTATCAGAAGGGAGAGGAATCAAGCAAGGAACCAAGCGCAAGACAGAGGTTGGTCCCCTTCTTTCCCCTCTTATCTACTTCTCATAAAGGAAAATGAAAGTGGTTTTAGTTTTTTTGTTTCTAAGGTAGCTACCAGCCTTAGTGGGACTAGCAGCTCTGCATAGACACTAGATTTCCCGATAACAAAATGGCGACTCTGCTAGGGAGCGAATAGATTGTTTGTTTGTCTATATTTGTTTGCTTTATAAACTTACAGATGGAGCCTAAAGTCAAGCCAGCTAGCCTTCGAACTGCATTTGCTATGCAAGTGAAAAGTAGATCAATGCTACTTCAGTCTATCTCTGGGTTTTTGTTTATGAACTGAAAAATCAATTTACAAGCTCTCTAATTGCCCTTGTGGTGGCTCTAGTAACCTCCTTAGATCTACCCCTGTGATTTATTTACTGATTACCACTTGCTCGGCCTAAATCCCTGAACTGTGCTGCAAACTGTGATCAAGAATTAGATCAAAAGTCTCGCACTGTACCATCGCACCCTCTCTTCAAGGATCTCAGTATGCATCGCTCTTCCCATGTTTTGTAGGTGGGATGCATACTGGAATCCCTATGTAACATGTGCGCTAATTAGAAAGGGCTAAGTTTGCCTTCAAACTTTGGTTTTTTCACTCTTTTCAGCTCTATTCAGGAGTTTTGTTGTCTGTAGTCAGGATACCTCTATTGGAAACCCCCTTCCTTGCCATTATTCTGCCTCCATTGTGAAAAGAACTGTAAATGTTTTTATGTATTGTGATCCATTTTCAGTTCTCTTTTACAAAGAAGTAGCGTAATTTAACTGTCGTTTCTTGATCTAGAAGTGTCGCAAGTGTCGTTTTCAGTCATAGAGAGAATTCGATTGTTCTTGATAGTCGATTACACTGTTACTCTTGTATTTGATTTGAATTAATAGTTTTTCAAGTGTCGAAAGCAAGTTTTCAATTCCAAATAACAAAGTGTCGTCATTGTCTTCATTTTGTCTTGAAAAAAAACTTGTTAGTAATGTTGCTTTGAAAATAATTCAGATTTGCACTTAGGTTTCTTTTTATCATTCACACATTAAGAAGGCCGAAAACAAAAACATGCACGTGCATTTGCATTTAGACTGTTTGTTGGTTTGATTTAGGACAGTGCATATAGTGTGTGCTCTCTGCTCTATGTTGAAAGAATATCATCTCTCTTTCCTTAGTAGCTAGGATTTTCATTGCAAAAAGAAGATTAAACGATTGTTTATCATCTTAGATTGTATTTTAGGAAATTGTATATCTACATCATGCGTTGAACCTGAAAGGCAAATTTCTTAAGCAAGATCAGCTGTAAAATAAATTTAATGAATCTAAAAATGCTTTGGAACCTAACACACAAAATTTGGAAGTCTAGGCTACAGACGTATTCCGGCGTCGTAAAGCCTGGTAACTGTTGTTTTCATTGCTGGTTGGGTGATTCCTCCACTTTGAGACAATAAGTGCCAGTACGGACTTGTGCTCCCATGTACCATCGACTATATATTGGGAGACCACAATAGGATTTATCCTTTATCCATAGGAAGCCATGTCTACCGCCCTATCGATCACAATGCACTGAACACAACATTCAGGAAGATTGACTGTCGTACTGTAAAAAGTATTCTGCAGTTTTGCGATTGGTTTGGTAATCCCTTTGTCTAGATTTCCAGAGTAGTCTCTTTCATTCCTTTTCAGACTCCTTAAAGGAAAAGGTCCATCTGAGCACTTATCACTTCAAGCTCATTAAAAATCGAAGGCGACTAGAGTCATCTTTTGTTTTTTCTCGACTCTTAAAAATTGAAAAAAAAAGTTGTGTCAAAGCGTCTAAAATTTATTTTAATCAGAATAAACATCACCTTTCCTACGTTGGTCTTAGGTTGAGAAAAATGGAGTCCACCAACCAAGGATTCCCCCTTGGAGGAAATCCTAGTCGTTTCTCCTCTTGGGGAGATGCGGGTGCACCCCATATGGCCACATTTTCGCTTCCAGGATTGACAATCAGCTTGCCCGTATGGCTCTTCTCAACCTTTGTCGTTCAGAACACCGTGATTCCTGAACAATCAAGTCAGCAACTAAATGATACCAGAGTTACCCCCAAACCTTCTACTTCGTCCAATTCTCCCTCTCCTCCTTCCTCTTCGCTTGATGAAGCTGATAAAGCCAAAAATCAAATAACTAAGAAGAAGAAAAAGAAGAAGAAGAGGGAACTAAAGGCGAAAAGGGGTAACCAGGCATCATCTAGTGAAAATCCACACACTGCACCGTCCAGGCCTAAATCGCCATGTGTCATTTGCAAAGGAGATCACTATCATTGAGATTGTCCTTGTATCCCTTGGATCCTAAGGGACTGGTCTCCTCGTTTGCACAATCCGGTGTCATCAACCTCTAATGATCATGTTGAGAATACACCGTCAACTAGTGAAAGTGAAGCCCCTGGACAAAAAGCAAAATGTAAATTTCCTTGTAAACTGTGTGAAGGCGATCACGCAGTCCACCGTTGTCCCATCTTAGACGAGGCTAAAGGAGTTTTGGACGACCATCCGGTTTCACCGTTACGGCTTCCTCTTGGATATAAGAATCTCTTGCTGAGTCCGTCACTTGTTAAAAATCTGACCCACACGCCATTATGGTCAGCCGAAGCGTCTACCATTGAAGATAAACCATTTGAATCCACACCAGACGAAAGTCAAAAGGTAGAGGTGGAAGTTGACCCAGTCTTGCCTTCAGAGGATCCATCTTCAGATGATACAGCCACTGGAGAGAACAAGAACGACACCATCAAAATTCTCTTCATAAGCACAGACTCCGATGAACATGGGGGCAGTCTACCCATTCCTTTACCGCAGGAAGGAAGTTTGTCAGAGTTGTATCCAGTCGTCTATTCGGTCCCACCTCCAAGCAACCTAGTTGTTTCCTTCAATTGGAATTTACTAGGCAGACCCCGCTTACTGGCTAGTGTACCATTTCGAATCATTGCTCAAATATATAGAATGGTCATGGCCGGTACCATCATATATGAAGGGGCTTCTATGAGTATCCTTTCCTCAACTGCTTGGAAAGCGCCTGGTTCACCATTGCTTTTGCCTGAAATGAGAAATCTAACAAGCTTTGACAAAGGAACCAGTCGATCGTTAGGGATCCTTCCCAATGTGCTGATAACATTAAGAAGGAAAACTGTTCACATGAATGTAATGGTAGTCCAAGGACCCCTAGAATATAATCTACTCCTTGGATGCGACTATATTTATTGCATGGGAGTCGTTGTCTCCTCGCTCTTTAGAGCAATGTGTTTTCCGCATGAAGGAAGAGTGGTCAAGCTCGTAGACCAACTTTCATTCCCTGGTTCACACATAGCAAATAGTCAAATACCAACCCTGAATGGTCTATTCACGCAAGGAATGTCTCATCAATCCCCAATACGTCTACCTGATGAGTGCAAGTGATTTGGAGGACATGACTGAAACCCAGGGGGCATGCACCCTTGCCTGTTTCGACAGGAAAACCTTGGGTATAGAGTAGGTTTCTGCGAAGGATATATGACTAGTTTATGAGATTAAAATGGAATAAGATTCCTTCATCAAAGTTATGTGAGTGGAGCCAGTTGCGCCATTGACCTTTGTTTATTTCAGTAGACATCGCCGAGGAAGTGTTTTGTTTGAAGTGGATAGAACAATCTTTGATAACCTAGAAATTTTTCGCTATACCTGGGGGCATGCAAACCTTTTGGCGTGCAAGCGAAGAGCGACCATTTAATTTTTTAAGTTTTTAGGTCCTCTAACCCTTTAAACTTATAGGATTGGTCATTTCCTAACTTGCATAAAGAAAGGATGCAGGGCAAATCTTTGAAAAAATGCCATTTTATATGAGACATCCTTATTATACAACTCGATCGAGCAGTTTTAACATGGAATTCAAGCTCGTTAAAAAATAAACATAAGAAATGAGCAAACGTTCCCCCAGAGTTTAAGCTCATTAAAAAATGAACCAATTTCTGGTAAATAACCATCGTGAATGCATTATCATCAGCCTTTGAAGCCTTGGTCGTGTTCTCATCATCACCTCCACTCTGTATTGGTCGATCATTCACCTCCATTTGATTGTTTACCCTTTTTGAGGAACAGCTGCGAAGAGTGATCCTGTTAGCCATCCTTGTGACACTGCCGTGATTGGAAAATTCCAAACCTTACCTGGAATTAGCTGCTACCCAAATTTATCACTCGTTCCTCGAAAAACGAGTCTCCTTTAAGCTCTTTTCATTTGACTCGTAAAATATGAAAAGATTGCCGAGCAATTGGCCTCTCCAGCTCGTTAAAGTGACCGAAAGTGCTATCCCTACTTTAGATTTTAATCTTTTTGGACTTGAGGGATTATTACACAAAAAGATCGAGCGCTTGTTTTGTTCGGCTCATTAAAATTACCGAAAATTCATCCCTTTTGTATTATTTTATACTTTTTCAGACTTAAGGGATTATAAGACGAAAAAGGATTATTGGAGTTTTCTTTAAGTCCCTTTTCAGACTCTCTAAAATTGAAAAGGACCGAGTTATCTTTGTCGTTAAACTCGTTAAAAACGAATAGCGACAAACTTGTCCATACAAACAAGAACGAGTTTCACTATCGCTAAGCTCGTTAAAACATAGCGATGGGTTTTCCCGAAGGGAAAATTATAGAACAAGAATATGTTATCCTCCTCAAGCTTGACAAAAATAAAGAGGTACTGGTCAGCAATGACTGGGGAAAATTGGGAAGAAAACTTGAAGAAACTTTATTGGTAGCAAGTTGCTCTTGAACATGACACTTTCACTCCGCATCCGAGTCGGGTTGGGTTGTTCCGTTCACTGGTAATATCACCATGGGTCCATCACACCATCCATATTTGGGGTTAACACTACCAATCCATCATGTCAGTGTCACCGATATGTTCAAAAGAAGTCGCTTAGAGAATTCACCTGTGTCTCATACACTGTAATACATTTACGCTCCATCCTTTTAGGATCGCCACCCTGAACCTTATGTCATCAGATCGTTTCCACCTCCATTAAAATCATTTGCTCCATTCCATGTCATTGATGTGGGATTCACTAAGGCCCTCCTATGACAGATCGCTTCTTGTTGACATCAGCTCACTATCCAGGAAGTCGATCTAGGAACAACCCTTTCAGTACTTTGAAGCTTGCATGCCTCAATGGCAAGTTTCTCACTTCCGCCGACACGTTTACATCAATGGCCTTCGACCGAAAGATTTTGCGTGGTGTTCGACGCCAAGTCCCTTTATTCACACCACGTGAATTGCACTGTAGTACCTTGAGGGTCATCATCATTATTGGTGATTCCTCTGGCGCCTGCTAACAGCTTACATCATTGGCTGGTAATCAGGCGACGTCTTTCCATGTTCGACTCCAGAACATCTCTCACATGGATCGACTTGTACTTTGAGTGAAGATCGAACGAGATTGAATACCCCGGATCTAGTTTCATCCATCCGGGTTGCGATATATATTCAGGAAAATAAAGACATCAAATGTACATCACTGCATAGATAATCATCCAATCCAAGGGGTGATGGCTCTACCAGAATCATCAGTCTGCACTCAGACGATTGTCTATCTTGTGTACATGAAAATGAATTTATAAAGCTGAGCATGGGAATGCCTGCCTCAGCTAGATCATGAAAATATTATGAAGATAATGTATTGTATTGTATCTTTTTTTTTTCGACTTAGTTACCGGAGAATCCACAGTAAGAACCATTTTCTGCCAACGTTTCAAATCCCAACCGGGATCCATCATCAGGACAACTTGAATGCTGGATAGAAGAAGAGCTTATTTGAGGGATTAAATAGTAATGAGGAGAGAAAAAAGAAGAATGTCGGCTGTCAATATTTGAAAAATAATTTTTGAAGAGATGTCGGCTGTCTCAGATTAATTAATTAATTTTATTTTTTTTTTATTTTTTTTAATATTAATTAGTTACTTAATATTTAATATGATAGTTATTATTAATATTAATTCTATTATTAATTATTATTAATATACTTATTAATAATAAAAAATAATTAGTATTATAATAATTAATAATAATTAGAAATAATGATATTATCTTGATCATCGTTAATGTTAAAAAATATTAATCCCAGAAGATTGAATTAATATTTAATACTTATAATAAATGATTGATCAATAATAATAATAATTATTTATTATTAATACTAATTGTAATTAATATTATTATTATTATTATTAATTATTATTAATATAATAATTAATAATAATAATAATTAATAATAATAATTAGAATTAATGATATTATATTGATCAAAATTAATGTTTAAAAATATTAATTTTTAGGATATTGAATTAATACTTAATATTTATTATAATAATTAGTATTAATAATATTAAAAATCATAATTAGAATTGATCAAAGTAATCCTAGAATATTGAATTAATATATAATATTGATAATATTAATCCTAGAATAATGAATATAATATTTAATATTTATTATTTAATTTATATATAACACATGAGTTTGTACAATGTAATTTTTATTTTTAATTAGGATTATGGGATAATATTAAAATTAGTTAAACTATTTAAATGTATAAATATTAATAATAACTATTATTATATTAAAATAGATATTTTAATATTAAGAATTAAGGTAATTAATAGGGTAATTAATAAATTAATTAATCAATTAATGATAAAGGTCATTATCATTAATTAATAATGTAATGATTAATCGTGTACGAAATATTAATATTATTATTATTAATTATTATTATCATTAATTATTATTATTAATATAATAATTAATAATAATAATAATTAGTATTAATAATATTAAAAATCATAATTAGAATTCATCATAGTAATCCTAGAATATTGAATTAATATATAGTGTTGATAATATTAATCCTAGAATAATGAATATAATATTTATTATTTATTATTTGATTTACATATAACACATGAGTTTGTACAATGTAATTTTTATTTTTAATTAGAATTACGGGATAATATTAAAATTAGTTAAACTAATTAAATGTATAAATATTAATAATAACTATTATTATATTAAATAGATATTTTAATATTAAGAATTAAAGTAATTAATATGGGTAGTTAATAAATTAATTAATCAATTAATGATAAAGGTCATTATCAAAATTAATAATATAATGATTAATAATGTAAATGATTAATTTTAGTTAAACTATTTAAATGTATAAATATTAATAATAATTATTATTATATTAAATAGATATTTTAATATTAAGAATTAAAGTAATTAATATGGGTAATTAATAAATAAATTAATTAATTAATGATAAAGGTCATTATCAAAATTAATAATGTAAATGATTAATTGTGTACTAAATATTATTATTATTATTATTATTATTATTATACTAATATTAATAAAGCGAGTTAATTTCTCTGATTAGCGGAAGCCAGCTTCCACTAATCTCCATACCATTGTCTCTGTTGAGATTATGCGGGTTTTTGATAATTTCAAGAGCTTCTCTGATCTTTCGCCTATGGTGTTGCTCTTCCCTAGCGATAATAGAGGTGCTTTCCAAGTAGACATGGTGCTTAGTTTTTGAGGAGTGTTCTACCAGGGCGGAAGTACGAGACCTTTCATTCTTAATATCAGCTCCATGTTCCTTGAGTCTGGTCTGCAGGGAGCGACCTGTTTCACCAATGTAGCTTTTCCCACATGAGCAATCGATTTTATAGACCCCTTTAAGTTGATGTCTATCAATATTATCTTTGACAGATCTCATACAGGTCGCCTTCCAGCTTGAAAAAACTTTGCATCCTCATGATAAAGCATTTCACATGACATCAAAAGATTAACGACCTCATGCTTTTGGGGGCAACTGTTATAGACATTTTTGGTCAAAAGTCCCTAAAAGTGTTGTTCCAACCCCTAAAAGAACAAGGTCAACTGATTACAGCATCTCCTAGAATTACTCCATGAAAAACTACTCAGAATTGGTCAAAACTGGACCATCTCACTTGCTCCATGGTCAAAGTGCATTGCATCCCACCTAAATGCGCACAGGAGGTGCAATGCATACTGAAAATCCCTTCTATGGGGTGCGATGGGTGAGAGTGGACCAATGATAGGGTCAATCAGTGAGGTGGAGGATCATGGAATCTTCCAGAAACTTCTCATGTGACACTTGCCTCTCTGCATTCGCCCAGGGATGAGTAAGAGATCATCAATCTCCAAGTGGAATCAAGAACTATCAGAGAGAGGACACTAATCAAATCTTGGAAGCTGACTCACCCCCCTTGCAAACATCTATATATGGATCCCTCATCCCAGAGATCCAAAGGCTGGAATTTTGTATCTTGTAAGGAAGTGCTGCTGGTTTCTTGGTGTAACATCATAGTGTTGGGTGATCTAAGCTTTTCATGAGGTGAAGAAGGGCTTTCTTGCTGAGAGGATGATGCTGGGTCAGAAAAATTGGTTGTAATCCTCTTTGCTATTCTTGATTATTAATAAATCTATTCAATTTTTCCTCCACATTCTTGTATGATTGATGATATATGCATTTGTGTGGTCAATATATATCTGGTCCTATATTGTTTATGATAGTAGATCTTTGTTATTAGATAATGTTATGCTGCTTTGATTCTACAGGTACTCTTTGAAGCTGGGTAAACGAGGAAGCAAGTGGCAAAGGTCTATTAGAAGGGAGAGGAATCAAGCAAGGAACCAAGCGCAAGATAGAGGTTGGTCCCCTTCTTTCCCCTCTTATCTACTTCTCATAAAGGAAAACGAAAGTGATTTTAGTTTGTTTATTTCTAAGGTAGCTACTAGCCTTAGTGGGACTAGCAACTCTGCATAGACACTAGATTTCCCGATAACACATGGAGAACAAATATCTGAAATAGGACTATGTTAGTTATCAGCAATTATCATCAACAACATCTGTCAATCAACATCCAGACCAACAACCATGATCTCCCCGTGAACCGGTTCCAGCTGAGTAAAAAAAAACTGTGAATTTGTATCAAGATCTTCTAAGATAATGTCAACAATGCATTATTAGAAGTATATTCTCCCCCTGAACCTGTGCCAGATGATCACTGTTAGACCCATATCAGACTCCTTTCATCTTGAGTCTAGCCCACTGTTTCTCTTCAAACCAACATATACGCGACTGTATGCACAGAAACCTGCGTATGTACGCGGATAGGCTTCATGAAACTCGCATATAACCACTTTTTTATCAAACAAATAAGTTCCAACAGCAAGATGATGCATCAAATACTCCTAGCTTCTGTCTGAGATATTGAAATGTCGCTCCAGGCAGTGGTTTGGTGAATATATTAGCAACCTATTCTTTGGAGGGAACATACTCCAATTTGACCTTTTGTTCAACCACTTATTCACGTAGAAAATGATATTTGATGGGTATGTGGTTGGTCTTGGAATGCATGACTGGATTCTTTGAAATACTGATTGCACTTGTATTATCACATAGAATGGAGATGGGTGGAGTACATTGTTGAAAATAATATTGAGGGGGGGGGGGGGGGTGAATCAGTATTATCAAATCAATAAAACTTTTTTATTTCCATACTTAGATACATATACGCTACTTCAATTAATGGAACCTGCGTGTATACGCAACTGTGTCTAATGCAACTAGCATATATCCAGGATACTTATGATTCAGTTAATCCATTAAATGTTGATATTTAGTTAGTGCATCAGAACTTCTTTAACCATATGAATAGTAAGCAGGTGCAGTAAAATAGAACAGATCATCACCCACAAGAAGCACACATGAACACCATGATATAAGGTGGAAACCCAATGTGGGTGAAAACCACCTGCTGCAAGTCATCTCTATCTTCCTTTAATAATAAAATTCATTTTACAATATTTTGAACTGGTGCAATCTTATACCAGTACACAGGCTTCCACCTGCAGAAGGCTTCAACCTTCTCTCATTCTCCAGACTCTCTTGGAAGGGAGCTACAACCTGTTGTGGTCAACAACAACCCCCCTCTTTGTTTAGTATTAGCAATAATATCAAGCAAAGGGGGACCCTTAACAAAAATCCCAAAAATATTTTTATCCAAATTTTTGTATTTAACTCCCTAAAAGATATATCGCATCGCAGAGAGAGAGTGAAGAGTTTTCCTATATGCATAAATAAGCTGCAAAGAAGCGATGCGAAATTCATCGCATCGCATATTTTGAAAGCGCCCTTAAAAGAAAACGAGAAGGAATCGCCAACGGCTGATTTGCGACGTCGCATATCGCAAACGTCGAAAAAGCTGCACACAACAAGCAAATGAATATTGCGATATTGCGATTTGCGATCTGCGATCCTACAAACTGCGATTTTGCGATTTGCGATCTGCGACGAATGAAACTATTAATTGTTGAAATACAAATTGCAGAAACCACTCATCGCAAAGTTTCTTACGCATGATCTGCAAACCCAAAATCGAGCGCTCACCTTAAGGGAAATTAATGATTACACGCCTGAGTATCCAAAGATGATCATGTTGCGTTTTTCGAAGAGTCAAGTCCTTATGAGTGTCATGATTATGCATTCATTAGAGTTTAAAGCTTTCATGTCAATCTTTTCATATCTCTTTTCCTTTGCGTAAACTGTAAGGCAGTAACTGATATAAATCTATATGCAGGAAACATCTAAGGAAAAGGGGAAAGTGCCAATACTTGAAGAATAGAGAGGAGATGCCTTCGCAAATAAATGCCGCATGCAGCAGAGCCGCAGAGTCTAGAATACCACTCCACAGACACTGATGAAAATAGACTATCCAAGACTCAGAGTCAAAGGCGCACAAAAGCAACATGTTTGCAAAAGATCCTGAAGCTCAGATTGGGTAAAGCAAAAAAGAAAAACGCTGAAAAGGGATGATGCTTCGGAAAAGCCTGGAACAAAGAATGGAAGCAATTTTCGATGCGTAAGATTGTTCAGGCAACAAGATCCCTAACTCATTGAGTCTTTCACACAGTCGGAAACCGAAATAGCAACAGCACAATCAGTTTGAAAGAAATCTGGGTTATACTAAGTATACACACAGCAAAAAACACCTAGTCAGAGGGAGATTTTAAAAAATATCTTCTGAGTTGTCAGAAAAAGGTGCCAGCTTTTGTTATTTCTACTTTCATCGCCCGAGCAAAAGGAAAAGACAACCAGCCGACTCTTTCTAGGCAAACCTCACATTGCTTACAGCACTAAGGAGCAGATACAGAAACGGTTAGAAATTAGATTCAATTTTTAGAAATAAATTTGCTTTAGTAAAAGGGCGGTCATTTGAAGTCGTTCCCTAAATTTGTGTAATTAAGATTAGCTAGTTAGTAGTATTTAACCCTTCTCATGGCATTTGGAGAAGGGTCTGGAAATTTGTCAAAAATCTTGTCCTCAGAACATGCACTTTTGCACCCTCGGAGGGGGTTTTTGATGAATGGATGGATCAAGATTTATTTATGTTTGCATTTTAGTGTCTGCTACTGATGTTGCACTTCTGTACTCTTAGTAGATGTTAGAAGTAAGTAGAGATAAATCGTTATTGCTTGAAGTTTGTGAGTGAAATCAGTCATAAATGGTACTTTTATCTCTTGATTAATTTCTGCTCATATTCTTAGAGTGATATACAGCTGATTTGTTTATGTGTTAATATATGAATGTCTAGATTACCATTTGGCACTTTTGTACGGTGGAATCATTTGTTTGTGCTTAACATATGAATAACTGATTCTGCGATATGCTGTTCACAACTGTTTTGCCTAACTTCCTATGCAAAATGGTTCATCTTAAATTGATTTATATTCTTATGATAGCTGAATGATCTTTATTACCAGTTGTTGTATGAAATCTTTTTAGATCGCATAATGAAAGAATTTTACCCCGGGTTAGTATAGATTAGATGTGCTGTTTTTTTTGTTAGATTACAGTAGCATAGAGTTAGTTTAGAGTCTAGAATTAAATTAGTTCAAATTACCTTTAGATTAGTGTCTTCAAAATCTACACACACACACACATCTTTTTAGATTGGGAAGCTAGTCCCATCATCCCCAGTCGGACCCGCTACACCAAACGGGCAAGGAGCCGCCAACCAGGTTCCCGACCGGGTGGGTATCCCCCTTGTTGTCGACCGGATTTCGGGGCCCTCAACATATTTGGCGCTAGAAGGAGGGCACGAACTATGAATGGCAACTAAGTCAAAATCTAAATGCCATTCTGAGAGTAAATCACCCTCATCAACTCCCCCGACTTCTCCACTACGGTTAAACCTGGAGTTACAAGTCGCTCGAGTATCCACCACTACTACCTACTCCAATATATCAGACCAACTCATTATTGAACCCCCTGAAATTCAAAATTTGATTCGTAAACTCCAGGGATTCTCTATTTTTTCTCATAGGTCTGATAAATCTAACAACAACATGACTTCGCAGTACAATCCTGCTCACCCTCTGACCAGATTGAAGAGTGAAAAATTTGGTATTCAACCAAGTGAACTCCCTCTTCCTACTAGGAAAAGAGCAAGGAAAGCACCACCAGAGTCTGACCATGAGACTCTTTCGTCCACTTCGTCCATTTCAACGCCCTCACCGCGAAGTCAACCACCCACATCCTCATCCCAAATCACTCATCCATCTTCCACACTTCCTCTTCAATCATCAACTATCATAATACCTTCATCTTCTCGGCATCAAGGACCATCTTCTGCACTCTCATTAACTAGCGGCTCAACGATGGCCCAGTCTCCATGGAACAATCCTGGGGCGGTTTTAATGCCTCCACCCTTGAGCCCAATACCGGCCCATCCTGAGAAGTGGCTACCTAAATTCAATCCAGAAACTGGCATGCTAGCCGAAGAGCATATCAATAATTTCATGCTTTCTGTTAATCTCAACGGAGTTACCAACGAAGATGCTGTCGTCTGACTTTTTCCTTACACAATGCAAGGAACAGCCGGGTCATGGTACTTTTCGTTACCTTCCGGGTCCATCACAAGTTGGGACATTTTTCAAAGTCAATTCCTCACCAAGTTTGGCGATGACAGATCAACAGCGACATTGATCAATGACCTATCTAATTTTAAAGCTGAGGCTAGAGAACCCATTAAAGATTTCAACTTACGGTTCAATAAGATCCTCAACAAGATTCCCGCTGCTTCTCAACCCAGCGAGGAAGTAAGGTGTGAATGGTACATCACGGCCTTACCATCTAACTTGGCTATCTTCGTAGATAGGGCAAACAAGACGACCTTAGTTGAAAACTTAACTGAGGCGTTAGCAGTAGAAAAACATGTAGTTGCCCTAGAAAAGAGATCTACGATAGAAGAACGCAAATCTAAGAAAATCTCTTTCAAAGAAGACACCAAGAAGAAGCAAACGAAAGATCCCTTCGATATGGAAGGATTACAAAAGGTGTTAAAGGCCATGTCCAATGAGATGATTGATATAAGAAAGTAAGTAGCAGAAACTTCTTCAAAAAAGCCCTACAGATCTTTTAAAAGAAACCTTCCCATGGAGGTGAAACCACCCAATGTTGTCTCAAACGTCGAATCTGAAGAAGAAGAAGAAGAAGAAGAGAATACCACTGAAGGGCAGACCGATGATGAAGAAGTTGTGGAACTACAAGGAATGTGGGATTTCATCCTCCCACAAGAAGAGGATCAAGAAGCATTTCCGGTTAGCACACGAAGCAAAAATCAACTTGATCCTCCCCAAACTACCCCTAAACAGAAGGGCGCAAGCCCTGCAGCAAAAGATAAGGTCGCAACAAAAAAAACAACCGCTAGAGCGACCCAACTTAGCCCAGTCCAATCAGATCAAGCACCTCCATCAAGAACACTGATAGTGTCGGATGAAATGGAGTATAACACTATCGATGACATGAAAAAGACTAGGGCTAATATCACTCTTTACGAATTGAGCAAATTGAAACATCAATAGAAAATAATGATGAAGGAATTACATGCCGTGCCTACTACATCTTTACCTACAGCTGTAGCTTCCCACAACATGGGAAGACCTCCAACCAACATGATCAATAAGATTGATCCGAATGACATTGCCTTGATTGGGGGAAGGTCAAGATCCCATACTCCTCCTTTTCTTCTCACTTATGAAATCTTCAATAAAAACGTGCACAATTGCCTGATTGATTCTGGTGCTTCAACGAATATTCTACCCAGATCAATATGTGCCAAATTGAATGTTCAGCCTCATAAATCTGCGGTGCGCATAGTTCAACTTGATCGATCTCAGGTCGAAGTGATTGGTGAACTTAACCAGGTGACCATAAGATTGTCGTCTAACCCGAAAGTATGTCAGGTTATCGACATTCTAGTAGCTGATATCCCTGAATTCTATGGTTTAATTCTTAGCAGCGATTGGTCCGAGAAACTCCACGGATATTTCTCAACCGACTGGTCGCACATGTGGTTACCCTACAACGACAAACCCAATCAAATAAAGGTTGAACGAGAATTGCACCAAAAATACATAGTGACAGAATTGGAAGGAGAGAACGAAGAAATAACATACAACAGTAGTATCATAGGCAATTACTCAGTAGATTCTTTCCTCGGCAATTTCAATGCTCACACTTCACCTTACTTAGAAAGTTCAGTTGTGTCCCAAGTTGAAAACGTTTCCCAAACTGATGATTCAAGGTGTTTTAATTTTTTAGATAGTTCTGTAAATACATCTTTATTTTGGAAATTATATTTTGATGGCTCTAAATCTAACGAGGGAGCAGGAGCAGGATGCGTTCTGGTTAACCCAGATGGGAACAAGACCATGCTTACATGTAGACTTGAGTTCGATTGCACAAACAATACAGTGGAATACGAAGCCTTGGTGCAAGGCCTATACAAAGCAATCGGCTTGAATGTTAAGTATGTTCAAGTCTTTTGAGATTCCGAAATTGTCGTCAAACAGGTACATAACACCATACATTGCCTGTCAAGTCATTTAAAGCACTATCAATCTTTAGTACAAGATCTGACTTCACATTTCACAGCATTCAATATTTCGTCAATCCCAAGACTCCAAAATGCGAGCGCAGACCTGTTAGCTAACATAGCCTCTAGACTGATTCCCTCCGAAGATTTTAGTCCCGATAGGTTTTCAATAGAATTAATCTTTAAACCCTCCATCCCTGACAACATCACCAACTGGAGAGTATTCAATGACGATCCAGACATTGTAAATTTCCTTACTTCTGAAGGATCCTACTCAAATCAAATAATTGACGAAGACCATCATGATCACCAAATTCAGCAAAATAGCACTGATAACGCTATACCTAAGTCGGTGGTTAAGTTAGAGGATTTATATGATTTGAAAAGTCGGTTTAAAAGGTGTGCCAATTCTAAACTCGACAGTTCAACTCTGAACTATGAATTAGTGAACCTAGGAACCGATCAGAAGCCGCAAAACGTTAATCTGGGCCATGGCCTAGCTCCTGAAGAAAAATCTGCATATATCCGTCTTCTGAGACAATTCAAAAACGTTTTTGCGTGGAATTACGATGAGCTGAAAACATACAACACTTCTATCATTCAACACACTATCCCTATGATTGACAATGAAAACCCTGTCCAGCAGAAGCTCAGAAAAATCCACCCCAACTTAGAAAATCAGATAAAGACTGAGCTAAATAAATTGTTGAGAGCCAGGATAATTTTCCCCATCAGACACTCCAAATGGGTATCCAATATGGTGCATGTTAGGAAGAAAAACGGAGACATTAAAATCTGTATTGATTTCCGGAATCTTAACAAAGCCTGTCAGAAAGACAATTTTCCCCTCCCACCTATGGAGCAAATACTACAGGCAGTAGCGGGCTCAGAATTAATGTCTTTCCTGGATGGATTTTCAGGATACAATCAAGTACTGGTGCATCTCGATGATCAGTTGAAAACCACATTCCGAACCAAGTGGGGCACATACGCATATCGGAAGATGCCATTTGGTCTGATCAATGCCAACGCTACCTTTCAGAGAGCCATGGACATCGTGTTTAAAGGTTTAGTCAATAAATCGGTAGTAATTTACTTGGATGATATAACAGTGTACTCCAAAGCGAAGCGACCATCTCAAAGATTTGAAACACATATTTCAAAGATGCTTAAGGTATGGAATTTCACTTAACCCAAAGAAATCTTTTTTCGCATTAAGTGAAGGGAAATTGCTCTGATTCATAGTGTCGAAATCTGGTATTCACATTGAACCTGACAGAATCAAAGAAATTTCTGAAATATCCATACCCCATAACAAAAAGGCCATGCAATCTTTCCTTGGACAAATCAATTTTGTAAAAAGGTTTGTCCCCGATTTTTCACGTATTATTTCTCCTTTACAAAATATGATAAAAAAGAATTCAAATTTTAAATGGGGCATAGATGAGCACGAAGCATTCAACTTGATCAAACAAGCTATCATCAACGCTCCATCTTTAGCTACCCCAAATTTTTCAGAACCCTTCATCTTATACACTTTTGCCTCAGAGAAATCTTATGCCGCGATTTTGACTCAAGTAAATCAAGAGAAGGCGGAAGCTCCAATCGCATTCTTTAGCTCAAACTTACAAGGTGCTGAACTCAATTACTCAGACGTGGAGAAACAGGCTTATGCTGTTTTCAAAGCGATCAAATATTTCAGACCTTTCTTACTTAAAGCAAATACCAAAGTCATAGTACCGTTTCCAGCGATAAGGAACCTTTTGGTACAAAAGGATGTGGGCAAAAAGAGAGCAAATTGGATTACCATGCTACAAGAATATGATCTTGAGATCAAACCAGCAAGCATCGTAAGAGGTCAAGGCTTCTGCAAGATGTTAGCTGGAGCATCGCAAATTCCGAAGAACTCATCTGAAGAGGTACACACGTATGAGGTAAGCCTAAACGACGCGGAATCATTATATGCGGACACCATTTATTATCTTAAGAACAGGTATGCTCCATCACACCTAGATCACACCAAGAAAAGAGCTCTGAGGTTGAAAGCTAAACAATACCAGCTCATAAATGATGTTCTGTTTAAAAGGAATTATGATTCTGTACTTCTTAGGTGTCTTGAGAAAACTGAAGCCGAAACGGTTTTGCAGGAACTCCACGATGGACCAGCAGGTGGACACTATGCTGGAGAGACTACTGCACATGAGATCTTACGTGCAGGATATTATTGGCCCACACTGTTTAAAGACTCATACAATTACGTAGGGAAATGCCAAATCTGCCAGACTGCTGCAGGGAAACAAAGGAAATCATCCATGCCACTACAGCCCGTCAACATCGAGCAACCATTCAACCAATGGGGCTTGGACATAATAGGTGAGATAGTTCCTCACTATTCTAAGCAGCATAGATATATCCTCACCGCAACAGATTATTTTACTAAATGGGTAGAAGCAGTTCCTCTGAAGACAGTTAATTCTGAAAACATTATTGAATTCATAGATCAATTTATCATCACTAGGTTTGGATTGCCAATGGCCTTAATGTTTGATAATGCATCATACTTTTCTGGAAATGCAATGACTGAGTTTGCATTAAAAAGAGGGTTCAAATTGAAATATTCTGCTAATTACTATCCGCAAGGTAATGGGTTGGTTGAATCAACAAACAAAAAACTAATCAGGATTATCAAAAGAACAGTCGACCAAAACCAAAAGAATTGGCACAAAGCGCTGGTAAATGCTTTATGGGCAGATGGAATCACGAAGAAAGCTTCAATCGGCACTTCTCCCTTTAATTTAGTTTATGGGAAAGAAGTGGTTCTTCCAACTCACTTAGTCATTCCCTCTTTGTCTCTAGTACAACACATCGATGAAGTATCTACTTCCTCTTTGCAATTAAGACAAATGGAAATAATCAAACTAGAAGAACGCCGAGAACAAGCTAAGAAAACCCATGCTCACCACCAAGCGCTAATAAAATCCTCTTTTGACTCAGCCATCATAACCAGAAAGAACTTTCAGATGGGAGATTTAGTTTTGAAATGGGATAAGGTTCATGAAGAAAAGGGAAAACATACGAAATTTCAGAAGCTGTGGCTTGGTCCTTTTCAAATTGTAGAAGTCATAGGCCCATCGACGTTTGTGCTGCAGGATTTGGCAGGTAGAAGAGATTCTTTGCCTGTGAATGGACAGATTCTTAAAATGTATTTTCCATAGAAGATCACTCTTCTATTTTTTTTTGTAGCATAGTTTTAGTTTCTTTTATTTTATTTTTCTCTTTCTTATAAATAAAACTGGTTGTAAATGATCATTGAATAAGATTCATGAAAGAGCACACTAACTCTCTATCAGATTTTGATTTCACTTGTACAAATAGCAAAACTTTTTGAAAAATCTGATTTTTATTATTGACAAATAGAGTTAACTTTAGCCTGAATAATGATATTAGTTTCAACCTTTCAAAAATACTTTGATGAAATCAACCTTTGGTTAAAAAATTGTTTTATCCCAGCACAATGAAAGGTATCATCAATAATAAAATAAATATTCTCTGCAAAGCTGTGATTTTCAAAGCTCTATTATTGTCGTCCAGAGATTTCTTAAGGAAAAACAATGACTTCCTCCCTGCCAAAGGAAACCGCAGCATTCAGAGAAACAATCCGAGAAAGCACTATAACTCAAAGCATAAGAGGTCTCATCACGAGCCGGCTTATCATGATCACATATATTATAACTTGCTGACTTTGCCAAAACTGTCTACCAAAACAGGGCAACGACTCAAGATTGTTGCAATCAAAAGACAAGGGGTCTCATCACGAGCCAACTTGTTCAGCAAAAGTGTAAATCAAGTGAATGACTGTGTCATAATTTGGCCACCAAACCAAGACATTGTTCTCTAGAGAATAAAAAAAGGAAAAAGTGCCAAAAATGATTTTTCTCTGAAATGTTGTAAATAACCTCAAGCAGGAAAAAGGATCATTGATGTATAACATGGTAACCCTGTCGAGGCTATGGACGCTTGCGGATAGCATAGGCTCTACCTACGACAAATGAGCATATTTTAAAGCCAGCACGCAGAGAAGACCTTATTTTATCTTTTAAAAAGGACCGAGTAATGTCTGGTATGAATGCAAGAACTAAGCCTAGGGAAGCAGACAATTGGAATAAAAGAAAGGTTGAAACAAAGTATCATTGACAGGATGAGGGGTAATCTACTCTATCTGTCCATAACAAAATTTAGACATATGAAAAAATTTCTGTTTCGGAAGTGGAAATGTCAATAGAAAAGCAGAGATAACTGGTTCTTCACAGTGAATCGCCATTGTTGTGGTCAACAACAACCCCCCTCTTTGTTTAGTATTAGCAATAATATCAAGCAAAGGGGGACCATTTACAAAAATCCCAAAAATATTTTTATCCAAATTTTCGTATTTAACTCCCTAAAAGCTATATCGCATCGCAGAGAGAGAGTGAAGAGTTTTCCTATGCGCATAAATAAGCTGCAAAGAAGCGATGCGAAATTCATCGCATCGCATATTTTGAAAGCACCCTTAAAAGAAAACGAGAAGGAATCGCTGACGGCCGATTTGTGACGTCGCATATCGCAAACGTCGGAAAAGCAGCACACAACGAGCAAATGAATATTGCGATATTGCGATTTGCGATCTGCGATCCTACAAACTGCGATTTTGTCATTTGCGATCTGCGACGAATGAAACTATTAATTGCTGCAATACAAATCGCAGAAACCACTCATCGCAAAGTTTCTTCGGCATGATCTGCAAACCCAAAATCGAGCGCTCACCTTAAGGGAAATTAATGATTGCACGCCTGAGTATCCAAAGATGATCATGTTGCATTTTTCAAAGAGTCAAGTCCTTATGTGTGTCATGATTATGCATTCATTAGAGTTTAAAGCTTTCATGTCAATCTTTTCATATCTCTTTTCCTTTGCGTAAACTGTAAGGCAGTAACTGATATAAATCTATATGCAAGAAACATCTAAGGAAAAGGGGAAAGCGTCAATACTTGAAGAACAGAGAGGAGATGCCTTCGCAAATGAATGCTGCATGCAGCAACGCCACGGAGTCTAGAATACCACTCCACAGACACTGATGAAAATAGACTATCCAAGACTTAGAGTCAAAGGTGCACAAAAGTAGCATGTTTGCAAAAGATCCTGAAGCTCAGATTGGGTAAAGCAAAAAAGAAAAACGCTGAAAAGGGATGATGCTTCAGAAAAGCCTGGAACAAAGAACGGAAGCAATTTTCGATGCGTAAGATTGTTCAGGCAACGAGATCCCTAACTCATTGAGTCTTTCACACGGCCAGAAACTAAAATAGCAACAACACAATCCATTTGAAAGAAATCTGGGTTATACTAAGTATACACACAGCGAAAAACACCCAGTCAGAGGGAGATTTTAAAAAATATCTTCTGAGTTGTCAGAAAAAGGTGCCAGCTTTTGTTATTTCTACTTTCATCGCCCGAGCAAAAGGAAAAGACAACCAGCCGACTCTTTCCAGGCGAACCTCACATTGCTTACAACACTAAGGAGCAGATACAGAAACGGTTAGAAATTAGATTCAATTTTTAGAAATAAATTTGCTTTAGTAAAAGGGCGGTCATTTGAAGCCGTTCCCTAAATTTGCATAATTAAGATTAGCTAGTTGGTAGTATTTAACCCTTCTCATGGCATTTGGAGAAGGGTCCGGAAATTTGTCAAAAAACTTGTCCTCGGAACATGCACTTTTGCACCCTCGGAGGGGGTTTTTGATGAATGGATGGATCGAGATTTATTTATGTTTGCATTTTAATGTCTGCTACTGATGTTGCACTTCTGTACTCTTAGTAGATGTTAGAAGTAGAGATAAATCGTTATTGCTTGAAGTTTGTGAGTGAAATTAGTCATAAATGGTACTTTTATCTCTTGATTAATTTCTGCTCATATTCTTAGAGTGATATACAGCTGATTTGTTTATGTGTTAATATATGAATGTCTAGATTACCATTTGGCACTTTTGTACGATGGAATCATTTGTTTGTGCTTAACATATGAATAACTGATTATGCGATATGCTGCTCACAACTGTTTTGCCTAACTTCTTATGCAGAATGGTTCATCTTAAATTGATTTATATTCTTATGATAGCTGAATGATCTTTATTACCAGTTGTTGTATGAAATCTTTTTAGATCGCATAATGAAAGAATTTTACCGCCGGTTAGTATAGATTAGATGTGCTGTTTTTTTTGTTAGATTACAGTAGCATAGAGTCAGTTTAGAGTCTAGAATTAAATTAGTTCAAATTACCTTTAGATTAGTGTCTTCAAAATCTACACACACACACACATCTTTTTAGATTGGGAAGTTGGTCCCATCATCCCCAGTCGGACCCGCTACACCAAACGGGCAAGGAGCCGCCAACCAGGTTCCCGACCGGGTGGGTATCCCCCTTGTTGTCGACCGGATTTTGGGGCCCTCAACATATTTGGCGCTAGAAGGAGGGCACGAACTATGAATGGCAACTAAGTCAAAATCTAAATGCCATTCTGAGAGTAAATCACCCTCATCAACTCCCCCGACTTCTCCACTACGGTTAAACCTGGAGTTACAAGTCGCTCGAGTATCCATCGCTGCTACCTACTCCAATATATCAGACCAACTCATTATTGAACCCCTTGAAATTCAAACTTTGATTCGTAAACTCCAGGGATTCTCTATTTTTTCTCATAGGTCTGATAAATCTAACAGCAGCGTGACTTCACAGTACAATCCTGCTCACCCTCTGACCAGATTGAAGAGTGAAAAATTTGGTATTCAACCAAGTGAACTCCCTCTTCCTACTAGGAAAAGAGCAAGGAAAGCACCACTAGAGTCTGACCGTGAGACTCTTTCGTCCACTTCGTCCATTTCAACGCCCTCACCGCGAAGTCAACCACCCACATCCTCATCCCAAATCACTCATCCATCTTCCACACTTCCTCTTCAATCATCAACTATCATAATACCTTCATCTTCTCAGCATCAGGGACCATCTTCTGCACTCTCATTAACTAGCGGCTCAATGATGGCCTAGTCTCCATGGAACAATCCTGGGGCGGTTTTAATGCCTCCACCCCTGAGCCCAATACCGGCCCATCCTGAGAAGTGGCTACCTAAATTCAATCCAGAAACTGGCATGCTAGCCGAAGAGCATATCAATAATTTCATGCTTTCTGGTAATCTCAACGGAGTTACCAACGAAGATGCTGTCGTCTGACTTTTTCCTTACACAATGCAAGGAACAGCCGGGTCATGGTACTTTTCGTTACCTTCCGAGTCCATCACAAGTTGGGACATTTTTCAAAGTCAATTCCTCACCAAGTTTGGCGATGACAGATCAACAGCGACATTGATCAATGACCTATCTAATCTTAAAGCTGAGGCTAGAGAACCCATTAAAGATTTCAACTTACGGTTCAATAAGATCCTCAACAAGATTCCCGCTGCTTCTCAACCCAGCGAGGAAGTAAGATGTGAATGGTACATCACGGCCTTACCATCTAATTTGGCTATCTTCGTAGATAGGGCAAACAAGACGACCTTAGTTGAAAACTTAACTGAGGCATTAGCAGTAGAAAAACGCATAGTTGAACTAGAAAAGAGATCTACGATAGAAGAATGCAAATCTAAGAAAATCTCTTTCAAAGAAGACACCAAGAAGAAGCAAATGAAAGATCCTTTCGATATGGAAGTTTTACAAAAGGTGTTAAAGGCCATGTCCAATGAGATGATTGATATAAGAAAGCAAGTAGCAAAAACTTCTTCAAAAAAGCCCTACAGATCTTTTAAAAGAAACCTTCCCATGGAGGTGAAACCACCCAATGTTGTCTCAAACGTTGAATCTGAAGAAGAAGAAGAAGAAGAAGAGAATACCACTGAAGGGCAGACCGATGATGAAGAAGTTGTGGAACTACAAGGAATGTGGGATTTCATCCTCCCACAAGAAGAGGATCAAGAAGCATTTCCGGCTAGCACACGAAGCAAAAATCAACTTGATCCTCCCCAAACTACCCCTAAACAGAAGGGCGCAAGCCCTACAACAAAAGATAAGGTCGCAACAAAGAAAACAACCGCTAGAGCGACCCAACTTAGCCCAGTCCAATCAGATCAAGCACCTCCATCAAGAACACTGATAGTGTCGGATGAAATGGAGTATAACATTATCGATGACATGAAAAAGACTAGGGATAATATCACTCTTTACGAATTGTGCAAATTGAAACATCAATAGAAAATAATGATGAAGGAATTACATGCCATGCCTACTACATCTTTACCTACAGCTGTAGCTTCCCACAACATGGGAAGACCTCCAACCAACATGATCAATAAGATTGATCCGAATGACATTGCCTTGATTGGGGGAAGGTCAAGATCCCATACTCCTCCTTTTCTTCTCACTTATGAAATATTCAATAAAAACGTGCACAATTGCCTGATTGATTCTGGTGCTTCAACGAATATCCTACCCAGATCAATATGTGTCTAACCCGAAAGTATGTCAGGTTATCAACATTCTAGTAGCTGATATCCCTGAATTCTATGGTTTAATTCTTAGCAGGGATTGGTCCGAGAAACTCCACGGATATTTCTCAACCGACTGGTCGCACATGTGGTTACCCTACAACGACAAACCCAATCAAATAAAGGTTGAACGAGAATTGCACCAAAAATACATAGTGACAGAATTGGAAGGAGAGAACAAAGCAATAACATACAACAGCAGTATCATAGGCAATTACTCGGTAGATTCTTTCCTCAGCAATTTCAATGCTCACACTTCACCTTACTTAGAAAATTCAGTTGTGTCCCAAGTTGAAAACTTTTCCCAAACTGATGATTCAAGGTGTTTTAATTTTTTAGATAGTTCTGTAAATACATCTTTATTTTGGAAATTATATTTTGATGGCTCTCAATCTAACGAGGGAGCAGGAGCAGGATGCGTTCTGGTTAACCCAGATGGGAACAAGACCATGCTTACATGCAGACTTGAGTTCGATTGCACAAACAATACAGTGGAATATGAAGCCTTGGTGCAAGGCCTATACAAAGCAATCGGCTTGAATGTTAAGTATGTTCAAGTCTTTGGAGATTGCGAAATTGTCGTCAAACAGGTACGTAACACCATACATTGCCTGTCAAGTCATTTAAAGCACTATCAATCTTTAGTACAAGATCTGACTTCACATTTCACAGCATTCAATATTTCGTCAATCCCAAGACTCCAAAATGGGAGCGTAGACCTGTTAGCTAACATAGCCTCTAGACTGATTCCCTCCGAAGATTTTAGTCCCGATAGGTTTTCAATAGAATTAATCTTTAAACCCTCCATCCCTGACAACATCACCAACTGGAGAGTATTCAATGACGATCCAGACATTGTAAATTTCCTTACTTCTGAAGGATCCTACTCAAATCAAATAATTGACGAAGACCATCATGATCACCAAATTCAGCAAAATAGCACTGATAACGCTATACCTAAGTCGGTGGTTAAGTTAGAGGATTTATATGATTTGAAAAGTCGGTTTAAAAGGTCTGCTAATTCTAAACTCTACAGTTCAACTCTGAACTATGAATTAGTGAACCTAGGAACCGATCAGAAGCCGCAAAAGGTTAATCTGGGCCACGGCCTAGCTCCTGAAGAAAAATCTGCATATATTCGTCTTCGGAGACAATTCAAAAACGTTTTTGCGTGGAATTACGATGAGCTGAAAACATACAACACTTCTATCATTCAACACACTATCCCTATGATTGACAATGAAAATCCTGTCCAGCAGAAGCTCAGAAAAATCCACCCCAACTTAGAAAATCAGATAAAGACTGAGCTAAATAAATTGTTGAGAGCCAGGATAATTTTCCCCGTCAGACACTCCAAATGGGTATCCAATATGGTGCCTGTTAGGAAGAAAAATAGAGACATTAGAATCTGTATTGATTTCCGGAATCTTAACAAAGCCTGTCAGAAAGACAATTTTCCCCTCCCACCTATGGAGCAAATACTACAGGTAGTAGTGGGCTCAGAATTAATGTCTTTCCTGGATGGATTTTCAGGATACAATCAAGTACTGGTGCATCCTGATGATCAGTTGAAAACCACATTCCGAACCAAGTGGGGCACATACGCATATAGGAAGATGCCATTTGGTCTGATCAATGCCAGTGCTACCTTTCAGAGAGCCATGGACATCGCGTTTAAAGGTTTAGTCAATAAATTGGTAGTAATTTACTTGGATGATATAATAGTGTACTCCAAGAAGCGAAGCGACCATCTCAAAGATTTGAAACACATCTTTCAAAGATGCTTAAGGTATGGAATTTCACTTAACCCAAAGAAATATTTTTTCGCATTAAGTGAAGGGAAATTGCTCGGATTCATAGTGTCGAAATCTGGTATTCACATTGAACCTGACAGAATCAAAGAAATTTCCTAAATATCCATACCCCATAACAAAAAGGCCATGCAATCTTTCCTTGGACAAATCAATTTTGTAAAAAGGTTTGTCCCCGATTTTTCACGTATTATTTCTCCTTTACAAAATATGATAAAAAAGAATTCAAATTTTAAATGGGGCATAGATGAGCACGAAGCATTCAACTTGATCAAACAAGCTATCATCAACGCTCCATCTTTAGCTACCCCAAATTTTTCAGAACCCTTCATCTTATACACTTTTGCCTCAGAGAAATCTTATGCCGCGATTTTGACTCAAGTAAATCAAGAGAAGGCGGAAGCTCCAATCGCATTCTTTAGCTCGAACTTACAAGGTGCTGAACTCAATTACTCAGACGTGGAGAAACAGGCTTATGCTGTTTTCAAAGCGATCAAATATTTCAGACCTTTCTTACTTAAAGCCCATACCAAAGTCGTAGTACCGTTTCCAGCGATAAGGAACCTTTTGGTACAAAAGGATGTGGGCGAAAAGACAGCAAATTGGATTACCACGCTACAAGAATATGATCTTGAGATCAAACCAGCAAGCATCGTAAGAGGTCAAGGCTTCTGCAAGATGTTAGCTGGAGCATCGCAAATTCCGGAGAACTCATCTGAAGAGGTACACACGTATGAGGTAATCCTAAACGACGTGGAATCATTATATGCGGACACCATTTATTATCTTAAGAACAGGTATGCTCCATCACACCTAGATCACACCAAGAAAAGAGCTCTGAGGTTGAAAGCTAAACAATACCAGCTCATAAATGATGTTCTGTTTAAAAGGAATTATGATTCTGTACTTCTTAGGTGTCTTGAGAAAACTGAAGCCGAAACGGTTTTGCAGGAACTCCACGATGGACCAGCAGGTGGACACTATGCTGGAGAGACTACTGCGCATAAGATCTTACGTGCAGGATATTATTGGCCCACACTGTTCAAAGACTCATACAATTATGTAGGGAAATGCCAAATCTGCCAGACTGCTGCGGGGAAACAAAGGAAATCGTCCATGCCACTACAGCCGATCAACATCGAGCAACCATTCAACCAATGGGGCTTGGACATAATAGGTGAGATAGTTCCTCACTCTTCTAAGCGGCATAGATATATCCTCACGGCAACAGATTATTTTACTAAATGGGTAGAAGCAGTTCCTCTGAAGACAGTTAATTCTGAAAACATTATTGAATTCATAGATCAATTTATCATCACTAGGTTTGGATTGCCAACGGCCTTAATGTTTGATAATGCATCATACTTTTCTGGAAATGCAATGACTGAGTTTGCATTAAAAAGATGGTTCAAATTGAAATATTCTGCTAATTACTATCCGCAAGGTAATGGGTTGGCTGAATCAACAAACAAAAAACTAATCAGGATCATCAAAAGAACAGTCGACCAAAACCAAAAGAATTGGCACAAAGAGCTGGTAAATGCTTTATGGGCAGATAGAATCACGAAGAAAGCTTCAATCAGCACTTCTCCCTTTAATTTAGTTTATGGGAAAGAAGTGGTTCTTCCAACTCACTTAGTCATTCCCTCTTTGTCTCTAGTACAACACATCGATGAAGTATCTACTTCCTCTTTGCAATTAAGACAAATGGAAATAATCAAACTAGAAGAACGCCGAGAACAAGCTAAGAAAACCCATGCTCACCACCAAGCGCTAATAAAATCCTCTTTTGACTCAGCCATCATAACCAGAAAGAACTTTCAGATGGGAGATTTAGTTTTGAAATGGGATAAGGCTCATGAAGAAAAGGGCAAACATACGAAATTTCAGAAGCTGTGGCTTGGTCCTTTTCAGATTGTAGAAGTCATAGGCCCATCGACGTTTGTGCTGCAGGATTTGGCAGGTAGAAGAGATTCTTTGCCTGTGAATGGACAGATTCTTAAAATGTATTTTCCATAGAAGATCACTCTTCTATTTTTTTTTGTAGGATAGTTTAGTTTCTTTTATTTTATTTTTCTCTTTCTTATAAATAAAACTGGTTGTAAATGATCATTGAATAAGATTCATGAAAGAGCACACTAACTCTCTATCAGATTTTGATTTCACTTGTACAAATAGCAAAACTTTTTGAAAAATCTGATTTTTATTATTGACAAATAGAGTTAACTTTAGCCTGAATAATGATATTAGTTTCAACCTTTCAAAAATACTTTGATGAAATCAACCTTTGGTTAAAAAATTGTTTTATCCCAGCACAATGAAAGGTATCATCAATAATAAAATAAATATTCTCTGCAAAGCTGTGATTTTCAAAGCTCTATTATTGTCGTCCAGAGCTTTCTTAAGGAAAAACAATGACTTCCTCCCTGCCAAAGGAAACCGCAACATTCAAAGAAACAATTCGAGAAAGCACTATAACTCAAAGCATAAGAGGTCTCATCACGAGCTGGCTTATCATGATCACAGATATTATAACTTGCTGACTTTGCCAAAACTGTCTACCAAAACAGGGCAACGACTCAAGATTGTTGCAATCAAAAGACAAGGGGTCTCATCACGAGCTAGCTTGTTCAGCAAAAGTGTAAATCAAGTGAATGACTGTGTCATAATTTGGCCACCAAACCAAGACATTGTTCTTTAGAGAATAAAAAAAGGAAAAAGTGCCAAAAAGGATTTTTCTCTGAAATGTTGTAAATAACCTCAAGCAGGAAAAAGGATCATTGCTGGATAACATGGTAACCCTATCGAGGCTATGGACGCTTGCGGGCAGCAGAGGCTCTACCTACGACAAATGAGCATATTTTAAAGCCAGCACGCAGAGAAGACCTTATTTTATCTTTTAAAAAGGATCGAGTAATGTCTGGTATGAATGCAAGAACTAAGCCTAGGGAAGCAGACAATTGGAATAAAAGAAAGGTTGAAACAAAGTATCATTGACAGGATGAGGGGTAATCTACTCTATCTATCCATAACAAAATTTAGACATATGAAAACTTTTCTGTTTCGGAAGTGGAAATGTCAATAGAAAAGCAGAGATAACTGGTTCTTCACAGTGAATCGCCATTGTTGTGGTCAACAACAACCCCCCTCTTTGTTTAGTATTAGCAATAATATCAAGCAAAGGGGGACCCTTTACAAAAATCCCAAAAATATTTTTATCCAAATTTTCGTATTTAACTCCCTAAAAGCTATATCGCATCGCAGAGAGAGAGTGAAGAGTTTTCCTATGCGCATAAATAAGCTGCAAAGAAGCGATGCGAAATTCATCGCATCGCATATTTTGAAAGCGCCCTTAAAAGAAAACGAGAAGGAATCGCCGACGGCCGATTTGCGACGTCGCATATCGCAAACGTCGCAAAAGCAGCACACAACGAGCAAATGAATATTGCGATATTGCGATTTGCGATCTGCGATCCTACAAACTGCGATTTTGCGATTTGCGATCTGCGACGAATGAAACTATTAATTGCTGCAATACAAATCGCAGAAACCACTCATCGCAAAGTTTCTTCGGCATGATTTGCAAACCCAAAATCGAGCGCTCACCTTAAGGGAAATTAATGATTGCACGCCTGAGTATCCAAAGATGATCATGTTGCATTTTTCGAAGAGTCAAGTCCTTATGAGTGTCATGATTATGCATTCATTAGAGTTTAAAGCTTTCATGTCAATCTTTTCATATCTCTTTTCCTTTGCTTAAACTGTAAGGCAGTAACTGATATAAATCTATATGCAGGAAATATCTAAGGAAAAGGGGAAAGCGCCAATACTTGAAGAACATAGAGGAGATGCCTTCGCAAATGAATGCTGCATGCAGCAAAGCTGCGGAGTCTAGAATACCACTCCACAGACACTGATGAAAATAGACTATCCAAGACTCAGAGTCAAAGGTGCACAAAAGTAGCATGTTTGCAAAAGATCCTGAAGCTCAGATTGGGTAAAGCAAAAAAGAAAAACGCTGAAAAGGGATGATGCTTCAGAAAAGCCTGGAACAAAGAATGGAAGCAATTTTCGATGCGTAAGGTTGTTCAGGCAACGAGATCCCTAACTCATTGAGTCTTTCACATGGCCGGAAACTGAAATAGCAACAACACAATCAGTTTGAAAGAAATCTGGGTTATACTAAGTATACACACAGCAAAAAACACCCAGTCAGAGGGAGATTTTAAAAAATATCTTCTGAGTTGTCAGAAAAAGGTGCCAGCTTTTGTTATTTCTACTTTCATCGCCTGAGCAAAAGGAAAAGACAACCATCCGACTCTTTCCAGGCGGACCTCACATTGCTTACAGCACTAAGGAGCAGATACAAAAACGGTTAGAAATTAGATTCAATTTTTAGAAATAAATTTGCTTTAGTAAAAGGGCGGTCATTTCAAGCCGTTCCCTAAATTTGTGTAATTAAGATTAGCTAGTTAGTAGTATTTAACCCTTCTCATGGAATTTGGAGAAGGGTCCGAAAATTTGTCAAAAAACTTGTCCTCAGAACATGCACTTTTGCACCCTCGGAGGGGGTTTTTGATGAATGGATGGATCGAGATTTATTTATGTTTGCATTTTAATGTCTGCTACTGATGTTGCACTTCTGTAATCTTAGTAGATGTTAGAAGTAAGTAGAGATAAATCGTTATTGCTTGAAGTTTGTGAGTGAAATCAGTCATAAATGGTACTTTTATCTCTTGATTAATTTCTGCTCATATTCTTAGAGTGATATACAGCTGATTTGTTTATGTGTTAATATATGAATGTCTAGATTACCATTTGGCACTTTTGTATGGTGGAATCATTTGTTTGTGCTTAACATATGAATAACTGATTATGCGATATGTTATTCACAACTGTTTTGCCTAACTTCTTATGCAGAATGGTTCATCTTAAATTGATTTATATTCTTATGATAGCTGAATGATCTTTATTACCAGTTGTTGTATGAAATCTTTTTAGATCGCATAATGAAAGAATTTTACCCCGGGTTAGTATAGATTAGATGTGCTATTTTTTTTGTTAGATTACAGTAGCATAGAGTCAGTTTAGAGTCTAGAATTAAATTAGTTCAAATTACCTTTAGATTAGTGTCTTCAAAATCTACACACACACACACATCTTTTTAGATTGTGAAGCTGGTCCCATCATCCCCAGTCGGACCCGCTACACCAAACGGGCAAGGAGCCGCCAACCAGGTTCCCGACTGGGTGGGTATCCCCCTTGTTGTCGACCCGATTTCTGGGCCCTCAACACAACCCCCTTTGCTCTTGTACTAGTCGATCCATTTACTAGTACGTAGGTGCCTGCTTACAGAAATGCTCCAACCATTACTCCTTCTCCAGCTGCTACTAGAAGGGAGCTATCACTCCCTTTGCTCTTGTACTAGCTGATGTACTAGTACGTAGGCGCTGGCCTATAATCTCCTTCCATCCTCCAGGGACCACGTTTCATACATTTTCAAAGTGGATACTCCTGAAGCACAACACTACAATTTGAAGGCCACGTTTCATCCAATTTTCATACTGGACCCATAAATATCATTGAAGCACAAAACAATCAATACTAGCATCATCAATTTTTGAATCACTAAAACACTGAAACCCTGTTAACAACATAGTCACCAGAACACAGAGCAGACAACAGAACTCTGCAATAACAATCAGACCCAACTGCAACTTCAAACATCATACTTCATTATGTATACGCTACTACGATGAATCAAACCCAGGTACATACGTGCTTTCACCAAAGCCAACCCACGTAAATATTCAATCATGACTTGCAGCTATTTCAAACTTAAATTATACCCAGTTCAAAAAATTACATGTGTCAGAATATAGATCTAGAATAAGCATAATCAACCATATAGAGATAGTTCATTTCAAACCATTTGATCCCAATCTATGCTTAGATCTTGTTCTCCATCAACCGATGAGATCCCTCCTTAGCTCAGATCAAGAAATGCATCATAAACCCATATCCTACATACTGGATCTCATACTTCATTAGATATTCAAGACTTTCTCCATCCCCTTGCCTAATGATCTTCTTCTCCTTTTATAGTCGTAGGCCTTTCTCAATACCATGGACCCAATACTTGGGATCAACACTTCTGACGAGATACCATGGTCCAAAACCATAGGTTCAAATACCAAGGACTAAATACCATCGACCAAACATAAGTTCTCCGACATGTATGCGCTTTTCCTTGTGTGAAAGTGTGTGTATATGCATACACGTCTTTTCAACGACTATACACGCGGCTCTGTCAAGATGAACCTGCTTATATATATTTTCTCTTCATTCTTGTATTCTAATCATCAAATCCTTGCTACTGACCTGCTGTACTATGATCTGTCATCTGTGTGATTTGCCATCAAGGACAACACTTGTCTCATAATGCCAACAATCTCCCCCTTTGGACTTGATGGCAAAGCTAACTTTTCATATTGAGAACTATCATCTAATTTCTTTGAGCTGTCTAGCATCCCATGTATTCAGTCACATCTAATATCACTTTTGTAGATTCATCTAGTTATATGTAAGTGAGTTGTTCTTCTACGAGAGGGTTTCCATCAAGTACAACACATACATCATAATGCCAACAATCTCCCCCTTTGGACTTGATGACAAAGCTAACTTGTCACAGTTAGAACTATCATCTGATTCCTTTGAGCTGTCCTGCATCCCATGCATTCAGTCACATCTGATATCTCTTCTGAAGATTCATCTAGTTATAAATAAGTGAGATGTTCTTCTATGAGTGGGTTGCCATCAAGTACAACACATGCATCATAATGCCAACAATCTCCCCCTTTGGACTTGATGGCAACAACACCAAATCACTCTCCCCCTTTGACATCAAGGGCAAAGGGCAGACCAAGATATTCTCTTTCCTTGATAAACATTCCATTGTCCATACTCCTGCTAAGTACCTTCTGAAATCTCTGAATGAGCTCCCCATTTGTATATGCCAAGGTGTACCAATCTGTCCATGCTCCCTCTGAGTACTACTGAAATCTCTGCTTTGCTGAAGTGTGTTGTTCATGCTCCCCTTGTCTGTAAGCAAGGTCTGCAAAAATATTTTCTTCAAGAAGAACATGACTCTATCATAAATGACCTTCATATCACTAAGGACTCATACATACATCCATCTCCAAACCCACTGGGAATTGACTCATCTACCCAACCAAGTGGGGATACATCAAGGTTTACACATGATAACACAAGAATATAACTTCATCCATCCCAAGCATAGTGGGGAAACCAAGATAAGACGTTACATGACCTTGATAATAAAAGAAATACATGACTGAATCATCCTTCCTATGCATAGAGGGGGTACAAGTTACATCAGAAGAGATTTCATCAAGTGACTACAATAGATAGAGACACATTATTACATCATGAGTCTTGATATGACCTTTACATCTAAATAAGACCATGATAGTCACCAGCAACTATCATGCACAATGTATGGTTTTATCCATAAGCATCTGTCAACAACATCTCGACCAGCAATCATGTTCTTCCTCTGCACCTGTTCCATCTGTGCCAGATGGTTTCTGTCAGGCCCATATCAGACTCTTCTCATTCTGAGTTTGGCCCGCTGATTTCCTTCAAATTAACATATACACGACTGTATCCACAGGAAAAAGCGTATATACACAGATACTCCTTATGACACTCGCGTACAACCATTTCCAGATCAGCAACCTGTAAATGTCCTATGACAGGGTATGTCTATCAACATATAGGTAAGAACTCATCATCATCATGTCTCCAACAATGCAGCTTTGAGTAATCATTCATGTATCCAGTGCTATGTATCTTGAGCTCAAGATCATTTGTTAAGACTTCTTTATATCATCAACATTAACAATCCCCATCCACATGGGCACCAAGAACTATAGGAATCCTGTATCACAACTGTATTATATGATCTTGATGCATATGACGACAGCAGCATATGAGTGACTCATCATCAAGTAATGAAGTTGTGTATCACCATGTAAGCACCATATATGTATTATCAGAGAATCAACCACCAATCTGATCTGAAAATCAACTATGTGCCCCCAAGAATCATATGATATGGACAACTCATAATCATATCATAGAAAGATAAGCATCATTACCAAGGATTACTAACCATAATGCCAACAATGCATTATTCAAAACATAAACTCCCCCTGAACCTGTGCCATCTGTTTACTGTTAGATATGATCATGCATGTATCAGCAATAAGACTTCATCATCATCAAGTTAGGATAAAAAACACTTCTAAACATTTTAGGAGTACCACGACATTTCCACACATCATTAGCAGATTGTAACTATTATCAAACAGAGAAAATAATGAACTAAATCATATCAGACCCTTTTTCTGAGCCTGTCCCTACTGCTTTTCCTTAGACTGACATATACGCGACTCTGCAGTGTCTAACTCGCGTATATACACAACTTCCCTTTATGAAACTTGCATATGAGATTTAGGACACTGAAGTTTTATACTTTCAGCTCCCCCTGAGTCTGTGATATCTGTCTTGTGCTGTGTCTGTGCGGTGCCACATCTCTCTGACGAAACTTCCTTCTTTTTCCATATCTTCAAGCGCGATGATGTTTTCTCCTTTTGGTATGGTGCGTGTACTTTGCTCCTACATTCCTTTGCTATATGTCCAAGATTGTTACAGGCATAACATCTTACCTGTTTCATATTCTTTCTGTAGCAATCAAAAGCTTTGTGACCAAACATATTGCAAGAGAAACAATATCCCTTAAAGTACCTGGACCGTGGTGATCTTTCTGTGTGATGGTCTTGAACCATTCTTCTTCTGCATCTGGCTACAACATGTCCAAGATTATGACATACATAACATTCAACATTATTCATTGGAGGAGTAAAAGATTTTCTTTGAAGAATTTATTTCCTTGGTTGTTGATGGGGTCGACCTTTCATCTCCTCGTTGAGCATTTTAGATTTTGCATTAGAGTTCCTTGTCTTATTTCCTGAACTAGATTTACCTTCAATAGATTTATGAAAACCAAGACTAGTTTTGATAGCAGGAGACCTTTGACTACTAAGAATATCATCCAAGATCTTAGTACTATCTTGAAATCATAAGAGCTTATCCTTTTCTTCTAATTTATCATGTAGAATATTTACCTCATCCTAAAGTTACTCTTCCCTTTCAAGATGCTGCGTCTTCATGTTTTCTTCAACTTTTCTTTCTTCTTCCAACTGATGTCTTAGTTCAAGAACTACGTTTTCTTGTTTTTCAATAGCTTGGGGTAGTTCTTTATTCTGCTTCTTTGATTCTTCAAGATCTTCCTTTAGCGAGAGGATCGTAGCTTCAAGCCTTTCATAGTAACTGGATCTATCTCTGAGTTTCTTGATAGGTGTGCTTCTTTCATTTACTTCATTTCTTAATGATGTCACTTCATCCTGCAACTTTTGACATTGATTTTCCTTGTCCTTGAGTAACTTCCTTACCTTGTTTTCTTCCTCTAGTTGAGCTTTTAGTTTGGTAACTTCTTCTTTGAAAGCACATTCCCTTTTGTTCAATAGATCTTGTTGTTCTCTAATTTTGTCTGTAAGCCTTCTAAATACTGCCTCTATTTGATATCTTTCTTGGTCACCCATAAGAGAAAATTCAGTTGCTTCGCTATCACTTTCATCATCTTCACATGGATGGATACCAGAGGATAACAAATTCATACCTGATAGATCTTGTTCATCTTCATTCTGAAGTGATTCTGATCCTGAAGTGCTTCTTCCACATAATCCCCAATCAATGCTCCCACTGTCATAGACTTTCTGAGATGTCTTCTTCTTCTTAGGTGCTTTCTTCTTAAGCTTCTTTCCCATTGTTCCACGGATCTCCTTCAAGCGATCAAGCTTCTAACAAAGGACCTGCTCTGATACCAAGTTGGAAATAATACTGAGAGGGGGGGGTGAATCAGTATTATCAAATCAATAAAACTTTTTCATTTCCATACTTAGATACATATACACTACTTCAGTTAATGGAACCCTCGTGTATACGCAACTGTGCCTAATGCAACTAGCGTATATCCAGAATACTTATGATTCAATTAATCCATTAAATGTTGATCTTTAGTTAGTGCATCAGAACTTCTTTAACCATATGAACAGTAAGAAGGTGCAGTAAAATAGAACAGATCATCACACACAAGAAGCACACATGAACACCATGATATAAGGTGGAAACCCAATGTGGGTGGAAACCCAATGTGGGTGAAAACCACCTGCTGCAAGTCATCTCTATCTTCCTTTAATAAGAAACTTCATTTTACAATATTTCTGTATTGGTGCAGTATTATACTAGTACACAGGCTTCTACCTGCAGAAGGCTACAACCTTCTCTCGTTCTCCAGACTCTCCTAGAAGGGAGCTACAACCAACTTTTCTCTTGTACTAACCGATCCATTTACTAGTATGTAGGTGTCTGCCTACAGAAATACTCCAACCTTTACTCATTCTCCAACTGCTACTAGAAGGGAGCTACCACTCCCTTTGCTCTTGTACTAGTTGATGTAATAGTACGTAGGCGCCGGCCTACAATCTCCTTCCATCCTCTAGGGACAACATTTCATACATTTTTAGACTGGATACTCCTGAAGCACAACACTACAATCTGAAGGCCATGTTTCATCCAATTTTCATACTGGACCCATCAATATCATTGAAGCACAAAACAATCAATACTAGCATCATCAATTTCTGAATCATTGAAACACTGAAACCCTGTTAACAACACAGTCACCAAAACACAGAGCAGACAACAGAACTCTGCAATAACAATTAGACCCAACTGTAACTTCAAACATCATACTTCATTATGTATACGATACTATGATGAATCAAACCCACGTACATATGCGCTTTCACCAAAGCTAACTCGTGTAAATATTCAATCATGACTTGCAACTATTTCAAATTTAAATTATACCCAGTTTAGAACAGTACATGCGTCAGAATACAGATCTAGAATAAGAATAATCAACCATATAGAGATAGTTCATTTCAAACCATTTGATCCCGATATATGCTTAGATCTTGTTCTCCATCAACCGATGAGATCCCTCCTTAGCTCAGATCAAGCAATGCATCATAAACCCATATCCTGCATACTGGATTTCATACTTCATTAGATATTCAAGACTTTCTCCATCTCCTTGCCTAATGATATTCTTATCCTTTTATAGTCTTAGGCCTTTCTCAATACCATGGTCCAAAACCATAACAAAACAATACCACGGACCCAATACTTGGGATCAACACTTCTGACGAGATACCATGGTCCAAAACCATAGGTTCAAATACCAAGGACTAAATACCATGGACCAAACATAGGTTCTCCAACATGTATGCGCTTTTCCTTGCATGAAAGTGTGTGTATACACATACGCATCTTTTCAACGAATAACCCGCGTGTATACGCGGCTCTGTCACGATGAACCTGCATATATATATTTTCTCTTCATTCTTGTAGTCTGATCATCAAATCCTTGCTGCTGACCTGCTGTACTATGATCTTTCATCTGTGTGATTAGCCATCAAGGACAACACTTCTCTCATAATGCCAACAATCTCCCCCTTTGGACTTGATGGCAAAGCTAACTTGTCATATTCAGAACTATCATCTAATTTCTTTGAGCTATCCGACATCCCATGCATTCAGTCACATCTGATATCTCTTCTGTAGATTCATCTAGTTATATGTAAGTGAGTTGTTCTTCTACAAGAGGGTTTCCATCAAGTACAACACATGCATCATAATGCCAACAATCTCCCCCTTTGGACTTGATGACAAAGCTAACTTGTCACACTTAGAACTATCATATGATTCCTTTGAGATGTCCTGCATCCCATGCATTCAGTCACATCTAATATCTCTTCTGAAGATTCATCTAGCTATAAATAAGTGAGATGTTCTTCTATGAGTGGGTTTCCATCAAGTACAACACATGCATCATAATGCCAACATACATGTGATCTGAATATCTTGTAATGTTTGCATCATCCAAAGGAGTTTTGTGCAGCAAGATGTAGCATCCACATATTCTTCTTCATATGTAGATCATGCAACTGAAGTTTGTTTCTTGCTAAACCAAGACACTAATCTGGAACCCATATAGAATGCACCACCACTAGTGCTTTCTGTCATCAATTCTTCTTGCCCAATCTGCATCTGTATATGCATGAAGTGTAAGGTCTATATCTCTAGGATACCATAAACCAAAATTCTGTGTTCCTTGAAGATATTTGAAAATCCTTTTGACTGCCTGAAGGTGTGATTCCTTTGGCTTGGCTTGGAATCTTCCAACTATTCCTACTGCATGCATGATGTCTGATCAGGTACCTGTTATATAAAGCAGACTGCCAATCATCGATCTGTAGGTTGGTTGATGTAGTGCTATTGATTCATCATTTGAGCTGAAACTGCATCCTTTTACCATAGGGGTACATACTGGTTTAGAATCTTCCATGCCATATTTTTCCAAGATCTTCTTGAGATACTTGGTTTGTGACAGAAAAATACCATCTTTATTTTGTTGAACTTGTAGACCAAGAAAATATGTGAGCTCACCAAGCAGGGACATTTCAAATTCTTGTTGCATTACCAAAGCAAAGTTTTGACTCATGGCTTTTTCATTACTACCAAAAATGATATCATCAACATACACAACAAGTATTAGCAATTTAATATTGTCAATCTTTGTATATAGATTGCTATCAACTAATCCTTTTCTAAAACCTTGTGGATGGAGGTATTTGTCAAGACGATAATACCAGGCCCTTGGAGCTTGTTTTAGACCATATAGAGCCTTTTTGAGTCTACATACAACTTTTGGATCATTTCCAAGGATGAATCTATCTAGTTGCTCAATATATACTTCTTCTTCTAAGTCCCCATTAAGAAAGGTAGATTTTACATCCATTTGGTATACTTTGAATTTCTAAAAATTAGAAAGAGCAAGGAACATTCTTATGACTTCAAGTCTAGCAACAGGTGAAAAAGTTTCTTCAAAATCTATACCTTCTTGTTGAGCATATCCTTTACAAACAAGTCTGGCCTTTTTTCTAATAACTTCGCCATTTTCATTCAGCTTGTTTTTGAATATCCATTTGGTTCCTATGATATTCTTATCATGAGGTCTAGGAACTAATTCCCAAGTATTATTCTTTTCAATTTTCTCAAGTTCCTCATTCCCGGCCTTTACCCAACATTCATCTTTGCATGCTTCATTTACATTTTTAGGTTTGATGGAGGAAAGCAATGCTAGATAGCTTGAAGCTTCTGTAATAGTTCTTCTTGTTTGCACACCTGCCTCTTTTTGTCCCAAAATTTGAGTCTCTGGATGATTTTTCTAAACATACCTCAATGGAGTATTTTCTTTTTTTGTTATCTGTTCTTTTGGTGCTTCATTGGTTTCTTCTTCAAAATTAGTCTGATTTGATGTGGAGGTATAATCCTCATCTTCTCCACAATCTTCGGTTCTTACCTACTTTGTATTTTTTCATGCTTCATCAACCACAACATCAGTACATTCAATAATTTTCCCAAGTCTTTTATTATAACACTTATATCCTTTACTTCGGGAAGAGTAACCAAGGAGAATTCCTTCATCTGATTTGGGTTCAAACTTGCCAAGTTTTTCATCAGTCCTTTTAACGTAACATTTGCTTCCAAAAACTTTGAAGTATTTTACGGTAGGAGTCTTACCATACCAAAGTTCATGTGGATTTTGAGTGTTGTTTACCCGAACATTTGCTTTGTTGAGAATAGTGATGGTAGTGAATGCAACTTCTCCCCAGAAGGTTGCAGGAGTTCTGAACACATCTACCATAGCGCGAGCCATTTGTTGAATATTTTTGTTCATCCTTTCTACCACTCCATTTTGCTGAGGAGTCCTTGTAGTGTAGAATTTCATTTTTATTCCATGTTCTTCACAAAAGTCAAAGAATTCATCCAAGGTAAATTCCCCTCCTCGATCAGATCTGAGACATTTGATTTTTTGATCTGATTCATTTTCAGCCAGGGCTTTGAAGGCTTTGAATTTATCAAATGCTTCATCTTTATGCTTTAGAATCCCTATCCAACACCTTCTGGAAAAATCATCAATGAACAATATAAAGCATTCCTCTCCATAAGGTGACTTTTTCCTTGATGGACCACTTAAATTAGTATGAGCAAGTTCAAGAGGCTTACTAGCTGATCCTTCCTTTTCATGGAATTGCCACCTGGTTTGCTTACCAAATTGACATGATTTACATATTCTATTTTCTGGAATGCTGATATCAGGAAGATCACGAACAACCTGGAATTTGCTTGCTTTTCTTATTTGAGAGAAGCTTAGATGCCCCAATCTGTTGTGCCATAGCCAATGTTCATCATTTTTTCTTAGATAGCACTGTTGTTGTCCTCCCTTGAGTATATATAAGTTGTTTGGAGTTCTTATACCTTTGATCACGGTTTCTCCTGTATCAAGCTCATGAACAACACATTCATTTGATCGAAATACTATTTCATTTCCTTGATCACACATTTGACTAACACTCAATAGCTTATGCTTTAGACCATCAACATACATAACATTCCTAGCTTTAACTTTTTCTTTTAAGAGAACAGATCCTTTACCTTTTATGATAGCATGAGTGTCATTTCCAAATGAGACATTTTTTTCTTTTTCTAAGGCATTATATGACTGAAGTTTTTCTTTATCACTTGTCATGTGTTTCAAGCATCCACTGTTGATGTACCACTGATTTTCTTATCCTTCTGCATACAAGGCTATACCATATCTTTCTGTTTGTGGTTCTTTCTTCCTGCATATTTTGGGATTTAATGAAGTTTGCTCCTTCTGAGATGTTTGCCGAAATTTACTCCTACATTCACATTCTTCATGACCGAAGTTGTTGCAGATAGAGAATTCTATTTCATTTTCAAGAAGAGAAAAGTTATTGTAGGTCTGTTTCATGATCCCTGTCACATTCCTTTGATTTCGTGCTTCTCTAGTCATGATGGTGTTGTAGGAAACACATTGAGTAGCTTTGTGTTGAAAGTTATGACATGAAAAACATTTGCCATTGAAGAAGTTCCTGTGATTATCGAATCTACTGACCTAGTGATTGTAGTTGCTATTCATTCTTGAAACATATTGAGTATGATTTACCTGAGGTTGGTTGTAGCTTCTGTTTATCCTTGAAGTCAATTGAGCCTATTTTACCTAGTGATCTGCTTTATGCCTTTGTTGTTGATTGTCAAACTGTTCACTGCTCTTTGCTGCATCAACATAGCTTTTAGTGGAGGTTAACGATTTATGTGGTTGGGATGCTTCTTCAGTATATCCAAGACCTGTCTTTATCAGAGGAGAACGCTGCACTTTGATAATTTCATATAGGGTTTTTGATCCTTTAGCAAATCTAAGATTGAGAGCTTTTGTTTTCCCAATATCCTTTCTTAGACCCACAATTTCACATTCTAGTTTTTCATTGTGTTTTTCTCTTTCAACAAGTTGGAATGCCAAAGTATCTATAATCATATTCTTTTCTTCTAAACAAATTTTGAGTTTAGATATTTCTTCATAAAGGTCATCTTCATCTAAAGAATCCAAGAAATTATCATCTTCAAAAGCCATTAGAAGTCTATAGTCATTACTATTCTCATCTTCATCACTATTTGGTAAACCATCGCTATATTCATGCTTATAGTAGCTCTTCTTACTTACACTTTGTTTTCTATTCCATTTTGTTGGTTCCTTAACTTTATCAAACTTATCTTTATGAGGATATTTGGCCGCATAATGACCAACTCTTCCACAAGCAAAACATTTGAAACATAGTTTACCTCTGAATCTTCCAGAACCCCGTTGAAGGTTCTTGACAAAGTTTGCTTCTTCCTCTCCTTCTGAAATATGTCCTGATTCATTTAGTCCTTCTCTTCCTGAAGCTTTAAATGCAGCTTCTCTCATATCTTATGTACCTCCTTTTCTCATTTCAAAAGTAGTTAAGATTCCGTGCAGTTGTGTCATAGTAACACTATGAAGATCTTGCTTTTTTTCTATGGTAGAAACTTTTGATTCAAACTTAGTACACAAGGATCTTCAAACCTTTTCAACTAAAGTAACCTCTTTTATCTCTTCACCCAAGTTCTTCATGAAATTAATAGTCTCATCTATACGTAAGAAGTAACTAGCTATACTTTCATCATTGTGTATTTTGAGAGTTTCGTATTGAATTCTGAGAGATTTCAGTTTTGCACGTTTTACCTTATTGTCTCCTTCATATCTTAGAATGATCTTGTCCCATATTTCTTTGGAAATTTTTAGCTGAATAACTTTGACAAATTCTGATTGTGACAGATTCCCCAATAATGTATTGACAGCCTTGGCATTGGTTTCATATTTCTTTTTGCCTACAATATCTGTACGGATCGCTGATGGAAATGTATATCCTCCTTCCACGATTTCCCAAACATCTATTCCAAGATATTTAAGATAGGCTGTGGTTCTTACCTTCCAATAAACAAAGTTTCTCCCATCAAAGATTTGTGGTCTAATGGATCCCTCTCTTTCGTAGTTACTCATGTTGATAGATCTTCCTTCAAGAGATCAAGCTTCTTCTGAAGGACCTACTCCAATACCAATTGTTGGAAATAATACTGAGGGGGGGTGAATCAGTATTAGCAAGTCAATAATATTTCATTTCCATAATCAGATTCATATATGCCACTTTAGTTAATGAAACTTGCGTGTATACGCAATTGTATTTAAGGCAACTAGCGTATACCCTGCAAACTTATACTTTAGTTAATTCATCATATGTTGATCAT
Organism: Pinus tabuliformis; assembly: GCA_031772625.1. Lineage (NCBI taxonomy): Eukaryota > Viridiplantae > Streptophyta > Pinopsida > Pinales > Pinaceae > Pinus > Pinus tabuliformis. Next base: position 722,090,116 of record CM062808.1, on the reverse strand, counting down.
TAATCTATGCATCAGAACCATATAAACAGTAACCAGGTGCAGTAAAAACAAAACAGATAATCACACACATGAACACAAGATATAAGGTGGAAACCCAATGTGGATGAAAACCACCTACTGCAATTGTGTCTGTCTTCTTTTAACAAGAAGCTTCCTTTTACAATTTTGTACTGGTGCAGTCTTATACCAGTATGCAGGCTTCTACCTGCAGAAGGCTACAACCTTCTCTCATTCTCCAGCTTCTCCTGGAAGGGAGCTACAACCCCCTAGCTCTTGTACTAGCTTATGTGTTTACCAGTGAGTAGGTGCTGGCCTACAGAAAGTCACAACTTTCTCTTTTATTTCAGGAACCACATTTCATAAATTTTTTGACTGGATCCATCAATAACATCAATCAAACATCAAATATATCTGCATCAACCAATCTCCTTTTCACCAACCAAAACTGAATCAATCAATCACTTCTAAGAATGTTGTAACCAAAATACAGTAAAAGTAACAAGAACCCAAGCCATAACCTAGAACACTGCAATAGAAAACTAAAGTATCTAAAGCATATTTTATGAGGTATACGCTACTTCATTGTGTCGAACCTGCATACATACGTTGTTTTCTCAAGGCGAACCTGCGTACAGATATGGAAATCAAATTTAAGATGTATACATTATTTTGATATGCAAAACCAACATGTATGCGTGCATTTTCTAAAGTGAACCTGTGTACAGATCTGTAAATGATGATTTAAACTTTACAACAATTCTAGAAATCAATTATACCCAGATCATCATATTTACATATTAAAACATGCGCTAGTTATTCAGATAAAATATCAAAACCACACAAAGATACTTCTCTTCAAGCCTTAAGATCTTGACCCATTATTAGATCTTATCCTTCATCAAGCACTAAGGTTCATCCTTGATTCAGATCCAGTTGTGCACCGTAACCCATTAACCTATATTCTAGATCTTGCTCTTCATTAGATATTCAATTCATGAGTGCCTTTGCCTAATGATCTTCTCCTCCTTTTATAGTCTTAGGCTTTACTCAATACCATGGACCAAAGCCACTTAGAACCAATACCTTGGATCAAATACCTGGGATCAACACTTCGGACAGGATATCTTGGACCAATACCATGGATCAAAATAGCATGGACCAAAACTAAGTTTTGCAACATGTACGTGCCTTTCCTTCTGTGAAAGTGCGTGTGTACGCTATACGCGCCTTTTGGTTTGTGAACCCACATGTACACGTGGCTTAGTCAATGGATAACCTACGTATACCTCTCTTTCTTCATTCTATGAGTTTGAACTATGATCCATCATCTGAGTGAGTTTCCATCAAGGACAACACCTATGTCATAGTGCCAAATCTGTGTCATAATGCCATCAGAGTGATCTAATATATCGAGAGAATATTTGTAGATAGAGAGGGAACATGAAGCACATTTCTTAAGCAGGCCCCTTCAATGTCTACAATTCCTTCTATGCACACCTTTGCGGGTGTGGCATCTCCCAAGTAAATTAGTGATCTGGTGCTTTCTTCGATGGAGGAAAATTCATCTTTTGATGCAACCATATGGTTTGATGCACCTCAATCAAGGATCCAAGTTGATGGAGTGGATGCGATAGCCATTAAAGCATGACCATCTCATGCTATCCCTCTCCCGTCCCTCGTTCTGTTATCATTGTTCTTATTTGCATTCTTAAGCATGGTGAGATTGTGTTGTTGCAATTGCTTAGCCATCTCATCGATTGTTTTCATCATGCAATTTTATTAGGATGAAAACCTTTGGAAAAGTAGCTATAAAGTGTTCTTTCCTTCTTCTTCTTACCATTAGGCAAAGAATATCTCTCTGAAGATTGTACGGGTCTCTCCTTCTTCGATTCATTAAATTTACCCTTCCCTTTTTGCTTGTCTCTTCTACTCCTCTTTGGAGCATCAGTAGTCGTAAGTGCTTGGTTCTTTGAACACTTGGTGGCACCCATTTGGACTAACTTAGCTTGCTCTTGAGTCAACGCTACAATGAAGTCATTCAATGGAGGTATTTTCCATTTTTCTTGAGTCAATTTAGATGCTTGAAAAGACGATACAAATACAGAATATTCATGTCCTAATTTCGAGAGAATCGAAAGGATGAGTTGATATTCCTCTTTCTTGACTCCACATGCATCAATTTAAATGAGGAAGATTTAAAATTGGTGAATTATTCTTGCAGGTTACTGAAATGAGTTGGACTAAGGGATATGAATTCATTCTCTAGTTGATGCACTCTCATTTCATCGTGCTTGCCGAATAGTCCTTCGAATGTGATCTAGACAGCATCGGGAGTAGTAGCTCTGCTGACATGAAAGAGGAGTTATCTGGAAATTGATAGGCATACCAGTCCAATTTCTTCATATAATTTATTGAAATACTTGATCTTCTCCACTGCAAAAGTCAGTTCAGTCTTTGTTCCCATTGTTACCTTGTAAAGCACTTTGCTTCGGAGGAGCAAAGTATTCTTTGTCTTCCATTCGAAGTAATTGAAAGGATTTAGAACAAGTTTTGTGGGCTGAGAGAGATGATCCATTGCTACTTTCTTCATGTCGTAATGATCTATACTTGCAAATAAAACCATGTACAATCAACTAGATTTGAACTAGCCCTAATACCATGTAGAATTCCTGCAGAAACTCTGATAGATCTAGAATTCTAGTTAAATTAAACACAAGTAATTTGTTGATACTTAAGAGAGGAAAGAAATAATTTTCTCCATAAAATAAATGTATTAAATTAATGAAAAATAGTAATACATGAGCAACCAAAACTATAATTCCAAAGGGAGGTGGTTATATAGAAATTGTCGAATCTAGAAAAGTAGGAAAAATATAGTAAAAAACTAGAAAAGGCTAAGAAAAACTAAAGGGAGGCCTTAAATAGCAACAACGACTCAAGAAAACCTATGCCAACCATTAGCCACAAGGAAAGCATGAGGTGGGGTGCATTTCCCAAGAAAGGAAACTTTAAAACATGCTAAAATGGTCCAATGGTCCAAATCGCTTGATTTAAGGGGGAATCTTCATGTGTGGTGCCAATCCTCAAATAACTGAAGTGGATGAGGTGTGGTTAGGTGTGAACAGGAAATTATATGTCTAAATTGTTTAGGAAAGTGGTTGGGCCAATATTTCCATAATATTAAGCCTTTAAAGGAAAAAAAACAAGGGAAAGTTGGTCCACCAAGCTAGTTTACCAAAAACCAAGTGTGAACATGATTTTTAGTGCATGTAGCTAAGTCAAGGATACTTAGGCTAAAAAATAAATGTAGATGTTAGGGTTATATTCCAACAATGGTTGGTGAACCAAGTCCTTGCATGGGAAACGAGTTTTACAGTCACAAACATGTGTCTGATGTTCTCTAACAAAAAATATGGAATGTTAACCAGTTGCCTGTGCCGCAAGTCCTTTAGTAGTGCAAAATGGTAGTCGAATACAACCATTTCCCTTCCTTCATAGGTGATATACTTGATAATGTACAAGGAAACATATTCCCATGGCTAAGGGAATGACAAATTATTAATTTTCCTACCTTTCTTCTCCAATTGTTCCTCTCCTTGAAGGAACTTAGCCTTCAGAGAAGGGTCATTGCTTCTTTTGCCAACCACCATTTCCCCATAGTTTGTAGTGATGTTACCTAGAAAGTCACTTCTTATATGACTTCAATCTTTAAACCCCTGACTTCCATCTAATTTCTATACAATTTCTGAGTGAATTCCATGGCCACCGACTCCTTGATCCCTTGATCCATTTGAAAAATTCAAACCAGTCCACTTCCTTAAAGACCTAGCATGCCTTAGGAAATTATCCAATGCTTCCATTAAGGTGGGTTCTTGTCAAACTACTACTCCTCCCATATCCTCCCCATCACTCTGTACTATGCTCTAGCTCTGACAATTTTGGAATGAAGGTGCAATGCTCATTGAGGTTGATGTTAGCATAGTAATAGGAAACTGAAAAGAGGATTTAAGGTTAAGGAGGATTGTACTGCACATGGTATGGTTACATTATTCATTTGGATCATGGAGATCTAGCATTAAATGTGTTTTACTTCTTAGCATGATTGGAATAAAGGGATAATGATGAGAAGGTTTTAATAATCATTACCATTTTAAGTTCGAGATCATAGATTATGAAATGACTCGTCCTCTCCCCCAAGTTTAATATGACATCTATCCTTGGCCATCCGAAGAGATTCCATATTTAATTTCCATAATTGTTAATTAGAGGGTAGAATTGATATACCTTTGTGTGATGTACCTGGCATGATGTGGCAAAAATGCTGGTAACAAGAATTAATTTTGGCGATAATTTTCTCATTGTATGAGTTTCTCCTATAGCATAGCATTAATGAATACTCTTTCTTTGCATATTGTGGCTGACGATTTGGTTGATGTGGTTGCTCACAAGCTGATAGCTGCTACACATGTAACAACAACCTGATTTCCGTGCTATTTGTACAATCGTCTCTTATTTACATAATTCCTTTTAAAATACTTAGAAAGAGAATTTACAGACACATTCTAATAGAACTTGTCACATCGTAAAAATTAGAATATACATGAGTTGCATAATGCTATTATCGAGGGAAAAGAAATGTGTAACAATCAACACATAATGGTTTTCAACTGTCATAATCGGTCTTTCTGCACTGCAGAAGAGGTTTTCACAACCATATTTTTATTTATATGTTTTTATTATTAATTTAATTTAATTTAGTTATATATATATATATATATCTATATATATATATATATATATATATATATATATATATTTTTATTTTTTTTCCACTGGAAAAATCGTAATTTTATTCATTATGAGTAAAATTACATGTTGTAGATGCTGTATAGCATATGCTGTAACAAAACTTGTCCTGCTAATCAGGAGCTAATAATCAATCAAATAGACAATCTAGACTTTCCTACCCTTCTTTTTTTCCACTTTCCGCCAACCTTCATTGTTAGGCGGAGCTGTTACAATAATCATTTGTGTTTCATTTGTGGCAGCCATGTTGTCCTTTTCAGAATCTGTGCTTGTTGGCGAGTACGCTCGTTTGCTGCCTCCAATTTCCTGCCTGGTGTTCTCATATTGCTGCTGTGGGTTACCTGCATTTGTGTCTATTGCTCCTTCGATCAGATATTCATTATTCTGTAGGTGGTGTGGATAGCTTGCTTTGCTGATTTCTGGGTTATTCTTTCCGTCTTCATCTTCTTGTAGATTGCTGGTGGTTCCCGCATTCCTTTCCTCTTCTTTATCCTCTTCTACATCCTCTGCCCATGTGGCTGAAAATTGCCATCCTTTCGGTTTTGGTGGTTGTCTCTTTTTCCTATCTTTTTTGTTTTGTGGGCATGTACTCTGTAGATGACCTGTTTGTCGACATATGCGGCAGCGGAAGGCGGTGTTTTCATAATCCAGTGGTTGTGCCCATTGTTTTCCATTATGTATTAGGATAATGTGCTCTGGTAGGCCTTGACTGAGGTCTACCTCCACACATATCCTGGCAAATGTGTAGATATCCTTGGATAGGCGCTCATGATCTGCTTTTAAAAAAGATCCCAGGGTATTGCCTATTCCTTCCAGTACTTTGTAGTGCCAAAAGTGTATAGGAAGATTAAACAATTTTACCCAAACTGGCATTTTGGTGACCACCATGCTGTTTGGATCGAAATCTGGGAACCAAGGTTTCACGAAAAGGCCAGCGTTTCCCCAAAACCATGGTCCTTCGTTCAAAGCATATTCTTTGTCCTTTATGGTGTCAAATTTGACAATAAAGAATCCTTTTGAACAGAGATGGATATCACAGTTTTCTGTCCATATGGAGTAGATCCATTGACGAAGGGCTTCCGGTTTGGGCCAAAATCCATTGAACCTGCATATCACTGCTTTAGTTAAATAATCAGTTTGTATTTCATTTACCTCTAGTATGGAGATTGCTAATGCAGGGTTCTGTGTTGTCTGCTCAACAGTGTATGCCCCTGGTGCTGTAGCTTGCTGTTCTGGTTCCTTTTGTGGTTCCATCTTCTCTTTGACTGCATCTTTGAAGGAAACCGAACTTGAGCCGGGGCAGCCTGCGCACAATCTTGTGCTGAGACAGATGGTAGAGTCTTTTGCTATACCGTATTCCATTAGTTTGTACCCCTCCTGAATTACCTTCCCTGCGTAGATGAGGAGTTGTTTGTATGGTGGGATTCCAGTCTTTTCATGTATCCTCTGTTTGAGGATTTCTGTTGCCTCCCATGTCCCTATTTCGATGCATATTGTGTTCCCTCCCATAGATTCAATAAAGAGAGAGCTTTTTTTATCGTTACTCATCTTTTCTGGTGAGTGTGTTTCCAGATCTGACCTGCATAGAGGTAGATCTGCTCTACAGAGGTCTAGATCTGAAAGCCTATGTCCCGATCTGTTACCAAGTACTGTAGATCTATGTGCTGCTCCACCTGAGTATCGGTCTTCTGCTGCATATTCGTTTTCTGGATCTGGCTGGGGCCAAGTTATTGCCCTCACCTCCGATTTACCCGTCTCTGTTGTCTGCGGCGGCTTCTCAGTCCTCATGGAGACGGCGTGAACCGAGCAAGCTTTCCACCGTCCGATCCGTGTGCATTTCAGCAATATAGCCGATCTATTTGTGCCGATTGGGGGTTTACCACCAATTTTCGCCTCCTGTAATAGATCCGGCCGGATCCGAGCCTCCGTGCTGCGTTTAAACCTTATCTCCTGCAAATATAATGTAACCCTTGCTCTCGGCGGCGCAAAGAAGGCCAGTGCTGGTCTTGCAGCTCCAAGTTGTTGGCTTATGGGCGAATCGAGGGTTTTACAGATGCGATTAGGGCGTAGAACCATCTCTAATGCAGGGATCGAATCCCCTTCCACCTCGGGTCTGTGCCCTTGTTTGAACGCAGGAGCCATCGGCGATCAAGCTAACCAGCAGGTCCCGGGATCGAATCCGAAAAAGCTCAGACCGCAGAGCTCTCACTTGATTATATATATATATATATAGATATAGATATATTATTTTTATTTTTATTTTTACTTTTATTTTTTTTATGCTAGACGTAACAACTACCAACAAACGCTGGTTTTTGGTTGTTATACTTATTGGAAAATTAAGGAATTGGCAACACAGGGGAATTATCCCCTGCCTGCGTAATCTGAAGATCAAAATCCTTGACAATGTTGATGAATGATTCCATTGAAGCGGTTTGGTGATATAGTTTAAGACGGTGCCCATTAGCAAACAATGGTGTGCTAGCACTCTCAATGGTTACTAAATTTATAGTTCCATTGTCAAATACTGCATCAAATTCATAAGGAACTAGTCCCCTGGTGCAGAGGTTCCCTTTAAAATCCTAAAATATTGAATCATATAATAGACCCCAATATCCTCTTTGAACTTTCTTCTTTTTAATGAATTTATCATGCCACTTAGCTCCCTGCTGCTGGACAATATCTGTTGATCGAATGGAATCTACCCATTTCTCACCCAATTCATTAATCTAATTCAACCATTGTTTTTGTGTTGTTTCCGGATCCAAATTCACTTGTAGTGTTGTTCTTAATGTCTTAATTTCAAATTCTATAAGAAACAGAGGGTTTTTACCATACACTTCTTCATTCGGTGAGAACCCTATACTATTCCTCCGTGTAGTTTGGTATGCCCACAGTGCCTCTCAAAGTTTATCAGCCCAATTTCTTCGATGGTTAGCTACGATATTGGTGAGAACGCCCCCAATGTCCTTATTGGTTCTTTCCACTTGGCCATTTTCTTATGGATGATAAGGCGAAGTGATTCTATGGCAGATTTTGTATTTTTCAAATAGGTTCTGAATCAAATGAGATGTGAACTAGGGAACTCCATCTGTCATTGTTTCTCTAGGTACTCCAAAGAGGACAAAAAAATTTTCGAACGAGAAGTCTAAAACAACCTTCTTTGTAGCTCTGGTTAATGCTTTTTCCTCAACCCATTTTGTGACATAGTTGGTGCAAACCAGAATGTCAAATTTTTGTTGAGGTGATGGGTTAATTGGGCCTACAAAATATAGAGACAATTTCTCAAATTGTTCTAAGACTATTTTTGGTTGAAATGACATCTCATATGATTGGAGAGGTTGACCCATTCTCTGGCAGTTGTCACATCCCTTCACAAATTTCTTGGCATCCTAGAATATTGTGGGCCAATAGTTTCCTATTTAGAGTACCTTGTATCCTATACCCTTATCTGCAAAGTGATCTCTACAAGGTTCCTCATGACAAGAGCGAAGGATATAAAAAATTTCATCCTCCTTTACACATCTTCTAATCTGATGATCTGGCCTAGTACTTTTCTGAATGATCATTCTCTTTTCATTGTAGGATAGGTGTTGGGAGATTTTTCCATAGCAACATGATTAGCTATGTCTACATACCACAGTGAGTGAACTAAAATAGAAAAAATATATTCATCTGGAAAGGAATCTTCAATAGCCATGCTTTCACTACCAACATTTAGCCTAGAAAGAAAATCAACTACCACATTATCGTTCCCAGGTTTATCTAGGATAGTTATATTAAATTCCTATAACAATAATAACCACTGTGTAACCCTACCATTAGTGACTAGTTTTTCATAAAAAAACTAATGTCTGAGTGGTCAGTGTGTAAAACCAATTGATATCATGTTATGGAGTTCTGAAATTTATTGATGGCATGCACTACTGCAGCAAATTCCTTCTCGGTCACTCTATAATTGAGTTCAGGTGAAGTTAAGTTTTTAATTATATAATAAATGGCATACAGTTTCTTGTCCTATAGCTAGACCAAAAAATATCCCACAACAATATTTGATGCATTTGTAGATATGTCGAATGACAGATTCCAGTTCGGGCCCCACAAAACAGGAGTTGCTGATACACAGTCTTCCAATTTCGCAAAGGCCTTCTCACATTTTCCCGTCCATACAAATTCTTCCTCTTTCATAAGTAAAGAAAATAAAGGAGATGCAATCTTTGAAATTTTTTCTATAAACCTCCTATAGTACCCTGCATGACCCAAGAAACTACATACCTCTTTTTTTGTCTTCGGAATTGGGATTTTCAAGATTACCTCTACCTTAGCAAGGTCCAGTTTAATCCCGTCAACTGAAATAAGATGTCCTGACAGGATCCCTTCATTCATCATCATGTGAAATTTTTATATACTTAAACAAACATTAGTCTACACACATCGTTCTAATGTTTTTTCCAAGTTAACTAATGTTGTAACTTTCGAAGGCATCCTCCTAGGGTGTGAATTCATCCATGAAAACTTTTGGACAGTCCTTGAGCAGATCGGATAAAATTCCTAGTATCGCCCTTCGGAAAGTTGTTGGCTCATTGCGGAGTCCAAAAGGAAGAACCTTGTAGGTGAAAGTTCCCCAAGGGCAAGAAAAGGTCATTTTATCTTGGTCTTCAGGGGTAATATGTATTTGGTTATACCCACTAAGGCAATTTGTATTTGGTTGTACCCACTAAACTCGTCTAAAAACGAGAAAAAATTCTTCCCGAACAGGGTATCATGGACCTGGCCTATAAATGGCAAAGGGAAATGGTCCTTTTGAGTGGATTTGTTGAGTTCTCTACAATCCACACAGACCCTCCACTTGCAATTATTTTTGGTGTCAATTACACGCTGAGATACCCACTGATTGTCAAAAATAGGATAAATGAAATTATCATTCAAGAATCTATGCAATTCTTCTTTTACTACCTTCTTCAATGGAGGTTTCATGTGTCATTGCGGTTGTCTCACTATATTACAACCATCCTTCAAATAGATGCGGTGAGTGAACAGGCTGTGACGGATACCCTTCATGTCTGTATAATCCCACGGCAATTCCTTTTTATATTTTTGAAACAGTTGTAACAGTAATCTGTTCTGCTCAGTAATAAATCTTGGATTAACATTAATATATTTGCTTGGTTCTATTTCAAGAGGATTGTTTTTAATACTTGGAGCATCTTTATCTACTCAAGGCTCATATCTTCTATAACATCCTCCTCCTCCGAGCCTTTAATGAAAGTAATAGAAAGTGAATTGGTAATAAAACCACTTATGGTATCATCTTTTGTTTCATTTTTTAAGTATTGTTCCTTCCCGAGGGTGAGAAGTGGCTGTGAGTGATCTAACTCGGGTTCAAATTCATCCCACAAGGGCTTTTGCAAATTCATATCTGGTTTTGGTGGGGGATAAAGACTAATATTATTGGTGGCTTAGCCATCTTAAATCATCATGGACCCAGACGTACATCCTATGAATGCATCTATAGTGGCTAGCCATGACCTTCGTAAAATTAGAGGATGTCCCACCAGGTTTGATTTAGTTTGTAAAATAAGGAAGTCAGCAAGATATCGCTAAGAATCTACTGTAGTTACTACATCTTCTATCATCTCTTCCGGTTTGGCATGACACCTATCTGCTAGTTCCAACACTGTAGGTGTGTGTCTTAGTCCCTGTAATCCTAATGTGATGAAGAGTTCTTTCATCATTACATTAATGGCTGCCACTAAATCAATCAATGTATTGGTAATGGTCTTTCCATCGATGTAAATAGTGACAATAATATTCCCTGGATCATTGTATTTGGTTAAAAGGGTTGATCAATCATCAACTCGGACAACTTTCCCATCACATGAATAGTAGCAGGGTCCCTAGGCTTCCTTCTAGGATTTTTAAAACACAAATCCCTTACTATTTTTGCATAGATAAACACATCTTTGATAGCCTATAGTAGAGGAATCTGTATGTGTAAGTTTTTCAAATCCTTGACAAAATTTGATTCTAGGTGTGAAGTCATACTAGTCTCTACTAGCCTTTGAGGATATGGAGGTGTTGAAGCCTCGAAAATCATTGCTTCAACATGGGGGAAAACCATCCAATCCGGACCTTGGTTGGCAGCTCCTTTTCCGTTTTGTGTGGTGGCACTGATTGGGGATAATGGGACCAGTTTCCCAATCTAATTTATAATAGTGTTGATAGGGTGATATGTGATATTTTGTAGTAAGGTTTAAGCTAAAAGTAATCTAATATAAACTAATAATCACATGCATTTTATCCTAACTTAAAAACTATCTAATTATGACTATACCTGGGAATAAATTGAAGTATGTGATCTACAATAATGTTCAAAAGTAATTGGTAATAAAGATCATTCAATTGCAATGAGAAATGAAATCATTTAACAATAATCATTTCGTATAAAAAGTTAGCCGAAACGATTGTGAAAGATATATCGCATAAGAAATTATTCATGTATTCAACATAAAATATAGGCCATCATCATACAAAAGTGAAATAATACTAACCAAGATTCGAACTTTCATACATAAACAATTTGAAGAGAAATTATTGCTTAATACATAAGTAAAAGAGAATTACGAGATAAAAGTACCATTTATAATATGTCATGCTCATGTGCTTTAGAAATATTTATTTACTTTCAATCCATCCAACACGATATAAGAGTACAAAAGTGCAATTTCAGTAGAAGATGCCAGATGAGATAGAAATAAATCCTACTCTATTAATGTCACTAGAACTTCCTCAAAGGGACAAAAATGCATATTTTGAAGATTGTTTCTAATAAAAATTTTGTACCCCTCTCTAAATGCACGAGAGGGGTTTAAATACTAAACTATAAAACTAAAAATAGGTTATTACAAAATAGTTGAGGAGGTTTAAACAACCTTCCTCAAATTATACAAAATAAAACAAAAATAGAAATAAGCATGGTGACTAACTATTATGCATTTGATCTTTTAGATCGCAAATGTCCATCATGGGCTTGAGTTGTGTCGATGGGCTGATTTCATCTTTCAACTGCCCAGTGAACACAAAGTCGATTAGTGTTGGCACCATTTTCTCTGTAGAAATGGTTAGGCATCATAGGGTCATCCACTGGCTGTGAAGTTTTAGTAAATGTCGCCAATATGCTTCCCAATTTAACCTGGTTGTATGCCTAACTGTTTCTACTTTTTGTTTTGTTTTCTGTCTCCACTATATTTCAAGTTTTCTGACATTAGGAAGAAAACCTGGAATGGACTCGGCCACAAGGTTATCACTATGTAAATTTTCATTAATATTTTTGATAACGGTGTTTGTTGGTGCTACCACATCAGTTGTTGTCTTTTCTGCCATTCTGAGCCGAGAATCCTAATTTGCAAATAAGATTTATTCATGTGACTCTTCCAGTTTAGGTAGGTCGGCCTTTCTCCCATATTCTGAATTCTGCCAGGTGATGAAGTCGGAGACTTTTTTCAATATTTCATCATATTCAAGTCTCATTTCCATGACTTGACTTGTCAATTTTCCGCTTGTTTCGCAATCAGAATTCCATTGCAAAATCTTCCGGCATAATAGTTCTTTTTGGTGCATCAGCTGGGAGTTAAGGCTGACTGCTTCAGTAATAAAACGATCAATTTTTGGATCATCTTTATTTAAATCAGTTATTCCTTGTATTTTCACTTCCTTCTCTACTAAGTTGGCTTGATGTTTTATTTGCATCTGCTCGAACTCTTGTTGAATCTTAGCTAACTGTGTCTCTGCTTGCTGGTCAGATCTCGCTTGCTTTAATTGTTGTTCAAGAGACAAAATTTTATCTTCTTTTTCGTTAAGAAACATTTTCACCTCTAGTGCTTTGTCAATGGTCATTGTAGCATAAGCACTTGCAAATTGTGATAGTCTAGTAAGGCTGGCAGATGGGTCGATAGGTGAGTCTTTTTAGACAACATCCATTTATTTATTATCAGGGGTAGTAACAACAGTAGAATCCAGCTTCCTTTTCTTCCTTTGTATTTTAACAACTCCTTTGTGTTGTGGGATATAAAACACATCTAGAGGGGGAATCTCCTCAATTCTCAAAACAATTTCATAGATGGTAGTAGCAGGGATGTGCTCTACCTCTTAAGTATTTACAGTCTCCTTTGTCATAATTTCTTGAGTTTCTTTTTGTTATTGAGTTTGCAATTCTCTTGTTTGTTCCTTTATATGGAGCATTTTATTACCCATTCTTCCTCTAAATCAATCACCAAGGGTTTTATTGGCTGTGTGGAGGTCGAATGGATTTTAGCCTGTTTGCTAGCTGAAGTTTGCTAAGCTGTCTTTTCTGTATTGGTTTGTACCTTTTTCCAACTCCCTTCTTCTACATTTCCCATTTTGTGATGACTTCTCTAACTCCCTGGTAGATTTCTCTTCAGATTCTGCTCTAGAATTAGTTTTAGAATTTTTTTTGGAATCTACTTCTACAATTACACTAGGAGTAGGCTCCCTTATTGGTTCAATCAATAATTGGTCCAATGGGACCTCCGTTAGCCTCCTTTCTCTGTACTCTAAAAGGTTTCAATCTCTTCACGATAAAAAAGTAATTGTGCCATATGCTTCACCTCTGTGAAGGTGTTCTTATACAAAAAGATGTCATCAAATGCATCTTCCTCATTACTAAATACTTTTATTTTTACCATGGTGGTAAAGTCTTTGACAGTGCCAAATGGGTCATATTGCATTCCTTGAAATTTAGGTAACTGCAGAGGATAATGTAATCTCTGCTTCCTTGAATGCATGCCCTAGGTCATGTAATGCAAATGCTCCACACTGTAAAGGGAATGTTTTTGCTTCCTTTAATGTTTTTCTCATCCCTCCCTCACTAGGTGTTTGATAGGCTATCTCTCTAGCCATCAATTTGTCTGGAACATAGTATGGGAGGACATGGGGTGAGGTAATGCTGCCAAATACCCTGATATATGTAAATATTTCCTCCCCAAACCATATGGCCACTGGGATGATATCTACTTCAACTTCTTCGGAAAACCTAGGGGCATATCGGTTATAAAGATGTTTGTGGATAGGGAGCATAACTCCATGAATATTTTTTTTTAAATGTGGTTGAAAATTAGATTCCCACATGTCTTTATGGTATATGTGAATGGGAAGTGGATTTTTGATAGTGCACTTCCATCCCATGACAAGAAATTTCAAACCAAAATAAATTGCAACCATTACACAGGCGCTCATAAAGAATGGAGGGTAAACCCTTGAAGAAACACTTCTTTTCCTTATATACTCCATTATTGATATTGCTAAACTATCAAACAAAATTTGTGCCCAATTCATTATAGTTGTGTTTACAGCTTGATCTATTTATGGCAACCATTCTAGGAAATTTTAGTGCCATGGGGTTTTCCAAATATCCTACATAAGATGGCCGCTGCAAAACTATGAGGGGGACAAATAGATGTAGTAGAGCACATACCGTTCTTGTCTTTTTTTATTTTTCCCTTATTATTTGACCAGGTCTAGGTGCAATCTTCTCGGTCCTCATTCTCTTTGGAAAATGTGTCTACGAACTGCTTGTTGTAGATGACTTGTGGCTCTGGTAGATGCTACATGAGCTGCAGGTTATCTGGTGTAAAAGATCCCATAACCTCTTGGCTTCTGGTCTTGAATTCTCTGTTTGAGATGTTGGCTTCATCAATAACCCATTTAACCATGTCTATACAAGGTATTATCTTCGAACGCGTAGCTATGCGATGCAAAAACGAGTATGTGGTCTCAAACATGGAAGCGTCTGAGGAATCAGATCTATCAACTGTGACCTTCATCTAAAGAATCCTTCGTTTATCTTCCTCCAGTATATTATACATGGCTTCCCACATAGAGGTTCCTCCCTCTATGCTGCATGTAGTATCCATAAATAGAGGAGTCATTTCTGATTTCTCAAAGATGACTACCTTTCCTTTCTTCACCATTGCTCCAAACGATTTGCTCTATGGATTTTCCCTGAAAGTGAAGAACAACAACTATCGGATACATAAATATGACAATGAATGTAAAATGGAATAATGTGAATAACTTGTAAAGGTGATAAAAGGAGTTTTACTCGAACACACGTAAGAAGATATCATATCATGATAAATGGATTTTCACACATAAATGCAGTTAACTCTTACTAAATGCCCACTAATTCTTCATTATATCTTAGCTTTAATGCTCATAAATGTCTACATCGTAAATCGGGAAGAAAGTTTCTAGGGTGGCGAGCATTAGAATTGTGATAATGGTGATTTTTTAATTTCTGAAGTAATATCACATATCGCAATATCGCATTATGCCTTTTCACTTTTCTTATCCTCACTCGTGTTTCTGCGAGATGTGATATGCGAGCCACTTATTTATTGTCTCAAAACATAGCTACTTCTCAGGTTTTTCTATGTAAAGACCCTTTTTAATAAGCGGTGGACCTAAACATTTGTTCGTAATGTATTGAAGGAGTGGGTCTGGGTCTTGATCGCATTTCGCAATATCAACCGATGGTAAGTTTTCGGTGTTCTTTTGAATGCTCAAAATGCGATGCGATAAAGGTTATGATGCCATCACAATTTTGCATTTTGCTTGTTTTGAGATAACCTTTTAAGGCGGGCTCTTCATAAATAGCAATATGTGATGTGAGACTTGGTTTTGAAGAGAAAAGCTTTAGGACCTAGTTTATGTCAAAAATATGATAGTTTCGAGGTATAAAGCGTAGAGTCCTCTTTTAATCATTTTTCCCTAGATTTGATGATTCTTAATCATGAGATATGCAGGAAGGTAAGCATTTAGTAGTTCTTTTGAAAAACAGGTTTGATTGATCTCTTGATTTATTCCAAAATTAAATAGGAAAAATGCATAAATGTTAAGTTTTTCTTTGGAGGGATTTTTTAAAGGGTCCCCATTTATTAATGTAATATCAACTACTACTATCAATAAATGGGGGGTTGTTGAATAGCACAACAATTGGTGATTCACTTGGAAGAACCAATTATCTCTGAGAGTTTTTTGAAATTTATAAAACGTCCAAATTAAAGATAGTTTTGAAAATAAAAATAAAAATTACATGGAATATAAGGCAAGTAATACTGCTCATTAATAATAAAACAACATCTACTTAACTATCATTCTTTTGTTTATTCTTTCCTCATAAGAAAGTCACTTTGTCTACATTAGTCATTACTTGGTTTTAAGGATAAAACAAGGAGGCTCTTCTCAGATTAGTTTTTTGGTATACTCAGTTGTCATAGGTAGAGCCTCTACCGCCAGCAGGCATTCATAGCCTCGACAGGGTTACCTTTTAACCGGCAATAACTCATTATCCCACCTAGGTCAGAATTCAATTTTAAAGATAAGCTCATTTGTATAATTATTGCTTTCTTTATTTTTCCGAAGTAATTCATTCTTCCTTCAAATTTTCATCTTTTATCTCTTAAAGGACAATGTCTTGGTTTGGTGACCAAAATTGACAACACCATTCACTTGGTTTGTAACTTAACTGAACAAGCTGGCTCTTGATGAGACCGCTTGTCTTTTGATTAATATAATCTCAAGCCCTTACCCTGTTTTGATACGCAGTACTGGTAGTGTCAGTTAGTTATAATCTTATGGTCATCGTAAGCCAGGTCTTGATGAGACCTCTTATCCTTTAAGTTTAAGTATATTTTTGAATTACACTCTAAAAATGAAATTTGATTAGGTGCGGAGAATCATTGGCTCCTTAAGAGATTATAGATGACAATTGTAGAGTTTTAAAGATGCTTTTCTATAGAAAGAATTTGTTGTGTTGTTGTTACATTTCTTAACCGATTTAAAGGAAATATTTCTTTCTAAAGCTAAGTTTTATCAAGGAACAGATAATTTTGGTAGAGAGCAGGCAGTTTTGAAGCAATACAACTTAACTATATATTTCATATGTGAGGATTACTTTCATAACAATATTTACTTACACAAGCGAAAAGTCAAAATTAAAAAGATAATATCATTTGTAAAGCCAAAAGTAAATGTTTTTCAACTTGTATTATTCTTTCTAAAAAATAAACTAAAGGCAATAATATATAGTGAACAAAATAGATCATCTTCTATGGAAAAATAATCTTCCCATTAATAGGTAGAGATTCTCTCTTACCTCATAAATATTGTAATAGAAAATTTGATGGGCCTATTTGTTCCATAATCTGAAATGGGCCAAGCCACATTTTTTTGAACTTGGTATGCCTACCTTTCTCTCTGTGGGCTTTATCCCATTTCAATACCAGGTCTCCAAGTTGAAAAATTTTTGAACTCACATAATTTGAATCAAGGGAAGCTTTGACTAACTGCTCATGATGTGCATGTGTGATCCTAGCATTTTCTCTTTCCTCTTCAAGCTTAAGGATTTGTAATTGTTTAACTTGCATAGATGAGGAAGGAGTTTCTTCAATGAACTGAACTAAGGCTAAAGAGGGAATAACTACATTTGTAGTTAATATGACTTCTTTACCATAGAACAAATTAAAAGGAGAAGTGCCAATGGAAGATTTATGAGTTATTCGATATGCCCATAGAGCAAACATCAGAGACTTATGCTAGTTCTTCTGGCTTTGGTCAACAGTTCGTTTAATAATCCTAATGAGATTCTTGTTTGTGGATTCATCTAACCCATTTCCTTGTGGATGATAATCAGCAAAGTACTTAATCTTAAAACATCTTTTAAAAGAAAAATATTTCATAGCATTGATTGAAAAATAAGATGCATTATCAAACATCATGGCAGATGGCAGGCCAAATCTGGTAATGATAAATTGATCTATGAATTCACTAATGTTTTCAGAATTGGCTACCTTGAGTGGAATTGCTTCCACCCATTTGGTGAAATAATCAATGGCTGTAAGGATATATCTATGTTGCTTAGAAGAATGAGGAACGATCTCACCTATTATGTTCAATCCCCATTGCTCGAATGGTTGGTCAATGTTGACTAGCTATAATGGTAATGCGGGTTTCCTCTTTCTTCCAGTAGTTGTCTGACAAATTTTACATCTCCTTACATAACTTCGTGCATCTTTGAATAATGTTTGCCAGTAATAGCCAGCATGCAGGATTTTATGTGTGGTGGTATCTGCTCTAAAGTGACCGCTAGCTGGTCCATCATGAAGTTCCTACAACACCTTCTCCACCTCAGATTTTTCAAGACATCTAAATAAAACAGAATCATAACTTATTTTAAATAGCACATCATTGAAAATTTGATATTGTCTAGGTTTCAATCTCAAGGCCCTTTTCTTTGTGTAATTTAATTTCGTTGGCATATCCATTTCTCAAGTAAAATATGATATCATCATATCTTGACTCAGTGTCATTAAGGTTTACCTCATAGACTTGTACATCATCACTTGAAAGCTGTAATACTGATAGATTTTATGCTCTTGCCAAAATCCTGTAAAAACCTTGACCTTTTACAATTTTTGCTAGTTTGATTTCAATGTCATATTCTTGTAGAGTTGTAACCTAATTTTCTCTTTTCTCACCTACATCCCTTCGTATTAACAGATTTCTCACTGCTGAGATAAGTACTATTACTTTGGTGTGGATTTTGAAGAGAAAAGGTTTGAATTGTTTTATTGATTTGAAAAAAGCAAAAGCTTGTTTTTCAACGTCTGAGTAATTCAATTCAGCTCCCTGCAAATTGGAGCTAAAGAAAGAGATTGGGGATTCAACTTTTTCTTCATTTACTTCTCTCAATATGGCTGCATATGATTTCTTGGAAGCGAAAGTATATCAAATGAAATGATTTGAATAATTCGGTGTTGCTAAAGATGGGGTGTTTATGATTGCTTGCTTGATCAAGTTAAATGATTCATGTTCTCAGTGTCCCCATTTAAATAAACAATCTTTCTTTATCATGGATTGAAGAGGTAAAACAATTCATGAGAAGTGAGGGAGAAATCTTTTAACAAATTTTATCTAACCTATGAAATATCGCATTGATTTTTTGTTATGCGATAAAGGTATTTCAGAGATTTCTCTAATCCTACCAGGGTCAATATGAATCCCTACTTTGGACATAATGAATCCAAGGAGATTTCCTTCACTTAACACAAAAAATACTTCTTGGGATTAAGAGAAATCCCATACCTTTGGGAACGTTCAAAGATTTTCTTTAAATCCCTTAGATGATTACTTTTCTTTCTGGAATATACAATTATATCATCTGAGTAGACTACTACTGATTTGTTTCCTAAACCTTTGAAGGCTATGTTTGTGGCTCTCTAGAAAGTGGAATCGACATTAATCAGTCCAAATGGCTTCTTTTGATAAGCATAAGTGCCCCATTTTTTCCTGAATGTAGTTTTCGGCTAGTCATTTGGATGTGCTAAGATCTGATTATAACCTAACAATCCATCTAGGAAAGACATTATTTCTAAGCTTGCAACTGATTTCAATATCTGTTCCATAGGGGGCAATGGGAAATTATCCTTTTGGCAAGATTTATTGAGATTGAGGAAGTCTATACATATCTAAATATCATTGTTCTTTTTTCTCAATGGGACAAGATTGGAGACCCACCGGGAATATCTGATAAGAAAAATAATCTTGGATTTTAGCAGGTTATTCAATTCAGATTTAGTTTGACTTTCTAAATTAGGATGGGTCTTCCTTAATTTCTGTTGAGCAGGTCTTTCATCAGATGTCATGGGAATAGTATTTTGAATGATAGAGGTGTCATATGTCTTAAGATCTTCATAGTTCCATGCGAAGACATTCTTGTACCTCTTCAACAAACATATAAAGGTTGCTTTTTCATCTGACATAAGTCCGAGACCTAGATTAATATTTTTAGGCTTTAGGTCAGTCCCAAGATTAATCAATTCAATCCTCACAGTTGAAATCTGAAGTTTTGAATTGGTGGGCCATTTAAATCTGTCTTTGAGATCATATAAATCTTCCAACTTAACTACAAATTTTGGTATAGCGTTATTGATTGTTTCTTGTTTAAGTTGGTTATCATGCTTGTCTTCATCAAATATCTAGCCATCATAAGAGACTTTTGAAGTCAGTAAGCTTATGATATCTGGATTGTTATTAAAGACTCTCTAGTTGGTGATATTATCGGGAATAGAAGGCCTAAAAATGAATTCAATGAAAAATCGATCAGGGCTATAACCCTCTGCTAGAATAAGCTTGGAATTCACATTAGCTAGAAGATCGACATTAGCATTTTGGAGTCTTGGAATAGGGGAAATATTAAACGCTATAAAGTGAGAGGTTAGGTCTTGGACTAATCACTGATAGTGTTTCAAATGTCCTGACAAACAATGTATAGTATTTCTCACCTGTTTTATTACAATTTCTAAATCTCCAAATACTTGGAGGTGTTTAATATTAAGGCCAATTGCCTTATACAAACCTTGAACTACTACATCATATTCAGCAGTGTTGTTTGGGCAATCAATTTCAAGTCTGTATGCTAACATAGTATTTTCCCCCTCTCAGCTAACTAATATGCATCTTGGTCCCGCTCCATCATTGGATTTAGATCCATCAAAAAATAGTTTGCAAAATAAATATCTAACTACAGGTTTATCTACAAAGTTTACACATTTAGAAGTGTTTGTTTGGGAAAATTTTTCTACTTGATGTACAATAGAGTTTTCTAAGAAAGATGAAGTGTGAGCATTGAAATTTCCTAGAAATGATTCTACTGAGTAGTTTCCAATGATATTGTTACTATACGCAACTCAATCATTTCTCCTTCTAGCTCTGTGACTATGTACTTTTGGTGTTTCTCAAGATCAACCCTTATTTGATTTGGCTTGCCATTATAGGGAAGCCACACGTGAGACCAGCCAGTTGCAAAATAACAATGAAGTTTTTCTGACCAGTCTCTACTAACGATTAAGCCATAGAACTCAGGAATATCAGCTACAAGCATGTCAATGAAGTGACAAACTTTAGGATTTGTTGAAATTATGACGGTTACTTGATTAAGTTCCCGAACAACTTCAACTTGAGATTGATCTAACTGTACTATACATTAAGCAAATTTCTGACGCTGAACATTCAACTTTGCCCAAACTGTTCTAGGTAAGATTTTAGATGAAGCTGCTCAATCAACTAAACAATTGTGTAAATTCTTATTAAAGACTTAAAAAGTAAGGAGGAATGGAGGAGTATGATAGTTAGATCTTCCTCCAATTAGAGTGATGTCAGTTGGATCAATCTTGTTTAAAGAGGTGTTAGGGGGCCTTCCCATTTCTTGTGCGGCTTGTGAGATCACAGTAGCGGGAATCGATGCAGTAGGTACTTCTTTGAGTTCTTTAAGGAGTAGCTTCTACTGATGCTTCATTTTTTTAAGGTCATGAAAGGTGATGGTTTCCCTAGTCTTCTTCATATCATCAACAATATTATATTCTATTTCATCAGAAACTATTAAAGTTTTAGGTGAAACTGAAGAATCCAATTGAGAAGGAGTAGTTTGAGTGAATTTTGGTGAAGACTTCTTACCTGTTGTTTTCTCCCTAGGAGGTGGCATTGAAGCCTTCTTCCTTGAATTTATTTATGATAAATGAACATGGTTTTTACTTCGGGTAGCGACATGCAATGCTTCTTGAGTTTCCTCACTTGGAAGGATAAAATCTCGTATTCCTTGTAACTCTGCCACTTCTTCATTGTTGGTTTGTTCTTTGTTTGTTGAAACTTCATCCTCCTCTCCATCTGATTCAGCATTTAATATAGCATTTGGAGGTTTAAGATCAACAGGAGAATTCCTTTTAAATGGTCTAAACTATTTCTTAGAGGAAGTCTCTGCTACCGATTTTCTGATATCAACCATTTCGTTAGACATGGCCTTGAGGACTTTCTATAACCCTTCAATATCAAAAGGATCTTTAGGTGGTTTCTTCTTGAGTCTGTTAGAGTCGGTCTGTTCAGCCCTCCGTCAAAGATCAAAACCTCTTTTATTGCATTTTATTTTAGGTGTCTCATTTAGTCCTGTAATTTTCATTCCATTAGGAGCATTGATTTTTTGACGGAAGGGTCTTGTCACTCATCTCCCTCATGTCATGTACTTGTTGGTTCGTGTTTTCTCATCAAAGTAAATTTTAAAGTCATGTACAGTTTTGTTTGGTCTTTTGATAAGCAAAGAGTCATTTTAGGGTTTTAAACCTCATTAGGTCTAGGGTTTCATCTTCAAAGTGTTTAATAATCCCAGCAGGCACATGAGGGAGGTTTGAAATAAGTTTTCATTGCAAAATTTCATCGTAATAATGCTCAATCATGACTTTTCTTCAAAAATCTGTTTTGAAGAAAAATCATCAAATTTCATCTTTTGTAATAAATTGCCATGTAAATTTCAAAATTTTCAGTTATTGGATGTTTCAGACGCAACCCTGGTCACCTTTGCCAAACACCATGCCATCCATCCCTACAGAACAGACAAAGAGATTCATCATCAGCTCAAAAATCAAAAGGAAACAAGCAAAACAGAGTTCTCTTATAAAAGTGTTAAAGTCTTCAAACAATGGGTTTTTTTTTAAATCAAAAATCAAAGTCCATGCCATGAATGAAAATCACGATTCATTGGCATAGCAAAGGTTAGCTAGGAGCCAAGAGAAATCATGGAGAAATCAATTGGAGGGCAAAACTATGTTTTGAAGGTTGAACTATTGATGAAATTATAGTGGCGACATGTTGGGAGGTGGTCGCGGCGGATATAAAGTGCGCGGCGCACAGGGCCGACACATAAAAAAAACTTTGCCACTGTTCCATAAGTTTAAACAACTCAATCTCCTATGCTTTGTGTTAGTCAAATTATCTTGCAAATGCCATTGAATAGTGTTTGGTGTGGTTTTGAAGGTTGGTTTGGAGAATTTGAATGTCAAACCATAAATTCTAATCTCTTATTAAATATTGCTCCTTAAAGGTTTTGTGTTGAAGTTTTTGAACATTTTTGTGCCACATATCCCATCCTCTGTTATCTCATTATCCCATTATATCCTCAATACACCATTCTCTTACATACCAAGGTCATTCACTCCTAAGCTCCTTTTTCCTATCCCTAAGCCACATCATTCCCTATCATTCCTATTTCCCCATCTCATCTGTAAAATCCCTAAACCAAAACAATCAAGTGACTATGCCATTGTCTCCACATTTGACAAATCAGAAGTTTTAAAAGGGTAAATTTCACTTGGTTACAGTCCTTGTTCCCACTATCCTATTTCTCCCACAGTCTTTTCCCTTTGGCATACATTTGGCACATACTTGGAAATTGGAGACAAAGACACTAAGTTCTCATTTCTAATTTTCAAAAAACCAAACATACACTTGACATACACCTTGCAGCACCATGGAGATGGACACCGACATATCATATGAAGAAGACAGTGATTTCCACCACTGAAACTGCATGCACCAGGAGGACACTAAAACGTCGCAAAAGGGAGGATAGACTACGAATCTTGGCTGAAGCCTTTTTCACTAAGCATGGTACTTGATGAGAGACCTTCAGTCCAAATTTCAGCAAGTTTGGAGAAAATTTTGTCAATTTTGAATTTTTTTGGCTTCAAAACAGATTTTCCTACGCAATGCATAGCGCCACTTGGCATGCACTTATAATTGGGAGATAATCTGGAGGAAAACTTTAAAATTTTCAATCTGTCTTGAAAATTTACGCATGCTCATGGATTACATAAGGATTCAGTCAAGTTCTGGGTGGTCTAAAGGGTCAAAAACACACAAAAAATGACCTTTCTGCCACTTTTTGCACTCACATGAACCAGTCTTGGGAGATTGAAGTTTTGGAGGGAAAAATGACATCGAAATCTAGCAATTCTAACTGGGTTGGAAATTAGACAGGTAGGGCTTTCCAACGAGCTATCATGAGATCAATTTGGACTTCGAGAAGTGCCTAAAAATCAGCTCCAAAGTTGTGCTACGCATACAGATTTTGGGCGTGGCGCATAGAGAATTTTGGCTTTTTTTTCACTCAGCAGCTCAGAATTTCGCCCAGTTTTGACTAGTTTCACTTTTTCATATAACCCTTGATCTACCTTGATGTAATTTCATGAAAATGATGTAATTTTGGCACATATTTACTTGTTTCAGTAGATTCATTCACTAAAAAGTGAAAAACAACTGAATGAATCAGTTTCCTAACATATAGAGGCAAGTTGTTTTATTGCCTATTTTTCAATTCCTTGTTTAGATATGGTTGAAACAACTCCTAGAATGATGAGCTTGAACCCTATAGGCATGGGAAGGAGTTAGGCTTGTCTATATCATGTAATTTCTCAATCATTTTCAGGGTTGGACACTTGGGATTGCTTGGACTCCATTGTACATCTATTTTCTGCATTTTTGGCAAAGGAAAGACCCGGGTTTGTAGCACTTTTTGGGATCCCTGTGGCTCTGTGTTTTGATGGTTTTTTTCTCTATGTAATTTGTAAGTTCATTGATATTTGTGTGTACCATTTCCTTTCTATTCTGCTTCTGAAATTAAGCAAATGAGTGACAAAGGTAGAATTCATTAGATTGTTGTGCTCTGCCTTTCAGTTTTGTTTAATTTTCAACGTTTTCTTCAATTTGAAGAGGATTCTTGATACCCTCTTGCCCTCCTCAGCTTCTCACCAGTCTGAACTCTCCACCTTTACAAATCAAAGCATCAAAATGGTTGCCTTTCTTGCCCCAATCAGAACTCTGCAAAACTGGCCTTCATCCCCGGCCCCAAATTTGTCTTTCCCTTGATTCCAACAAAACCCCCAAAAAATCAAATCAAATCCTTGCACTTCATACCTAGCCTAAAATTAGTTTTTATTTCAGTCATCTGAAGCCCCATCGATTATATTTTGCTGAGATTGACCTGGAGAGAGCCCTGTCCTGTCCTTGTAGGGCTAGCTACGAGGCTGAGCGTGGTTTGATGTTGGCCCTAGATCCTACCTTTTTAGCCTGGGGTAAATCTAGGCACTAACATAGTGGTGACCATGCTTGGGAAAAAAGTTCATTTTCATTGTTTTGCTTTGTAGACTACAGATGGAGCCTGAAGATTAGCCAGGTAGCCTTCGAAACGCTTTTGCTTTGCATTAGCGAAAGTAGATAAAAGCTTCTTTAGTCAATCTCTGGTCTAGTTTATAAACTGAACATTTGATCTAAATGATCATGCCAGTACAAGTTAGATCTGATTGTTGATGGTGGACAACGATCAGACATAAGGAGGCTGAAATAATTCACCTGGTGACTCCAACTCAATGTAGAGACTCCACTGGAGGACTAACTCTTCTCTGAGAAAATGGAAGGATCTTACACAAAGTTCGGGTATCCAAAGTGGAATGGTATTTGGGATCTAGTCTGCTTTCTTGTAAATTACTTCTTTGCTATTCTTGAAGCTGTCCTGAAAGTTTTTCAGAATTTGTTGTATGATGAAGGTGATCAAAATCTTCAATCAACCTATTCAAAAAGTGTAAATATTGAGTTTCCCTTTGATCCTGGCCTCCTTACTTTTCCCACATCTCATGATGACTCTCCTCAGCGTGATGAGCCTAAAGAAAAAAAACTTGATCCCGTAGCTCTTGTATATACTCCTACACCTTTTATAATCCCAGATAGGTATAAACCTCTTGTTTTACCTTTTGTACTCCATGCTTTCCCAACAAATTATTATCTATATTTGCCGAGATTTGTTGGTGAATGTAAGAATGTAAACGCTGAGCAACATGTGCAGAATGTTGAGACTTTTCTAAACCTTTTTGAGGCTGATGAAGAAGATGTCAGTATTAGGCTTTTTGCTCTTTCTTTGCAAGGCAAAGTCAAGAGTTGGTTCAAAACCTTGCCTAATGCAAGCATCTCAGATTTACAGTAGTTTGTAAAAGTTTTCCTCTATAGGTGGGTGATTAGACAAAACCCTTTCTTGATTATAGAAGAGTATAACCAGCTGAAAAGACTTCCAGGGGAAAGTACAACAATTTTCTACCAGATTTAACGAAGTTCATTATTCAATGCCTGTTGATATAAGACCTCCTCCTGGATCCGCTCTCTTGCACTACTTGAGTGCCTTTGATCTAGAAATGGAGTTTTAGCTAAGAGAAAGGAACCTTGCAACACTTGAAGAGGTGCAAAATAGTGCAGTAGATGTAGAGGCTCATTTGCTAATCAGAAGAGTAAAGTTGAAGGAAGAAGAGATGAAAAACATAGATCCGGAGGAAGCGACATCTCTAGAGGTAAATCCTGACATTTTGGTAAATGCAGTGGAAGAAATGATGCAAAGGATCACCACAAGGAATGAGAATAATGTTCAAGCCCATGGCTCATTGATTGAAGAAGAACAAGTTGCTGATCCAAAACATCTTCTTTCTTATCCCAGTTGTCATGTATATGATAATGATTGTTTTATAGATCATCTTGGAGAAGAGATAGCTATTGATATGATATATATGCTTCACGATGTGTTGTATAATGATGATTTGCCTCAATTTGGTCAGTATGATGATGATTATGTTCTCCAACCAGAAGCTAATCTTGCAGACAAACCAATAGCTAGTTTGTGGGAGGAGGAAGTTCATTCAGTAGCTCGAGTACAGTGATCAACCGATGCATATCAGCTATGACAATGACGAGGAAAGTGAAGAAAATTTTGAAATAAGTGAAGGATATTTGCCTTTTTGTTTTGCTTCATTTTAGTTTATCAGAGACAACTTCCATGCAATCAGAAATCAGCTGTCAAAAAGTCTTGATTTGGACCCTGTTGAGGGCGTTGAAAACTTTGTTCCAAACTTCTCATATTTAGCTTTGCAGTCCTCGAAAGCCATTGAATGTCAAGTTGCAAATGAAGACATGGAAGCTGGCACATGTGATCAAATGATACAAGATGATTCCATACAATTTTGTTTTGAATCATTTCAGTTTTTGAAGGGTAAATTGTATAGTAAATCTTCAAATGAACAGCTTGTACGAAGTCAAAAATTTCTCAGTTTTAATGTTGAGGATGAGACAGATGGCAAAATTCTTGAGCAAGTTGTTAATGAGAAATCTTCCCCTGAACCAACTGATGTAATCATTTTGAATACAAAACCCTCCATAGCACCATATTTGTAGCAACCAAATGCAATTGAAGGTCAGATTATAGATGAAGACGTGGAATCTAAATACATGTTCTAATGATGCAAGAGGATTCTGTACCCTTTTGTTTCAAAGCATTCCAGTTTATAAGGTAGAATCTTTGTAATGTCTTTAAAGAAAAAGATGAACAGCTAGTAGGATGTCATACAGTTTTAATGGATACATCGCAACAGTCTTCTCAAATTTTTGATGATCCTATTGCTCGTGTGTTGGATAATGTTTGCTGTAAAAGTTCTTCCCCATTGGATAACCATGTGCCAGATAAGAATGTTGATAATAATCTTATTCAAAAGTCGCCTTCATTGTCTTGTTTAACAGATTGTTCATTGCATACCCCATACCAAGATTTGCAGTCATATGAGGAGATTGATAAAGGAGACTTTTGTTTTGTTTGGAATCAGAAATAGAGTTTGGTTATTCACAAAATTCAAGATCCTTTTGATAGCCTGCTACTATCACAAAAGAAAGACAACACAAATCTGAGGAAAATCTTAATATCCAGCCATGAAGACTACTTGGACCAGAGCAGTAATGTGTTAATGGAAATCAATAGTGATGTTTATGAAGATCCTTTCACAGTATTCTTGAAGTAATCTAGTCAATTCATGCTTTGCAAGTTTATTAGCAGTCAAATTGATTCCAAGTTTCCATGGGAGTTGCATTTCCATTCTTCCCTTTTCCTACACATCAGAAAGAATTTGGGAAGAAATCAAATACTAGTCAGGATGCTTACGTGGTAGCATTGGTTGTTCCATTTCACTTGATCGGGTGGTGAAAATAAAAATTAGAGTAGGTTTGATGAATAAGCTCAAATATGAGCATCTTTCCAGTTTGTTAGTTATGATCTAGTAATCTTTGGTTTTATTATGGTTTTCAGTTTTAGCCTTGAGTCAAAGTTAGTCTGCATAATGTCAGTTTTCATGTTTTGACTCCATATCCCAATGGACAAAGGCACTGTCTATCTCTCCCAGAGATTTGTAGTTCTTGGCACCTCCAAGGAGCCACCATCCCCATTGGAGCCAATGTTAGAGTCGATCTGTTCAGCCCTCTGTCAGAGATCACAACCTCTTTTATTGCATTTCATTTTAGGTGTCTCATTCAGTAATGTCATTTGCATTCCATTAGGAGCATTGATTTTCTGATGGAAGGGTCTTGTCACTCATCTCCCTCATGTCCTTTACCTGCTGGTCTATGTCTACTCATCAAAGTCAATTTTAAAGTCATGTGCAGTTTTGTTTGGTCTTTTGATCAGCAAAGAGTCATTTTAGGGTTTTAAACCTCATTAGGTCTAGGGTTTCATCTTCAAAGTGTTTAATAATCCCAACAGGCACATGAGGGAGGTTCGAAATAAGTTTTCATTGCAAAATTTCATCATAATAATGCTCGATCACGACTTTTCTTCAAAACTCGGTTTTGAAGAAAAATCGTCAACTTTCGTCTTTTGTAATAAATTGCAATGTAAATTTCAAAATTTTCAGTTCTTGGATATTTCAGATGGAGCCCTGGTCACCTTTGGCAAACACCATGCCATCCATCCCTGCAGAACAAACAAAGAGATTCACTATCAGCTCAAAAATCAAAGGGAAACAAGCAAAACAGAGTTCTCTTGTAAAAGTGTTAAAATCTTCAAACATTGGGTTTTTTTTTAAAATCGAAAATCAAATTCCATGCCATGAAAGATATTATCATTCATTTCACGATTCATTGGCATAATAAAGGTCAGCTAGGAGCCAAGAGAAATCATGGAGAAATCAGTTGGAGGGAAAAACTATGTTTTGAAGGCTGAACTGTTGATGAAAGTATAGTCGCGGCGCATTGGGAGGTGGTCGCAGCGCGTATAAAGTGCGTGGAACATATAAAGTGTGCAGCGCACTGGGTTGTGTGCGCGACGCACAGGGACGACACATAAAAAAAACTTTGCCACTGTTCCATAAGTTTAAACAACTGAATCTCCTATGCTCTGTGTTAGTCAAATCATCTTGCAAATGCCATTGAATAGTGTTTGGTGTGGTTTCGAAGGTTGGTTTGGAGAATTTGAATGTCAAACCTTAAATTCTAATCTCTTATTAAAGATTTCTCCTTAAAGGTTTTGTGTTGAATTTTTTAAAAAAATGTGTGCCACATATCCCATCCTCTGTTATCTCATTATCCCATTATATCCTCAATACACCATTCTCTTACATACCAAGGTCATTCACTCCTAAGCCCCTTTTTCCCATCCCTAAGCCACATCATTCCCTATCATTCCTATTTCCCCATCTTATTTGTAAAATCCATAAACCCAAACAATCAAGTGACTGTCCCATTGTCTCCACATTTGACAAATCAAAAGTTTTAAAAGGGAAAATTTCACTTGGTTACAGTCCTTGTTCCCACTGTCCTATTTCTCCCATAGTCTTTTCCCTTTGGCATACATTTGGCACATAGTTGGAAATTGGAGATAAAGACACTAAGTTCTCATCTCTCGTTTTCAACAAATGAAACATACATTTGATATACACCTTGCAGCACCATGGAGATGGACACCGACATATCATATGAACAAGACAGTGGTTTCCACCACTAAAACTGCATGCACTAGGAGGACGCTAAAATGTCGAAAAAGGGAGGATAGACTTCCAATATTTGCTGAAGCCTTTTTGGCTGAGCATGGTACTTGATGAGAGAACTTTAGTCCAAATTTCAGCAAGTTTGGAGAAAATTTTGTCAATTTTGTTTTTTTTGGCTTCAACACAGATTTTCCTGCGCAATGCATAGCGCCAATTGGCGTGCGCTTATAATTGGGAGATAATCTGGAGGAAAACTTTAAATTTTTCAATTTTTCATCAAACTTTATGCATGCTCATGGATTACCTAAGGATTTCATCAAGTTCTGGGTGGTCTAAAGGGTCAAAAACACACAAAAAATAACCTTTCTGCCAATTTTTGCACTCACAAGAACCAGTCTTCGGAGATTGAAGTTTTGGAGAGGAAAATGACATCCAAATCCAAAAATTCCACTCGGGTTGGAATTTATACAAGTAGTGCTTTCGAACGAGCTATCATGAGCTCAATTTGGACTTCAGGAAGTGCCTCAGAATCAGCTCCAAAGTTTTTCTACACATACAGATTTTGGGCGTGGCGCATAGAGAATTTTGGCCTATTTTTCACTCAGCAGCTCAGAATTTCGCCCAGTTTTGACTAGTTTCACTTTTTCATATAACTCTTGATCTATATTGATGTAATTTAATGAACATGATGTAATTTTGGCACATATGTACTTGTTTTATTAGATTCATTCACTAAAAATTGAAAAACAACTGAATGAATCAGTTTCCTAACATATAGAGGCAAGTTGTTTCATTGCCTATTTTTCAGTTCCTTGTTTAAATATGGTTGAAACAGCTCCTAGAATGATGAGCTCGACCCCTAGAATCATGTGAAGGAGTTAGACTTGTCTATATCATGTAATTTCTCAATCATTTTCAGGGTTGGACACTTGGGATTGCTTGGAATCCATTGTACATATGTTTTCTGCATTTTTGGCAAAGGAAAGACCTGGGTTTGCAGCACTTTTTGGGATCCCTGTGGCTCTGTGTTTGATGGTGTTTTTCTCTATGTAATTTGTAAGTTCACTGATATTTGTGTGTACCATTTCCTTTCTATTCTGCTTCTGAAATTAAACAAATGAGTGACAAAGGTAGAATTCATTAGATTGTTGTGCTCTGCCTTTTAGTTTTGTTTAATTTTCAGTGTCTTCTTCAGTTTGAAGAGGATGCTTGATACCCTCTTGCCCTCTTTGGCTTCTCACCGGTCTGAACTATCCACCTTTACAAATCAAAGCATCAAAATGATTGCCTTTCTTGCCCCAATCAGAACTCTACAAAACTGGCCTTCATCCCTGGCCCCAAATTTGCCTTTCCTTTGATTCCAACAAAACCCCAAAAAGATCAAATCAAATCCTTGCACTTCATACCTAGCCTAAAATTAGTTTTTATTTCAGTCATCTCAAGCCCCATCAATTATATTTTGCTGAGATTGACCCAGAGAGAGCCCTCTCCTGTCCTCGTAGGGCTAGCTACATGGCTGAGCATGGTTTGATGTTGGCCCTAGATCCTACCTTTTCAGCCTAGGGTAAATCTAGGCACTAACAGATTCATCCCTAAAATTCACTTTCTTATATTTTCATTCTTCTAATGTGTTTTTCTTTTCTACAGCTAGAATGTGTTTTTCCACAGCTTTTGCCTCTTTCGTATTTTCTACCAAAGTTGGTTTGGCAGCTCTATCAATGAAAATAGTTATGTTTGAACGTACAACAGAAATATAACACTAATTTTGGACCTCATTGTTGGGCTTAGACGTCATTGGTATCTTATTCAATAATTTATTGAAGCGAGAGTTCAAGTATTTAGTGGGTTGTTTCGTTTTGGCTTTCAAATTGGAGAGATCATTGATTAGGGTAGTTGTGGATCTATCATCTCCAAATTTAGTTAAAAAGTGCTCTTGGAAAGCATCCCAGCTATTAATAGAACCTGATGGTAATGAGAAGTCCCATGATCCTGCTGCTCCCTGTAAAGTATATGGAAATAATCTTACAACTACTTCTTCTTCCATTACTTCATTCAGGTTAATGAACAACATGAAATTGTTTATATGTTCCTCAGCAGGTAGGCCATTATCAGGATTGAATTTGGGTAACCATTTATCTGGATGAGCTACATATTGATGTAAAGGCCTAGCCATCCTAACAGCTGCTCGGTTTTTCCATGACCTCGGAGGATTCTCTGCTATTGTTGGTATGTGAGTAGGAGAAGGTGTAGAAGTGATTGAAGGTGATTGGGTAGAGGAGAATGTAGTTCCTGTACCTGTGTGAATCATGATCTGGAGTGGAGAGGCGAATGATTGATCTTGTGATGGTATAGATAGAATGAATGAAGATGAATATTATTTCGATGAAAGAACCTCATTGTGAGATATGGGTGGTGTTTTCTTAGCTTTCTTACGGCTTGGTAGAGGGAATTTGAATAGGGGGATTCCAAGTTTTTCACTATGTGCTCTAGTTAGCAATTGAGATGGGGTAAACTGAGTGGTAACACTATCTTGGCATAACTTAGATTCTTCTTGAGATAACGAAATCTACTACAGAATCAAAGATTGGACTTCAGGGGCTTCAGAAGAAGAAGAATGATTTGGCTTCTTTTGGATTTTAGCAGCGGGTTCTATAATTTTCTTCACAACTTCTTCCCTAGGATTAGGGGATCTGGAATGCTTTCGAGAAGTTGGAGTTGATGGTGAGAGAGTTTTACTCTTAGAATGGCCTATTGATTTGGACTTACTTGCCATTCACAGTCAGGCTCTCCTTCTAGCCCCAAAATGTTGAAGCCTCGAAAATCTTTGCTCCAACATGGGAGAAAACCACCTAGTCCGGACCTTGGTTGGCAGCTCCTTTTTCGTTTGGTGTGGTGGCTCCGATTGGGGATAATGAGATCGGTTTCCCAATCTAATTTATAATAGTGATGATGGGGTGATATGTGATATTTTGGAGTAATGTTTAAGCTAAAAATAATCTAATCTAAACTAATAATCACATGCATTTCATCCTAATTTAAACACTATCTAATTATGACTATACCCGAGAATAGATTGAAGTATGTGATCTACAATAATGTCCGAAAGAAATTCGTAATAAAGATCATTCAATTGAAATGAGAAATGAAATCGTTTAGCAATAATCATTTCGTATAAAAAGTTAGCCGAAACAATTATGAAGGATATATCGCATAAGAAATTATTGATATATTCAACATAAAATATAGGCCATCATCATACAAAAGTGAAATAATGCTAACCAATATTCAAACTTTCATACATAAACAATTTGAAGATAAATGATTGCTTAATACATAAGTAAAAGAGAACTAAGAGATAAAAGTACCATTTATAATATGTCCTACTCATGTTCTTCAGAAATATTGATCTACTTTCAATCCATCCAACACCATCTAAGAGTACAAAAGTGAAATTTTAGTAGAAGATGCCAAATAAGATAAAAATAAATCCTGTTCCACTAATTTCACCAGAACTTCCTCAAAGGGACGAAAATGCATGTCTTGAATATTAGTTCTTATAAAATTTCTCAGCCCCTCTCTAAATGCATGAGAGGGGTTTAAATACTAAACTATAAAACTAAAAATAGGTTATTACAAAAATAGTTGAGGAGGTTTAAACAACCTTCCTCAAATTATGCAAAATAAAACAAAAATAGAAATGAGCATGGTGACTAATTGTGCTACATTTGATCTTTTATATCGCTAAAGTTCGTCATGGGCTTGAGCTGTGTCGGTTGGCCGATTTCATATTTCAACTACCTAGTGAATATGATGTCGGTTAGTGCTGGAACCATTTTCTCCATAGAAGTGGTTAGGAATCACAGGGTCATCCACTGGCTGTGAGGTTTCACTAAATGTTGCCAATGTGCTTCCCAGTTTAACTTGGTCATTTGCCTAATTTCTTCTGCTTTTTCTTTTGTTGTCTGCCTCCACTATAGTTCAATATGTTTTACATTAGGTGGGAAACCTGGAATGGACTCTGCCACAAGGTTGGCGCTATGTAAATTTTCATCAGTATTTTTGATAACATTATTTGTTGCTATTGTTGCATCCACTATTGTCTTTTCTGCCTTTATGAGCCGAGTATCCCACTTTGAAAATAAGATTTCTTTGTGTGACTCTTCTAGGTCAGCCTTTCTCCCATCTTCTGAATTCTTCCAGGTGATGAAGTTGAAGACCTTTTTCAATATTTCGTCATATTCAAGTCTCATTTCCACGACTTGACTTGTCAATTTGTCTCTTGTTTCACAATAATAATTCCATTGAGAAATCTTCTGGAATAATATTGATTTTTGGTGTATCAGCTTGGAGTTAAGGCCGAGTGCTTTAATAATAAACTGATCAATTTTTGGATTATCTTTATGTAGATCAGTTATTCCTTGTATTTGCACTTCCTTCTCTGCTAAGCTAGCTTGATGTTTTATTTGCATCTGCTCGAACTCTTATTAAAGCTTAGCTAATTGTGCCTTTGCTTGCTAGTCAGATTTTTCTTACTATAATTTTTGTTCAAGAGACATAATTTTATCTTCTTTTTCCTTAAGCAACATTTACACCTCTCTTTCTTTGTCGATAGTCATTGTAGCGTAGGCACATGCAAACTATGATAGTCTAGTAAGGTTGGTGTATGGGTCGATGGGTGAATCTCGAACTTTCCAGGCAACATCCATTGGTTCATCATTAAGGGTAGTAACAACAGTAGAATCCAACTTCCTTTTCTTCCTTTGTCTTCTAACAACTTCTTTGTGTTGTGGGCTATAAAACACATCTAGAGGGGGAATCTCCTCAATTCTCAAAACAATTTCAGAGGTGGGAGTAACTCGGATGTGCTCTACCTCTTGACTATTTACATTCTCCTTTGCTATAATTTCTTGAGTTTATTTCTATTATGGTGTTTGCAACTCTTGTCATTTATTCCTTTGTATGGAGCCTTTTATTAAAGTTGTCCCATTCTTCCTCTAAATCAATCACCAGGAGTTTTATTGGCTATGTGGAGGTGGAATGGATTTCAGCTTGTTTGCTAGTTGATGTTTGCTCAACTGTATTTTCTCTAAATTGGGTTGTATCTATTTCCGACTCCTTGCTTCTACTTTTCCCATTTTGTGATGACTTCTCTGACTCCCTGGTAGATTTCTCTTTCGATTCTTCTTCAGAATCAGTTTTATATTTTTATTTGGAATCTCCTTCTAGAATTACACTAGGAGTAGGCTCCCTTATTGGTTCAATCAATAATTGGTCCAATGGGACCTTCGTTAGCCTCCTTTATCTGTATTTTTCAAAGGTTTCAACATCTTCATGGTCAAAAAATAATTGTCACATATGCGTCACCTGTGTGAAGGTGTTCTTTTGCAAAAATATGTCATCAAATGCATCTTCCTCATTACTGAATAATTTTACTTTTACCATGGTGGTAAAGTCTTTAACAGTTCCAAATGGGTAACATTGCCTTCCTAGGAATTTAGGTAACTGCAATGATAACATAATCTTTTCTTCCTTGAATGCATGCCCTAGGTCATGTCATGCAAATGATCCACACTATAAAGGGAATGTAGGCCAAATGGCATTTTTTTTTCCTTTAATGTCTTTCTCTTTCCTCCCTCAGTAGTTATTTGATAGGCTATCTCTCTAGCCATCGGTTTCTCTGGAGCATAGTATGGGAGGACATGGGGGGAGGTAGTGCTATAAAATACCCTGACATACTTGAATGTTTCCTTGCCAAACCATCTGGCCACTGGGAGGATATCTACCTCGGCTTCCTTGGAAAACCTAGGGGCATCTTGGTTATAAATCCATTTGTGGATAGGGACCATAACGCCATGAAACGTTTTGTAAAAGTGTTGTTAAAACTGATATTTCCACATGTCTTTATGGTATATGTGAATGGGAAGTGGATTTTGGACAGTCCACTTCCACCCCATGACAGGAAATTTCGAACCAAAACAAATTGCATCCATTACATAGGTGCTCATAAAAAATGGAGGGTAAACCCTCGAAGCAACACTTATTTTCCTTCTATACTCAATTACTTTTCTTGATAAATTATCACATATAATTTGTGCCCAATTCATTATAGTTGTGTTTACAGTTGCATCTATTAATGGCAGTAATTCTAGGAAAAATTTAGTGCTATCGGGTTTGCCAAATAGTCTACACAGCATAGCCATTGCAAAATTATGAGGGGGACAAATAGACGCAGTAGGATACATACCATTATTGTCTTTTATTATTTTTCCCTAATTATTTGACCAAGTCTGAGTGCAGTATGTTGGGTTCTCATTCTCTTTGGAAAGCTTCTGGATGAACTGCTTGTTGTAGATGACTTGTGGCTCTGGTAGGTGGTACATGAGTTGCAAGTTGTCTGGTGTAAAACAGCCTATAGCCTCTTGGCTTCTGGTCTTGAATTCTCTGTCTAAGATGTCAGCTTCATCAATAACCTATTTAACCATGTCTGTGTAAGGGATTATCTTCATATCATAGCTATGAGATGCAAAAATGAGCATGCTCTCTCAAACATGGAAAAGTCTGAGGAATTACATCTGTCAACTGTTGTTATCAAGAAAACCAGTGTCCATTCAGAGCTGCTAGTCCCACTAAGATGGGTAGCTATCTTAGAAATAAACATATTAAAGTTACTTGTGTTTTCCTTTATGAGAGATGGATGAGAGAGAAGCAGAGGGCACCACCCTCAGTCTTTTGCTAGTCTCCTTGCTTGTTTCCTCTCCGCTTTGATAGAGTTTTCGCCACTCCTTTCTCACTTGTCCCGCTTCAAAGAACACCTATAGAGCCAATGCAGCAAAATACCATCAAAGCATAGAGATCTATAACCATAAATAATGTAGGATCAGATGTACATTAACCATATAAATGCATGCATAAACAAGATTCATAGATATACAAGAATATGGAGGAAAAGTCAAATAGCTTTATTGATAGAAGTAGTAGAACAGAGGATTACAACCAGGCTGTCTAATCCAGCATCATCCTCCTAGCATGAAAGCCCTCTTCACCTCATACAAAGCAAGATCACCCAACAATGTCTTCAAAGAGAAACCAACAACACTTCCTTGCAACTTACAAAATCCCAGCCTCCGGATCTCTTGGATGAGGGATCCATATATAGATGTTTTCACGAGAGTGAGTCAGCTTCTGGGATTTTGATTAGTGTCATTTCACTGATAGTTCTTGGTTACACTTGGAGATTTCAGATCTCTTACTCATCCTTGGGTGAATTCAAAGAGGAAAGTGTCATATGAGCAGTTTCTAGAAGATTCTCTGGGTTTCCACCTAGCACACTGCTTTTGCCATTTGTCTACTCTTGCTTATCACACCCTATAGAAGGGCTTTCCAGTATGCATCACACCCCGCATGTGTAATAGGTGAGATGCATCGCACCCTATCAATGGAGCATTCTGTATGGTCTTGTTTTGACTAGTTCTGAGTAGTTTTTCATGGAGAACTTCTGGGAGATGATGTAATCAGCTGAACTTGTTCCTTTAGGGTATGAAAAACCACTTTTAGGGGTTTAGGAGCCCTTGGCTTATGGATATATGTGATCAGGGTTGCAGTGCTGAAATATTTCTATAACAGTTGCCCCTAAAACATGAGGTCGTAAAACCTTTTGATGTCGGGTGAAATGCTTTATGATGAGGATCCGAGGTTTTTCGAATTGGAAGGTGACCTGTAATAATATATAATACAATAAATTATCTTCATAATATTTTCATGATCTAGCTGAGGTAGGCATTCCCATGCTCTACTTTATAAATTCATTTTCATGTACATAGGACAGACAATCGTCTGTGTGGCAGACTGATGATTCTGGCAGAGCCATCATCCTTTAGCTTGGATGATTATTTGTGCAGCAATGATGTACATTTGATGTCTTTATTTTCCTGAATATATCGCAGCCCAGATGGATGAAACTAGATCCGGGGTCTTCAAACTCGTTCAATCTTCACTCGAAGTACAAGTTGACCCATGTGAAAGGATGTTCTGATATCGAGCATGGAGATACATCGCCTGATTACCAGCTAATGATGTAAGCTGTTAATAGGCACGAGAGGAATCACCGATAATGATGATAACCCTCAAGGCACCGCAGTACAATTCACGTGGTGTGAATACATGAGATGATGTTGAACACCACGTAAAATATTTTGGTTGAAGGCCATTGATGTAAACCTATCGCCAGAAGTGAGAAACTTGCCATTGATGCATGCAAGCTTCAAAGTACTGAAAGGGTTGTCCCTAAGTCAACTTCTTGGATAATGAGCTGATGTCGACAAGAAGTGACCCATCATAGGAGGGCCTTAATGAATCCCACATCTATGACACAGAACAAAGAAAATGATTTTGTGGAGGTGAAAATGATTTGGTGATACAATGTTGATGGTGGCGGTCATGAAAAATGGAGAGTGAAGGTATTACAGCGGATGAGATGTTAGCTAGGTTGGTGAATTCTCTGAGTGACTTCTCTTGAACATAATAGCGACACTGAGATGGATTGGTAGTGTTAACCCCAAGGTGGATGGTATGGTGGACCAATGGTGATGTGACCGGTGAACAGAATACCCCAACCTGACTCAATCATGGTGACGGAGTGAAAGTGTCATGTTCAAGAGCGACCTACTACCAATGAAGCTATTCAAGTTTTCTTCCCTTTTCCCCTAGTCATTACTGACCAATAACTCTTTATTTTTGTCAAGCTTGAGGAGGATAACATATGCTTGTTCTGTAATTTTCCCTTCAGGCAAACGTGTCGCTATGTTTTAACGAGCCTAGCGACAGTGAAACTCACTCTTGTCTACATGGACAAGTTTGTTGCTATTATTTTAACTAGTTTAACGACAAAGATAACTCGGTCCTTTTCAATTTTAGAGAGCCTAAAAGGGATGAAAATGCAACTCCATTGGTCCTTTTTCATAATGTAATCCCTTAAGTTCAAAAAAGTGTAAGATAATATGAAAGGGATGACTTTTTGATAGTTTTAACAAGCCGAACAAGACAAGCGCTCGATCTTTTTGTGTAATAATCCCTCAAGTCCAAAAAGATTAAAATCTAGAGGAGGGATGGCACTTCCGGTCGCTTTAACGAGTTGGAGAAGCCAATTTCTCGGCAATCTTTTCATATTTTACGAGTTAGATGAAAATATCTTAAAGGAGACACGTTTTTGAGGAACGGGTGATGTTTTTGGATAGCAACTGGTTCCAGGTAATATTTGGAACTTTTCAATCAGGGCAGTGGAAATAGGGTGGCTAATAGAATCACCTGTTGCAATTGTTCCTCAAAAGGGTAAACAATCAAACGGAGGCATATGATTGGCTAAACAAAATAACAACCAAGGTTCAAAAGCTGATAGCCATGCGATCAAAATGGTTATTTACCAGAGGTGGAGTTCATTTTTTAATGAGCTTGAACTCTATGGAAACATTTTCTCATTTCTAGGCTTATTTTTTGACGAGCTTGAACTTCACGTAAAACTGCTCATGGCGAGGTTTATTTTTTAACGAGCTTGAACTTTGCATAAAACTGTTCATTGTGAGGTTTATTTTTTAACGAGCTTGAAATTTGTGTAAAACTGGTCGTTTTCCTTTTTATGTAAGCTAGGAACGAGCAAACTATAAAGCTAAAAAGCTAAAAACACTAAAAAGCTAAAAAATGAAATTGGTCGTTTTTGCTTGTATAAAAAAGGTTTGAATGTCCCCAGCATAAAAATTCTTCAGTAACCATATGAAAACTTATTGTGGTTAAGCAGGATGATTTTCTGTCAATACTTTAAACAAAACATTTCCTGTACTTTGTCTACCAAATAGACAAAGGTGAAAGGTCACTCGGACCGATCACATAGCTTACAGGGAAACTTATCTCTACAGCTAGGTTTGTCCGCAAAATAGACAAGGGTGCATGCCCCCCCAGGCTTTGTTACATTCACCAGACTACTTGGTAATTAGGTGGACGAAATGAAGGTTCCTTTACAAGATCAAGTGAAAGACTCGACTTGGAACTTTTCTTAGCCTTGTTTCATTTTTTAATGAGCTTGACACAAGACAAGGAATTCTACTCAGATCCTTGTTTTCATTTTTTAACGAGGTTAACACTAGTCAATGAATTGTCCTCTGGCGACCTTTGATCACAACTCATAAGGGGTAAGGAAGGAAAGATCTGGTTCTAATGCTCGTAGTACATAATATACAACATCACTGAATTGATCGTCAGATGATGTAGGTATGGTAGGGCTTGGGGGAAATGCCTCACGATGATCCACACCATCAAAATGGTCAGAGTTCTTCTTACTCTTTGATGATGTAGAAGATATCATATGACAGGTTTCCACTGTGGCCACTTCCACCAGATTACTTGGAGGTGGGAGGGAAAAAGTACCCATTAAAAAAGGGTCTTTTAGGAGACCTACTCCGATATTTTGAAGTGATTAAGAGCTTCCATGGATCAATGGAATGCTTCCAATAACTTGGGAACTGTTGGGGAAAAAGGTTGGTTGGTCAACGATTGTAATTCCACCTTGGAAGGGAAACGTATCCTTTCTAAAATATGTTGACACGACGGTAGCCATAGCATAAATCCAGGGCCTTCCTAGCAAGATATTGTAGTAAAGGTTTCCATCAATGACCTCAACTTCAATTTTTATTATCTTGCCCCCTAGTTCAACTTGCAGTCTACTTAATATCCGATATGGCGTGTATGTTCTTCCATTGAACACTTTTAAAGTCGTTGATGATCATGACAAGGGTGGAGAGCCTAAAGTTTTCCAGCAACTCATTGACATAATACAGATAGATTCCCCTTCATCAATGATTGTTAAATGAATAGTTTTGTTGAGGGATTTTACCTGTATGAGGAAAGGGAGCTGGGCCGGTAACTGAGGTTCGTATTGTTTATGATTAAAGGCCACTAGATCGAAATCTGCTAGATCAATCCCACCTATTGTTGATAATGAAGCCTGCCTTTAGGAGGGGCAATTCTGTAGTACTTCAAGTGTCGACATAGCGGATGGTGATTGGGCCAAATCCCCCACTATATTATAATTATGTGTTGCTTGAGCATGAGGATTAAACGTCGATTTATGTACTACTACCTTAGGAAGTTTTATTGTTAATTCAAGAATGATTGGTGGAACAACTTCTGGCGAAGTTGTTGTCGAACTACTGGGTTGATCTGTAGCCTTGCCATTCGACGACTATGGATTTCCATAATCTTTATTCATTGTTGATATCAAAGCATCATTTTGGTTTCTTGAGATGGATAACATAAGCACTTGGGATGGGGAAGCACGATCACTAGCAATCAGGTTTTCTGGGCTCGGAAATGGATTAATCAACACTGCTGGGGTATTTGAAGTTTTTAAAAATTCCGTAACCTTAGCTTTACGTGGAAAATCTTTCGTGAAATTCTCATTGTCACATATGTAACATGGATAATGAGGCTTCTTTTGCCCAGTAGGGTTTTCAGAAGATTTTTCAGGAGGTGAATTTTCCTGTTTCTTCTTATTATTTTTCCCTTTCTTCTTGACCCCTAGTTGCTTTGGATCTTTTCCCTTGTCAGTCGACATGGCATTGACCTTTGAGGCAAGAGGTTCTTCATTAAAAATGCATTTTGACTAGAAACTGTACAGGTTTTCTTAGATGTAGCCTTTGCGGCTTTTGTTCTTGTCATACCTATCAAGCCATTGCCGGCATGAGAGTCTTTGTTTGATTTAGGAGGAGGAGGAATGGAAAGCTTTGGTCTAGGAGCATCAAGAATTTTGTCATAGAGTTTGCTAGATAGAGTATAGATAAAGTCTAGATATTGTGCATGACTTGCTCTTCAATGACAACTCCCCCCTTAGCCACATCTTCTATAATAGAAGGTAACAATGACTTAATAAACCATTTAGCTAGCAGCTGATCAAGAACATATGTTTTTACCATTCGACAACGACGTTGCCACTCATGAATATGATTAGATATGTGAGTGGTTGTAATTTGCTTAAAATTGGTAAGAAGCTCTATTCTTGTTTCGTACCTTATTGGTAACTGAAAATGGGTTAAAAAGGTGGTGCAAGGGCGCTGAAGTTATCGAATGAAGCTCTAGGCAATTTGATGTACCACTTCACTGCTAGACCAGTTAGAGTTCGTTAAAAAAGGTAGATCCTAATCGAATCATCATTGAGAGTGTTGGACAAACACCACAGATGAAAGGTCATCACATGATTCGACGAATGTTCACCCAGATTTCCACTGAATTTAGGAATATTTGATGGAAGTTTATGAGGAATCACTAGCCACCAAGGGGCGTAAGTAATTGGTTCATTTGTTAGCTGATTTAGATCTGGTAATTCTAAAGTTTCTACGAAGGGCAACTATTGATTCAGGATTGGTGAAGCATACCCAGGATAATATGGGATCACCTGAGCAGTGGGTCTTTCCATACCAGCATAATGTATTCGATGTTGATAACTTTGATAAGGTTGATGGGCATAACCATTATAGTATGATTGTTGATAACTACTTTGGAAATGTGGTTGCCCATTACTTACAAAGACTTGTTGCAGGTCCTCGGTATGATTGTCATACTTGCAGTTGTTGATATTGAACCAGCCATGGTTGTTGGAACATTTGTTGTTGTCCAATACTAGATGATTGACCAAGATGCAGAGTCATAGTACCTGTTTTAGCCTGAGTCACTCCAGATAAGGAGGCACTAACCTGAGGTTGTGATTGAATCGTTGAGACGAGAGACTATTGTATTGCAACCTGAGAAACTTGTGGTTGACATACAACAGGTAGCGCTTGTACTTGTGATACAGTCACAATAGTAGGTGTAGTGGGAATATTCAACAGAGGATGGACTGGTTGTATTGAATATACAACCCTTGGTTGTTGAGGCGGTATTGGTGCCCAACAGCTGGATGTAATTCCAGTTTGACCTAAATTTCATTGTAAACTCTCATATGGTTGTTCTCCTGGAGGGAACAATGAAATGGCATACTGCCCCCATATGGTTGCAATCTGGTACTTAAAGGTTAGATTGGCCTTTTAAGACACATTGGATCAACTTGTTGTGTTTCAACATAATAAATACCAGATGAGATTGCGGATGAAGAAATAGGAACAGACCATGTCGTCGAAACAGTCCCTGATTGGACTCTGGTTTGTTGTTGATAACTAGCTGGGACAGATGGTATACCAACAATCATTGTTGGAACAACATCAGGAAGCTTTGCTGTAGCTATGTCATTTGACACAGTCCTAGATGTTGATGGTTTCTCAGACATATTTAATCTATTCAAAATATTTCCTAGCGATTCAACAAGAACTTGCGATGAAAAAGAACCAACTTCTCTAGTGGAAGGATGTAAGTGGATCCCAGTTCCAAAATGCACTAGAGTACTAGGTGGAAGATCCTCTACTATCTCCTCTATAGCAATCAATCTAGGTGGAAGAGGTAGATTGTTAGGTCCGTAAAATTATTCTAGAGCCGAAGAAAGTGTAGCTTCTGTAGTAACAGATACTGGAGCGGTGACACCTTCTGAATTCTGGAATTCAACTTCCAAATGTTCAGGTAAGTGAACTTCAACTTCTAGATTAGTCCTAGGTGGAGCTTCTTTAGGAATGGAGGTGTCTATTGTTACACTAGGATCAGTTCTAATGCCCTCTTGCAACTGTGGAACTTTCTCTGTAAAGGTATATGTACCAGAGATAATTGGAGTAACTGTAGTCTCTGACGATGTTGAAGCACAAGTTTCAAACAAATCAGATGAATTCGACTTAGCTAAACGAGAACGCCTTGCCCGAGATGGTTTCATTTCCAAGGTCAAAGATGGTTGACTCACTAGTCTTCGCGAACAATAGGGTTTTGATTGACTTTCTTCCATGATTATGGATTACTTGATCAACTCAAAATAAAAAAGGGGAGAATGTTATTCCAAATTAAATGAATTTTATGATGCTTTGACACAACTTTCTTTTTCAAATTTTAAGAGTTGAGAAAAAGCTAAAGATGACTCTAGTCACCTTCGATTTTTAATGAGCCTGAAGTGACAAGTGCTTAGATGGACCTTTTCTTTTAAGGAGTCTAAAAAGGAACGAAAGTGACTACTCTAGAAATCTAGACAGAGGGATTACCAAACCAATCGAAAAACTACAGAATACTTTTTACGTACAATAGTCAATCTTCCTCAATGTTGTGTTCAATGCATTGCGATCGATAGGGTGGCAAACACGGCTTCCTAAGGATAAAGGATATTAGCCTATTATGGTATCCCAATATATACTCGACAGTACGTGGGAACACAAGTCCGTACTGGCACTTGTCATCTCAAAGAGGACAAATCACCCAACCTACGATGAAAGAAATAGTTACCAGGCTTTACGACACTGGAATACATCTCTAGCCTAGACTTCTAAATGTTGTGCATTAGGTTCCAAAGCATTTTTATGTTCATTGAAGTTTATTTTATAGTTGATCTTTCTTAAGAATTTTACCTTTAAGGTTCACCATGTGATGTAGATATACAATTCCTAAATATGCAATCTAAGATGATAAATAGTCCTTTACTTTCTTTTTGCAATGAAAATCCTAGCTACTTGTTATCACTCAGGTTGTCCTTAAGCTCCGAAAAAGGCTACGGCCGAGGTAACCACAGACCAACTTTGGACTGCAGGGTCTAGCCAACCTGCAATCAGAGAGGGCTCTCTCTTTATGATTTAGCTTTGTTGAAAAGGATTTTAGGCTAGGTTTTGAGTTTAAAGGGTTTTGTTTTGTTTTGGTGGGAAAATTGATGTTTTCAGGTAGAGAGGCAGAGCATAATCTAAGGGTTTCGAACCATTGGGCGTGGAGTCGAAGAGGGGGACTGTTGATGCGTTTTTATTGGTCACAACAGAGGGAAAATGGAGCAAGATAGTTGCGCATGAAACAATGTTTCAGGTTTAAGTGATGGAATGAAATTCTAAGTATTGAGAGG
Source organism: Pinus tabuliformis (assembly GCA_031772625.1). NCBI lineage: Eukaryota > Viridiplantae > Streptophyta > Pinopsida > Pinales > Pinaceae > Pinus > Pinus tabuliformis. Next base: position 722,045,626 of record CM062808.1, on the reverse strand, counting down.
CAGTTAAGAATCTCTCAATCAGCTTAATAGGGGAGGTAACAGAGCGCTACCTAGGGGCAGTGAAGAATCCCTAGATAATTGGCAAACACAGGTGAATCGGGGTAAACATGAGCCAGGAGGAATTCATATTCATAACCAATTCATTCAGAGGAAAACATAAAGAAATAGCAGAAATTGAGCATAGAGAGTATTTAAACTAATTCTAGGCCATTCTTTCATTCTGCTATTTAGATAGTGGGAAACAATAAAACAGAGGTGAGATGCACTTATTGATTCAGGCTGCAGCACGAGAATTCCATCTTCAATCTCCAAAACATTCATTTACAACAGACAGTTCGCTCTCCAAGCTTTGGGCAATCTTTGATTATAGAAAAAACTCAGGTATACAATGCGAGTCTCTAGTGAAAATTCTCAATTTACCAACCCTTAAAACAGTGCAGAGGGTGGTATATATAGGAAAAAACTCTTCCAAATTACTTATTTACAGTTTGACCTAAATAGGTCTGAAAGAAAGATATTTACTTTAACCTAATCCTATCCAGAAATAAATGCATAAAATATCTTGAGCTGCGCTGGGAGCAGCTGTATCAAAATGAGTTAATATCTGTCCTGGTGGCTCTATGCTGTCCATCTGTCATAACTGCGCATTGGTCTCTGCACCCTTGTTGTTCGGTGGTATTGAATGTTTTTAGCGGTGATTTGAGAGCTGGGATGGGCTTACACAACTTGATTTGACTTTGTTGGCTGCCATTCAATGTAACCTGCTTTGGGAACTGAAGTTTTCCATTAAACAATTTTAACTGGTACACTTTGCTGTTTCTCTTTCCTCTGATACTCTTTGACAAATGAATTGGGTCGCTTTTTTCCTTTGCTGTGGGTCTAATCACAAATCAATGGCCGTTGTTCGGCCTCTGTTTCCTTCAGAACTGTCTTCTGCTCTTCTCGGCAAGCTTCGCGAAGAAAAATGGGTCATTCGGCGCCTTTCAGGCTTCCTGGGGGCTGCAAAATGAAAAGATTCCCTAAACATTCCCCATTCTAGGTGCAAATCGCTCATCAAAAACTGCCTCAGAAACTGATTCCCAGGCTCCGGAGTGCGATTTTCGCCCTTCACGCCAAAAAAGTGATGATGACATTAGCATGACATCCGCGATGGGACCTCGTACGGCGGGTGACGTCAGCGATGATGTTAGCATGATGATGTGGCGGGATGACGTCAGCATGATGATGTCATCACGTACAGACGGTGACGTGGCATGTACGGTGGCAAGAACACGGTGGCAGGACACATGGCAGGTGACTCAGTGGTACAGTGGCAGGAGGCCACGCAGGCGGATGACGTGTCATGGTGACTGGGCAGGGAGTGACGCAAGCAGGTGACGTGGGGCTTATGTCACAGGGGAGAGGGCAGTAAACAATTTCTGGGCGCACCGCCTTTGGGCATGAGCGGTTTTGTCAGAAGGGCTCCGCCACAGCTGAGGAGGTTACGCGTGGCGGGAGTATGGCAGCAATACTGCCCATCTCCCGGACGCTAATCTTCGAGCGTTTCGGAGATGGGACGGCCCGTCAACCGTTGATCTGGGCGCACGACGATCGGACGGTTGGGAGGAAGGGCGAGGCGACGGCGGGTTAGTGGGCGGGGATATTCACGGGAATATCCCGATTTAAATAATACATGGCGGGGGTTTTAGACTTAGGGAAAGTGGGTTATGGGGTCTAAAATGGGCGGGTTAATGTATTTACAGTTGGGGCTTAGGGATAAGGGGTAAAACAGGGGTTTAATGCGTGCGGGTTTAACGATTTATGCCCGAAACTTAAGGTAAAGGGGTGGAAAGGAGGGTCTTTGAGGGTTTTTAGGGCTACGGGAGAGGTTGTTAGCATGACCAGGTATCATCTAACTCCTGCTATGACTCGGATGGGCTAAAAACAGCCCCAGGTAGACCATTTTTTCCCGGACTTGGAAAAAATATGCCTATATTGCCAGGGAGGGGATATTTACATAGGGGAGTTTTATATACATTCTTTTAGTAGGGGAAAGGGGAAGACTGATAGGGAGTTATTTAGTAGAGTTATTGGTTAATATGGTGATGATAAACAGGCGCTAAGGTCAGGGACCTTAGGCTAATTTTGGGGAGAAGAATTTTGAAAAGAAATAAAATCCTTGAGTGAAGCAGATCTTCACCAAGGCCACTGATATGGACGATGATGAAACTAAGAGGAATCAAGCAGATCTTGACCTCTTTGGGAAGTTAGTAAGTGACTTGGGGAATTAGAAGAGGGGGAGTTAGTGATGTCCACCTTTGAGCTCCTTTGAATGAAAACTGCCTGCACTGTGATCTGAAAACATACAACACTTTGAAACACAAAATTGATCATAAGTCATCATTCTGCAACCACACAGCTACCTACCCAGCCTACTTTCCTAACATTTTTTCTTCTTTTGAATTGGGTGCACTTAGGCTTGCAAACCCAGTTTTACAATTTTTCTTTTGGACTGCCCTCCTATCTAAATCTACACTTATTTCTGCCAAGGGCCCAGATTAAGCAGTTGGGTCCCTTTGATTCTCTACCTATCTACAAATCTGCCAAGGTTAAACTATTTGGTCAGATTTTATTCTCTATATTCTAAAACAGGAAATTGAAACCTAGGGAGACCAAGATTAGACTATTTGGATCTCCCTTAAATGAGAACTCTTCAAAGCTGGAACTACTTATCAAAATTGGAATACAGCAGTGGCACTTGAACTAAGCATACTTCATGTCAGCTTGTGGAAATATGGAACACTGCAGCCTACAAAGTATGACATATTTGGCATGTAAAAATGTCAATCATGAAAAATGAAACCCTGTTGCAATAGGAGGCTAACAGTGGCTCCACTTGGGGATGGCTTTTCCTTGTGAAAAGCCAAGAACAGCAGGTCAGACTGCCTTGTATTCAATATCTGCTATAAAAAAAAAAACTTTCCTTCGCTGGGTACTTTATTTATACACATGAAAGTACATTTGATGAGCTTAGGGCCTTCACTTCAGGCATCAACTACATTGGACTGCTATACAAACAGAAAATTGAAATCCTACCTACCTACCCTAATCAGCACCTGTTTGCTGGTTAGGTAAAATGAAATAACGAGTGTAACCACTCTAGCATTTGTAGAAGAAAACACACTATTTGACTGATAGTTGGTGAAATCAGAAACATTGTCTGGTCATGTGCTCCCATACTCAAATTTGTGACATATGAAGGTATTTGCTGAATGTCCTGGTCTTCATAGAGAAAATATGTTGAAGATTTTGAATTGAAACGATTCTCCATGTAATCAGCTACAGGATCTAAAAAAACATCATGTGGGAGAGTTTATTCTGGGCTTGCTTTGTCTCATGGAACAATTGCATCCTTAGTAGCAACCTCCGAAGGCAATACTTCATTCTTTCTTTTGAAAGTATGATCATCCTCAATCCGCATGTCAGAGGGTAGTACAATTTCCTTATGACTAGGAGAAGGAAGATTTTGGAAGAACTCTTTAGGATTAGGAAAATCATATGACCGAATTTGAGAATACAAAAATTCAATCTCATTCTCATGTTCTTCAACAATTAGGTTCAAGAAAGATATTCGGATTTGAGGCTGCTTTATTGTTTTGACTTTTAATAGAACAGATCTAAGAAAATTTTCTTCAAGCTCATATTCTGATAACAATTTCTTGAATTGATTTACAGCTTGTTCAACCTCATCTTCCACGCAACCGGTCATCCTGTCTGAATATAAATACTTTGAAATAGGATTAATTATCTGTAGAACACTTTGAAAATTCCTTTTTCAGGTTCGCTCCTCCAGTGGAGTCTTGATTAAGCAGATAATGTGGAGTCGCCAGGTGGATGATCAACTTTGGAGTGCCTGATCTCTGTCCACCATCAAAGATCAGAACTAGACTTGTAAAAAATGGTTATGAAGGTCTGGTTCTTCCCAATGGAGCTTTCCAACTTTCTTTGTGAAATTATCTGAGGAGAGTTCCGCAGAGGAGTCGCCATTATGTTATCACTCAGGTTGTCCTTAAGCTCCGGAAAAGGATACGGCCGAGGTAACTACAGACCAACTTTGGACTGCAGGTTCTAGCCAACCTGCAATCAGAGAGGGCTCTCTCTTTATGATTTAGCTTTGTTGAAAAGGATTTTAGGCTAGGTTTTGAGTTCAAAGGGTTTTGTTTTGTTTTGGTGGGAAAATTGATGTTTTCAGGTAGAGAGGCAGAGCATAATCTAAGGGTTTCGAACCATTGGGCGTGGAGTCGAGGAGGGGGACTGCTGATGCGTTTTTCTTGGTCACAACAGAGGGAAAATGGAGCAAGATAGCTGCGCATGAAACAATGTTTCAGGTTTAAGTGATGGAATGAAATGCTAAGTATTGAGAGGTAGTTAAGAATCTCTCAATCAACTTAACAGGGGAGGTAACAGAGCGCTACCTAAGGGCAGTGAAGAATCCCTAGATAATTGGCAAACACAGGTGAATCGGGGTAAACATGAGCCAGGAGGAATTCATATTCATAACCAATTCATTCAGAGGAAAACATAAAGAAATAGCAGAAATTGAGCATAGAGAGTATTTAAACTAATTCTAGGCCATTCTTTCTTTCTGCTATTTAGATAGTGGGAAACAATAAAACAGAGGTGAGATGCACTTATTGATTCAGGCTGCAGCACGAGAATTCCATCTTCAATCTCCAAAACATTCATTTACAATAGACAGTTTGCTCTCCAAGCTTTGGGCAATCTTTGATTATAGAAAAACTCAGGTATACAAAGCGAGTCTCTAGTGAAAATTCTCAATTAACCAACCCTTAAAACGTGCAAAGGGTGGTATATATAGGAAAAAACTCTTCCAAATTACTTATTTACAGTTTGACCTAAGTAGGTCTGAAAGAAAGATATTTACTTTAACCTAATCCTATCCAGAAATAAATGCATAAAATATCTTGAGCTGCGTTGGGAGTAGCTGTATCAAAATGAGTTAATATCTGTCCTGGTGGCTCTATGTTGTCCATCTGTCATAACTGCGCATTGGTCTCTGCACCCTTGCTGTTTGGCGGTATTGAATGTTTTTAGCAGTGATTTGAGAGCTGGGATGGGCTTACACAGCTTGATTTGACTTTGTTGGCTGCCATTCAATGTAACCTGCTTTGGGAACTGAAGTTTTCCATTAAACAATTTTAACTGGTACACTTTGCTGTTTCTCTTTCCTCTGATACTCTTTGACAAATGAATTGGGTCACTTTTTTCCTTTGCTGTGGGTCTAATCACAAATCAATGGCCGCTGTTCGGCCTCTGTTTCCTTTAGAACTATCTTCTGCTCTTCTCGGCAAGCTTCGCGAAGAAAAATGGGTCATTCGGCGCCTTTCGGGCTTCCTGGGGGCTGCAAAATGAAAAGATTCCCTAAAGATTCCCCATTCTGGCCTAATTTATCCAGCGATGAGCGATTTGTGCAAATCGCTCATCAAAAACTGCCTCAGAAACTGATTCCAGGGCTCCGGAGTGCGATTTTCGCCTTCGCGCCAAAAAAGTGATGATGACGTCAGCATGACGTCAGCGATGGGACCTCATACGGCGGGTGACGTCAGCGATGATGTGGCGGGATGACGTCAGCATGATGACATCATCACGTACGGATGGTGATGTGGCATGTATGGTGGCAGGAACACAGTGGCAGGACACGTGGCAGGTGACTCAGCGGTACAGTGGCAGGAGGCCACGCAGGCGGATGACATGTCGTGGTGACTGGGCAGGGGGTGACGCAAGCAGGTGACGTGGGGCTTACGTCATAGGGGAGAGGGCGATAAACGGTTTTTGGGTGCACCGCCTTTGGGCATGAGCGGTTTTGTTAGAAGGGGCTCCACCACAGCCCAGGAGGTGACGCGTGGCGGGAGTATGGCAGCAATACGGCCCATCTCCCGGACGCTAATCTTCGGGCGTTTCGGAGATGGGACGGCCCGTCAACCGTTGATCTGGGCACACGACGATCAGACGGTTGGCGGGAAGGGCGAGGCGACGGCGGGTTAGTGGGCAGGGATATTTGCGGGAATATCTCGATTTAAATAATGTGCGGCGGGGGTTTTAGACTTAGGGAAAGTGGGTTATGGGGTCTAAAATGGGCGGGTTAATGTATTTACAGTTGGGGCTTAGGGATAAGGGGTAAAACAGGGGTTTAATGCGTGCGGGTTTAACGATTTATGCCCGAAACTTAAGGTAAGGGGGCGGAAAAGAGGGTCTTTGAGGGTTTTTAGGGCTAGCGGAGAGGTTGTTAGCATGACCAGGTGTCATCTAACTCCTACTATGACTTGGATGGGCCAAAAACAGCCCCAGGTGGACCATTTTTTCCCGGACTTGGAAAAAATATGGCTATATTGCCAGGGAGGGGATATTTACATAGCAGAGTTTTATATACATTCTTTTAGTAGGGGAAAGGGGAAGACTGATAGGGAGTTATTTAGTAGAGTTAGTGGTTAATATGGTGATGATAAAAAGGCACTAAGGTCAGGGACCTTAGGCTAATTTTGGGGAGAATAATTTTGAAAAGAAATAAAATCCTTGAGTGAAGCAGATCTTCACCAAGGCAACTTATATGGATGATGATGAAACTAAGAGGAATCAAGCAGATCTTGACCTCTTTGGGAAGTTAGTAAGTGACTTGGGGAATAAGAAGAGGGGGAGTTAGTGATGTCCACCTTTGAGCTCCTTTGAATGAAAATTGCCTGCACTGTGATCTAAAAACATACAACACTTTGAAACACAAAATTGATCATAAGTCATCATTCTGCAACAACACAACTACCTACCCGGCCTACTTTCCTAACATTTTTTCTTCTTTTGAATTGGGTGCACTTAGGCTTGCAAACCCAGTTTTACAATTTTTCTTTTGGACTGCCCTCCTATCTAAATCTACACTTATTTCTGCCAAGGGCCCAGATTAAGCAGTTGGGTCCCTTTGATTCTCTACCTATCTACAAATCTGCCAAGGTTAAACTGTTTGGTCAGATTTTATTCTCTATATTCTAAAACAGGAAATTGAAACCTAGGGAGACCAAGATTAGACTGTTTGGATCTCCCTTAAATGAGAACTCTTCAAAGCTGGAACTACTTATCAAAATTGGAATACAGCAGTGGCACTTGAACTAAGCATACTTCATGTCAGCTTGTGGAAATATGGAACACTGCAGCCTGCAAAGTATGACATATTTGGCATGTAAAAATGTCAATCATGAAAAATGAAACCCTGTTGCAACAGGAGGCTAACACTACTAAGGAAAGAGAGATGAAATTCTTTCAACATAGAGCGGAGAGTACACATTAGATGCACTTTTCCTAAATCAACTTCACCATGCAGTCTTAATGCAAATGCACATGCATGTATTGTTTTTCAGTTTCCTTAATGTGAGAATGACAGAAAGAAAGCTAAGTATATATCTGAAATATCTTCTTTCAAAGTGACAATACTAACAATTTTCTTTTCAAAAAACGAAAGTAAGGTCAAGGCAACACTTTGCGAGTTTGAATTTAAACTTCTTTCAACACTTGAAATACTATTAATTCAAATCAAATACAATGGAAAAAGTGTAATCGACTATATAAAAGAGGAATGCTTTGTGACACTCTTTTTCTTGATTGAAAACGACACTTGCGACACTTTCAAATCAAAAGACGACAGTTCGATTAAGATACTATTTGCAAACAGGAACTATAAATGATGAAAAATACATAAAAAGCATTCACAATTCCTTCTGATGGAGGCTGAATAATGCAAAGAAAGATGGTTTAAATAGAGATATACTGATCATAGACAACAAAAGTACTAAATAAAGCTGAAGATAATGAAGAAAAAACCAAAATCTGGAGGCAGAAAAAGTCTCATTCAATCATCATACATGTAACACAGGGAAATAGGGATGCATCTCACCTGCAACACACAGGAGGTGCAATGCATCCAGGTTACCAAGAGGAGATAGTGCGATGTACCAGGGATGAGACTAAGCTTGGTTTTCACTCACATTTTGAAGCTAAGTTCAGGGATTTAGGCTGAGCTAATGATTATCAGTAAACACAAAGTATAGGGGTTGATCTAATGAGGTTATTTGAGCTACCACCAGGGCACTTAGGATGTTTGCAAGCTAGATGTTCAGTTCATAAACCAACCAGGAGATTGACTGAAGCAGCATTGATCTACTTTGCAGTTACGTAGAAAAAACAGTTCGAAGGCTAGCTGGCTTAACTTGAGGCTCTATCTGTGGATTATAAAGCAAACAACAGTAACAAAACAAACAAAATATTCATTCCCCAGTGGAGTCGCCATTTCGTTATTGGGAAAACTAGTGTCTATTTAGAGCTACTAGTCCCACTAAGATGGGTAGCTATCTTAGAAACAAAAATATTAAAGTTACCTGTGTTTTCCTCTATGAGAGATGGATGAGAGAGAAGCAGAGAGCACCAACCTCAGTCTTTCGCTAGTCTCCTTGCCTGCTTCCTCTCCCCTTTGATAGAGCTTTCACCACTCCTTTCTCACTTGTCCCACTTCAAAGAACACCTGTAGAGCCAAGGCAACAAAATACCATCAAAGCGTAGAGATCTATAACCTTAAATAATGTAGGGTCAGATGTACATTAACCATATAAATGCTTACATAAACAAGATTTAGAGATATACAAGAATATGGAGGAAAATTCAAATAGCTTCATTGATAGAAGTAGTAGAAGACAGGATTACAACCAGGCTGTCTAATCTAGCATGATCCTCCTAGCATGAAAGCCCTCTTCACCTCATACAAAGCAAGATCACCCAACAATGTCTTCAAAGAGAAACCAACAACACTTCCTTGCAAATTACAAAGTTCCAGCCTCCGAATCTCTTGGATGAGCGATCCATGTATAGATGTTTTAAGGAGAGTGAGTTAGCTTCTAGGATTTTGATTAGTGTCATTTCACTGATAGTTCTTGGTTCCACTTGGATATTTGAGATCTCTTACTCATCCCTGGGTGAACATAGAGAGGCAAGTGTCATATGAGCAGTTTCTAGAAGATTATTGAACTGAGACTTCTGTGATCCATATCAATTTTTATGAAGAATCTTCGGTGAAAATCACATAGAAAAACTTATGTCGACGCATTTCGAACCTTCCAGTGCGGTTCATCATCAGGACACGTTTCGAACCTTCTAGAAGATTCTTTGGGTTTCCACCTAGCACACTACTTTTTCCATTTGTCTGCTCTCACTCATCACACCCTACAGAAGGGATTTCTAGTATGCATCGCACCCGCAGTGTTTAATAGGTGAGATGCATCACACCCTATGCATGGAGCAATTTGTATGGTCCTATTTTGACCAATTCTGAGTAGTTTTTCATGGAGAACTTCTGGGAGATGATGTAATCAGCTGACCTTGTGCCTTTAGGGTATGAAACAACACTTTTGGAGGTTTAGAAGCCCTTGGTTTATGGACATATGTGATTGGGGTTGCAATGCCCAAATATGTCTATAACAACTGTGACCTTCATTTCCAGAATCCTTGGTTGCTCTTCCTCTAGTATATTATAGATGGCTTCCCACGTAGAGGTTCCTCCCTCTCTGCTGCATGTAGTATCCATAAATAGAGGAGTTATTTATGATTTCTTAGGGATGACTACCTTGCCTTTCTTCACCATTTCTCCCAATGATTTTCTCTGTGGCTTTTCCTTGAAAGTGAAGAACAACAGCTATTGGATGCACAAAGATGATAATGAAAGTAAAATGGAATAATGCATATATCTTGTAAAGGTCATAAAAGGAGTTTTATTCGAAAACACATAAGAAGATATCATATCACATTAAATGGCTTTTCACACATAAATGTAGTTATCTCTCACAAAATTCCCACTAATGCTTCGCCATCTCTTAGCTTTAATTCTGATAAACGTCTACATCGTAAATTAGGAAGAAAGCTTCTAGGGTGGCAAGCCTTTGAATTGTGATAATGGTGATTTTGCAATTTCTGAAACAATATCACAAATCACAATATTGCATTATGCCTTTTCACTTTTCTTACCCTCCCTTGCAATTTTGTGAGATGCGAGATGCGATCCACTCATTTATGGTCTCAAAACATAGCTACTTCTCATGTTTTTCTATGTAGAGGCCCATTTTAGTAAGCGGTGGACCTAAACATTTGTTCACAATGTATTGAAGGAGTGGGTCTGGGTCTTGATCGCATTTCGCAATATCAACTGATGCTAAGTTTGCAGTGTTCTTTTGAATGCTCGAAATGTGATACGATAAAGGTTACGATGCCATTGCAATTTCGCATTTGGCTTGTTTTGAGATAACCTTTTAAGGAGGGCTCTTCATAAATGACGATATGTGATGCGAGACTTGGTTTTGAGGAGAAAAGCTTTAGGACCTAGTTTATGTCAAGAATATGATAGTTTCGAGTTATAAAGCATAGAGTCATTTTTTAATCATTTTTCACTAGATTTGGTGGGTTAGCAAGGTTTTTGATGATGCTTAATCATGCGATATGCAGGATGCAAGCATTTAGTAGTTCTTTTGAAAAAGGGTTTTGATTGATATCATGCTTTATTCCAAAATTAAATCAGAAAAATGCCTAAATGCTAAGTTTATTTTTGGAGTGATTTTTTAAAGGGTCCCTATTTATTAAGGTAATATTAACTACTACTGTTAATAAATGGGGGTTGTTATAGTCAAATTGGTTGTTATAGGTGTATCAATTTTACTCAAACTGGTTGTTACAGATGCAATAGCTCCCTCCATATTAGTTGTTACAAGCGTTTCAATAGATTCAAAATCTGTAGAGCCCCCCAGGGTGACTCACATTCTTCTTCAGTTATAACAGGGGAGATTTTTGGGTGAACCACTTTCCCTGAACGAATATGGATTTCATTATACCTGACAGGAATTATACAATAAGTCTGAAGGGTGGTTGAAGGTTCAAGGTTCTGGGTTGCCTTATTGTTTGTGATATGGTTGGGTTGCACAAGTAATTGGGGTCATATAGAAGGTTTAGCAATAGATGTTTGAAAAGGTGGTAACTACAGTTTTTTTGGTACTAGCATTGTGGGAGGAACTTGTCCTAGGGAATTTCCTCTCCAATTTTGAGTCCAATAATATGGTTGTGATGGAGGGAATCAGAAAGGCAATGAGGAAGACCACTAATTCCAAGGTGAAGCATATTGTGTTGGAAGAGGGGCAAAGTACTTCCATGGAAATTGTTCAACATTATGTGTACTGTTGCATGGATTGAAAGAAGAGAAAATTTGAGGCATACCTGAGGGTCGTGGTTACCATGGTTTCCTAGATCCAATGAAGTAGGGAGACCGAACCTCCTCACTTGATTCCTTATGCACAACATTCTTCTGGAGAGCTCTAGGCAATCAGCTATGGAATGCTCTAAATCACAGATATTGCAGAGGGCGATGTTGTTCACCCTATAGTCCTTTTGGTAATGCTTGTCCTTTCATATCGAGCAAAACATGACTAAAACTGCATTAGCCCTGTTCTATGATTTATTCACTTGTGTTGTCATTATTTGAGTAGACAGGGTACTGAGAAGATTGATTTTAAGATTCTCAAACATATTTTTGATTTCTGCCCTAGTCACACCACCATTTACAGATTTCTATATCTCGGTAGAGGCATCACGTACCATGCTTCTCCCCTTCTATGATCTCCTCCAGCATCTCAAACAAAGATTTACTATCTCAGGAAGCATTTCCTAAGACACATCCCTTTTTCCTAGTAGGTTCATGGTATCGAGGAAATGATCTCTCATACCCCTTATGAATATGGTCTTCAAGATTTATTTATCTAAGTCATTTTGTTTAGATATCTACAAATTGTAATGGAATCACTCCACATAATCCTCCAATCTTTCTTCCTCCTTTCGTGTCATCCTGAATATTTATTCCCTCGAGTCCCTAGTTTTGTAATAATCCTGATACTTAGATAGAAATGTTTCTTTCATGCCTCTCCATGTTTGAATGGTAGCAAAGCCTAATCCCATGAACCACCTCAATGCTACTCCTTTTAGAGTATCATGGAATAATTCATCTTTTGAGCATCTAAAACATAATCATAGCTCATATGCAAGACATCAAATTCAAACAACAATGTGTCAAGGTCTTCTAGAGTGATCCCTTGAAAGGATAGAGGAGATGACAAAGGAATGTTTTTCATGGGAGCCTCGCCTCTGATATCCCTTATTGGAAACTTAAAGGTGGTGATCGTGGCATATGTCTTAGTGTTGTTGTCATTGTTATCCCCCATTTTTATGGTGGCATCTGTTTTAGTGTTGTTGTCAATGTTATCCCCCACTGTCTTATGGGTGAAAATTTGTTAATTGATACCTCAGGCTACTTCGGGGGATGGCTGTTTCACTACACTGCCTAAATTGAGCTATTGATAAGTTAGTGAATAATTTTCTACCTCAAGCTCCTAGTGTTCCCATCAGTCTCCCTTGACCCTCAGTCCTAAAGTCCTTATCACTAGCGTTCGAGTGTTGCTCCTGATTTCGATACTTAGTTGTGGGAGTGGTTACATTAGTTTTACAATGATATGGTCCGAAGATAGAGGAACAAGATTCTTCTGTTATTATTATGAGTGTAATAGCTCTTTGTGGCCCAGTTTTCCTTACATCCATCTGAGAATTTCACTATTCTTTTTCTACCTTTGAGATTGACTCATGAATAAATTTTTTCCTCCCCAGATTTGCTCTCTTCTTATTTCTTTTATGACCTGTTTTTACTGTGATTTATTAGAGTGGTTGTACTTTGATATTTCTATTATTCCTACACTTTAGACATGGACCCTATGTGTATTCATTCAAGCCCTAAGTGTCTCATCTTATACAGTGGTGAGCCCACTGAAGTATATTAGAGCAATGCGTAGGTTCTTTCCTCTCATGTTATTGCCCAACACCTATAAAGATAAGAGGAAATCTAAAGAATTAAGGAATTCACACCACGTAGATGTCATACTGACCACAGGGGTGAGCTCGCCCAGGTATATTAGAGCGATGTGTAGGTTCTTACCTCTCATCTTACCGCCCAACAACTATGCACTAGAGACACTCTGTTAACAAAACACACTTAGATAATTTCATCGTCCATTGCCTTCCCCAGAAACGGCTCCAAAATGTTGAGCCAATTTAATCACTATGAATATGAATGAATAGAAACCATTAATTTTCAACCCAGGGTAGGTTTGTTTATTTTAAAGGAGTATGCACTATATGTGTCGATACACTTCAACGAAGAGTAAAATTAAAAGTCAGAACAAATGCCGCTAAATTTAATTGTAGAAAGTAACAATCATGCATAAATCAAGAAAACATTCTACAAAGATGAAACCACACTTCATGTTACCAAAGGAAAGGTGCGCTACACACCACACCATTAACTAAGCCAGCTGGCTGAACATTATGTCCAAATCAAACCTGCATGACAGCATGTCATAAATCTGGAAACACAAATAAACCCATTCCGCAATTTACACGATGATAGAAATAATTTCACACACAGAAAAGAACAATAATTGATCTACCACTATGCTACTACTGCTAATGCAATCCCTACTAAGGAGGAGGGCCCTTCTTCCCTAGCAGGGTGGAGGGATGAATTACAAATTAATAAAACATCAACACCCTACTTGTGAAAGAATCAACAACGCTACTCTTGTATTAATAAAGTATTTTTAATTAAAAGAGAAAAATAAAGACACTTTTTTTTGTTTACATGGAACCAAGTTCCCTTTATAATATTGAAATGTCCAAAATAAGGAACAAATCAGTCATGAGAATCTCGTGATTCTCATGCTGATCAATATTGAGAGAAAATAGAAATTGTTACAACAATTTCTAAATACAAGGATTATTGTTGTTACATCATTTGTCAAAATCACAACTATCTTGATTCCATACCCGTCCATAAATAATACAATCTTCCCAAAAGTTGTGCTATGGAATAGTACCCATAGTCTTAGACAGTTTGGAGTAGACAATGTCCTATGATGTAACAACAATTTGTAGAGTAACAACAACACCTGAGGTGTAAGAACAATGTTTGAGGTGTAACGACAACACCTTAGGTGTAACAACAAGTAATCAGAACCTGATGTTCATCCTTTGGTCGTGGTCTTGGAAGCATCACCTGAACAAAATAGAGCTGTAGAGCCTTTTGTCCACAATTTCCTTGGTTAGCCATAAAAAAGGATATCACCTCTTTCATATTTAACAAAAATGGAAAAATAATATGTCATAAAGGAAATGAATACTTATAACCAGGAAAAAGGTAATTGTGATGTAAATTGCACATGTTCAAACTTGAAATGGTCAAGGATAGGGGGGAAACGACATCCACAATATGCACAAATCCTGCACCCAGCAAACACGTAATATCGGAGCCTTGCAGACTAGTTCTTTGATTTCTATAAAAGCTACTTAACATTCATCTGTCCACAGAAACTTTGCATCTTTAGGTAAGAATTGATAAAGTGGGAATGCTATTTTAGAAAAAAATTGTATGAAACACCCATAATAGCTAGCGTAACCAATAAATCTGCATACCTGTGTCAGTGTCTTAGGTGTAGGAAATTTTAAGATTACCCTAACTTTGCAGGATCAACATGAATTCCTGTAGTTGAAAGAAAGTGTCCCATAACTATCACTTGTTTCATCATCATATGACATTTGACTATACTTAGAGAAACATTTGTTTTTCCTGCATCTTTCAATTACTTTCTCTAAGTTTTTCAAAGCTTCTATAAAGGAATAATCATATGGGGTAAAGTTGTCCATGTAATCTCAACACTATCATTAACTAGATTAGAGAAAATTCCTAATATTTTCCTTTGAAATGTAGCAAGTGCATTACAGAGGCCAAATGGAAGGACCCGGTAGGAAAAGGTTCTTCAAGGGTATGTGAAGGTAGTTTTGTCCTGATCCTCAGGAGCTATTTGTTTCTGATTGTATCCACTAAATCCATCTAGAAACGAGAAAAAGTCCTTCCTAGCTAATGTATCAAGGACTTGGTCAGTAAGGGGTAAGGGAAAATGGTTTTTTTGGGTTTCTTTATTTAGTTCCTTGTAATCAATGCAGATCTACTGATTTCCATTCTTCTTAGGAACATAATGACCAATGAGGAATCCCATTGACTATCTGATATTAGATAAATAAAACCCACATCTAATAGCTTATGCAATTCATCTTTGACAATGCTTTTTAAGGCAAGATTCATTCTTCTTTATGGTTGCCTAATAGATGAACATTCCTCTTTAATGTATATATGATGAGTACATAAATCAGCAGTGATTCCTTTCATATCACTATACTCCCAATAAAAATATTCTTTATGCTCCCGAAGGACTTTTAGCAGATGTTCGGATTGGGAGTGTGAAAGGTCATGATTAATATTCAATATTTTCCGTGGTTCACTTTCTATAGGAACATTATTACGAGGTACAATTTCAGGAATTTTTTCTATTTATGTTTCTGGTTCAATATCTTTCAGAACATTTCATCTTATGACAATTTCTAACAGCTAACGAGTTGAATCAGAAATAGAGTCGAGATTTCTAAGAAAGGTGCTAATGGAATCATCCTTCATTTCATCTTTAAAAAAGAGAGCCTCATTGATGGTAAGGATGGGTTTAATTTCATCATCCTTAGATTTAGGCTCTTTGACAGGTATAGACTTTTGAATCAAGGCAAATTTGAGTTTATTTGATGAAATTGGTTCTGTAGAGGGGTCAAGGGTAAGGTTCTTTGTAACTTCCCCATTGGATATTACCATGTTTCCAAAGTCACACCCAATGTAAGAATCTACAGTTGCAAACCAAGGTATTCCTAAACTCAAAAGGTGCCCACTGGCTGGGGATTGGGTATTTAAAACCAGAAGGTCAATGGGGTATTGCCATGAGTCTTCTTAAATAGTGATATCTTCCATCTTCCCTACGGGTTGAATAGTAGACCGATCTGCCAATTCTAGGACACTTGGAGTTGGTTTAAGGTTTGGAAGACCCAAGGTTATCATGGTTGCAGAGGTTATAACATTAATCGCTCCAGCCAATTCTACCAGTACATTTGGGATATCCACCCCATTAATCTACACTATCAGAATTAGATTCCTAGGATCCCAATATTTGACAGATATAGATTTCCCCAACATTATATCTAATAATTTACCCATTGCATGAATAGTAAGTGGGTCCTTTGGTTTTCTACCACGTTTCTTAGAACAATATTCTTTAATTGCCTTAGCATAAATTGATATGTTGTTCATAGCCCGAACTAATGGAATTTTAATGAATAAATTATGCAATTCTCCCAAAAGGTCAAATTCAACATGAGGACTTTGTTTGCTGAAAGACAATCTTTCAGGATAGGGTGGACCAATCTGATTCCCTTTAGTAATAATAATTTGTGAAGGGGTTTCTTGCTTTATAGGAATTTGTGATGGCTCATCCCCTATTGCTCTTTTTTATGGTTATGAGACTTCATCATCAATATGCTCAATAATTATAGGTGAAGTCTGAGTATTGACCACCCGACTAGATCGAAGATTTAATTCATTACATTCCATAGTGGAAATACTGTATGCAAGGAGGTTGATTGTCTCAACCTGTTGAGCCCCTCTGTTATTTGGACTCAGACTGGGATGGACATGCAATTGAGAATGAAGAGGAGGATCACTAGTGGTCACATTAGCAGGTAGCTGTAGCTATCATTCTTGCATAGGTTGGGAGAATTGTCCCGAAGGAGGAGGACGAGGTCCACACCAATTATGGGACCATGAAGCATTTGGACCAGATTGAGGGTACCAGGGTTTCCGAGGCATTGGGTACTGGTAAGACTATGACCAAGAAGGTGAAAAAGGTATAGAATGCTGACCAAAGTTCATATTATTAAAATACTGAGACAGGTCTAGAGGCATACCTTGATTCATAGTCGGTGGTCATGGTTTCCATGGTTTCCTTGATCCCATAAAAAAAAATGTTCTGCTTCTTCATTCATCCCTTGAAAGGTTGTCTTCAATCTAAGAAGAGACGGGCAAGTGCTTGTGGAATGACTATTTTCACTTATAGCACAATTCTCCACATAATTTAATGGACATTCCTTAAACTAGTGCTTCTTCCGACATTGAGGGCACAAAATATACATGGAATTCTCTTCTTCCATTTGCTTTTGCTTCACCTGCAACACGTCTAACTGCAATGATAATGTGCTCAGGATATCGGTTCTCAAGCTGTCCAACAGATTGCCAATTTCATCCATTATAACTCCACCACTATATGTTTTAAGATTTTCAATTCCCTGCCTTTGTCTCGAAGCCCCTTGTGAATACTTGATGCATAATTCATAGATGGTATTAAATTCCTCCTTTGATATATCTCCTTTCCCTACTACGTTCAATAGCTCCAATGATTCCTCCCTTAGTGCCTTGAGAAAAATGATCTTCAAGATATTCTTATCCAAGACACTATGGCCAGATATTTGCAAACTATATTGAAAGTGTTCCACACAATCTTACAAATTCTCATCCTATTTCTGCATAATCTTAAAAATTTCTTCCTTTACATCTTAGGCTTTGAAGTAGTCTTGACATTTCTTGAGGAAAATCATCTTCATATCATCCCATGTAACAATAGATTTTCCACGCAAGCCCATAAACCATCTTAATGGTTTTTTGTTCAAAGTAGCGGGAAATATCTTCAATTTCTGATAATCGGAAATGTAATGATACCCGCGACAAACAACCTCAAATTCAAAAAGGAATGTGTTTAGATCCTCAGAAGTAATACCATGGAAGTTGAGTAGTGTTGTCAAAGGAATAGACTTCCTAGGTGCATCACCTCTGATATATCCAATTGGAAATTCAATTGAGGAGGTTTCAAGAGCCATGAATATCTTCCAATACTCACTTGGAATTTCAAAAGGTTCTGGCCCTGGCTATTCTATAACATGTGATGGAAGTTGTTTAACAAAACTCCCTTGATCAAATGGTGTCAAGAATTCCTTCAAATCTTCTTCCTCTGAACTTGCAATATAAAGTTCCTCATATCCTCTGCTTGCTACTTCTTCTTCCCCAAATTGCACTTCTACTATTAGAGGAGGTTCTAGTTGTGCAACTAATTTCCCTCCAGATATTGTATGAGATATTACCCTAGAAACATCTCATGATGATGCTCAAGACTCGACCCTTGAGATGATCTCTTTGATGTAAGTTTTTCTGCCAAAATCAATCCCTTTTCTTTTCAGGGGTCTCCCTCTACCCCTTAAGTTTTCTACCAAAATCAATCCCTTTTCTTTTTAGGGATCTCCCTCTTCCCCTTTCATTGGTGTCTCTGTTCATATAATCAGGAAATAAAAGGGAAACATTCAAACAAATTAAAAGATGAAGACCTAGAGAAGGATAATAACATCCTTCACTGGGATGTGAGAGTGGCCTCTAAAGAAAACAAAAGAAATAAAATAAGAAAATCACAGAAATCAAGCTCAGGACATGAAACAGGGTGAAAAATAAAACTTCTCTTCCCAGGATGAGATAACAATAGTTATGAAAGAAAAACAAAGCAATCTAAATCTCCATACTTGGAGAAAGGTGATAAAGACTTCCTTCCCTAGGACATGAGAATAATCCTACAAAAATAAGAAAATCGAGGAACCAAACAAACAAACGATCTAATACTCAGGACCTGAAAGGTGTAAGATTCCTTCCCCAAGATGAGAGATCAGTCTTATCATCAATGCTGATTGTACTTTCACGTCTTTCATAGCCTCCCAAACAACAACACCAAAATCTTGGTGTCCAAGTATGAATCACGCAATTCACCCAATCCACATTTAATTGTCAACCTGGGGCTCTATCAGTTGTTTCAAGGCTATCGTGCACTATATGTGTATGCCAAAATTTCCCCACCCAACAGTACATATTAACTATAAATTCAGCAAGGTGTAACAACGATAAATATTCTAACAAGAAATAAGAGTAACATTAAGCTATAATTGTAACAAAAGTAAGAGTAGCAGCAATAAGGACTCACAACAACACACTAATAAACATTCACAACAATAATGAACTCATAGAAATAAACTTAACACATATCTATTCCAGCAAAACCTAGTCAGGAGAGTGGGCCCAACACCCTCATCAGGGATGTGACAAGATCAATGAATCATGATATTCTCAAAAGACAAACTTGTCATCAATAAAAGAAATATTACAAGTGTGTTGTTACAGACTCAAAGTTAAAGTATTTATCCTGCAATATTAACGACTCTTAACAATGATGGCTTTCATAGCTCAGAACTTTACTTTATAAAACTTTTCAATAATACATCTCCTAGAATTGTGACATTATCTGTGCTTAATTACATGGTGGTTTTCAGAATGAAACATAATTTTAAAATATAACACTATGTCAATCGAAAGGTTGATTCATTGTTGTAGCCAATATTCAAGGATAGCGCTGCCAGCTTTGATAACATCATTTAGTGAATCATGGTCCTAGTCATTCTCCCTTTAAATATGTAGAAATAACTGAATTAGCAAGCCTCTTAGGTAATAATCCCCTACAACTATGCTTCATTGACCAATAATCCATAAAGACATGATGAGAGGTATACCTATGCATTTTAAGATATCAATTAACCACTATTGGCATGAAATGGATGAAAAGAATAGGGTAAAAGGGTGAGTAAAAATATGAAAATCTAGCCACCAACAATTATGTGTCTTTAATGGTTATTTCTTCATCGATATATCTCTAGTCAATTTATGGTTATAAGCATGTTTTATGATAGTCTTGATGTATGGATCTCATCATGTTATTGTTAGTAGATGAAATGTGAATCAATGAATTAATTAATGGAAACCAATGCAACTATTGGGAGGAGATATCAGTCCTCCTTGATGATTATCAAATAAGTATGAGATCCCTATGTTGAGATATGTTGTTATGACCTATAGATTACATGTTCATGATCTATTTGATGGATTTTTCGTCATGGCTGGTAGTCGTTTGGTCCATCCCTTGTTCATTTTTTTGCATTAGTAGCCTTGTTTCAATGTTATTCATCATTTCTGTATGTTTAATGAAGTGATGGGAAGAGACCTGAGTACTAGCCCTGGATAGTGGTGCAGGATTCATGGTCATTGGAACGAAACTACATGAAAAAGTCCACACTTGCATCGATACCTTATTGTGAGAGAAAACGGAGGGTCTCAGTCACACTGATGCCTTGTCATGAGAGCGACTAGGGGTCCATATCATCAAAACATCAAGTTGTCTTAGGGGTTAGGCACCTGGAAGGGTTAGTTGTGTCCTAAAGGTTCTGTAGAACCTCAGGAAGGTCATATTGGTCTTGTCATGTCAGTTCCACTTCCTTAACTACACATGGGGAGTTGAATCATATCATAGTGACTCTTCATCACATTTTTACCCCAGTGGAACAATTCACATGGGTAAATGTGAGAGGAAATCATTACAATAACATTCATCTCATGTGCTTATTAATGCCTTAGGTTGATCATATTAATAATCACTTGTAATTGTTAATATCTTGGGGTTTGAAATATTGATATTAGGGTTTATAACCTTATGGTTTATGATATGAGGATTTATAACAATTTGGGTTTGTAATATTAATCCAAGAGTTTAATATTAAACTCTCAGGTATACAATATTAATCCCTTGAGTTTATAATATTAATATTAGGTTTATAATCTCTTGTCTTTATAATGTTAATCCTAGGGTTTAATATTAATACATTGGGTTTATAATTCCTTTGGTATATAATATATATATATATATATATATATATATATATATTGGTAGGTAAGCACCCACGGGGGATTTGAACTAGTGACCTATCGTAAGGAGTGCCTTAATGGTGCACCCATTCACTGTCAATCCAAAGCCCCGTGGGCTCCTTTGGTATATAATATTAATCCTAGGGTTTATTATTAATTCCTTGGGCTTATAACCTCTTAGGTTTATAAAATTAATCACTTGGGTTTATAATACTAATTATCTCTTGTGTTTATAATATTAATACTAGAGTTTTGTATTAATACCTTGGGTTTGTAATATTAATCCTAGGGTTTAATATCAATTAGTCGAGTTTATTATTCCCTTGGGTTTATATTATTAATACTAGGGTTCATAATTCCTTTTGTCTCTAATATTAATCCTAAAGTTTATAACATTAATAATCCCTTACGTTTATTAATCCCTTAGGTTTATAATATTGATCCTAGAGTTTAATATTAATGATAGGGTCTATAACATCTAAGGTTTATAATGTTATTCTTATATATGATAACTTTAATATAATAATTTTAAATCTCAATTATCATAATTATTATCATAATGATAATTATGATAATTTATACTATAATAATTATTATTATATTTTAATTATTTTAATTTTATATTTTTAAATATCAATGTTGATATTAATATTAAATCCATATCATCGATTCCTATCGACGTATAATAATGTGCATGTCATTGATATACACCTATCATCGTATGTCAATCACATTCATTAATGTAGTTGTTCTAGTATTATATTAATTTAAAAATTGTTGAAAAAATAATTACGATTGTTTTGAATTCATTTCTCTTTGCAAGCACCATGATGCTATGGAATTTATATGATTTTGTGCACTGTGATTCTAAAGAGTATGGTACATTATGTGCTAAAAATTATCATCACATGAGATAATATACTATTATTCACTTATTATTATCATAAAATTATTTATAAATATTTTTTCCTATGGCTTTTATTAAAATTTGTCGTGATGAGAAAGAAAAACAAAAAAATTAACCTTCCCTCAAGTTTGGTTGTTGAACCATAAACAGGGATTTGTTTCATTTCATTAATATAATGGCCCATGAGAACTAAAAATAGGCTTCAACTTTAAAGGAGTTGAATCCTTTGAATCCTTTTAACACATGGTAGAGAATTTAAAAAAACGCATTTTGATAGAGAAACTAAAATTGGCGACATTGTATACAAAAAATTTTATTATCTATTACCCTCTTGCATATAATTACAGTACAATTATATTGTTGGTCTTAGATCAGACTAATTCTAACATTACACATAGGAGTTCAGAAGATATCTCAACAACTACCTACAAATATCAAACCAACTCCAAACTCAACATGGAATCATTATCTCCAATTCCCTCCCTTAATACTTACCTAGAAAACATTGAAAAAAAATTACAACAACAAGAATGATCTATGTCTGACCAGTCTTCATCAACACTCACATCCACTCTAGAATCTTGTTGACACCCATGTTTCTCCCCCACATAATTTTAAGCTACCACTTGACCTCCATTAAAAACGTAACTTCCTCTGACCATCATTGACAAACTTTGCAGAATTGGTGTTTCTTGACTAGCCTGGAGAATAACCTAGATATTAAATATCTCTATGGACATGCTTCAATCCTAGTAGTATGCATCAAAATACATAATTCTAGTTGGATAGGTAAGTTGTCTAGGTATTGAGCTTATCCAATAGGGAACCATACAACTGGCCTTTTTGACATATACACACTTATATACACATAAATATGACCTATAACTGATAGTCTTCAAGCATTGAAGAACAACGAGGCCCATCAACATATCAAAGACTCACATAATCAAACTGGCAATATGTTCTCTTGACATTCAAGAATGTGGAGACCGACTAAATTGAACTATGCTATTATGTTCAATCATTGGTTCTTCACTATATAATTTTACAATAAATATAATACATTTGCAATGAGTCAAAATTGTATCCTACTAATCATTCACTACCACTTCTTTCACCACATACACACCACAGAATAAGACTGCATATAATATCAGTAACGAAATACTGCAAAACACTTGGTAAATATAAACAACAACCCATGTCACGTGCCACATCTAAGACTGATGACATCAACATCAAATTCAAGACTAAAAAGTGAAGGAGGGTTCAAACCTAGATACTCTTTTCCACTTTCTTCCCTTTGTGATGCTTGGATGCTCGACTGATGTCTAATGATCTCGATATTCAGTTGTAGGATCTTTGTATATGATAACTGTATTGCTAATATTTATTCAATTGGCTATTATATTGAAAGCCACCAATCAACTTCGATACTAGTGTCGTTTAAAGTTAAGAGATCTGGATGACCATTAAAACAATCAAAGAATGGCATATGGTTTTCGCAATGATGGATTTCTATCACATCTTTAATTCTTAAACCCCTTCGAGTTGAGAAGAATAACAAAGTTACTGTAATTGATGGCCTATAATGAAAAAAGTCATTATTTTAATACACCATAATTTGAAGCTAACATATCATCAAAGTAAGAGAGAATCATGGATATCACATCAGTGTTATCTGGCTTATGATGTAAGCGAGGATTGGTGGAAAGAAGTCATCCAAACAGATGGGTATAAGCCTTCAAGATCATAGATGTCTAAGAAATATGATCTTGCACAAATTCACGTTGATCATCCAGCTCTAACTCAGACTTGTGCAGGTGATGAACTGCACGAGGGCATGCAGTAAGGCTAGTTGGGGGGAGATGTTGGTGGCTAGATTTGTATACTTTTACTCACCCTTTTACCCTATTCTTTTTATCTATTTCATGCCAATAGTGGTTAATCGATATCTTAAAATGCACAAGTATACCTCTCGTCATGTCTTTATGGATTATTTGTGAACGAAGCATAGTTGTAGGGGATTATTACCTAAGCGGCTTGCTAATTCAGTTATTTCTATAGATGTAAAGGGAGAATGATTAGGACCCTGCTTCACCAAATGATGCTATCAAAGCTGGTAGCACTATCCTTGAATATTGGCTACAACGGTGAATCAACCTTTCGATTGACACACTAGTATCTTTTAACATTTGGTTCATTCTGAAAATGACCATGTAATTAAGGGCAGACAAAGTCGTAAGTCTAGGAGCTGTATTATTGACAAATTGTATAAAGTAGAGTTGCGAGATGTCAAAGCCATCATTGTTAAGAGTTGTTAAGGTTGCAAGATAAATACTCTAACATTGAGTCTGTAACATCACACTTGTAATATTTCTTTTATTAATGACAAGTTGATATTTTGAGCATATTGTGATTCGTTGATCTCACCACAGCACTAATCAGGGAGTTGGGCCCACTCTCCTTACCAGGTGTTGCTGGATTAGATGTGTGTTAGGTTTATTTCTATGAGTTAATTGTTGTTGTGAATTTTTATCAATGCATTGTTGTGAGTCCTTATTTCTATTACTCTTATTGATGTTACAATTATTACTTGTTGTTACTCTTATTTATTATTACAGTATTTTTCATTGTTACACATAGATGAATTTATAGTTAATATTCACTTTTGGGTAGGGAAATTGTGGCCTACACATAGAGTGCAAAATAGCCTTGAAACAACTAGTAGAAACCCAGGTTCACAACTCAATGTGGATTGGGTGAATTGCATGATTCATACTTTGACACCAATAATGATGACAAGCATATTTACTCATAAAATACCAAAGGAGAAGAAGATTATATTAACATATGCAAATCCAACCAAGTCAAGGACTTCCACCATAGAATGGGATGAACTAAATATCTCTTTCATCCAATCACCCCAATGCCATATTCCAAGCATGAATGTGGGATCTCATGGGATAAACCAAGAAAACAAAACCGAGACTTCTTAACTAGTGACTCCACCTCACAGTTGGACATCACTAATAATCATCAGATCAATATCTACCCAAGTTGTCGAGGGCTCCAAAGCTTTAGTTCATACCAAGGCTTCCAGGACTGGTAAGTCAACACACAACTACTATCGAGCTCCAAAGTGTTTCTTCAACCAAAGCCATAACTGTTGTTGGGATCGAGAGTGTTTTTCCAAATACGGCTCCTAGGACTAGTAACTCAACCCACCAAGGGCTCCAAAGATTTTTTATGACCAATGCTTCAAGGATTAGTAACTCAACCCAATATGTTATAGGGAACCTAGGTCATTTGTCCAACCAAGGCCCCAGGAATTAATAACTCAGCTCACATCCATAAGGAACATGAGCACCAACCGAAAAACAAAGTAAAACCCATAACACCATGACCGTCCAGGAAATGGAAAGGCTAGGAAAAACCACTATCAATCTAGGAAATCCTCTATGCCAATGAAATATCATAACTAAGAAACCACATGCATGTGCTATGCATGGAAAACCTCACAAGGAAATCATACATGTAACTTGGTACCCACAAGAAAAAAAATTTGTAGCTACTGATCCCAATTTCCTCTTGTTATTTGCTGCTCTTCCATTTCCTTCTTTCTCCAAATATTAATTCTGCCATACTTCTCCAAGAGAGATCCAAGAAAACTCTAAGTGTCCAAGAGTATGAGAGAGAAAGAATAGAACGGGAGCTCCAAAAGCTAAACTGGAAAAGGGTTCAACTCACAAAAGTTGTGTACTAATCAGCAGTAGCATTTTTATCATTGAGGCCTTTATTTTCTTCATTTACCATTATTTTCCTTCATTTTTCTCCTCACATGCAACATGTGACCTTTCAGCTTCGTTTTCTACTATTTTCCATTATTTTCATAAATAAAAATCCAACTAATGCCTCATGCCTTTCCAAAGCCTTTGCCATTTCCTTTTCTAATTTCCATAGCCATTAATTAAGCACAGGTGATCCCCATCACTATCTTTTGGCATAATATTCAACTTTAAATATGTTTCTCATGACCTTTGTTATTATTTCTCCTTTAATAACTTTATTACCTGAATTCCTAACCAAGACTGTTACAAAAACGTCCCCCTTATGGTAACACCATCCTTGGTGTTCAATGACACCTATAACCAGCAAGATTGCTGAAAAGAAAGACATAATTCCCATGGAGCTTTATAACTTAGCTCGCTGCAATATTTACAATGAACAACTTGCTGAAAGCAAGCCAACATAAACAACATGACAACATAACTACATGACAACCATACTGCTTATTGGAGATTTATAAGATAGCTCATGGTAGTATTTACATACATATGCATATATAAACATAAATAAAAAAAAACACCCAAAAAATATACCAAAATACATATGCTCAACCAGCGAATAGATAAGGATACGTAGCTCGCATATGATTAGTCATATCCCATGTAGCTTCATCATTCCTAAAGTTCTTCAGTTGCAATTTAACTTGCTCGATTTCGGAGAATGAGTATATTTTGTTGCAAAATTCATTGAGGTTTCATCTAGAGTTCTCCTTCTAACTACACTTACAATATAGACCACTCAATCACATGATCAACATATTTAGCATACTTCTTATGAAATAACACATGGAAAACATCATGGAATTTCATTGTCGGAGGCGGTGTAAGTTGGTAGGCTATTGGTTCAATCCTCTTAAGAATCTTGAAAGTTCCACAAAATCGAGGTGTCATCTTGGAACATGATCCAATCCTCAAGGATCTCTTCTTTGGCTTGATGTGCAAGTACACTTGTTCCCCAACCTAAAACTCCCTACACACCCTGTCTTAGTATGCATTAATCTTTGTCTATCTAGTGTTGCCTCTAAATTATGCTTGATTACCTACATTTCCTATTCCATATTTACCAACAAGTCCCATCCTATTAACGCCCTGTTCATTGGATTACATGAATTGATGGGTGTGTTAAAAATCCACCCATAAAGTGCCTCAAATGCACTCATTCTCAAAGATTCATGATATCCATTTTTATATGCAAACTCCACAAGTGGAAGAAAATATTCCCACTTTCATTGTTGATGCATAACATACATTCTCAACTTGTCCTCCAAAATCTTGTTGCCCCTCTTTGTTTTTCCATCTATCTATGGATGATACGTTGTGTTGAAGGCCAACTCTATCCCTGAACCTATAAAAAATTCTTTTCATATACTAAAAATGAACTTGGTATCATTGTCTAACACAATCATATTCAGAACACCATGTAACCTCACTATATCTTTGATGAAGACTTGTGCTACATCATTAGCTAAATAAGTAGACTTCACTGGAATGAAGTGTGCTACCTTTTTCAACCTATCAACTACAACCTTGATGGAATCATGCTGTTTAGATGTGCTCAGCAAACTTGTAATGAAATCCATGGAGACAACCCCTTATTTATACTTTGGAATCATAATTAGTTGTAATAATTTTCTTGGATTCTTACACTCTTCTTTTAGTTGTTGACAATCCAAACATCTAACCACAAATTTTACCACATATTTCTTCAAATTTGGCCAATAGTAGAAGTTATTCATCACTGTCAATGTCTTCTAATATCCTAGGTGACTGGGATACGATTTAGCATTAAATTCCCTCAAGGTAAGATTCTTGAGCTCACTGTTGTCTGACAAATATATGTTGTCTTTAAATCTAACCAAACCAACTATTGTGAGATGATAGTCCACATCTTGCTCATATGTACCCTATTGTAACATGTGCATAAACTCCCTATTCATGTCATCTTGTTGTCCTTCCTGCAATATCTTATCTTGTAAATTTTTCTCATAGGATCTCATAGTTGCTATGTGGTTTACCTGTATTCTCCTACTAAGAGACTTCGTGACCTTGTTCTCTTTACGTTTAATGTACCTGATTTCAAATTTGAACTCAGTAATCATGGCCAACAATCTAGCTTTCCTGGAATTTAGATTCACTTGGTCAAATAGGTATCTCAATCTACTGTGATCACTCATCAATAAAAACCTCTTGTCAAGAAGATAGTGCCTCCACATACTCAGTGCATGGATGATTGTTTGTTGGGTCCCTATAATACTAGTGACTACCCCATTACTATTGTAGTTATACCCCTTATTAATATTGTTGTGCCCCTATTGCCCCCATATTGTTATTACTATGCCCCATAGAATTCCTCTATTGTTATTTTTGTGAATTTATATTATTATTGTTAGATCGGCTGGATTATATTGTGACTCCCTAGACTCCTATATATAGAAAGGAGGTTATTTCATTTGAATCATCCAAGAATTGTTCATTTATGTAACGTAAAGGAGGTTGCCCCCTCGAAGAGGCTGAATTCTAAGGCATTGATCTATCTTTTCTATCTTTTCTTGAGCTGGTTTCATAACATTTGGTATTAGAGCTTTGGATTCTAGGGTTTCATTGCTCCAAACAGGTCTTCATGGAATTTTCGCTATAACTTTTTTCTGTGACATTTCAAAAGTTAAAAAAAAAAATCGATTTGAGAAGAAATCGCGTTGAACCTCGGGTCCGAATTTCAGAGCCTTTTGCGTTATAATTGCGGAGATATGATCTAAGGAAGTTGGTCTTTTTGAAGACTCCTGAATTACATTCCAAACAGGTGACCTAGGGAAAATCGTCATAACTTTCTCTCTGGGGATCGGATTGAAATTTCGTAAGAAGGTACGGAAAGAGAACGGACTGTAGTTTCTTGTATGAATTTTTTAGATCCAAAGGTCAAAACAGTGACTCATGGCACGTCGTACAAGTTCGCTCTACTAAACTAGTCTATAATCAAGTCACTGTGGGAGATTTCGCATAATGCTTCCTTGGAGAATCCAATTTGGGTCAGAATTGTGGCATTGGAAAGAGGACACAAAGGGCTACTGCAGGTCACAAATTTAGAACTAGATGATTGGAAAGTACAGAGATACATCAGAGGCAATATTGAGCTCCTACGAAGTGAAAAAAAAAGGTGTGTAGTTTTTTAAATTTTTTGCATAAGATTAGTTTGAAAAATTAGTTTGAAGGAATTCAAAGGGCATAGTAAAGCATTATTATTGGTAATTGATTCCCCAAGGAAAGAAAATGAAAAAACCTAGTAGGCAACCTGAAATCTCTAGCATGACCATGAAGAAGAGGAAGAAATGCAACATGATATATCAAAATTAAGAGACCAAGTGCAACAATTTTCGCTTGCACAAAAAGGAACAGAATCTAAGATGGATGGTTTAAAGAAAGATTCAGAAGCTAATATGGATGGTTTAAAGAAAGGCGTAGAAGCTAAGATGGATGATTTGAAGATAGATCTGAAGACAGACATGGACGAATTGAAGATAAATATGAATAAGTTGCTACAAAAAATGGTCACTAAGGGTGAAAGGGTACTAAAGAAAACTCATGATGAGAACATAAGAAATGTTAATCATGATTCCATAGACTCTAATGTTGGATCAAAGACTCACCGTATTCCAAAAATCAATATGAGGAAGTTTGATGGCAAGGATCCCGCCACATGGATATTACAGATGGAGCAATTCTTCGATCTCAATAATGTGCAAAACACACAAAAGGTATGTATGGCAACTTTATATTTGGAACCAAATCAGTTTGTATGGTATCAATGGCTTTTCTCTCGTAAACAATTTATCACTTGGGCAATTTTTACGGAAGAATTGATAGCACATTATGAGGATACAAAAAGCAACACTTTTTTTAGCCAATTGATAAGTCTCAAACAAAAGGGTTCAATAATGGAGCACATTAAGGAGTTCCAAAAATTGAACATAAGGGTAAAAGATATTCCAGAGGAGCATAGGATTGATGTGCTCATAGGGTCTTTAAAGGATAATATCCAACATGATGTTCGCCTTTGGGAAGCTGATTCATTAGAGAAGGCATTCAGGTTAGCAAGAAAAATGGAAAGCAAAATTATGGAAACCAGGAAGCATATCACTCACAACTATAAAGACGGAAGTGTTGTTGCCCCTAGTCTTCCACAACCTATAAGGTTGACACCACAAAAATTGGAAGAAAAAAGAGAAAAAGGGCTTTGTTACAGTTGTGATAGCAAAAACACTAAAGGTCATAAGTGTGCTGAGAAGAAATTATTCTACATAGATTGTGAAGAGGAAGAAGAAAAGGAGCAAGAAAGGTCAAAAGAAGAGAATATACTCTAGGAACAAAGCCTAGATGAAGAAAAAATAAATCCGACCATATCTTGTAATGCATTGGCGGGAATTACCACTCCTCAAACCATTAAGATAGAAGGACAAATCAAGAAGAAAAAGGTAATAGTGTTGATTGATTCAGGAAGCACCCACAATTTAATTCATTGTAAGGTAGCAAAAGAATTGAATTGCTTCCTATATCCAGCACCAGAGTGTCAAGTGATGATTGCAAATGGAGGAACAATAAATTGTTGTAGAAAGTGCCATAATATCAAGCTATCCATGGGAGAATATGTATTGACTAGCCCAATGCTTTCCATTCCAATGAGAGGTGCTGGTGTTGTATTAGGAGTCCAATGGCTATAATCCTTGGGTACACTCACTTTTAATTTTCAAGAACTTTTCATCAAATTTTCTACAGAAGGAAAGGAAGTTGAATTAAGGGGTATTGCAGGGAAACCAGGAAAGATAATCAACTCTAATGCTATGACAAAGCTTCTAAAAAAGGAGCAAAGAGGTGTAATTGCACAATTTTGTTCGCTAGACGTTTCCACATCGGAATCATCTATTTCTCTAGATCTCCAAAAAGTCCTGGACAATCATTCCAAGGTATTTGAGACTCCCAAAGGTCTCCCACCTATGTGTAATCATGATCATGCTATTCATCTGATTCCAGGAAGTGTTCCTCCAAACATTAGGCTGTACAGATATCCCTATGTCCAAAAGAGTGAAATTGAACGTATGGTTACAGAAATGCTAGAGGCTGGTATAATTCAACCGAGTCAAAGTTTTTTCTCTGCTCTAGTAGTATTGGTGCACAAGAAGGATGGATCATGGTGCATCTGTCCAGATTATAGGGAGCTCAACAATCTCACTATTAAGGACAATTTCCCCATTCCTGTCATTGATGAATTACTGGATGAATTGCATGGATCAATTTACTCACCAAGTTGGATCTTCATTCAGGATATCATCAAATCAGAATGAAGACTGAAGGCATTCTAAAAATAGCATTTAGAACTCATCAGGGTCATTATGAATTTTTGGTCATGCCTTTTGGCCTTACCAATGCACCTTCAACATTTCAAGGTTTGATGAATTCAATTTTCAAACCATTACTTAGAAAATTTGTGTTAGTATTTTTTGATGATATACTAATCTACAGCAAGTCTTGGAAGGATCATGTTGAACATGTTGACAGGGTGCTACAACTATTGGAGGAGAAACAATTATATGAAAAAAGATCCAAATGTTTCTTTGGAGTCCAGGAGGTGGAATATCTGGGTCATATTGTATCTCATGAAGGAGTTAAGGTAGACCCTATCAAAATTAAAGCCATTAAGGAATGGAAAATCCCCACATCCATAAAGCATCTACGAGGATTTCTCGGGTTGACAGGGTATTATCACAAGTTTGTTAAGAATTATGGGAGAATAGCAACACCTCTAACAACATTATTGAAGAAAGATGCATTTTCATGGACTCCGGAAGCAACAAAGGCCTTTGAACATCTTAAAGAGGCAATGTTCCAAGCACTGGTCTTAGCTACGCCGGACTTCACAAAAACCCTTATTGTGAAATGTGATGCTTCAGGAAATGGAATTGGTGCTGTTCTAATGCAAGATGAAAGACCCATTGCTTTTGAAAGTCATCCAATCAAGGGAAAGTTTTTAAGCAAAGCCATTTATGAGAAGAAAATGTTGGCAATACTCCATGCACTTAAGAAATGGCGACCCTACCTAATGGGAAGACAGTTCAAGGTAAAAATGGATCATGATATCCTTAAATACTTTTTAGAACAAAGATTATCCTCTAAAGAGCAAAAAGATTGGGTCACAAAGATGTTGGGTTATGAATTTGAAATAATCTACAAAAAAGGGAAGAAAAATGTGGTGGCAGATGCACTCTCAAGAAAGGATGAGGATGTGGAAGCATTGTTGTGCGCCATTTCTATTATCCAACCAGATTGGATAAAAAAAGCAAGGGAGGAATGGAAGAATGACGAAGAAGTGTGGGCACTTATTCAAAAGTTACAAGAAGATTCCAGTACGTCTGATACATTTAGCTGGCAAAATGATTCGTTATGGTACAAAGATCGCTTATACCTCTGTAAGAATTCCCAGCTAAAACAAAAGATTCTTATGGAATTGCACACTTCTCCCTTAGGAGGGCACTCAGGATTTTTAAAAACTTACCACAGGGTTAAGAAGGAATTTTTTTGGGATGGCCTTAAATCAGATATTCAAAAGTTTGTGGCAGAATGTTTGGTTTGCCAACAAAATAAAGTTGAAACAATTAAGACACCAGGTCTATTACAACCTTTATCCATTCCAAGCCAATGTTGGGAGGAGGTTTCAATGGATTTTATCACAGGTTTACCCAAGTCTGAGGGAAAGAGTGTCATCATGGTGGTAGTTGACAGACTTACCAAGTATGCACACTTTTGTGCATTATCACATCCATTTAAAGCCAGTACAGTTTCTACTGCATTTATGGAAACAATTCAAAAGCTACATGGAAACACAAAGATTATTGTAAGTGACAGAGATCCCATTTTCACTGGAAATTTTTGGACAGAATTATTTTCTTGTCTTGGTACTCAGTTAGCTCATAGCTCATCTTATGATCCTCAATCTGATGGGCAAACTGAGATAGTAAACAAATGTTTGGAAGGATATCTTCGTTGCTTTGTATCTGATAAACAGACACAATGGGTCAAATGGTTGACTCTGGCTGAATGGTGGTATAACACTTCCTTCCATACAGCAATAAAAAATGACCCCATTTATCGCACTTGATGGGTATCAACCACCATCCATCACATCATATTTAAGAGAAAATTCTAAGGTTCAGGCAGTGGAACATCACATCGAACATCAACAACAAGTCCTCCAACTCTTAAAGGATAACCTCGTGTTCGCATAGAATAGAATGAAACAACAGGCAGATCAACATCACAGCGAACAAAGTTTCGATGTAGGTGATTGGGTATAACTACGGCTACAACCATGTAAGAAAATGTCCCTCAAGCAAGCTAACCAGGATAATAAATTATCACCAAAGTATTATGGTCCGTACAAGGTGTTGCAAAAGATTGGTACTATGGCATACAAATAAGAGCTTCCTGCAGCTTCTCGATTGCACCCAGTTTTCCATGTTTCATGTTTAAATAAGGTTATAGGCGACAAGCTCCCAGTTCAAACAATATTGCCAAAACTTGACGAGGAAGGAAAAATTATATTGGAACCGGAAGCAGACACAGAAATAAGAACTCGACAGCTACGAAATAGATCAATTTCAGAGTATCTTATCAAGTGGAAGAACTTATCCGCTGAAGAATCCCCATGGGACGATGAGAATTTTATGCAGAACTATCCAGAACTACTCAAGCATTGAGGACAACACTATTTTGAAGGAGAGGGGCATGTTGGGTCCCTATAATACTAGTGATTACCCCATTACTATTGTAGTTATACCCCTTATTAATATTGTTGTGCCCCTATTGCCCCCATATTGTTATTACTAGCCCCATAGAATTCCTCTATTGTTATTTTTGTGGCTTTATATTATTATTGTTAGGTCAGCTGGATTATATTGTGACTCCTTAGACTCCTATATATAGAAAGGAGGTTTTCTCGTTTGAATCATCCAAGAATTGTTCATTTATGTAATCTAAAGGAGGTCGCCCCCTCGAAGAGGCTGAATTCTAAGGCATTGATCTATCTTCTCTATCTTTTCTTGAGTTGGTTTCATAACATTGTTATCAAATCAATATCATGTGTTGGATAATTTTGCTCGTGCTCATTCAGTTTCCTTGATTCATAGCATACCACCTATCCCTCCTACATAACGATGCCATGAAGCCCTCTCTTGCAAGCATGCTTACACACTACGAACTCTTTATCTAGCTCTATAATATCTGAAATTGGAGCATTTCTCAAAAGTTGCTTCAACTGCTCAAAAATAGCTGCACATTCCTCTGTCCAGTTAAATTTCTTACCTTTCCTCTACAATGATGTAATAACATAGGAAATACGAGATAACTTTATGATGACCCTACTGTATTAACCTACTAACCCCATGAATGATCTTACCTCATCCACATTCCTAGGAGTTACCCATTCCATAATAGATTTTATCTTTTCCAGATCCACTACTATGCCTTCCTTGGAAACCACAAGTCCCTATTAATGTACCTATGTCTAAAAGAAGCTACATTTATTGAGCTTAGCATACAACTAGTGCTTTCTCAACAATCTCAACATAGCGGCTAAATGTTTTGCATGCTCTTTCTCATTCTTAAAATATATCAACATATCATCAATGAATACAATAACAAACATGTCAAGATAATGGCACAATACATTATTCATCAAGCACGTAAAAGTAGATGGAGAATTATTCAAACCAAATGGAACTAAAGCAAACTAATAATGCCCATACCTAGTATGGAAAAGAATATTTTATATCTCCTCTTCTTTAATGCATACCTGATGATATTTGTATCTCAGATTACTCATCGATGACACTGATTCTCCGTTCAATTGATCGAAAAAGTCATTAATCCTTCACCACAGATACTTGTTCTTCATCATCACCTTATTCAATTGCCTGTAATGGATACAAAAACTAAGAGTACCATAATTATTCTTCACAAACAACATTGGTGCACCTGAAGGTGATACACTTGGCCTAATGTATCCTTTGTCAATAATTTCCTTCAGTTGCAACTTCATTTCCATCAACTCTGGTGTGCTCATTGTGTATGGTGACTTTGATGCTGGTGTTGCCCTTGGTATGAACTCAATGGAAAATCCCACTTCCTTGTGAGGAAGAAACTCTGAAATATATTCCAGAAACACATCTTAAAACTATTGTAAAACTTTGTACCTGCTCAATACCTTTGCATCCTCAACATCCTTATCTTTATCGCTAAAAATATGTACTGAAAATAACACACACCCTTTCCTACAACTATGATTTTCTTGCATAGATGTAACCATTCTAATTGATGTTTCATTATTCTTATCCTACAATATTATTTATTCCCCATTATCATCCAAGCACTCAATGGTCATAAAAATCAACCTTGGTCCTATGTGTTATCACTTATTGAAAAAGGTGTTTTTAGATGTCTAAAGAGTAAATGAGCAGAGAGGTTTGTAGTCATATTCCAAGCCTCAAAGGAACTTAATTCCCCAATGAGATCCTCTACATTAGAAAGCGCTCTAAACAAGCTTTCCAATGATATGTGGAAGTCCAAAAATGGACTCCTCGATCAAAATTTATGGTCTTCTGAAGTTTCAATGATTGAAGCCTTGTGAAGGCATATGAGAATATCAGAGGTCCTAGCATGTCAACGATCACATATTTGAGGTCCAACGATAGTCAGGCATATCAATGACCACACACTAGAACATTCTAGAATATGATAGATCACACACCAGAGCAGTAAATCATACTGGAGATCGCACATTAGATCTCAGAGGAGATCGACACATCAAAATATCGCAACATCAAAAAATCGACAATCAACAATCACGACTTTTGTAGGTGACAACCTTTTAAGCATTATGACAAGGGTAATGTGTCGATAGTGTAAAATCGTCGGGGGACTCAAATATATATTAACATAGGATTCCACCACAAAAGAAAAGGTGTGAAGGCCCTTTTCTATCTCCTCCAATAGGACACGTGGCGACATCCGATTAGTTTTGATAAAGCTATACTAACATTGATGTGGCGGTATGGAACGATATGTGGTAGGAAGTTTTGGCATTTTGAGGGGCCTAAGGGGATATATCTAGGTGACACATGTCAGAACTCAAAAAGTGCGGTGTGGAGTGATGACATCATAATTGGAGATCGACATATCGGGAGTGAAGAATATCACAACTCCAATGTTAATCCTCTGATTGGAAAGTTTTGAGAAAGAGGTGCTTTGATATTCAGCTAGTGCATGGTCTAGAAGAGTTAAAGAAGCAAGGGGCACAAAGAAATTTACAAAGGAAAAATGGCCCCCGAAAGGAACAAAATTCCCTAGTGGCTTAGGGGCTAAGTGATAGGGCACGATGCCCTGTCTTATGGGATACAAATTTGCAGGGGATAAACAAAAGGGGCCAAGGAACATCGAAACACAATGTCTTTTAATGTTTTCTAGAATAAAATTTCAATAACCTAAAATCTATAACATAACATTATGGCTATATTATAGGACATATAGAACTCTGATACTAAAAGGAAGAGAGTTATGTGATGGATGAGTTGATAGTTGTCATACCACTAAGTCCACCACAACTGATCACTCCTAGCTTTAAAAGGTGGGAATTCAAGAGGTTAAGGGGAACGTGATAGGCAAACCAGTCGGGTGACTAAAGAGGTAGCATTGTGGTAGAGACGTCGCCTAACCAGAGGCGATCACAAGAGTGGAAGGGAGATGTTTTCCTTCACTATAATTCAATTTTCTCTTATTTCTATTTTTCTGTCATTTTTATATTTTAAGAACGGATTTAAATATGATTACAATGATTTGGGAAGCAGGCCTTCACATGCTAAGACAACTAGTCAATCAGATATTTTGTAACTGTTTTCAAAGGGATTTTCAGATATTCAAAGGGATTTTCTTACGAACAAGTGTGGAGAAGGCTTCGAGCAACAAATCTTTCAAGAAGAGCCCAAAGTTGAAGGAATAAGCACTGTCTGTGGCTACCTATTGTAGAAAGATTCCTACCAGGAATCCCTAGTAGATTCTCCAATATATGACTCCATTAATTCAAAAATTCAAGATTATATTGCAAATTTCCAAGAGGGTTGTCCCATTGCAAAATGGGTAGCAAAATATCAACAACATGTTTTTCTTGAAAAACCTAAGGTTGAAGAGCTTAGTAGTATATGTGGTTTCCCTAACCAAGAAGATATTGGTTAGAATACTTTTCATGAAAATGAGGCAACTACAATTTTTTTCTCGTTAGTTCTATGACCCTGTAGCTAACTACATGAACATTCTTAGGTAAGCAACAAAGGTTGTTTCGGGATCATGTATCAGGTTTTTTGTTTGAATATTTTTCATGGTGCATCCTTATTTTGATTTTTAAATTTCAACAGTATGGAGGAATTAGGTCCAGTATCCAAATGATAACCTCGTACCATTGGAAATTTTACCTCACTTGGGTGAATTGAGGCATATGCATAAGTTGGAGTTGTATATGAATAAGATCACTAGATGAGCATTTAATTTCCATTTGTTAGAGTTTATATTTCTGTATTTCAGTTTTATGAGGCAAGAACCCCCAACAAATAAACTTCCATGGATATTTTATGGTTTTATAGGTTCAATCTATTTTTCAACTCCATGCCCAATGGTGAAGGCTAATAGTCTGGAAGTTCTTAGCACCTTGTTTGCAAGGCACTGCCCCTAGTTAGAGCCAGTGCTGTCACTTCCTACAAAAGGTGTTTTTAGTTGTCTAATGAGTAAATGAGAAGATAAGTTTCCAGTCATCTTCCAAGCCTCAAATGGACTAAATGCCAAAATTGGTCCCTCTCCATTGGAAAATTCTTTGAAGAATATTTCAAATGATATGTAGAAGTCCAAAAATAGACTGTTGGATCAAAAGTTATGGTCTTCTGAAGTTTCAAGGATTGAAGCCTTATGAAGGCGTATGAGAATAATAGAGATCACAATATTAGAGGTCCTGACATATCGAGAATCACATATCGGAGGTCTAGTGACAGTTGGACATATCGTCAATCACACACCAGAATAGTCGGGCATATCGACAATTACACAACAGAGTAGTCGAGCACATCGACTATCGAATATCAGCAATCGCACATCATAGCTCAGAGGAGATCAACTTATCAAAATATCACAACATTGAAAGATCAACAATCAGAAATCAAGGCTTTTGTAGGTGACAACCTTTTAAATGTTGCGACAAGGGTAATGTGTAGATAGTGTAAAATCGTTGGGGGACTTAAATATAGATTAAAAAAGGATTACACTACAAAACCAAAGGTGGGAAATCCCTTTTCTCTCTCCTCTAGTAGGACACATGGTGGCATCTGATTAGTTCTGATAAAGCTATTGTGGCATCTGATGTGGTAGTATGAAGGTACATGTGGCGCACAATTTTAGCATTTTGAGGGGCCTAAGGGGACATATTTAGGTGACATGTGTCACCACTTAGGAAGTGCCACATGGAGTGATGACATCATAATCTGTTAGGTCCCTATAATACTAGTGATTCCCCCATTACTATTGTCATTGTATCCCCTGTCGTTATTTTTGTGCCCCTATTGTCCCCATATTGTTATTACTGTGCCCCATAGAAGCCCACTATTGTTATTTTTGTGCTCTTATATTATTATTGTTAGGTCAGATTTGCTAATATTGTGACCCCTTAGACTCCTATGTATAGAAAGGAGGCTTTTTCATTTGTATCATCCCAGAATTGTTCATTTGTGTAATTTAAAGGAGGTTTCCCCCTAGAAGAGGCTGATTTCTAAGGCGTTGATATTTATTTTCTATCCTTTTGTGAGTTGGCTTCATAGCATTTGGTATCAGAGCTTGGATTCTAGGGTTTTGCTGCTCCAAATAGGTCATTGTGGAATTTTCCCTATAACATTTTTTCTGCAACTTTACAGAAGCGAAAAAAACAACCCATTTGAGTTGAAATCTCTCTGAACCACAGGTCAGAATTTTAGATCTTGTTTCGCTATTTTTTCGGAGATATGATCCAAGGATGTTAGGGTTTTTTCATGATCCCAAGTTATATATCAAATAGGTGACCTGGGGAAAATTGTCATAACTATTTTCTGAGCATTAGATTGAAATTTCGTAAGGAGTCTCGGAAAGAGGAGGGACTGTAGTTTTTTGTTTATTAGTTGCATATCCTAAGGTAAAATAAATGACATGAGGAATTTCATATAAGCTCTCTCTATTGAACTAGTCTATAATCAGGTCATCTTGGGTGATTTTCCATAACTCTTAATTGGAGAATCCAATCTGGACCAGACTTCAGGGGTTAGAAAGAGTACCGAGAGACTTACTATAGGGAGAAATTTTAGACCTTGAGATCCAGAATTATAGATATAAAACAGATTCAATATCGAGCTCCTACAAAGTGAAAAAAGGTGTGTAGCTTTTTTAAATTTTTGCATAAGTTTGGTTTGAAAAATTAGTTTGAAGGAATTCAAAGGGCATAGTGAAGAATTTTTATCAGTAATTGATGCCCCAAAGAAAGAAAATGGATACCCCTAGTAAGCAACCTGAAAGCTCTATCATGACTCATGAAGAAGAGGAAGAAATGCAACATGATATATCAAAATTACGAGACCACGTGCAACAAATTTCACTCGCACAAAAGGTAACAGAAGCTAAGATGGATGGTTTAAAGAAAGACGTAGAAGCTAAGGTGTATGGTTTGGAATCTAGGATGGATGGTTTAAAGAAAGGTGTAGAATCTAAGATGAATGATGTGGAAGCTAAGATGGACGGCATGGAAGCTAAAATGGATGGCGTGGAAGATAATATGGAATATTTGAAGACAAATTTGACAAAGCTTCTACAAGAAATACTTACTAATGGTGAAAGGGTAGTAAAATGTATGCATTGCAACTTTACATTTGGAACAAATCAGTTTTTGTGGTATTGATGGCTTTTCTCTCGTAAACAAAATGTCACTTGGGCTATTTTTATGGATGAAATGATAGCACATTGTGAGGATACAAAAAGCAACATTTTTTTTAGCCAATTGATAAATCTCGAACAAAAGGGTTCAATGATGGAGCACATTGAGGACTTCCAAAAATTAAATATAAGGGTAAAATATATTCCAAAGGAGCATAGGATTGATGTGTTCATAAGGACTTTAAAGGATAACATCCAACATGAAGTTCACCTTTGGGAACTTGATTCATTGGAGAAGGCGTTCAGGTTGGCAGGAAAAATGGAAAGAAAAATTATGGAAACAAGGAAGCCTACCACTCACAATCATAACGATGGAAGTGTTGTTGCCCCTATCCATCCATAACCTATAGGTTGAAACCACAAAAAATAGAAGAAAAAAGAGAAAAATGGCTTTGTTACAGTTGTGATAGCAAATACACTAAAGGTCATAAGTGTGCCGAGAATAAATTATTTTATATAGATTGTGAAGAGGAGGAAGAAAAGGAACAATAAATGTCAAAAGAAGAGGATATACACTAGAAAAAAACCCTAGAAAAAGAAGAAATGAATCCGACCATATCTTCTAATGCATTAGTTGGAATTATCACTCCTCAAACTATTAAGGTAGAAGGGAATATCGAGAAGAAAAAGGTAATAGCATTGATTTATTCGGGCAGTACCCATAATTTTATTCATTGTAAGTTAGCCGAGGAATTGAATTGTTTCATATATCTAGCACCATAGTGTCAAGTGATGGTTGCAAGTGGAGGAACCATAAATTGCTCAGGAAAGTGCCACAATATCAAGCTATCCATCGCATAATATGTATTTGATAGCCCAATGCTTTCCATTCTAATGGGTGGTGCTGATGTTGCACTAGGAGTCCAATGGCTACAATCCTTGTGTACAATAGCTTTTAATTTTCAATAACTTTTCATGAAATTTTCTTCAAAAGGAAAGGAAATTGAATTAAGGGGAATCACAAAGAAACTAGGAAAGATAATGAGCTATAACGGAATGATAGAGCTTCTAAAGAAAGAACAACGAGGAATAATTGCATGATTATGTTCATTGTAGGTTCCCACATAGAAATCATCTATTTCTCTAGATCTCCAAAAAATCTTGGACAATCATTCCAATGTATTTGAGACTCTCAAAGGTTTCCCGCCTATTCGTGATCATGATCATGCTATTCATTTGATTCTAGGAAGTTTTCCTCCAAACATCATGCCTTACAGACATCCCTATGCCCAAAAGAGTGAAATTGAACGTATGGTTGCAGAAATGCTATAGGTTGGTATCATTCAACCTATTCAAAGTTCTTTCTCTGCTCCAGTAGTATTGGTTCACAAGAAGGATGGATCATGGTGCATGTGTTGAGATTATAGGCAGCTCAACAAGCTCACTATTAAAGATAAATTTCCCATTCCTATCCTTGATGAATTATTGGATGAATTTCATGGATCAATTTACTTCACCAAGTTGGATCTTCGTTCAGGATATCATCAAATTAGAATGAAGACTAAAGGCATTCCAAAAACAACATTTAGAAATCATGAGGGTCATTATGAATTTTTGGTCATGCCTTTTGGCCTTACCAATGAACCTTCTACATTTGAAGGTTTGGTGAATTCCATTTTAAAACCCTTCGTTAGAAAATTTGTTTTAGTATTTTTTGATGATATACTAATCACAAAAAAGTCTTGGAAGGATTATGTTCAACATGTTGACAGGGTGCTCAAACTATTGGAGGAGAAACAATTATATGCAAAAATCTCCAAATGTTTCTTTGGAGTACAAGAGGTGGAATATGTGGGTCATATTCTATCTCATGAAGGTGATAAGGTAGACCCTAGCAAAATTAAAACCATTAAGGAATGGAAAATCCCCACATCTATAAAGCATCTATGAGTATTTCTATGGTTGATAGGGTATTATCATAAGTTTGTTAAGAATTATGGGAGTATAGAAGCACCTCTAACAACATTATTGAAGAAAGAAGAAACCGAGGCTTTTGAACATCTTAAAGAGGCAATGTGCCAAGCACTGGTCTTAGCTACACCAGACTTCAAAAACACCTATATTGTGTAATGTGATGACTCAAGAAATGGAATTTGTGTTGTTTTAATGCAAGAAGAAAGACCCATTTCTTACGAAAGTCATCCAATCAAAGGAAAGTATGTACACATATATTTATGAGAAGGAAATGATAGCAATACGACATGAACTTAAGAAATGGTGACCGTACCTAATGGGAAGACACCTCAAGGTAAAAACATATCATGATAGTCTTAAATACTTTTTAGAAAAAAGATTATCTTCAGAAGAGCAGCAAAAATGGGTCACAAAGATGTTGGGTTATGACTTTGAAATCATCTATGAAAAAGGGAAGCAAAATGTTGTGGCAGATGCACTCTCAAGAAAGGATGAGGATGTGGAACAATTTATTTGCGCCATTTCTATTATCCTACTAGATTAGATAAACAAATAAAGGGATGAATGGAAGAGTGATGAAGAAGTGTGAGCAATCATTCAAAAGTTACAACAAGATCCCAGTACATTTGATACATTTAGCTAGAAAAATGATTCGTTGTGGTACAAAGATCGATTATACCTATGTAAGAATTCCCAACTAAAACAAAATATTCTTAGGGAATTGCACACCTCTCCCTTAGGAGGGCACTCATGATTTCTAAAAGCTTACCATAGGCTTAAGAAGGAATTTTTTTGGGATGTCCTTAAATCAGATATTCAAAAGTTTGTGGCCAAATGTTTGGTTTTCCAACAAAATAAAGTTGAAACAATTAAAGCCCCAGGTCTA
Organism: Pinus tabuliformis; assembly: GCA_031772625.1. Taxonomy (NCBI): domain Eukaryota; kingdom Viridiplantae; phylum Streptophyta; class Pinopsida; order Pinales; family Pinaceae; genus Pinus; species Pinus tabuliformis. Next base: position 722,003,204 of record CM062808.1, on the reverse strand, counting down.
TTACAACCTTTATCCATTCGAAGCCAACTTTGGGAGGAGGTTTCAATGCATTTTATCATAGGTTTACCCAAGTCTGAGGGAAAGAGTGTTATCCTGTTGGTAGTTGAAAGTTTACCAAGTATGCACACTTTTGTGCATTATCTCACCCATTTAAAGTGAGTATAATATTTACTGCATTTATTGAAACAATTCAAAAATGGAAACCCAAAGATTTTGTAAGTGACAGAAATCCCATTTTCACTGGAAATATTTGGACGTAGTTATTTTCTTGTCTTAGTACTCAGTTACCTCATAGCTCATCTTATCATCCTCAATCTGATGGGAAAACTGAGATAGTACACAAATGTTTAGAAGGATATCTTCATTACTTTGTATCTGATAAAAAACACAATGGGTCAAATGGTTTCCTCTAGCTGAATGGTGGTATAACACATCCTTCCATACTGCAACAAAAATGACCCCATCTATGGCACTTTATGGATATCATCCACCATCCATCACATCATATTTAAGAGAAAATTCTAAGGTTCAATAAGTGGAATATCACATTGAGCATCAACAAAAAGTTCTCCAAATCTTAGAGGACAACCTCACCTTAGCATAGAATAGAATGAAACAACAACCAAATTAGCATCGCAGTGAAAGAAGTTTTGATGTAGGTGATTGTGTATTCCTATGGCTACAACCATATAAACAAATTTCCTTCAAGCAATCTAAGAAGGGTAACAAATTATCACCAAATTATTATGTTCTGTACAAGGTGTTGTAAAAGATAAGTACTATGGCATACAAATTGGAGCTTCCTACAGCTTGTTGAGTGCACCTAGCTTTCCATGTGTCATGCTTAAAGAAGGTTATAGATGACAAGCTCCAATTCAAACAATATTGCCACAACTTGTTGAGGAAGGAAAAATAATATTGGAACTTGAAGCAGTCAAAGAAACAAGAACTCGATAGCTACGAAATTGATCAATTTCAGAGTATCTCATCAAGTTGAAGAACTTACCCATTGAAGATTCTAGATGGGAGGATGAGAATTTTATACAGAAGCACCTAGAACTACTCAAGCATTGAGGTCAACACCTTTTTGAAGGAGAGGGGCATGTTAGGTCCCTTTCATACTAGTGATTCCCCCATTACTATTGTCATTGTATCCCCTATTGTTATTTTTGTGCCCTTATTGTCCCCATATTGTTATTATTGTGCCCCATAGAAGCCCAATATTGTTATTTTTGTGCCCTTATATAATTATTGTTCGATCAGATATGGTTATATTGTGACCCCTTAGACTCCTATATATAGAAAGGAGGTTTCGTGATTTGTATCATCCAAGAATTGTTCATTCGTGTAATGTAAAGGAGGTTTCCCACTCGAAGAGGTTGATTTCTAAGGTGTTGATCTTTATTTTCTATCTTTTTTTGAGTTGGTTTCATAACATAACCAGAGATGAGCATATAAGGATTGTGAAATATAGCAACTCCAATCTTAATCGTCCTATTGGAATGTTTGGATAAAGAGTTGCTCCGATATTTGGCTAGCACATGGTCTAGAAGAGTTAAAGAACCAAGGGGCGGAAAGTACTTTATAAAGGAAAAGTGGCCCTTGACAGGAACAAAATTCCCTAGTTCCTTAGGGGCTAAGTGACAGGTCACGAAACCTGGTCCTATGGGATACACTTTTCAAGGGGCTTGTTATCACTTAGAACTAAAAAAATTTATGTATATAATTTTCTATCCTAGCCCGATGACAAACGTCTGTGTTAGTTTAATTTCGTTTTAATTTTCTTCCCTTAGGATTTGGAGTTTTAAAGAGTTTTTTAACTTAAGTCATTCTCAACTCCCATTGGTTCTCCTCCACCCATCATTGTTCTAGAGCCACATCTTGTCTTATCTGAATCACCGTGTCTTTTAGTAATTTCGCAGCATAATTCCAATTCGCCAGTTTCGCAACGCAATCATGATTAAGCAGTTTCGCAGCGCATCATGATTAGGCAGTTTCGCAGAGCATCATTAAAAATTAAAACTAACAGCGCTGTGAAATCATGGATTCGTACTTTCGCAGCGAATCTTTCCCGAAATATCAAGTCCGTTAGGTGAGTCATCAGCCATGTCTTCTCATGTCAGTTCATATATCTCTCCTATCACGTTTTAACGCTCATTGCCATTATCACCACCATTCGATCTATTGATACGCATGTATTATCATTCCCAAGAAATTTCACCGTGCATAAGCCTTAATGATGGCCGTAAGTCTTGCATGAATGATAAATCCGCAAGATTATGTCTTGAAAGGTTTTAAGTGGAAAGATTCAAAATTCAAGCGAGGCTGATAATCAAGCGAGGCTGAATTCAAAAAGAAGCTGAATCACAATTCCATCCGGAGCTGGTAGTCTTTGTGTGTGAAGATTTGGAAGAATCCATGGAGAAAAAAGAGCACAGATCCGGTAAACCTCTAAGGACTGAACCTGAGGGCCTGGATATAACGCTGAGAGATGAAGGGGTGAAGAAAGCGCTTAAAAACGCCGGGTGCTGGAACTTTTGCAAAAAGCTACAAGAGGGACATGCACAGGTAACTAAAGAATTTGCACTAAACTTCACTGGTTTGAATTCAAAGGTAGCTATGTTAGAAGTGCAAGTTTCTCCAGAAGCAATATCTGCTGTGACAGAGATCCGAAGAGGACAAGAGGAATGGTTTAAAAATTTCAAATTTGACATGAATCCTTGTAAGGAGTTTTTAAAGGATGCATATGTAAATGAAGATTTGAGTAGGGGAGTGCCCAGAAATTATGTCAAAGAACATTATGCTCTCTTACTCACCTGCATACAGAAATATTTGACTTGTGAAGGAAGGTATAACAAGGTTTATTCTTACCATTTCAAACTACTTTTGCATTTCACTGGGAAAGTTTCCATAGACCTACCTTTTTATTTGTTCCGTAGCTTGAGTAAGATGTGTGATAAGGTACAGCTGAGAAAAGAGGATTCTGAAACCTCTTTGTTTCATCATGGTTTGATCAAGTTACTGGTTTTAGATGGCCTCCAGAAGATAGACAGAGACTGGAATTCTTTTATTTTTATGGCTGGATTCCAAAGCAAGACTGGCCTCACTCCTCAACCGGCCAGAGATTTCACAATAGCTGAGCTCCAAAAAGAGGCAAGAGCCAAAAGGGTTCCAAAGTCACAGCTAAGAAAACCAGTAAAGCCTCTCATCAGCCAAGATCAACCTCAACAAATAACTAAGGAAAAGGCTCAGGGTAAAAAGAATGTACCCGAAACAAGCACATCTGAAGCAGTCTCAAGGGTAAGAACAAGAAGTCAAATAATGAAGCAAAAAGGTAAAGCTGTAGCAGTTGAAGAGAGCCCAGTGTCCAAGGCAAATTTGAATGATTTATTACAGGCCATTGAATTCGAGCAGTCTCTACCAGTCCAAATTGAATTGATGCAGTCAGAGCAGGAAAGCACCAAGAAATCCAAGGCCCCAAAAAGGCTTAGATTTGATGTGCCAGCTGAAGAGTTCATTTTCAAACCTAGAAGACCTATAACAAGAAGATTCCAGCAAGTACAGGAAGCACTGCCGAGAACAGAGGAAACAGGGGAAGAGACACAAAAAGACAAGGGAAAAACAGTCATTGCATCTCAAGAAGATAATATAGCAGCCATACAGAGACAATTAGAGTCAGCCAAATATGAGATTGCTAAATTGAAGAAGGCCACTAGAAAGCATGCAGCCATACATGTGAAATATTATAAAACCTTATGGGAAGGAAATGAAGCTGTAAAAGCTCAGTTGAATTCAGTGGCTGATGGCCATGCACAATTTCACACCTGGACAGTACCAGCAATCAAAGAAGCCAGGTATATCAGAAGGATTAATATGCAACTGAGAGCTGGAAATAGAGCTATGAGGAAACAAATTGAAGATTTAAAGACACAACTAAGCCGGCTGCCTGCTAAATGAGTTTTCACTTCAAGTAAGGTTTTGTTTCAAATTTTGACAAATTTGCTTAATCTTATTTCTCTGAGGAAATGTAAATCCCTGTTCAACATGTGAAAAGTCGAAGGGAGTTTTTGGCAATCAAATATTCGGTTGATAAAGATCTCAGGTCAAAGGCAAACTGTTTTAAATAACTCAGCAATTTCGTAGCGCGCTACGAAACTGCTGAAAGTGATGATTTTAACGTAAATCAAACAGTTTAAATTATGAGCGGGAATTTTGAAAACGAAACGCCTAAAGGGAATGCAAGAGATCATTTGGAGCTGTCAACAGGCAATCAAGTCAAGACAGGTGGATGCTTTAAAAGGTTGAATATTCAAATTCAATTTTAAATTTTTGTTATAAAGTCCCTTGATCACCGTTCAAGATATATCAAACGGTTTGCCTGCAACAAACTTTTTCCTGCCCACATATTCATGTACAAAGCTTACAACACATTAAAAATGTGACAGTCCTCTACATTTTGGGTAATTAAAAGCTAGAAGACATGTTTCTGTGCATTCGAATATTTTGGGGAAAACTGAAGCCGAGAAGCAAGGGAAATCTCCTAATACTTCTGAGCAGTTAAAAGATTCAGCATCCAAGGTCAACATGGGGCATTAAACATCCATCTCAGCTATCTCAGCCAAACTGAAAGAAGACCAGATGTCAAAGAACGAGGAGAAGCCATCATGCATATAATATGGAGTTAGAGTCATAATAGATTTAGAACTCTAAAAAAGCTCCAGTCAACACTTTATTGTATTTATTAGTTACTTAAATAGTTGATAGGTGTCATTAGAGGTACTTATCGAATTCCCCTCATGCTGGAGGAGGAATCTCGATCAGTTAGAATAAAAACTCTATATATAGCTGAAACAACAATGTAATCAAGGTTGGAAAACTTTATGACAGAGCATTGTATTTGGCTTATGTGAAGACACAGTTTCAGTAATATAATTTGGCTTTACTTCTCAGGATTCATGAAGGATTTCTATGTTCAGAATGTGTGATCTTATCCTTTCCTTAATGTTTTTTACAGTTCTATAGATGTATAATCACTCAGAATTCACTGATTGTGCTCTGATTTCCTGTATGCATTTATAAACTGTGGTTCCCTATGAGTTACGTTCTGAATATTCAAATGCTGAATGCCCTGACTTCTATGTAAAGTCAAGATCATTGTTTATTGAGGTGTTGTTGACTCCATAGGTCCAATGGAAACTTGTTTAATGTTTTTCCAGCATCCATATTTGTCACAGTTATTTCACAAAGAGTTAGCCATCTTATCTTAATCAAAATCATTAACTCATCTAGAGAGGGCCCTCTCAGGTTGAGGAGGCTAAGCCTCAGCCTAAAGTAGGTTTGAAATAGTTACTTAGAGTCAACCTGACCAGCAGCCTATTAGGGTCTGATTTTGAGATAACAGGGCTAAACAAAAGGGGCCAAGGAACATCGGAACACATTGTTTGGTACAGTTTTTAAGAATAAAAGTTCCAATAAGCTAAAAGCTTTGATATAACATTATGTCTATATTATAGGGCATATAGCACTCCAATAGTGAAAGATAGAGAGTTATGTGATGGACGAGTTGGCAGTTGTGATATCACTAAGGCCACCACAACTGATCACTCCCAACTTTAAAAGGTGGGAATTCAAACGGTTAACGGGAAAGAGATAGGCGAAGTGACCAAGTGACCGAAGAGGAAACATCGTGGAAGAGACGTGGTCTAGTCAGAGGTCATCACAGGAATGGAAGGGAGATATTTTCCTTCACCATCTTTCAGTTTTGCCTTATTTTTATATTTCTCTAAATTTTGTATTTTAAGAACATAATCAAATATGATTGCAATGATTTGGGCAGCAAGCCTTCGCACATTGAGACAACTTGTCAATTACAAAGTTGGGACTCGACTAAGATATTTTTGTAATTGTTTTCCTAGCTCTTCCTCTCCTTATAAAAAGAGGGAAGAAACACTTAACACAGGTTCTGATATTTTGTACCCAAGGGGCCTGAATTTTGTGGTTCCAATTTGGTTCTACTTTCTTGTTCATGGGGGAATTGAGTGATACAATTGCTAAATGAAATGGACTAGTGATAGGGACTGTTGTACCTCTGAGTTGATAATGGTTAACTATCAAGCTAGAGCATCTAAGATAATTGTTTTAGGGTTTTGTTATTATTTGGAAGAACAATGGATGAAATAGATGTAACACTATAATGCCTAACCTTTTGAATAATATTAATACCAAAACAGAGGGCTTCTATAAAATTTTACACAGTAAAATAGCTTGAATAGTGGTGAGAAGAAACAAAAAATAATATGATTATCATAGTTTTCAGACAGAAAATTAAATAATCATAAATGTGAAAACCTCTGACCGATGTTTAGAAGGTTTAAGAGAATATGCTTATGCTTACGAAAAGATGCTGATGATTTATTGATTCAGAGGGAATTAATTAAACAGACAGTCCATTAATTGATTCTCTTTATAGATTATCACTTCAGAAGCTTATAGGAATAGCTTGAAACACAATTATTCCTACCTAGTTATATCTATAAGACATAAGAATATGAAGAAAAATATAATGAGTGTTCCTGGAAAAACCTACAGGAAACACAAACTGTGTAAAACTAAATTCACAATCCTTTTCTTTGTATTAAGGATCCAAAAAAGCTAATTACACCAAATGTTTACAATTGCTTCTTCAAGGGTGCCACCTTTCTTCAAGGATGCCACTCTTCTTCAATGGTCAACATGGTTCAATTGTGAACCCATAATAAATCGTAAGGAGAGTTATTTATACAAAATTATAACTAAGAAAATATCCTAAATTGTTTTTACAAAAATAGATTTATTCAAGGAAAGGGAAATATCTTCATGCAAGAAGATAGAGACAGTTATTGAACTGTTTCTTGTTGTCCTTGTTATTTAGGTTCTGCTGGCTTTGGTCTTTGATCTTTTGCCCTTTAAGCTGATTGGATCTTTGGTCTTCACACTCGATTTAATATTCATTTATGACCTTTCATCTGATACACTTTCATATGATTCCTTTGTTTTAACATTTACTGTGTAATTTGTTTGTTTTAACATTTACTATGTAAATTGTATTTTTAACATTTACTATGTAAATGGTATTCTACTTTGTGATAATTGTATTTCTCTTCTAAATAAAGGATTTTGAATGGATTTCTTTATGAAACTTGGTGTAAACAAGTTTTTTACTAGTTTCAAACTGTTTATCCAAACTTCTGGCCTTCTGCTAATTACCTGCAAAATACAACAGCTGTTTAAAAAAAACACAAGCTGACAGAGAGGTGATAAATGGCTTCAGGGAATAGGAAAGTCTGTGGACGGAGTCCTGGTAGTGTTTGGATGGTAATTGTAGGTCAAAATAGGTTGAAGATCTTGAAGGTGGTGCAGGAAGGGTTATACGGGTTTTACTGTGTAAATGGATGAAAAGATCGAAAGTGAGGGTTTCGGAATTTAAATAGGAAACTTTTAAAATTTGGCGCGGAAGGGTTAAGTGAACAGGGGATGGTTTTATCATACACAAGGAGTAGTTTTGGAGGCTCATCACACTGCTTTTGCCCATGGAGTGGTTTTTCTCCAAGGGCATGCGAATTAACATGGAGCTGCCATGTAACCACAAGGTGCCCGAGCAAAACCACGAACCTCGCGTGCTCTCTGGCGGGTAAATCTAGGAGATTGGGAGCACACGATATTGCTGTGAGCTATTAGATCTGGAAGAGAATGATATGAAGGCTATCATGTAGTGGAGTTTCATGGAGGACACTCAGAAAAGATTAGCAGGGCCCAGGGGTTAATTACTGAGGATTTCTAATTATTTTACGATATTAGCGGGGTTTAAGAATATTGTGATGGGTTTAATAAAGTGGGACCAAGGAATAAATACACTAGGGATATAGGTTAAACAAGTATCAGGGAAGGTTTATTAACCACGACCAGGGTTAAATTCGGGGTTTGTTTAACCACACCACGGGGTTGGGGTAAACAAGTTTCTTCAGGAAAATGGTGAATTGTGCAATTAACTTTATAAAGCGAGGGGTAAGAAAACTTAGGCTAAAAATGGTTTTTTTGGTTTTTAGGCAAAATATGGTATGGTGGTGTTAAAGTTAAATAAAGCGGAGGGGGGAATAAAAGTTAGGATAAGGGGTTTGCATGGGTTTCTAGGGAAATTACAAGGGGAAAGTGATTTTTCAAGCAGAAAGGGTTTCACACTAGGGAAAAGGAGTTTTGAGGTAGGGGAATGAGTTTGTAGGGTAAATTTGCTATGAAAAATGTATGAAACCAAGGGAAAGGGTGAAAATGAAGGGAAAAGGGTATTTTAACAAAAATGAGGGAAAATGAGAAAATTAGTAAGTATGTAGTGGAGGGTGAAACGAAATGAGGGGATGTTCAACAAATCAACTTGTGAACATCTTTTCACCTTCATAACTACTCCTGTACATTGCAACACATGATTAAGCATGATAAATGTGATTATGCCTCAATCAACTTTGTACTTCTACAACCTTTCTTCTACCTACCCTTTACTTACCCTAACCTTTTTTCTTCACTTAATTGGGTGCATTTAAGCTAGCAGACCCTTTATTTCCTTTTTCTTTTGAAAATCTACTATCTAATTTTAACCTTATAACATCCAAGGGCTTAGATTAAATTGATGAGCTACTTATTATTCTCTACCTAACTACTGATCTGCCAAGATTAAATAGTTTGGATAGATCTTTATTCTCTAACTATAAACATGAAATTTAAAGCATGAACTAGTCAATATTAAACAATTTGACTGTCATGGGTTATGGCATTTATGAAAAGCTACACACAACCATTATTTTGCATAATAAAGTAGAAAGTAGTGGCACTTGGACTTGCACACTTTCAGAGTTTATTGCTTTTTTCTTTTCTCTCTAACCTAACATTTTATTTTTGCCTTCATTTTTTAGGGCATCTGTTCTAACATTTTCTCTGATATGGAGATATTTATCAAAATATTTCCTAACATTTTTATTTATTATTCTTTTTGTCCATATCCTAACTTAACCTTTTTTGAAAAATATTTTCATTTTTTGACTAATTGATTATAACTTAACAAAACAAAAAGAAATGCTATAACATTGGCTCCATCTAGGGACTACTTTCTCCTATAGAAGGCAGAGAACCTGCAGATCCATGTGCCTTCTCCTTGGGCTATGGAGACTTTTCCTGTAAAAAATCACAGCGACAGCTTGAAAAGTAAAAGAAACTGGAGTTTTTACAATGGTAGTAATGAAATATACTTCAACTTCTCAATACTGAATGTAATATTTGAGAAACCTTCCATTTACAAGATAAGTGGAATACAGCCCCTCAAGATTTTGTATCACAAAATTCTTGTTTCCCTTCACTTTAGCAATTGCTAAAGGTCCAAACCACAGGTTGTCAAATTTTCCATGTTTTCCCTTTTCTTCTCTCCTGGAATCCCATCTTAAAACTAAATCACCTTCCTTGGAGTCCCTTTCCCTAGCTCTTTTGCCAAATAGGCTCTTCATCTTACTCTGATACTTTTTCAATTTGTATTGAACTCTATCTCTGTTTTCATTTAGTTCAATAATCTGATTTATTATCCTTGAAAAATCATCAGGTTCTTCTGTTGAATCCTGCAGGAATTTTAAAATAGGGAAGGCCAAATTGGTAGGGAAGATTGCTTCTTTCCCATAAACTGACTAGAAAGGAGATTTTCCAGTAGATCTCTTTGGAGTAATTCTGTTTCCCCATACTGCATAAATTAAATGAGAGTCCCAACTTTTTTTATGATCTGCTAGAGTCTTTTTTATTACCTTTACTAGACTTTTATTAGAGGATTTTGCAAGGCCATTACCTTGTGGGTAATAGGGAGTTGAATGATGTAACAAAATTTGATATTTCTAGCAAAACTCAATCATTTTAACACTAGAAAAAGTTTCTTCATTATCAGTGTCAATTTGAGTTGGGCAACCAAATCTAGATAAGATGCTCTCTTCAATAGATTTGATTACTACTAAATCAGTAGCATTTCTCACTTGGAATTTCTTCCACCCATTTAGTGAAGTAGTCTGTTGCAGTGAGGATCCATATATGCTGATTACTTGAAGTGGGATGAATCTCTATAATAAAATCTAATCCCCATTGGCTAAAAGGTTCTAAGATTATTGATGGAACTAGCGAAAGAACTGTTAATTTTTGTTTACCACCAAACATTTGACAAGGAACACAACTTCTGACCTTTGCTCCTCCTTGTAAGAACAATGTTGGCCAATAAAATCCTCCCCTTAATATCTTATGTTTTGTTACTCTCTAAGCATAATGTCCTCCACAAAATCCTGTATGAAACTGGTCAATGATCCCTTCAGCTTCTGATTCTGTTAAACATAATAACAAAATATTTAGTGGTTCTTTCCAGTACAAATTCACACTTATGATACAATACTTGACTGCTTTTAGTTTGAGAGTTTTACACTAGCATTTGGAGAATGATGATAGACATTCAAAATGGATCAAGAAATTTACAATGTCTTGGTACCAATCTAACAACATAAATTTGTCGTCAATGTATAAAGGATGGATCTAATCTTATGGTAAAAGTTCTTATGGGTTCTTTTCTTCAGGATGAAGGGAAGGTTATTGTGGATTCTCCCCTTCTGCAAGGACATAAGGTTCTTGTTTATTCTTCTTATCTGAAGTTTGATAAGGTTCTTGTGGATTCTTCCCTTGTATTTCTAAAACAGAATTGATTCTGAGCACTTTACAATTGGATTCAACTAGAAGCTTAGCTAGTCCTTGGCCTTTTATTAGCTTTGTAGTTTGGATAGTTAGATCAAACTCCAGTATTTGAGTGATCCATCTACCTCTCTTTCCATCAGTACCTCGTTGAGTTAAAACAATTTTCAAAGCATTGTTAGGAACATAAGGATTAATAGGAGAATGTAAGATATACATCCTGACTGATTTTAGGGCTTGAATAAGGGCATAGGCTTTCTTCTCAATTATGTCATACTTAAGCTCAGAATCTGTCATAACCTTACTGAAAAAAGTATGGGTTGGTCATGGGAATCTTCATTCTTTTGTAGTAGAACATCAACAAGGGTTTTTTCTGAGGGAAAGGAAAAGATACTGAATGGTTTATTGTAGTTAGAGATGGCCAAGCTGGGAGCTTCAGAGATAGCTTTCTTGATCTGATCAAAGGTTTTCCTAGAAGATATAGTCCATTTAACTTCATGATTTTTTCAGAGCATGTCATTTATATATTTTTACAATCTCGGCATAATTTGGGATGAATCTCCTTAAAAAATAAATCTTTCCTAGAAAAGCATGAATCTCCTTCTTGTTTCTAGATAAGGTCAATGTTTTAATGGCAGATACATGCTTGGGATCAATGAGCACTCCTTCTTTTGAAATTATATGGCCCAACAGTTTTCCTTGTTTGATAGAAAACAGAGACTTTTTAGGATTCAATGATATCCTGAATTTTCTACACCTGTCAAAAACCTTCGTCAAGTGCTTTAGATGCTTCTAATTAGATTTATAAAAAACAATTAGGTCATCAAGATAAATGACCACGAATTTATTTAACTGACCAACAAAAGCTACATATAGCTCTTTGAAATGTTGCTTCAACATTGGTTAAGCCAAATGGCATTCTGTCATGCATGAATTTACCCTTAGGGTGTAGTAAAGGTTTTCTTCTCTCTATCTTCTGAATCAACATTACCTGATTATAGCCTAAAAATCGATCAAGCATAGAAATTCTTTGTGCTCCTGAAACCATTTGATGTAACTGATCCATTTTGGGCAAAGGATAGTTATCTATTAATGATGCCTTGTTCAAATTTCTAAATTCCACACAAAGTCTAATTTCTCCATTCTTCTTTCTAACAGGAACTAAATTTGCAACCCGATTAGAATGCCTAAGAGGGAGAATGATCTGCGCATCTAGCATTTTCCTAATTTCCTTTTCTACAGTTGGTGGAAGAGCTGGATTGATCCTCCTATGTTTCTGTTCATAAGGAACTGCTTCTGGCTTTAAAGGAATCTTATGTTGTATTAATGAAGTATCACAACTTTTTAGATCAACATAGGTCCATGCAAAAACATCCTTATAAGTTTGAAGCAACTTAAGATATTGATCTTTGATATCAAGATCTAGAGATGAATATATTTTAATGTTTTTAATATCATCCTCTGTTCCAATATTAATTTCTTCTATTTCATCCTGTGAAGAAATGGACTGAAGGTTTTGGAGGACTTCATTTTGATCAAACGATTTTTCTAAAGGAATGAGGCCTTTGGGAATAAAATTGTTAGACAATTGAATAATGTCACGATCAACAATTTTTGAATTGAAATTTGAAGTATCATTTTCATTGGCATTTTGATTTATTTCTATTCTATCTTCATCAATTTGAAGAACTGAAAAATCATCTACAACCTGGAGAAAAGATTTCAAATGTTCATCATCTTCAAATATATGCCAGTGTTTTAGATTGTCTAGGCTGGATGGTCTGTACTTGACTTGCATTTGATATAGTACATTGTATCATAAGGGATTTTAAATGAACTAGCAAAAACAGCTAAGGAATCTGCATGAATATTCTAATTTCTTGGAATATAAGTCAAATTAAAAGCATCAAAGAAGTTTTCAACCGGATCCCAAACTTCATTTCTATAAGACCTAAGTCTAGGATGCTTAGTCTGGAAAATATTTATCACTTGTTTGACAATAAGTCCTGAATCAGTAAAAACACTTAAGTTTTGAACCTTTAATCTTTTGGCTAATTGCAATCCCAAAAGTAAAGCTTCATATTCAGCCACATTATTTGTAACTTCAAAGTTGAGTTTTCTTTATTAGGTGATATTTTATTTTTCTAGTGAAATTAAAACTACCCCAGCTCTTGCTCCATCTTTTGTACAAGAACCATTAAAAAATAGTTTCCATACATCAGCTTGATTTGGTAGAAGACTTTCAATTACATCTTCTATTTTAACTTTAGTTTCATGTATCTGGTTTGAAGAGAGTTGAAAGCAACCAAAATCCTCATCAATTGCATAAATGGGATGTTTCCTTGGTTGGTCTATTTTGCAAACAGTGTTCATAAATCTTACCTCTCTATATAACCTTAGTTGTTCTCCCCCATAAACTGGAATAGTGGCATATGACATATCCATCTGAGGAGTTCCCCATAACTTGGCATAGCAAGACCTAGAAAGGAGCATTCCAAATTGTGTGTTGGCATTTTCGCACAGGTGTGGTGCTATGATACAGGTGTTGTCCTTGATGGCAACTCTCTTTGATGACAGATCTCCGTTCAGACTACAGAATGAAGAGAAATCTCATATACGCAGGTTAATTAAGTCCAAGTTGCGTATACACGCCGTCTATCTGCATACTAAATCGCGTATACGCAGGTTAAATATATACGAAGGCGCGTATACACGCAGATATATGAACAGAAAAGGGCGTATATGTCGGGAAGCTTCCCTTTGGTCCGTGGTAGTTAGTCCTCGGTACTTGAGCCTATGTATTTGGACCAAATTATCTCGACAGACATGTTGATCCCTAGTTTCTAAGTTGATGGTATTGGATTTCTATGGTTTGGCCCTTGGTATTGAGCAAGGCCTAAGGCTATATAAGGAGAAGAAGATCATTAGGCAAATACATCTTTTGAAAAGGCTTGAATATCTGAAGAAGAAAGAGATCTGGTATGCAGGTTCTAGGTTGCTTGATCTAAGCTAAGGAGAGATCACTTCGGTTGATGGAAGACTAGATCTAAGGATAGATCGGGATCTAATGATTTGGAATGCACTATTATGATATGGTTGATTATGCGTATTTCTAGATCTGCATACTAATGCAATGTTATGTTCTGGGTCTAACTGATGTCTAGTACAGCTGCAAGTTGAGAGAATTTATTTTTAGATCTGTACGCAGGTTGGCTTCGGTAAAAGCGCGTGTATACGCGGGTTTCTCTCATTGAAGTAGCGTATATCTTTTGAAGCTTGATTTTTGGTTTAAAGTTGGGTCTGACTGTTATTGCAGAGTTCTGTAGTCTGCTCTGTGTTCTGGTAACTGGTGATTGACAGGGTTTCAGTGGTTCAGTGATTGATGATGCTAGTATTGGATGTTTTGTGCTTCAATGATCTATTGTGAAAGTTGAATGAATTGTGGTCTTCAGATTGTAATGTTGTGCTTCAGGAATATCCAGTCTGAAAATGTATGAAAGGTGGTACCTGAAAGAAAGAAGATTGTAGGCCAGCACCTACGTACTAGTATCTTGGCTAGTACAAGAGCAAAGGGGGTTGGAGCTCCCTTCCAAGGAAGTTTGGAGAACGAGAGAAGGTTGTAGCCTTCTGCAGGTTGTAGCCTGCGTACTGGTATAAGGCTGCACCAGTACAAAAAGATTGTAAACTGAAGTTTCATATTAAAGAAAGATAGAGACGACTTGCAGCAGGTGGTTTTCACCCACATTGGGTTTCCACCTTATATCATGGTGTTCATGTGTGTGGTTTTTGTGTGATCTGTTCTACTGCATCTGTTTACTCTTAATGTGGTGAATAATGTCCTTATGCACTTAACTAAAGATAAACTAACTGATTTATAAGATTTCTGGTTATACGCTGTTTTCTTTAGACACAGTTGCGTGTACACGCTGGTTCACTTAACGAAAGTAGCGTATATGTTTCTGAGCATTGAAAAAGTTTTATAGTTCTGATAATACTGATTCACCCCCCCTCTCAGTATTATTTCCAACAATTGGTATCAGAGCAGGTCCTTCAGAGAAGCTTGACCGCTTGAAGGTAGATCGTTCATCAGGAGCAACTACAAGAAAGAAGCATCAATCAGGCCACCGGTTTTTGATGGGGCAAACTTCAATTATTGGAAGGTAAGAGTTACTGCATATCTTCAATCTCTTGGTACAAAAGTTTGGAACATCGTAGAGACAGGCTACACTTTTCCTTCAGCTACTCCTACAGATGCAGCCGAGAAAAAGAAATATGAAACAAATGCGAAAGAAGTCAATACTCTATTGGGATGCATCTCTCAATCAGAATTGATGAAGGTAATGCACTATAAATCTGCAAAAGAAATATGGTATAAAATGGTCACGAGCTATGAAGGAGACGATCAGGTAAAGCGTGCTAAACTTCAAACTCTCAGGATTAAGTATGAGACTCTTAGAATGTATAATGATGAAAGTGTGGCTAACTACTTCCTTAGGGTAGATGAGATTGTCAATTGCATGCAAAACTTGGGTGAAGAAATAAAAGAGGCTATTGTGGTTGAAAATATTCTAAGATCTTTGTCCCCCAAGTTTGAATCTAAAGTGTTTGCCATAGAAGAAAAAGAAAATTTGCAAATTCTTACTATGTCTTAGCTTCACGGAATTCTAACCGCTTATGAA
The DNA here is from genome assembly GCA_031772625.1 of Pinus tabuliformis. Lineage (NCBI taxonomy): Eukaryota > Viridiplantae > Streptophyta > Pinopsida > Pinales > Pinaceae > Pinus > Pinus tabuliformis. Next base: position 721,987,791 of record CM062808.1, on the reverse strand, counting down.
ATGAGAAAGGGAGGTCCATCAGACAGAAGAGAAGCTGCCTTCAAGGCTTCAGGCAAAGAAGATTATTATGAAGCAAGTCACCTGCCAGAAGATGAAGAAGAGGAATAAAATTTCGTCAGAAATCTTCAAAGGGGTTCTGGAAGGTTCAGAGGTAAGTTACCTTTTAAATGCTTTGCTTGTGGAAGAGTAGGTCATTATGCTGCCAAATGTCCTCACAAAGATAAGAATGACAAGGGAAAGGATCCTGTTAAATGGAACAAAAAACAATATGAAAAGAAGAAAAGCTACTACACTCATGAAGATAGTGATGGACTTTCAAATAGTGATGAAGATGAACAAGGTAATAGATATAAACTTTTAATGGCTTTTGAAGATGATGACTACATGGATGCTATAGATGTAGAAGGCTTTTATGAAGAAATGAAAGATCTCAAAGTTCGTTTAGAAGAAAAGAGTGCTATTATTGATTCTCTACAATGTCAACTAGCTGAAAAGGAAGAACATCTTGAAAAATTGGAATGTGAGATTGTTTTTCTTAGAAAGGAGATTGAGAAAACCAAAGCAATTAATCTTAAGTTTGTTAAAGGATCTGAAACCTTGGATGAGATTATCAATGTGCAGCGATTTCCTCTGATCAAGACAGGTATTGGATATAATGGAGAAACATCTCAAGCCTCTACCTCTAAAAGTTATCTTGATGCAGCAAGGAGAAGCGAGCAAAGGCCAAATAAAAGTCATCAGGTGAATCAGGGACAGTTTACCTCAAGAACAAATAAAGACCATCAAGAAATTCGGGGACAAACTGCCTTAAGGACGAACAGAAGCTACAATCAGCCACAGGTAAAATATTCCCAATTTGCTCCAAGAATGAATAGAAGCTACAATCGGTTGGATGATAGATCTGATTATCGCAGAAGTTTCTTTAATGGCCAATGCTTTTCTTGCCATAACTTCAGTCACAAAGCAGCTCAATGTGTTGCCTACAAAACAATCATGACTAGAGAAGCTCAAAAGCAAGGGAGAATGACTGGAACCATGAAAAGGACTTATAACAACTTTTCGGTTCTTGAAAATGAATTTGAATGCTCTATTTGTAATAACTTTGGTCATGAAGACTCTGAATGCAGGAGCAGGTTCCGGAAGACAACTCAGAAGGAACAAACCTCAAATGTTAGAACATGGAGAATAAAAGAATCACAACCAGAAAGATGTGGGATAGCCTTTTATGCAGAAGGTCAAGAAAGTCTATGGTACATTGACAGCGGATGTTCGAAGCATATGACAGGGGACAAAGAAAAGCTTGAGTCATATACCGCATTAGAAAAGGGGAAGAAAGTTTCTTTTGGGAACGATATCTCTGCAGCCATAAAAGGAAAAGGTGTTGCTCCCTTGAAAGAGAAGGTCAAAGCAGGAAATGTTTTATATGTTGATGGATTGAAGCATAATCTTCTGAGTGTCAGTCAGATGTGCGATCAAGGAACTGAGGTAATATTTAGATCAAATGGATGTTGTGTTCGCGATCTTGATACAGGTAAAATAGTGATCAAAGGAAGAAGGACTCCAAATAATCTATATATCTTTGAGGAAAGACAACAATGCTACTTAAGCAAGGATGATGAACATTGGCTATGGCATCGGAGGTTGGGGCATCTAAGCTTTTCACAAATAAGGAAAGCATGCAAATATCAGGCAGTTCGTGGTCTTCCAGATATCAAAATTCCAGACAATACCATATGCAAATCTTGTCAGTTTGGAAAGCAAACCAGAACTAACTTTCCAGAGAAGGAAGGATCAGCTAGCATGCCTCTCGAGCTAGTCCATACAAATGTATGTGGTCCATTTAGGAAGAGGACACCTCGAGGAGAAGAATATCTGATATTATTCATTGATGATTTCTCCAGATTTGTTTGGTTAGGGATCATGAAGCACAAAGATGAAGCATTCGAAAAATTCAAATCCTTCAAAGCCTTGGTTGAAAATGAATCAGGACACAAAATTAAGTGCCTCAGATCTGACAGAGGTGGGGAGTTTACCTCAAACGAATTTTTCGATTTCTGTGAAGAACATGGGATAAGAAGAGAATTCTCTACAGCTAGAACTCCTCAGCAAAATGGGGTTGTGGAAAGAATGAACAGAACAATCCAACAAATGGCTCGTGCTATGCTTGATGAATCAGGTACTCCCGCAACCTTCTGGGGTGAAGCTGCACATGTTGCGGTTATTATTCTTAACAAAACAAATGTCCGAGTAAACAGCACTCAAACACCTCATGAGCTCTGGAGTGGTGAGACTCCTTCGGTGAAGCACTTCAAAATCTTTGGGAGCAAATGTTATATTAAGAATACTGATGAGCAACTTGGCAAACTTGAACCAAGAGCAGATGAGGGCATTCTTCTTGGTTATTCTCCACATAACAAAGCATACAAGTGCTACAATAAAAGACTTGGCAGAATTGTTGACAGCATTGATGTAGTGGTTGATGAGAAGGGATATACTCCTAGGCAAGTTCATCATGAAGACATTGAAGAAGATGAAGGCTACCCTCAAAGACGGAATGATGAAGAAGAAGAACCTCAAGAAGAAGAAGAACCTCAAGAAGAACCAGAGGAGCAGACAAGAATAGAATAGAAGACTCCATCCAGATATGTTCAAAAGAATCATCCAGAATCTCAGATTGTGGGGCAGAAAGAAGCAGGAGTACAAACAAGAAGGACACTTGCAGAAGCTTCAAGCTATTTGGCATTACTCTCCTCCACTGAACCACGAAATTTGAAAGAGGCATGCAAAGATGAATGTTGGGTCAAAGCAATGGATGAAGAACTTGAGCAGATCGAAAAGAACAACACTTGGGAATTAGTTCCTAGACCAAAAGATAAGAATGTAATAGGAACAAAATGGGTCTTCAAGAATAAATTGAATGAAAATGGAGAAGTAATTAGGAACAAGGCCAGACTTGTTTGTAAAGGGTATGCGCAGCAAGAAGGAATAGATTTTGAAGAGACCTTTGCTCCTGTGGCAAGACTTGAGGCTATCCGAATGTTCCTCGCTCTCTCAAGCTTTCAAAACTTCAAGGTATTTCAAATGGACGTGAAATCAGCCTTTCTGAATGGAGACTTAGAAGAAGAAGTATATATTGAGCAGCCATATGGTTTCATTCTTGGGAATGATCCAAACCTTGTATGCAGATTGAAAAAGGCTCTCTATGGACTCAAACAAGCTCCAAGGGCTTGGTACTATCGGTTGGACAAATATATTCACCAACAAGGCTTTTCAAAAGGATCAGCAGATAGCAATCTCTATATAAAAGTTGAAAATAACAAATTGCTAATTCTTGTTGTTTATGTAGATGATATTATCTTTGGCAGCAATGAAGAGACTATGAGTCAAAACTTTGCCTCGGTTATGCAGAAAGAATTCGAAATGTCACTACTTGGAGAATTGACATATTTTCTTGGATTGCAAATCCAACAAAATGAAGGAGGTATCTTCTTGTCTCAAACCAAATACCTCAAGCAGATCTTGAAGAAGTATGGCATGGAAGAGTCAAAGCCAGTATGTACACCCATGGTTACAAGATGCAGCCTCAGTGCAAATGATGAATCAGCAGCAGTTCACCAACCCACTTATAGATCCATGATTGGGAGTTTTCTTTATTTGACAGGTACCCGACCAGATATTACATATGCAGTAGGAATTGTTGGAAGATTTCAAGCCAACCCAAAGGAAACTCATCTTCAGGCAGTCAAAAGAATCTTCAAGTATCTTCAAGGGACCCAAAACTATGGCTTATGGTATCCTAGAAATACAGATCTCACTCTTCATGCTTACACAAATGCAGATTGGGCTGGAAGTGTGGATGATAAGAAAAGCACAAGTGGTGGTGCTTTCTTCATGGGTTCCAGATTAGTATCTTGGTTCAGCAAGAAACAGAGTTCGATTGCCTTATCTACAGCTGAAGCAGAATATGTGGCTGCGGCATCTTGTTGCACACAACTTCTTTGGATGATGTAGACCTTGCAGGACTTTCAAATCACTTGCACTCCACCAGTCTCTATCTTATGTGATAATACAAGTGCAATCAGCATTTCAAAGAATCCAGTCATGCACTCAAAGACCAAGCACATACCAATCAAGTACCATTTTCTTCGGGAACAAGTGCTTGAGCAGAAGGTCAAGTTGGAGTATGTTCCTTCTAAGGAACAAGTTGCTGATATTCTCACAAAACCACTGCCCAGGGAAACTTTTGAATATCTCAGACAAAAGCTGGGAGTAGTTGATGCTTCATCCTGCTGTTAAAGCTTGTCTGTTCTACAGAAAAGTTGGTATACGCAAGTTACGTAAGGGATATCCGCGTATATACGCCGATTTATGCGGGGTAAGTCGCGTGTATGTTGTACGCACGTTTCAGAAAGTATATCCGCGTACATACGCTGGTTTATGCAGGATAAATCGCGTATATGGAGTTCTGAACAGCAAGGGCAAACTCTGGTTTGAAAAGGTCTGAGATGGGTATGTCAGAATTCTTCAGACACAGCTTCAGGGGGTGCAGCGGGCACAGGTTCAGGGGGAGCAGCTTAAAAGTCTCATAAAGCATTGTTGGCATTTAGATGTTTTGGTTGTTGGTTTCAGGAGAAGGAGCTCAAAAAGAAATCCTGGTTGCTGATCTAAAAGATTTTTATCAGATGCTGCTGGTGACTTTCATAAGTCTTGGTCTAGATCTGTTGTCTCTATGTCATGTATCTCTTTTGTGATATCTCTTTTATGGTGTCAAGGTCATGTAACGGCCTATGTTGGTTTCCCCACTATGCCTGGGATGAATGATGTAATATAATTGGTTGTTTCTGATGTGTCCCCTCTTGGTAGGGAGTATGGATGTATGAATTGAGTCTTTTGGTGATAGGAAGGTCCCTTATGGTGTATAAGTCTTGGTTCTTGTTGAAGAACATCTTTTGCAGATCTGGCCTACAGTCAGGGGGAGCATGATTCAGCACAGCCAAGCAGAGGTATCAGCATGTACTCAGGGGGAGCACAGCCCTTTGCCCTTGATGACAAAGGGGGAGAATGATTCTAAGGATCTTGAGGTTGCCATCAAGTCCAATGGGGGAGATTGTTGGCATTTTGGCACAGGTGTGGCGCTATGATACAGATGTTGTCCTTGATGGCAACTCTCTTTGATGACAGATCTCCGTTCAGACTACAGAATGAAGAGAAATCTCATATACGCAGGTTAATTAAGTCCAAGTTGCGTATACACGCCGTCTATCTGCATACTAAGTCGCGTATACGCAGGTTAAATATATACGAAGGCGTGTATACACGCAGATATATGAATAGAAAAGGGCGTATATGTCAGGAAGCTTCCCTTTGGTCTGTGGTAGTTAGTCCTCGGTACTTGAGCCTATGTATTTGGACCAAAGTATCTCGACAGACGTGTTGATCCCTAGTTTCTAAGTTGATGGTATTGGATTTCTATCGTTTGGCCCTTGGTATTGAGCAAGGCCTAAGGCTATATAAGGAGAAGAAGATCATTAGGCAAATACATCTTTTGAAAAGGCTTGAATATCTGAAAAAGAAAGAGATCTGGTATGCAGGTTCTGGGTTGCTTGATCTAAGCTAAGGAGAGATCACTTCGGTTGATGGAAGACTAGATCTAAGGATAGATCGGGATCTAATGATTTGGAATGCACTATTATGATATGGTTGATTATGCGTATTTCTAGATCTGCATACTGACGCAATGTTATGTTCTGGGTCTAACTGATGTCTGGTACAGCTGCAAGTTGAGAGAATTTATTTTTAGATCTGTACGCAGGTTGGCTTCGGTAAAAGCGCGTGTATACGCGGGTTTCTCTCATTGAAGTAGTGTATATATTTTGAAGCTTGATTTTTGGGTTTACAGTTGGGTCTGACTGTTATTGCAGAGTTCTGTAGTCTGCTCTGTGTTCTGGTAACTGGTGATTGACAGGGTTTCAGTGGTTCAGTGATTGATGATGCTAGTATTGGATGTTTTGTGCTTCAATGATCTGTTGTGAAAGTTGAATGAATTGTGGTCTTCAGATTGTAATGTTGTGCTTCAAGAATATCCAGTCTGAAAATGTATGAAAGGTGGTACCTGAAAGAAAGAAGATTGTAGGCCAGCACCTACGTACTAGTATCTTGGCTAGTACAAGAGCAAAGGGGGTTGGAGCTCCCTTCCAAGGAAGTTTGGAGAACGAGAGAAGGTTGTAGCCTTCTACAGGTTGTAGCCTGCGTACTGGTATAAGGCTGCACCAGTACAAAAAGATTGTAAACTGAAGTTTCATATTAAAGAAAGATAGAGACGACTTGCAGCAGGTGGTTTTCACCCACATTGGGTTTCCACCTTATATCATGGTGTTCATGTGTGTGGTTTTTGTGTGATCTGTTCTACTGCATCTGTTTACTCTTAATATGGTGAATAATGTCCTTATGCACTTAACTGAAGATAAACTAACTGATTTATAAGATTTCTGGTTATACGCTGTTTTCTTTAGACATAGTTGCGTGTACACGCTGGTTCACTTAACGAAAGTAGCGTATATGTTTCTGAGCATTGAAAAAGTTTTATAGTTATGATAATACTGATTCACCCCCCCCTCTCAGTATTATTTCCAACATTGTGAGGGATATCTGTGACAACTATATCAAGCACTACACTTTTCGCAGGAATTTGGGCAAGGGTGACTACTAAATCCTTAATCAATCCTAAGTAAGGCACCCTTTTAGAGTCAAAGGTGTACAAGTCATGATAGGATCTAGTTATGTCAAGTTTAAAATGGTCCATGATAGTTTTTGGCATGAGGTTACGTGATGCTCCAGAATCAAGCATACAATTATATAACATGGAATCATTTGTCTTAAGAGTTAGATAGAAAGGAGGCACTATTTAATCTATCACATCTGAGCTATGACCAAAGACAACTATTGTTTTTTCATCTTGCAGACTAGTGATATCACTTTCAGCATCAACAAAGGTGTTTTGTATCAATTTGGAGACTTGATTTTTATACCCAGGGTTTTTGGAAAGTTATGAAAGTGGAATTGCGATTTTAACTCTTTCTAACTCTTTTTCAACATTAAATGTAGTCAAAGGATTTTTTTCATTTTGAGAAGTATCAGTTGAATGATTTAATGGTTGAATAACAGTTGTTTGAGTTTCAACAGCTTTGGTACGAGGTTCAATTAGTGGAGTCCCCTTAGGAGGTCTTCCAGGGCCAGGTCTAGGCCTAAGATCATATCTCTTGTTCAATTCTACAATTAAAAATTCAGAGAAGGAATGGTATTTAGAAACCTGTGAGGATTCTTGATCTTCTTGAACCCGATTTTGTTGTGAGAGAGGAATAATAACTATTTGACTAGAAGAAGTATCCATGTTATTGATATCTTTAGTAATAGTCATAGTATTTTCATTAGGTTGTTGGTCATCTATCAGTAAAGGAGTGGGAACCTCCTAGTCATTACTAGGTATCTGATGAATTTGTAATTGTGGATTCCTTCTATACTGACGTTGATTTTGATTTTGGGGTCTAGTAACTATTTGTTGAACTGTCCTAGGTTAAGTCTTAATATTGGAAATTCTATTAGATGGATTTCTAAGAAGAGAAGTTATTTCATCTATTTTAGAATCTTCAATTTTATTCTTAGAAGAACTAGAGGAAATAGAGGCTTCTTGAATAGATTTGAGTTTTCTTTGGGCCTTTTCCTCTTTAGCTTTCAAGGAAGTCAAAGCAGCCTTATTTGCTTCCACCTCTATAGCATTTGTTTGGATATATTCAAGAGTTCTTGAAGTTCTCTCTCTTATCATTACAGAAAATTCATCGTCAAAGGCTTTAGAAAACATAGACTTAGTTGATGCTACAGGGGGTTTACAATCAAGGGGCATTATATGATAAAGTTTATTGAACCTTTTGATAAAATATAATACTAGATAACCAAAGTTTCTTTTAAGTTCTTCGGACTCAGTCAAAAAGTAAAGAGGGTCTTTCCTTACACCCCATTGATTTTTAAATATGTTTGTAAGCTCTTCCCAATTTTTAATGGAATTTACAGGTAACTGCCTTAACCAGATTCTTACATTTCCTTCAAGTGACTGTACAAAAAATCTCATGTAAACATTTTTTTGTTTGATATTCATGTTGTCTGCAAAGTCTAGAAAAGCTTAAAGATGGTCCTCAGCTGTGGGACTAGTTTCTCCATTATACTTGGGAAGGTATTTCAAGTATCCGGCTGGGAATGCATCGAGGTTAGTAGGTAAGACTAAAGCTGCATATCTAGCATGTACAATGGGTTTTAATGCCATATTAGAAGGTGGTGTATGAAGTTTTTGTGTGGAAGAAGAAGAAGAAGATGGAAAAGAACAAAATAAAGAAGAGGAAGAAGAAGGTGATTGAGGGAGTGTGTGACTATGTGGAGGTGAAGAAGGAGGGGATCTCCTGAATAAATTTAAAGGAGTCTTGATAACTAACTTTGGGACCTGTGAATGAATATACTCTTTTGTTTCAAAGAGTGGATTTGTATATATAGAGATGATCTCTTCAATTTGTTCAGAAGTAGAAGGAAATGAATAAGTGGTAGGGTATATGAAATCTGTGGGTTTGTATTTAGGTAAATGAACACCCAATTTAGACTCAGTTTTAGGTGATCCTAGTGGTAGTGGGGGTTATGATGCTTTTCAAAATAATGACTAAGGAAAGATGAATCTAAATCAAATCCCCTTTCTAATAATTCAGAAGCCCTAGGAGATATTTGTGTCAAATCAGGATTAGATGGAATATTACTAAAAGGATCAAATGATGCTAACTCTTAAAACTCTAAGGTTGAAGAGAGAGAGGAAGATGGTTGATGTCTCCTTTTAGAACTGGCTTTTCTGAGAAGTTTCTCAAGATCTAATAGGGCATTAACTAAGTCAGATTCTAAATGAGGTCTGGTGTGCTTAAAAGATGCCAGTTTGGGCTAGTGGAGTCACTAGGAGAAGGATTTTAACCTTTCTAGACCTTTAATCACCTTAAAGGAAGAGAATGAATATCGTTTCCCTAGGAAAACTTAATGGAATTCGAATCCCCAACAATGATGCCAGACTGATGTTGTACCTCTGAGTTGATAATGGTCAACTATCAAGCCAGAGCATCTAAGATAATTGTTTTGGGTTTTTTTTTTTAATTTTAAAGACTAATGAATGAAACACATGTAACACTATAATGCCTAACCTTTTGAATAATATTAACACCAAAATAGAGGGCTGCTAGAAAACTTTACACAGTGAAATAGCTTTAGTAGTGGTGAACAGGAAAAAATAATAATATGATTATCACAGTTTTCAGATAGAAAATTAAATAATCATGAGTATGAAAATCTCTGACCGATGTTTAGAATGTTTAAGAGAATATGTTTATGCTTACAACAAGATGTTGATCATTTATTGATTCAGAGGGAATTAGTTAAACAAATAGTCCATTAATCCATTCTCTTTATAGATTATCACTTCAGACGCTTATAGGAATAGATTGAAACAAAATTATTCCTACCCAGTTATCCCTGTAAGACATAAGAATATGAAGAAAAAAATAATGAGTGTTACTGGAAAATCTTACAAGAAACAAAAAATGTGTAAAACTAAATTCATAATCCTTTTCTTTGTATTAGGGGTCTAGAAAATCTAAGTACATCAAATGTTTGCAATTGCTTCTTCAAGGGTTCCACCTTTCTTCAAGGATGCCACTCTTCTTCAATGGCCAACCTCGTTCAATGGTGAACCCATAATAACTCATAAGGAGAGTTATTTTTACAACAATAGAACTAAGAAAATACCCTAAACTATTTTTACAAAAATAGATTTATTCAAGGAAAAGGAAATATCTTCTTGCAAGAAGATAGAGACAGCTATTGAATTGCTGCTTGTTGTCCCCGTTATTTAGGTTTTACTGGATTTGGTCTTTGATATTTTTCCTTTGAAGATTCTTGGCTGTTTGGTCTTCACCTGATACACTTTCATCTGATTCCTCTGTTTTAACATTTACTGTGTAAATGGTCTTCTGCTCTATGATAATTGTCTTTTTCTTTTGAATAAATGATTTTGAATGGATTTCCTTGTGAATCTTGGTGTAAACAATTTTTTAACTAGTGTCAAACTGTTTATCCAAACCTCTAGCCTTCTACTAATTACCTGCAAAATCAAAAATTGTTAAGAAAAACATACACTGAGAGGGAGGTCACAAATGGCTTCAGGGAACAGGTAAGTCTATGGACAGAGTCCTGGTAGTGTTTGGATGGTAATCAGAGGTCAAAATAGGTTACAGAGGCTCAGGGTCATGTAGGAAGGGCTATACAGGTTTTACTGTGTAAATAGGCAAAAAGAGCGAAAGTGAGGGTTTCGGCGTTTAAATGGGAAACTTTTCAAATCTGGCATAGAAGGGTTAAGTGAATAGTGGATGGTTTTACAGTATGTGGGGAGATTTTTCAAAGGCTCATCATACTGCTTTTGGTCATGGGGTGATTTTTCTCTGAGGGCACGTGAGTTAACGTGGAGCTACCACGTAACCGTAAGGGGCCCTAGCGAAACGAAAAATCTCGCTTGCTCTTGGGGAGGTAAAGCTAGGAGATTAGGAGTGCGCGATATTGCTATGAGTTGTTTGATTTGCGAGTGAATGATCTCATGACTATCGTATTGTGGTGTTGCACGGAGGACAGTCGGCGAAGATTAGTGGGGCCCAGGGGTTAATTACAAAGGATTTGTAATTCTTTTACGATATAAGTGGGGTTTAAGCATATTGAGATGGGTTTGATAAAGTGGGACCAAGGAATAAATACACTAGGGGTATAGGTTAAATAGTTATCGAGGAAGGTTTATTAACCATACCCAGCGTTAAATGCGGGGTTTGTTTAACCACAACAGTGTTGGGCTAAATGGGTTTTGTCAGGAAAATGGTGATTTGTGCAATTAACTTTAGAAAGCGAGGGTTAAAGAAAAATGAGGCTAAAAGGGGTTTTATATGTTTCTAGGCAAAAATATGGTATGGCAGAGTTAAAGTTAAATAAAGCGTAGGGGGGAATAATAGTTAGGATAAGGGGTTTTTATGGGTTTTTAGGGTAATTACAAGGAGAAAGTGATTTTTCAAGGGGAAAGAGTTTCACACTAGGGAAAAGGGGTTTTGAGGTAGGGGAATTAGTTTGGAGGGTAAATTTGCTAGGAAAAATGTGTGAAACCAAGGGAAAAGGTGAAAATGAAGGGAAAAGGGCATTTTAACAAGAAATGATAGAAAATGTGGAAATTAGTAAGTATGTAGTGGAGGGTGAAATGAAATGAGGGGACGTTAACCAAATAAACTTGTGAGCATATTTTCACCTTCATAACTGCTCCTGCACACTACAACACATGATCAAGCATGTTAAATGTGCTTATGCCTCAATCAAATTTGTACTTCTGCAACCTTTCTTCTACCTACCCTTTACTTACCCTAACCTTTTTTCTTCACTTAATTGGGTGCATTTAAGCTAGCAGACCCTTCATTTCCTTTTTCTTTCGAAAATAAAAACTATCTAATTCTAACCTTATAACATCGAGGGGCTCAGATTAAACTAATGAGCTCCTTATTATTCTCTACCTAACTACTGATCTGCCAAGATTAAATAGTTTCGCTAGATCTTTATTCTCTAACTATAGACATGAAATTTAAAGCATGAACTAGTCGAGATTAAACTATTTGATTGTCATGGGTTGTGGCATTTATGAAAAGCTTCACACAACCATTATTTTCCATAATAAAGTAAAAAGTAGTGGCACTTGGACTTTCACACTTTCAGAGTTTATTGCTTTTTGCTTTTCTCTCTAACCTAACATTTTATTTTTTCCTTCATTTTTTAGGGTATCTATTCTAACATTTTCTTTGATATGGACATATTTATCAAAATATTTCCTAACATTTTTATTTAGTATTCTTTTTTTCCATATCCTAACTTAACATTTTTTGAAAAATATTTTCATTTTTTGACTAATTGATTCTAACTTAACAAAACCAAAAAAATGCTACAACAAGAACTCCATATTGAAGATTAATGAAATTTTTTTGTTGATCCTATCATAGAGATGCACAATATGTTTCCCCTTTGTTTACCACTTCATGTATGTTTTTCTTCCTATGAAATAGTGTAATGAAGCTTCGAGTTTCACTCTGATTCATGGTTGTATGTTTTCTACTAAGAAGTAACAGTACCTGTGTTAACTACAAATTTACTTACGTACCTGTAATGCACACACACTTAATGTTATGAGTGACAAATTTATTCATGATGCGTAGAGATTGAGTCCTTAATTAGCGCTCCGCTATTTTTACCATTTCACCTCCTCACTCTTCCATACATTTGTTGGAACTTGTTTCTTAGGATTTTGTGTCGTATCCAACCCTCTGTGTAAAATTCCCTCCTTTCTTTCCTCCTCTTCATTTTTACTACAACACCAAATTAAGATGAATATTGTTGTGTGTTGGCCACCAGAACCAAGACATTCCTATTTGAGTTTACCTTGATGAAGTACTATTGAATTAAGCCCTTGAATTATCTATTTTCCAATTACATGACATATAAAGTGCAACATACATCCCTCAGATCATATTCAAAATAAATCCTCTCTGAAGAAGTCTTAGGCACTAGTCTCCAATCAACAAAGAGTTTTTATCTCCTGGGCTTCTATATCTCATAAAGAACTTGTGCGGCATGTGATAGAAAAAGCTACAACACTATGAAGATACAACTTTCCATACCCAAAAACATATTGTATGATCCCAATGGAAGCACATTCAAATGTGTTAACATAGTCATACCATTCAATTCAAATTTACAAGCTCTTACCCAGTGATGAACTCTTTTCTTAGTACTTGTAGCCAACATCACTAACCAAAACTCTACATGCACTTATTTATTCAAACCACAGTTATCCACCAGGTCACGATTAACATACTTATAATTAGATCCAAGGTTAACCAAAATAGAAACAACTTGATCACAAAGCTTATCATCCATCTCAATAATAGATGCTTGGTGATTTACCTTCCTATTATCCAATGCTACATAAATTTGAGGAATACTCTATCCAAAATCCCCCCTTAGTTGTGCCACTTGAGTGTTGTAGATTTATAGTCTACCACCCTAATGTTGTGGAAAATATCTCCTGTGATGCTCTCCTACAATATTCGTACACTGCAAGGGATTCCTACCATCACCCTTTTTCTTCTCCTTGGATCAAAGTCCCTTTCCTCTATTAGATGCATTGAACTTCTTAGGTGGTGTTGCATTTTCTTTGTTACTTGTGCCTTGATGTCTTGTTCACTTCATATCCCATTTTTCTTTATTCTTCTCATTACCTTTCTAATCCTACTTAGTTCCATATATGCACCTTGATTACTCATAATAATGTTTTAGCTTCCTAACGGCTTCCTCCAATGATCTAGGCTCATCAAACTCAATCTCGTCATTGAATGCTACCGACAACCCCCTAATAAATCTCATAATATTCTCTTTCACCTCCTTAAGATAAGGCACATACCTCAGTAACTCTAGGAATGTTATAGTGTACTACTTATTGGTCATAGATCCCATCTTTATCTCATTGACTTATTTTTCCCTATCGCCATAGTATCTATATGCTAGGTAATTCTTCTTGAATAGTCTATGTAATTCACTCCAAGTTAAATCCTCTTCATGAATATCTATTACGTTATTCACATCTTCCCAACAATTTTTTTTTTCGATTTAAGACTGAACGTAGCCATTTTGGCTTTCATGTTGTCTCAGTAATCATTCAATCTGAATAACTTATTCATCCCAATAAACCATGCTTTGGCATATTGTGACTTCTTCATCGCTCCATCAAAGGTAGGTGACTTTTATTTCTTGAACTCATCCAGAAATTATCCCCTCACACTCTTCCTATAAGGATGATAACGATGATGACCATGATACCTATCTGGACCAGAGCTAGAATGAAGCTCATGTCCACTTCCTCGCCTATCAGGTGTATCGAAGAATATGTCATCTCTTACTCTGTCATCTCTATCTCACTTGTGCCCTCTATGTGATCTACTACCATATGCTCCATTAGTCATATCCTCTTGTTCATGACTTATTCTAATCATTCCCTGTGTATGCAAGTTTGACAACCTCTAAAGGATAACTGCATTAACTTCTTCTTATTTCTCCTATGCCCTAGAAAGTCTCTTTGGTTATTAAATGATTCATTCATTATCTTCTTTGCAACTTCTTGTTTCTGCCTTCAAACTTCTGAAAGTGTCTATTATGTCAGGAGAGTAATCACCACCATGCTTCTCATCTGATATATAGGGATAATCTCATGAACAGTAGTCTACCATCCTACTACACATATTTTTTCTTCTCTTCCTGCAAGGTATATCATGTGAGCTACAACAAATCATAAACAAACAAATGTACCTCATTGTAGTTTAGGCTAGGATATCTCATCTACAAGATCAACCATATTAACACAATATATCCATAAGCATAATAATCACAGTGTGTAGACATCATCTCAATCATTATCCCAATTACCATGCATGATGCCACAACTACAACGATAACTAGGTACCATGCATGCATAACAAACATATGTATGGCACACATACATAAACAATAAATACAAACACTAACATGAATTCATGGCAAACAAATCTTGACAACAACACCATAAAATTCCACATGACCATGCAACAATAATAATGACCCTCACCATGCATACATAACCAACACATAGACCATAGACATAATGAACACATATGCAACTCACATGTACACATGAAAACACGTTCATCTAAGTAGAAATAAAACCCAATATCACCCAAGGAGAATGAAACCATGCTTTGACACCACTCTGTGGTATTAGATAATACCAAAAAGAATAGAAATTAGACATCCCTCGAAGAGAACATAACCATGCTCTAATACCATTATGTAATACCCTCATCCCACATTTACCCAAGCTAACTAGTCCACTAGGGTAAACATGTGATGAAGAGTTACTATGATATGATTCAATTCCCCATGTGAAGTTAAGGAAGTGTAACTGACATGACAAGACCAATCTAACCTTCCTCAAGAGCTACATGACCCTCCAGAGACAAACAACCCTTCCAAGTGCTCAACCCCTAAGACAACTTGATTTTTTGTTGATATTTACCCCAAGTCACTCCCATCACAAGGCATTAATGTGACTGAGACCCTCCAGTCACTCTCATAGCAGGGCATCCATGCAATTGTGGCCTTTTTCAGCTAGTTCTGTGCCAGCCACCTCGAATTCTAAGCCACTTTTGAGGGCCAGGACTTGGGACTCTACCCAAAACTTCATGAATCTTTCAAAAATGATGAATAATATTGAAACAAGGATAATAATGAAAAAAATAAACAAGGACTTGACGAAACCCCTACCATCCATGACAAGCATTCTATGAAAACGACCATGTACATGTAATCTACAGGTCATAACAACATATCTGAACATAGGGATATAATACTTATATAAGAATCATTAGGAAGATTGATTTCTCCTACCAATAGTTGCATTCTTGTCTATTAGCTCATTCATTCATTATCATTTCATCTACTAACCAGAAAATGATGAGACCTATATATCAAGACTGTCATAAAACATGCTTATACCCATCAATTAACTAAAGATATATCAATGATGAAAAAACATTAAAGCCACATAATGACAAGCACATTTACTCATAACATACCAAAGGAAAAGAATCTCTTATTAACATATACAAATCCAACCAAGTTAGGGACTTCCATGTACCAGATGACCATAGATTGGGTTGAACCAAATCACTCTTTCATCCAATCACCCCTGCGCCATATTCTAAGCATGAATGTGGGATCTCATGGAATAAAACAAGAAAATAAAATTAGGGATTCCATAGGATGAACAACCTCAACGCTCAACTAGTGATTCCACCTCATCGTCATACATCACTAACTATCACCACATTGATCTCTTCCAAATATTTCTAGGGTTCTAGAGAATTTGTTCCAACCAAGGATTCCAGGACTAGTAACTCAACCCACAACTACTACCAAAATTCAAAGCATTGTATAACGATGGCTTTGACGATTAGTAAATCAACCCAATAAGGGCTCTCAACCAAGTCTTTCAAGACAAATAGCGCAACACAAGATGTTACATAGTTTCCAGATTATTTTTCCAACCAAGGCTTTAGGAAATAATAACTCAATGAAAAACCATAAGGAACATAAGCACCAACCAAAAAACAAAAATAAAACCCACAACACCATGGTTATCTAGGAAATGGAAAGGCCACAAAAAACCACTATCAATCCAGGAAATCCTCCATGCTAATGACAAATCATAACCAGGAAACCACATGAATGCCAAAACTAGAAAGGAATTCATACATGCAACTCAGTACCTGCAAGAAAAAAATGCTATAACTGTTGACCTCATTGTCCTCTTACAGTTTCCTTCTCTTGCTTTACCTTCTTTCTCCGAATCCCAAGTATGCCACACTCCTCGAAAAGTGCTCCAAGAAAAATCTGTGTTCAAGAGTATGAGAGAGAGAGAGAGAATAGAATGAGTGATTGAAAAACTAAATTGACAGAAGGTGTCTGCTGGTCCTCAGAAGCCTTTTTATAATTGAGACCTCTATTTTCTTCATTTTCCAGTATTTTTCTTCATTTTCCTCCTCACATGGAACCTGTGACCTTTCACCTTCCTTTCCTCCTATTTTCCATTATTTTCATAAATACAATGCTAGTTAATACCTCATGCCTTTCCAAGGCCTTATCCATTAATTAATCAGAAGTGAACCCCATCATTATGGTTTTTTGCAATGATTGGCTTGGAATATGTATCCCATGACCCTAGTTATTATTTTTCCTTTATTAACTTTATTACATGAATTTTTGACCAGTGTTGTTACAGTTATAAACTGAAGGGATTAGCATTAAACCCTATAATTAATATTATAAACCCAATGGATTTTAAACCGTAATATTAATATTATAAACCCTAATATTATAAACATTAATATTATAAATCCAAGAGATTAATAAACACAAGATATTATTTATATTATAAACCGAAGGGAATAATAGTATAAAGCCAAGGGATTGATATTAAACTCTAGAATTAATATATTATAAAAACATGGGCTTAATGTTCACTACAACAAAACAAGCAATTTGCACCAGATTTAGCACCAAATTTTAGTGCATTTTTTTTGCAATTAGGATGAGCAACATGGCACTAAACTTGGCCCTATAGTACATTTTTAAAAGCGTATTTTTTCACCATATTTTGCGTTCTTTTTTACACCATATTTTGCATCCTTTCTTACATCAAATTTTACATCAGGATTTACATCTGGTTCTATGACAAGTTTTTATTCTAGTTTTGTGCCATCTTTTGCTTCCATTTTTTCATCATTTTTTTCTTCCTATTTTCTGTCATTATTTATTTCCAATTTTATGTCATCAATTGTATCAAGTTTTACACCATCCTTTGCATGCAATTTAATGCCTTTTTTTGCATCTAGTTTGTGCCAATTTTGCATCTAGTCTTACACCATTTTTGTTTCTAATTTTGTACCTATTTTTTCATTTGTTTTTATCCAATATTTTTTCCTATTTTTGCACCATTTTTTGCATCAAAATTCGCATCCTATTAGGTGTCTAATTTTTCATCCTTTTTTCTTCCTCATTTTGTGTCCACATTTGCATCCCATTTTGTGCCTAGGTTTGAATCTAAATTTGCATCTAGTTATGCATCATTTTTGGCATCCAATATGGTGTCCTTGATTTTACCCTCTTTTTAGCCTAATTCTGCATCCCAATTTTACACCAAGGATTTGCATCCTCATTTGGCGTCTAAATTTCCATCCTTTTTTGTTTATTTTTAGCACCCAACTTGGCATCCCCTTTTTCTTTCAATTTGATTTCTTGTTGTTTTTCTTTTTTTTGCATCTAGTTTCGTGTTGATTTTTGCATCCTCGTTTGCAACCAGTCTAGTACCCTTTTTTATGCCCTGCTTCATTCCCTTCTGTGTCTAGTGCTGTACCTTTTTGTACTTCTAGTTTAAAACCATTATTCTATTCTTATTTCCATCTTGTCTTGATGCATAGTTTAACATCCAATTCTACTTACAGTTTTTCATCCATGATTACATCCACATTTGGCTTCTTCTTTAGAATGTAATTTTTCTATCCATTTATGAGCCCCTTTATGGGTTTGTTTTATTGATTTCAATTACATAGTGAAATATATTATTTTTTAATATCATTAAATAAGATACAACAACTCAAATTGATAACATAATGTTTGTAAATAAATTTTAAGGAAATTGAAAACATCCATCCAAGAAATAGCAGTATCATCATATATAATAATTCTCTATCAAAAAATCATTGACAATTTTCAATACACATATATGATTACAAAATCAGCACCTATTGTAGATATCATTATTGTAACACAAATTCACAACATCCATGCAAACGTAGTAATGTCATCATACATAATTATTCTCCGTAAAAAAACATTGACAATTTTTAATACATATATAAAGTAACAAGATAATATTAATAATATCATCATCATTTTAACCAAATCAACTAAAATTCAAATGTGTGATTAACACATTAAAATATTTCACGAATAACATTACTCACCTAAGGAAAATTAAAAACATACATCCAAATATAATAATATCATCATACATAATAATTCTCCATCAAAATCATGCTGATAATTTCCAAGATATACATAAGGCATATAAAATTTAATCTTATAATGTAGTGATATGTGGTGAGCAAAGCACTTAGTGAGGATGAAATCTTTAACATACAAGTCGGAGTACAATATTCATAAATTTTATAATCCAATGTCACTGGTATCATAGACATCAATTTTATAACCAAACGTTGTTGGTATCATATACTGAAGGTTAGTGACCTTTTAAAATAGCTGAGATATGGAGAAAAATCCAAAGGTTTCTATATTCTTTAGACGGTATCATATACATAAGGTTAGAGGTATTTTAAAATAGCTAAGATATGGAGAAGAGTTCAAAGGTTTCCATATGATTTGATGGTCTACATGTCTAACCTTTTAAAAGTAGAAACGAAGAGAAAAATGTGGCTACAGGTGCTACAAATGTTTCTGCTACTGTTGGTGGTGGTGGAGCCCTAGGCATAGAATCTGAGGTTATTTATGCTATTGTTAGTGGTGGTGAAGTCTCAGTCATAGGATTTGAGGTTTTTTATGTTATTACCAGTAATATTGAAGCCTCTAATACAGAAGCGAGAAAAGAACCAATGAAGGACCAAAAACCAATGGAGTAGATGTGATAATGGCATATATTGGGGGAATGGACGTGGCATATACTAGAGATATGGAGGGGTTGGTATCTGGAAAGGCCTCTGCAGGCACATATCCTTGCACAACAAGAGAGGCCACTCACAAATTCTGATGATGTAGCCTCAAATAGTGGAAGTACAAAAGAATAACATTAAAGTTATGCATGCCTTTCCCCTATGTTGTGAATCCATTTTTCTCATGTGTGAACCCATTGTATGGGCCAAAATTATTAAAACACCTGTATTAGTTTTTAGGTTAAAACAATATGGATTACCATATACCATGCTAACAATTATAATAATAGATATCTAACCATTCAATATAGCTACGATGATTCCATATTATCTAGTGAATGGGTTAAGTAGATTCATTAAAAGTAAAAACAACAATTTCAATATTAATCGCAATATCCCATGATTTAAAAGGTTAAGCTTAAATCTAAAGTCAATATAAATTAATAATTAATCAAAACAATACAAATTTCCATATACTATGTTAATAGTTATAATAAAAAATCACTAATCATTTAGTATAGTTGCCAAGGTTCCATATTATCTGGTGAATGGATTAAGCGGATTCATTATAAATAAAAATCAACAAATTCAATATAAATCTAGATATCTTTTTATTGAAAATGCCACTGAGTGAATAAAATGGTTAAGGTGAATTCCATGCCATTCTCGTGGAGGAAGAATTTGGTGGAAAGGAGGCTATATATTTAGAATGTGGGAAAATCATAGATTAATTGGTTAATGTGGCTACAAGTACACAGATGAAAAACTTTTTTTATCAAAAAACATGTATTAGGGAACTATACCTACTATGGACATATACATTTCACAACAATAAAAACCCTCTATTCTTCAAAGTATCTGGACTAAGTCAAGAAAAATTGGTGCTCAAACGTTAATGTTTCTTCTAATTTTGCATTATGGAGCTGTTATCATTGTTAGACCTACATTATCAGAACCAATGCATCAGAGAAATAGATCTAGCTATGGATATATGAATCTCATGACAATAAAATATTTTTATCAAAATCCATGTAGCATTGTTGGTAAACCTGTATTATTGAAACTTGTGTATCATGGAAATAGATCTATCTATGTATATATGAGTTCCATAAATATAAAAATATTTAATGTAAAACCCAAGTACTAGCTATGGATATATGCATTCTAGAACAATAAAATTCCTTTATCTAAAGCCCCTATGTCAACGAACTAGATATAGAAATCACTTGTATCAGCAAATTAGATCTAGCAAACCCCTGTATCAATGAGATGGATCTAGCAAAGCATGTACCAACAAACTAGATCTAGGAAACTCTTATGGAAAACCCCTGTATATGTGAACTAGATCTAACAAGACCTTCTAGAAAATTCCTATATTATCAAATTGGATCTAGCAAACGCTGTATTGGTGAACTAGATGTAGCAATGGATATACATTCCACAACAATAAAAAACCTTCAATCTTAAAAGTATATGGAATAAGTGTAACATACTGGAAGCTAGGATGCTTCTTTTGCTTCTTAGTTATACAATTGTTATAGGAATATAGATATATATATATATATATATATATATATATATATATGGAGGGAAAAAAAAGAGTAGGAAGGAAATCTACCAATAAAAAATGAGGAAAAAAACCATAATATAAGGAAATTAAAAAATAGGGAAAGTAATATAATCTTGAAAAAATTCAATTATTAATTATTTAATTCAAAAAAATTTATTTATTTCTATTTTTAATACATAATATCTAATTTAAAACCATTTTATTTCCAATTTAGTTATATTTTAGCCTAGGATTTAGCCTTAATTATAAGACTATTCATAACCTTATTTTCATCCAATTTAAAAAATGTTTTTGTTTTTAATAATGGTTTCTAATAATTTCTTATATTTAGGTTTATAAATATTTATATTTAATCTTTTTATTTATTTAAATAATTTATTGTTTTATTAGTTTTTTTGACTAATTAAAGTTGGCTTTTCTTTCTAGTTTTTTATACGTAATATCTATTTTAATACCATGAATTGAACGAGTGACTTTAGATCAAGGAGTGTCTTAACAGAGCACCCAATCAATGTCTATCCAAGACCCTGTGGGCTTATGTTGTACTTTATTATTTATTATTCTTTTCATGTTTAAATATATTTTTTATTTTATTAGCTTTTGACCAATTAATGTTGACTTTATTTTTTCTAAGCATCCCCTCATTATTTACTTCTTGTTAGATTCGGTACTCCATTTATGTCATGAGGATGAGTTCAAAATGTTGACCCAACAAATATTGTTGTGATTAATCCTAAAGAAGTCAATCTCTTAAAAAATATTATGGATTATATTAATATTTAATTTTAATTTTTTAGTGCATATCTCCATCGTTGTAATACATAATGAAACAAGTTTATGGATGTTTCCAGGATTATAAACATAGATTTTCCCACAAATGCGTTTCATTATTTAATTTTGATTTCAGCATGAATTTTCATCTCATAAAGTTAGTAAAAACTAAAATCTATATTAATTTAGGTTGAATGTACATTCTCATTTTATAAAATACAAAAATATATATTAATTTAGGTTGAAGGAATATTCTATTTTTCTTAAATATAGAAGTATAGGAACGTAAACTTAATATTAGTTTAGATTATTCTAAATTTTTAAAATACAAAAGAAGATTGTATTGATTAAAATATTTATCTTTATTTTGAATATACCAAGCATAGAGAAATATTGGATTTCTAGTGATGTAAACCTCTTTTTGAGTGCAAAACTTAAGAAAATATTTGTACCTTGAGAGATTTGGAATTAAGAGAGATCCTTCTTGTCTTTTATCAAACGCTTAGAGGGATCAAATCTCTCGATATGAAAACTCATTTTGAGGGAAAATTTTGACAAAATTTCAAAACATGTGATCCCTCTCCACACTTAATAGATTCATAATTAAGATGGACATATGATTTTTCTTTAGAATATTATTTATATTATATATAAGTTTCATATCTCTAGTTATAAAAATTATGATTATTAATTTTATTATAATCCTCATAATACATATAACTACATACAGGCAAAGGGAATATTTTAGATATTTTTTGTTATTATTTTTATTTAATTTTTTAATGCCATATGTATAGCATAGAGTATATATAAAGAGGGAGTGTGCAAATTCTTATAAAAATATCTTATCGTAAGTATTAGGTTATTACGTGTTTATCAACTAAATTTAAATATAAAGTTTTGAAATGTCATACTTACAAATAAGAGTCTTCCCTTGATGGAATGACTGATACATGCCATGTGGGAGAGTGCATGGCCATCATCCTATCAAGCACTCACAGATGAGGATTTCGACATGCACCCTCCCCATTTTTATTAGAAAACCACCATGATGTTGCATGGAGGATCATTTCACATCACTCCAATTGTGTGTCACATCCCTATGGAACTAGTATTTGTTTAATGGTTGCAACTAAGTTGAAGTTAATAATAATTATAATACTGGGGTATGTATTTATAGAGCCATCATTGGTTTCAATCTTAGCATACATTCCTGTGAAGAACACTCATAATTTGTAGGTGTGGCCAATTTCTCCAAGAATCAACCATAATTTTCACATGCTGGATGTTAATTCATGCTACGAGACCTTGTAATGTGCTCCATTATTAGCATTCATGGGTTATTGTTCTTCAATTTCAATAATTCCATATGAGGTTTCCTCGTGCGATACTACTCTAACTTTATATAGTGGATAATTTGCTACCCTTTGTTGTTTCCTTTATTTATAATGTTCTCTCCCAATGCATCCCATGGGAATTGGTTACATTGTTTTCTATTTTCTTTTTTGTCATAGCAACTCTCAGCCCCTCCCTTAGACTATTATAATCAGGTTTGGTTGGGTTTATCCTTCACTTTGAATATATTTTTCAGTCGGGAACGACTTTTTCCTTTAAGCACTTCTCTGAATCTATCCTTGAGAAAATCACTCATCTCCCAACTTCCTCTCCTCCTTGGCCTCCGCTACCCCTCACTTTCATCTCTTGAGGAGATGTTCATAAATTTTTAGAAAGTTTTCACTATAATTGATTCAAGCTTACAATTCATCGTTGATGCACTAAAATCCAATGACGAGTGGCCCACTACATAAAACAAGGAGGCTTTTGAGCCCAATAGAAAGCTTAACTTTCAACACCTCTGTATTGGCTGCAAACTCACTAAATATTCATGAAAAAATAATGGTAGTGAAATATGACATTTATGGAAAGAACATATGTTTGATAGATATCAAAGTTGTCTGAAAGGTAGCATATTAAGTGCTTAACACAACACACACTAGAGGAAGATACAACTAATACATGTATATTGTTGATATCTACTATCATTTGAAAATGATATTGTGTAGTGTATTTTTGGATCACAATGAGGCCAAGGATGAAGTCTTCCTCATGTTGGATGAGTTACAACTTTCCATGAATAACCTAGAGAAACACCTGAATCGAATTGAACATCATTTGGGCCTTCCTCCATATCTAGGCTATGCAACAGGTAGTAGAAAAGCGTTAATCATAGTGGAAGCACCAAACTCTTCTAGGTTTGAATAATGGGCTATATTCAATTGGTTGGGAGGTTAAAATAGTTAGGTATTTCTTATATTCTTGCATTGACTACACTTGCAGCCAAGACAACTAAAAATTCTTCCCAAACTGCCACCCAACAACTTGGGTTAGTTCACAGGACTAGGTAGATGATAAATACAACCTGGTGGTAAAAATAAAAAAGAATAAGAAAACTAATTCAAATGAGCATAAAGAACCACAAGCTCCAAACAAAAATGTTGGGGACAAGAAAGGGCGAAAGCTAAACTTCCCATGTAATATTTTTGGTAGGGGCTATATGACACACCATTGCCCACATTTGGACGAGGTGAATGAGAAAATTACATACTGAAAGTCCTCTACATAACCTGTTGTGTTGAAAAATTCTTTCCCACCTTAACAACAACACCAAATCATGATTGTTGTAAATATTTCACCTACACAAGGGGGAAAGGTAGGTCATCTTCCTAATAGGGATGCACTTGCAGCCATTATGTTATGTGAAGAAACGGTAAACTTGACTATGAGATAAAAAATAGATGCAATATTAATTTAAACTTGGATGCAAATGTGGATTCAAAAGTGGAAGCAAACATGGGTGCAATAATAGGTGAAAAAATTGGCACAAATTGTGGTGAAACAAAAGTGGATGCAACAATGGACACAAACTTGGAAGCAAAAAGGATGCAAACTTGGATGCATAAGAAGATGTAAAAAGGAATGTAAATGTGAACACAAATAGGGGTGAAATAGTGGACACAAGATTAGATTTAAAAGTGGATGCAACAAAAGTAGATGCAAAAGTTGGTGCAAAATGAGATGAAAAACTTGATGTAAAAGTGGATGCATAATTGGACGTAAAAACATACACTGTATTTTATGAAAACTTGGACACAAAAGAGGATTCAAATGGGGATGCACAATTGGAAGAAAATGTGGGTGAAATGGTAGATGAAAAACATGGCACGGATTGTTAACAAATGTGGATGAAAAAGAGGATACAACAAAATAAAATCCAAACTTAGATGAAAAACAAGATGCAAAAAGGGATGCAAAAGTGGATGCAAAAGTGGGTGCAAAAGCCGACATGAAATTGGATGCAAAAATGGATGCAAAAAATGTAGATGCACGAATGGATCTAAAATAATATGCCAAACTCGATGCATAAACACAAACCAAAAGTGGATGAACAAACATGGGCTCAACAATAGGTAAAAAACATGGCGAAAATGTGGTGCAATGAAAGTGGGTGCAATGGTAGATGCAAACAAAGGAGCAAATTTCAATGCAAAAAGGGATATAAAAGTGGACGTAAACATAGGTTCAATAGAAGTTGATGAAAAAGTAGATGCAAAATGAGACTTAATACCTGATTCAAAAGTTGATGCAAAATTGGATTTTAAAAATGAATGAAAAAATAGATGCAAACATATATGCAAATGAGGATGCAAACGTGGATGCAAAATTAGAAGAAAATGTGTGTGCAAAGGTAGGTGCCAAACTAGGCATAAATTGTGGCATAGAAAAAGTGGATGCAATAGTGGACACAATAATGGATGCAAAAGAGGATGCAAATGTGGATGAAAAAAATATGCAATATTGGATGCAACATAAGTAGATTCAAAACTAAACACAAACCTTGACACAAAATTTGGTGCAAAAGGGGATGCAAACAAGCATGCAAAAATGGATACAAAAAATGTTACAAAAGAGGATGCAAAATAGGATGCAAAAAATGATGCACTTGTAGCTGCAAAAAGGTGGATAAAATAGGGGATGCAAAATTAGGTGAAACAAAAATTAGGTGCCAAACTTCACGAAAAACTTAGCACAAAACCTGGTGCAAAGGGTGGTGCAAGACTTGCGACAAAACTTGATGCAAAAGCTCATCCAAAACCTAGTGCAACACCTAGTTCTATAGTTGGTGCAAGACTTGGTGCAAAACCCACTGTGAATTTTGCATCAACGTTTCCACCATATTTGGTAAATGGATGCATATAACACAGCAAAGAAGGAAGCAAAAATGGATGTTAATGACATGGTTTTGTTGTAGTGGCAAAACGCTAGTATTAGTGTTATGAATTCAAGGGATTACAAACCCAAGGAATTAATAATCTGAAGGAATTATTAATATTATAATCCCAAGGCATTAATGTTGCAAACTAAAGGAATTATGAGCCTAAGCGATTAATATTAAACCTCGGATTAATATTACAAATTGAAGGGATTAATGTTATAAAACCAAGGGATAATAAATCCAAGTGATTATTTTATCCATATCATTATATTTGTTTGTCATCTGTATCGATGCATTTAGAGTCGAAAAAGTGGAGGAATCATCTCACCTTGGTTTGGAAAAACATGGCCCAAAACCTTCCAGGAGTATTTTGAGGTATCAAATGATGTTTTTTTGGGGTAAAAATTTACCACTTTAGCGCTACACCTTTTCATTTTATTCAACACACATAGATTTATCCAATGGCACAAGAAATGCATCAATCGAATTATGTATGTAAAAGTTTTTCCACTTAGAAGTTGACCTTCATGTTTTCACACCTATAATTTAGGAGGATGTCACATCAACCCCCATTATAAATGGAAAAAAGGGATAGCCGTGTGATTGTGATTTATAAGACTCTAGAAGAGTCCATATTGTAACCCTTGGTTAAGAATTCATGTAGTCAAACTTAACCAATAGTAGGCTATCATGTTGTGTTATAACTAGGCCACTAGGTGGAAGAGGCATTCAATTCTTTCGAGTGAATTTTTTCCACACTTGAGAAAAAATATAAAATATTGATAGGAAGTAGAGAATAAAGGAGGATTTGTGCATTGTATCAACCCATGAGCCATAGGCCATACTTATTTTTACTTGTAGCCATATTTCTAGATAGCGAAAGAGAGTGGAGCAACCTCACCTTCCACTTGAGTTTTCTCTTGAAAGGATTTCCTAGAGCATATATTGTTTCTTATGTGTGTGTAATCTCTTACTTTTACATTCTCTATTTTATGCATAATTTTTATTCACATGCATCCACTAATTACAATAAAATCTATAGATTTAGAAATTTAGTAAATCTGTAGCAGTGTAGAATTTCATATTTTTAATATAATACTATCGGATCTGATGTGACAAACTATCCAATGGAATATCCATGGAATTTTATGCATCATATTTGTATTAGAGCACGTTTCTTTGGATATTTTCATGGGATCTAGATCATCAGGGCCAAAAATCGTAAAACATTAATCATGGAGACGACTATGTAAATGACCCTAATGATCCTGCAGAGGTGAGGTTTTCGTAGTTAGAATAACAAGTCATTGACAAAAATCAAAATTTAGACCGCCTCATAGTGGCCCTAAGAAATAATCTTGTGATATTTGGACAATATCGGGGTACAAATGCAGAGGATAAATTGGAAGGGGGATCGGGAGGTTGAGAAGAAATGAAGAACTAGTCTAAGAAATAATTTGATAGATATCAACTTGGTTCGAGTGCCATGAATCAATCCCTCTTTAAAATGGAAGAAAAAATATAAATCAAGCCATACCATGATGAGATAAATTCCTTGAAGCTGAACCACTGGTTGTAGCAACTGAAGGTTTATTTCAACATCCATGAAATTGGGGAAGGACAAAGTATTTCATTTTCATGGTTGAAATTAGAGGGCCATGCACTTCCTTGGTGGGAGAGCCACATGAATAACCTGAGGTTGGAGTGACAGCCTCCAAGGGATAACTCGGAGGACTTAAAAAACCCTCATCAAGTCACAAGTAGAGGACCATTGGATTTGGTGGAACTACTTGAAGAAAAGTTTGAGCCAAAGAGTGGAGGAGTACACCACGGAGTTCAAAATTATTGGTATAATATTGGGTATCTCTCCAAAGAACCTAGATGTACTGCTCAAGTATTTGGGGGTTCTGAACTACGATCTGTATGATCAAGTGATATTATTCAAGCCCAAATCAGTGGATGAGGGTTGCATATAGGTATAGTAAATAGCGAACATAGGTGTGAAGAGGGAACAATCAAGCCGATTGAAGCAGAAGAAGCAACATGAAGCTTCTAAGGAGGGAAAGAAGAAGAAAAAAAGAGGAAAATATAAAACAATGATAGCCATAGCACACCAGTGGAAATATCCTAGCAACCATTGCAAAGTTGATGGTGATACAAAGGAGAGGTGATGGAAGTGGCATCCAGAGTTGAACATGAAGAACAACAAGAAATGTAATAAATGAAAAATTTCATGGTCACTAATTTGAGAAACCAAGTTGAAAGAAGCACTCATGTGGATGACAATATTGTTAATACGTCAGTGCAAAAGGAGGTGAATTATAGTATCCTTCAGCAACAGGAAGAGAAAGAAATGACCAAACTCTTCCATATAAATATACAGGTCAAGAAGACAAATATTGATGCTTTGTTTAATTTAGGATCATAGGAAAATCTTATTGTAGTAGAGCTAGGCAAGAAGTTGGGACTTGAACTTTTTGATCAAGCCCATATCCATTGGGATCAGTAAATGTTGGCTTGATGGGCCGTCACCTAGGTTCAATGTTAATTAGCTAAGAAAATCCCTACACTACTAGCCCTTTCAGCACCAATCCACAGAGCGCGGATTGAAGGCTCACCCAAAGCAATATGGGGGGATGCATGAACCAAGTTTCCTCACCCTGAGATGGTTGTGATGTCATTTTATCCCTGACCCTTCCTTCCCATAGACATATAAGCTCTTTAGGGCTTATCAATTTACTTCTCTTATCCGACCGTGAAACCTTCACTAAGGTCTCTGATCATCATTCACAGACCATACATAGTTGATTAAGATGCTTATGCGCCTTTGTGACTACTCTTACTTCTATGTCTACCCTAATTAGCTTAAGTATTGGTTAACTTCAACATGCATTATGATTATCTTCACATACACAAATATTATTACTTGTGTTCATATGACAAAGTAAAACACATAGAATCACGCATCAATATAGCATTAAACCATAAATCCAGTATTCAACATAACATAACTGGAACATTCATAGTAGGAGTAAAATAGCTCATACACATATATTTCCATCATAATTCTCTTTATTTATGGTTTAGATCTTAAGTACAGGCTCTAACTTCCCTGTGCACACAACTGTAGGGGTCCGCGCACTCAGCTGTAGACTTCTACCCTAGGCCTTTGCCCACTCAACTACAGAGCCTCTTCCTATGCTAAGACTCTTCACTCTTAGCTCTCAATTGCTCCAAAACATACTTTTTTTATAACAGAGAAATCTACCCTAGACTCTTCTAAGACTCCCTTTTTATACATTCCCATGGCCCGTGGACCAAGGGTGGATCTCATCAAGTCGACACAAGCTATCTAATCTAAGGGCGGAAACCCTTTTTGATTGTTTATAGCTTCACACTCCACGACCACAAAATGTGGAAAATTTATATTATTTATACAAAATTTGGGCCTTTAGCCCCAGAACTTGGGCTTTTAACCCAAAAATTTACCCCAGGGGACCCGTTCCTAACATGACCCCATGATCCAGGAGGATCTTGTCAGCTCAGTTGCACAGGTTCAATTTCGCCATCAACATTCAATGTTCGGTGTCTTTAGCTTCAACAGTGATGTTTATGGTTCAGGTTGTCTGGTGTTGGTTTTAGTTCCCCGGTGATGTCAATAGTTGATATGGTTTTGTACCTAGTTGTCGACATGTGATTGTCATCAATTCTGTTTCATAGGATTTGGTCATCGACATGGGTTTTTCATCTGCTTTGCAGGGTTTGGCTGTTGACATGTGCTTGTCATCATGTGATGCTGATAATGTCAATTTGTGACGAATATGTGTCTGTGGGTTTATCATCAAAATCAAAGTGATGTAACACCTAAACCGTAACACATTGACCTAAAACCTATGCATAAACCTATTACTTCAACCCTATGGAGGAAAAAATCAAACTTAAGTTCTAAGCTCTTTTTAATAAACATTGAAAACCTTAACCCTATGTTATCAACCCTCAGCCTTTGTAATACATTACAAAACTATTGCAAAACTTTAATATCAGTCCTTAACCACAGCGCTAACTGCATCGGGGTCTGACTACGGTCAAACCATGTGAGCGGACAAGGGGATAATCCATCAGGTTAACATGGAAGAACATAACCACAACAGAGTTTGCATTAACTACAAAGTATATAAATCGAGGAAACCATTGGCATGTGAACATTTCAACTCACCAACCGCCATCCGTTAGAAATCAAAGGAACCTTTGGCGCACTAACCTTGGCTAGGGAAACTGCTCACATGTGTTGTCAGGGACCTCCACCCAGTTAGCTAACCGCTAATAGTCAGTGGCCTATCCTAAGTCTAAAAATGGGTTTTGTATGTTATTTTGGTTCGAATGTTCTTAATTAATTACAACTAAGACCTATTGACATTAATTCATCAACCTAAAATCCTAAAATAAACTATATTTTTGAGTTGATTCGCTCGTACACTCAGCCCAAGGAGGTTAGAGTGCATTTCAAGGGCTATAAAGATAGATTGGCTCATTGAAGTGAAGGAGAGTGATTTTGAAGTTTTGTGTGCAGATTCTGGAGGTTAGAGGTTGTTTTATTTTCAATGTAATAGGAGGATCCAGAGTCAGAATTGGGAACCGTGATAAGTAATGGAAATCTAGTTCAGAGAGATTTCTTATGAAAGTGACCAAAAGTGCCTGAGTGAACATTTAGTTTGGTCAATTTTCTATGTAATCGACCTTCTCGGAATCAATCCTAATAAAGTGATCACCCATCTTGAAAGTGGCCCCAGAGACATAGTCCATCAAGGACGAACTCCGTAATCAATCTTGTTGTCTGGTATTACTGTTTATTTGTTGTTTTCACTTATGTTTTGCATCTCTCTTATGGTTTATCTTCTGTCGTAAAGTCTTTCTTCTCAAGTAGTTCTCATGGTTTCAGCACTTTAAGTTAACATTCAGTTCACTGTTTTCATAATCAATTCTACTTCAGTTTTAACATATGATCCTTTTAGATCATATAATTTGGTATCATAGTAGGTTGCATTTGTAGAAATTTTCAGTGAATGTTTTCCAAGTCAAAGTCGCATCGTGGAGCAGGAATCCTTGAGGAGACCGATCCAAAGATTGTAAAGCGAAGAGTTGCTCAAATGTCGACCATGACATGATCTGATGTAGGTGAAATGCCAAAAACTAAGATGAACGAGCAACAGTTTCACCAAACATTCTTCACTATGCAGCAGATGTTGGGAGAACTATACAAGGATAAGAAGGCGAGAGATCCAGCGTCTTCTTTAAAGACATTGAATAAGGACAAAGGTAAAGGAAAAGTTGATAAACCACCTTCACCTCCATCATCTCCTTCATCATAATCTTCTTCTTCTTCTTCCAGTGCAGAATATGAAATAGAAAAGAAACATAAGAAAACATATCTTTTGAAACTTGATGTAAAATTTGAGCTACCTATTTATGATGGAAAAAGGAATCCTAAAAAGCTAGATAACTGGATTAAGTAGTTAGAAGTGTATTGTCATATTCAGAACATTTTTTACGATAAAACAAAAATTCAGTTAGCTACACTTTGAATGGGGGGAACAACTTTAATATGGTGGGAAAGTAAAACTCAGATAGATGTAAAGTGGAAAGGAAAAGTCATCTCTTCATGGTCTAAGCTTTTAAAAGCTCTTAGGAAACAATTCTATCCTTTAGAATACATGCAGCAAGCTATTATTGGTTGAAAACACTTGAGGCAAGGTAAAGGGCAAAGTGTTCAAGAGTTTACTCAAGGGTTCAAAAAGGAAGCATTGGCAGTTTACATCGACATTTTACATTCATATTTGCAGCATACATTATTGATGTTTATCCTAATGATTTTGATGTTGTTTGTGTTCAAGCCCTATATATTGAATCAGGTGGCAGACCATTCAAATTTTCACCGCAATCATCAAAAGAGATGGAAATCAAGGATTCCAATGAAAGTAAAAGGAAGAACAATTCAACGAGAAATAAATCAGCGATAGTTCGGAAGGAAAGAGCTACTTTTTCTCATTTCTAGAGAATCATTCATGATGAATTGAAGTGTTGGAAACTTCATCCAGAACTTAAGCCCAAAAATTTCTTCAAGGAGAAGGATGAAAAGAAGGCAATTGTAGCAGTCTAGCAAGATCTAGGTTCTAATTCAGGTGATGAAAGGAGGATAACTGGCATGGTTTCGATAGGCAAAGCTTCTAACACTGGTTCAAGTTCGAATACTATTGCATCTTCATCAAACATAAATCCTTCAAATGAGGATAAAAGAGTTGAATTATTTAACATATGGATAACTTCTAAGCACACAAAGATAGATACAATGTTTGATAGTGGATCCAAGACCTTACCCATTAGGATGTCTAAATAAATCAACTCAGATAAAAGTCATAAAATAGTGTCAATTAAGATTTTCCATTACAACTAATTACATTGATGAAGTGGAATTAGATGTGGTTCCAATAGACATATGTGGAGTTGTCTTAAGAAGTTCTTATCTTTATGATTGTGATATAGTATTTTATAGAAAAGAGCACAAATATCACCTTAAGAAAGATGGGGTTGAATTTATTTTCAGCGCATATCAAAACAAAAATCACTTGAATATTGTTGCTAATCAGATGAATGGATTAATAAGTTCAAATAAAATATTTGTATTCATGTGTGTAAAGGAACAACATAAGAATCAACATGATGTTTGTTCAAGTTTTGAGTCTCAGCTTAAAGATAGTTTGATCAAAGAGGTAGAAAACTTTCCAGTTCTATTTAAAGAAACCAAACATCTTACTCATAAGAAGGAAATACAACATGAATTATAGTTGATGTCCAAATCTCCTTTTCCTAATTTCAGAATGAATCAATTCAGTCCAAGTTTGGAAGTAATAAGTTACATGGATGTAGGTCAGTATTGGGGAAAGTGAGGGTTAAATTTCTCTTGTATTATGTCACCAATTCATGTTTCAAATAGTTTGGAAGGCTCTTTTCAAGTGGAGAGGAAGCCTATTTGTTTTCATATCAAAGCCTTTTCTAAAGCAATGTCAAAGTATCCAATACATTTAAGGGAAACTTATGCATTAGGGGAAAGTGCTAATCAATGGAAACATCATCTAATGAATAAGGAAACAATGATTCAAACATATCAACAGCTACTTCAATACTTTCAAAATCAAACTAAATTGCATTAGTTTTCATATTACAGTTTGATAAGTTTATTGCAGCAAGTTCACTTAGTAATCAGGAATCAGGAAAGTATATCAAGTCAAGTAGCTGGTTTTATGTCAAAAGCATCTTTGATTGTCTCTGTCATTCCGCAATATAAATTTTTAATACATGTCAGTAGTATTGAACAATATCCTATAGAGATTGTTTTCAAAGATGTGTATGAATCACTAATTCATGGTACTTCGTGGAAAGAAGTCAATTTCCATGTTCATAACAGGTTGTTTAACCATCTCCGCAAGTTCTTCATATTGGATATGGATGGAATCGTTCACAGATTCAAAATGTGCCATAATCAACATCATTAGGGTCATCACTGTCAGGTGGTTGATCGAAAGTATTACTACATCATCGGGGCAAGGTGGAGAGTGAGGGAAGTCTACCCTCATTTACTATCTGTTTAAGTAAAAATTTTGTGGTCCAAAAGCTTTCAAGTGAAGAGGATTGACCCTGGAGGATCTTGTCAGATCAATTGCACAGGTTCAGTTTCGTTGTCAGCATTTAGTGTCGGTGTCTTCAGCTTCGACAGTAATGTTTATGGTTCATGTTGTTCGATGTTGGTTTTAGTTCCCCAATGATGTTGATAGTTGATATGGTTTTGTACTTGGTTATTGACATGTGATTTTCGTCAGCTCTGTCTTGTAGGATTTAGTTGTTGACATGGGTTTATCATCCATTTTACAGGGTTTTGTTGTCGACATGTGTTTGTCATCATGTGATGTTGACAATGTTGCTTTGTGACGAAGATGTGTGTGTGGGTTTATCATCAAAATCAAAGTGATGTAACACCTAAACCCTAACACATTAACCTAAAACATATGCCTAAACATATTACTTCAACCCTATGGTGGAAAACATCAAACCTAATTTCTAAACTCTTTTTAATGAACATTAAAAAAGTTAACCCTATGTTATCAATCCTCGGCCTTTGTAATACATTACAAAACTACTAGAAAAATTTAATATCAGTCCCTAACCGCAACGCTAACCACATCGTAGTTTGACCGCGGTCAAGCCATGTGAGCGGACAAGGGGATAAGCCATCAAGTTATCATGGCAGAACATAACCACAATGGAGTTTTCATTAACCGCAGCAGACATAAATCAGGGAAACTATTGGAATGTGAACATTGTAGCTCACCAACTGTCAGTCGTTAGCAATCAACAGAACCTCCAGCACGCTAACCGCAGCTAGGGAAAATGCTCACATGTGCTCTCAGGGCCTGTCACTTGGTTAGCTAACCGCTAATAGCATGTGGCCTATCCAAAGTTTAAAAATGGGTTTTCTATGTTATTTTGGTTCGAATGTTGTTAATTAATTACAACTAAGACCTATTGACATTAATTCATCAACCTAAAAACCTAAAATAAACTCTATTTTTGAGTTCATTCACTCCTAAACTCAACCTAAGGAGGTTAGAGTGCATTTGCAAGGCTCTAAAGACAGTTTGGCTCGTTGAATTGAAGGAGAGTGGTTTTGAAGTTTTGTGTGCAAATTCTAGAGGTTAGAGGCTATTTTGTTTTCAGTGTAATAAGAGCATCCTAAGTCACAATTGGGAACCATGATAGGCATTGGAAATCTAGTTGAGAGAGATTTCTTATGACAGTGACCAAAAGTGCCTGCATGCATATTCAGCTTGGTAAATTTCCTATGTAATCGACCTTCTCGAAATCAATCCTACTAAAGCAGATGCCCATCTTGAAAGCAAACTCAGAGATGTAGTCCATCAAGGAAGAAATCTGTAATCAATATTTCTATCTAGTATCACTATGTATTTTTTATTTTCACTTCTGCTTTGAATCTTTCTTATGGTTTATCTTCTGTTGTAAAGTATTTCTTCTCAACTAGTTCTCACAGTGTCGACACCTTAAGTTAAAATTCAGTTCACTGTTTGCATAATCAATTCTACTTCATTTTTAACATATGATCATTTCATATCACCCCAATACAAATCTGGTGACCTGTCTCGAGTCACTCAGCTGGTGTGGAGATCTTGTCACGAAGACCTCCCAGCTCCACCTATACGATTGCAACCTTGATGGTACATTGTGTCACCGCCTGCTTAACTTCGTCAACCACCTACTCCATTGTTGGTTCTACACTATCTTCATATATTTTCTATTGTGTCACCTGCAAACTAGCCAATTTCCCTTCAATGGAGGTAGTGAGTACATAGGCTTCCTCCAGCCAAGGCCCTAATCTATCCTTTAGTACTATCTCCTTGCATTGAGCTACATCCACTTGTTCCTTTAGTGCCTTTGCTTCCAACATCTTTGCCAACCTCTGCATGATGGTGATGGTGTGCATCATCACTTTCATCTCATCGTACTTCTGCTATAGCTATCGTGCCTTAGTTTCTATTCTTTGCAGGTTGGGGTCTTCTTGCAGATTGGTCACTACTTTGAGTGCTTGCTCGAAGAGCACAGTGCAATCATTCAAAATGGTGTCAAGAGATGGAATGACATCTCTTACAATGGTCATGCGCTACTCTCTGGATTCTTGTGGAGTTGACGGTTGGACCCTCAGCTCATGCTTTGTGATCTTAAGGTTCAGTTCAAACTAAACCTTAGCCATCTCTGTTTGTGCCTCATTCACACTTGCAGCGAGATTCTAGATCCTTGTGTCAATGCACGTGTCTTCAAGGATGTTTAGCTCTGGAACAGTCTGGCATGCCTTAGCCACCACAACTATTGTGCACTCATTCTTTTCTGTGATATTCTTAAGATGATCAATTGTAGACGATCTTTCGACGAACATTTGTGAATTTTTCACCCTCTTCTCGCTGATAACGTTCAAGGTGCGTTGTTCCTGAGCTTGTATTTCCGCGATCACACCATCCAGTAGGGTGTGAAGGGCTTCAATTGGAATCACAACTAAGTTTAACCCGACTTGCTTAATGGCGCTGATAGTGGCCCTGTCAGCCTCTGCTTTTGCGGTCAATGCTCCTTCCAATAGCGCGACAGCCTGGTGATCCATTGTATGGACCATCTCTACTACGTTTGAGGTTCCTAGCACCAAAATTCTCGACATTGCACTGCCCTATCCTATATTTCTTTGTGCCTGAGTTCCCTGGATCTACAGCTCACACAGACCCGTTTGAATTATGACCAAGGCCTGTTTCTACTAGTGCTCAAACTACTGCAGCTGTTCCACATTCGTGTTCCTCACTGTATCACTAATATCATTAAAATCACTCTCTATCAATATGATTGGGTCTAGGGATGATGTGTTGGCCTTGGACTTCCTCCAAAGCCCTACTGTCTCCTACTCCTATGTGTGCTTAACCCAGAATAGAGTGTTCTCTGGGTCCTCTCCTTCCTGCTCTGAGCGCTACTCCTCCTCGTCTATCTATGGAGAAGGTAGATTATGACTCCTGTCAGAGTCATGGTCATCCTCTTCCTCCTTCCCTTCTACCTGTGTTTTTGTTTTGTGCTCTGCTTTGGCTTTGTCCTCAGCTTCCTTCCCCCGTTTTTCGGCCAACAATTCCATCTTTAACTAGCCCTCTTCCTTCTTTTACTTCACAGAAGATTTATTAGACCCAGTTGATAAGACTGATGCCTTGTGCCATTCTACAAGCCAACTCTCCAGAACCACGGAAATTACATCATCCATCGCTAGGTATGGAAGATCATACGATTTCTTTGTGGCGTCCTTCTATGCTTGGATGGAACCACAATGGAAGTTTACCTTGAACTCCACATATTCAAAAAACTGTTCAAAGAGAGTTGGTGAGAGTCGTGGCTTGCAGTTGATGGCAGCATGGATGCTTGATTCCATGACAATCCAGAATATCTCGCTATCCTTGATCCTTTGGGGGTTCTTTGTGGCCCAGAGTGAAGAAAACTTCACTGCTTCTGGCAGCTACAATGTAATCAGAGGAAACTGACTATCCTCTGGCAAGACCCATGCAACCAATACAATTGGCAGTAGTAGCCATGCATAGTGGAAAGTATTGCTTTGATCTTGCGCTTCTCTGCAGTTCATGAGGAACTCGCTACAGAGGTAGTGCACTGAGTTAAATTATACGCCCTCCGTGCACTGGGCCACTAAAGATACCACTGGTGCCGATAATTCATCTACGCGACACTTCCTCATAAATTTTTCCATAACCATTTGTTGTCTTGATGGGCCCTGGCCCAGGTTCAGTGTTAATTAAGCAAGTAAATCCCTCATCTACTGGCCCTTTCGGCATGAATCCGTGGAGTGCAAACTGAAGTCTCACCTGAAGTGGTCTTGGCGAATGCAGGAACCAAGTTTCCACACATTGAGATGGTTGTGATGTCATTTTCTACCCTAGCCCTTCCTTTGCATAGACCTATAAGCCCTTTAGGGCTTGTCAATGTACTTCTCTTATCGGCCTTCATACCTTCACGAAGGTCTCTAATCATCCTTCAAGGACCTTAAATAGTCGATTCAGATGCTTGCATGCCTCTGTGATTACTCTTACCTCTGTGTCTATGCCAATTAGCTTAAGTATTGGTTAACTTCAACATGCATTATGATTATCTTTGCGTAAACTTATATTCTTACCTACGTTCATATGACAAAGTAAAACACATAGAATTGCACATCAATATAAAATTAAATCATAAATCCAGTATTCAACACAACATAACCACAACATTCATAACAAGAGTAAAATAGCTCATACACAGATATTTCCAGAATAATTATCTTTATTGATGGTTCAAATCTCTAGTACAGACTCTAACTGCCCTATGCACATCGCTGAAGGGGTCTGCGCACTCAGCTGTGGACTTCTACCCTGGGCCTCTACGCACTAGACTATAGATCATCTTCCTATGCTAAGTCTCTTCGCTCTTAACTCCCAATTTCCCAAATCTTATTGTTTTCTAACTAAGAACTCTACCTTAGACTCTTCTAAGACTGCCCTTTTATACATTCTCATGGCCCGGAGACCAATGGTGAATCTCATCAAGCCGACACAAGCTATCTAAACTAAGGGTGGAAAATCTTTTTGAATATTTACATATTCATGCTCTGCGAACATAAAGTGTGGAGCCTTTACATTCCTTATACAAAATTTGGGCCTTTAGCCCCAAAAATTCTACTTTTAACCTAAAAATTGACCCCAGGGGACCCGTTCCCAATAGTAAATAAGAATGCAAATAGTCAAAAATTGGATTTGATATAGGTGTCGAATTTATTGATGAATTATATCTATATGTGGTTCCCCTTGATGTAAGTGGAATCTTGTTTGGGAGTCTATACATGTAGATGCAAGATGCGAAATTCATGAGGATATCCAAGCAATACAGGCTCATCAAGGACGGAAAATCGTTCATCATCAATGTTCATAAAGGAAAGTAAAAAAATTCTCTAGTTTTTTCCAACCAAGCAAAGAAATTTATCAGTTCCACCAAGAAGTATGTTTTGTTTTTTTTAAGAGAAATTAGTCTAAAGAGGAGTCAATCAGAGGCAAGGCATCCCTCAAGGGGTGTACTTATAAATTAAAACAAAAATTAGAGGACTTGTTACAGGAATATAGGGATGTGCTTTAAGGGAATAGAGGGTTACGACTTAAGGGAGAAGTGGATCATGAGATCTGACTATTGTCGAAATTTGCATTGCCAAATATTAGGTTGTATAGGTAGTTTTTTATAGAAGAAAGTTAGGTGAAGAAATAATTGCAGTAGCTACAAGAATAGGGTGCCATTCGAGTGAGTAAATCACCATGTGGGTCATCCATCATCAATGTGCCAAAGAATGATTGGATTTGGTAAATGTGTATAAATTATAGAGCATTGAACAAAAGCATGGTCAAGAACAGAAACCCCTACGCTAGATAGATGATTTATTAGATCATTTACAACACACAAAATACTTCACCAAGATGGACTTGAAGTCTGGATATCACAAGTTTTGAGTCAAACAAGA
Organism: Pinus tabuliformis; assembly: GCA_031772625.1. Lineage (NCBI taxonomy): Eukaryota > Viridiplantae > Streptophyta > Pinopsida > Pinales > Pinaceae > Pinus > Pinus tabuliformis. Next base: position 721,948,627 of record CM062808.1, on the reverse strand, counting down.
AGATAACTAGAATACCAGCTTCAAAACCAGGAAAGGTTTATATGAGTGGTTAGTCATGCCATTTGGCCTACGTAATGCACCGGCTACCTTTATGATATTAATGAATGAGTACTACGCCCTTTTATAGATTCATTTTTTATTTTTTATTTCGATGATATACCAGTATATAATGTTACCTGGAAGGAGCACATTTCACATTCGACACAGGTCTCAGAAATATTGGAGAAGCACCAACTACTAGCAAATATCAAGAAGTGTGAGTTTGTGTAGTAGTCTTTGGTGTATATAGGGTATGTGATCGGTGGAGAAAAGCGAAAGACATATCCATCCAAGATGGATTCCAATATGAAATGGTCATTTCCTACTAATTTTTCTAAGTTTAGAAGTTTCAAAGGGGGTAGAATAGTACTTGAGGAAATTCTTAGCCACATCTTTAACGATAGCAACACTGCTTCACAACATAATAAGTGGAAATATTTTTCAGTGGGGAAAATGTCATATGAAGGCTTTCAAGGAGCTAAAGAAGAAGGTCACTGAAGCAACAGTTCTGGCATTTTCAAAATTGTAGCGACCCTTTGAAGTGGAGATAGATGTGTGTGGGTATGCTATGGGATATGTCTATATGCAGGGAGGAAGATCTATATGTTACCATTCTAAACTATTTCATGGGGATGTTATTAACTACCCTACCTATGAAAAGGATCTCTATACCATGGTGCAAGATGTGATGAAGTGGAAGCTCTAACTGATGGGAAAGGAGACAATAATCCACATAGGTCAGCAGTCATTATAGTACTTACAGGCCTAGAGTAAGCTACAACAAAGTTGGCATTACATATGGATGGGGTTTTACAACATTTTCAATTGGTGATGAAGTATAAGAATGGCAGTAAAAAAAAGTTGGCCAACATGCTTTCAAGTACACCCACATCAAAGATCACAACTTTTGGGACTCTTATGCACATGGAGCCATTCATCCATGATGCATATAGAGAGGCATATTCAGAGGATGAAGAATTCAAGTAGGTGTATCAGCAATTACAGAGTCAAATTCATGTTCACGATGGAAACAACATCGTTGACTACCATCTCCAGGATGGGTTACTCTACATGATGGATAAGTTCAGTTGCTAAAGGTGAGTGATTGAAACTAATTAGAGAGGCTCACAACTCCAAGGTTGTAGGGAACTTTGCTGTAGGGAATACCATGGCTAACATGGAGAGGTATGCCTATTATCCTAAGATATAAGAGCAAGTAGCTAGGTTCATAAGAGGATGCATGCTTTTTTGTACCAGCAAGCCTAAAAATAGTAAACATTCTCTATATCATCCGCTATATGTACCTACTTATCCTTGGAAAAACATCTCCATGGAGTTTGTGGGAGGTTTACTAACCACCAAGCAGGGACATGACTACCTATTCATGGTAGTTAACAAGTTCAACAAGATGTGTGCTCCAATGCCCTATAAAAATGCCATAAGTAAGAAGAAATAAATTTGTTCTTTGGATAGGTTTGGGTGCACTTTGGGTTACAAAGGAGCATTGTTTCAGATAGGGATACACTATTTCTTAGTCAATTTTGGACTACATTGTGGCAAAAAATGGAGACAAAGTTGAAGAGATATACAATATTCCATCCACATATAGATGGGCTGAAAAAAGTATTCAATGATACAACCAGAAGCATCTTAAGAACTGGGATGAAATCTGGTATATATGCAACATTCTTACAATAGAGTAGTCGACACTTCTACAGGAATTTCCCCATCTGAAATTTGTTTTGGATATTTTCCATCTTCACCTTCGGATATTGCATACGAGCGACAAAGAGGAGTGAGGGAAGATCTTACAAGAGATTCTTTGAGGGTTCAAAAATTTATAGAGAAAAATAGGAAGATCTACCTAGAGGTACAAGGACCATAGCGAAAGTCATAGGAGAAATATAAGGCTAAGCATGATCAACACAAAAGAAAGAAATCATTCAAGGTGGGAGAAAAAGTATGACTACATTTGAATAAGGAGAGGCTCTAGGGGGCTAGTAAGAAAATCAAGGCTCTAAGGTATGGTACCTTTGAGATACAGTAAAAGGTGGGTGATAATGACTATCGACTCAGTTTACCACCACATATGAAGATTTACTAAGTTGTGAAAGAAGAGAATTTGAAATTGTATAAGCCTTCCATGATATATTAGGAAGAGGAACAAGTCCTACCTTTTTTGGATGATTTCATACCATACACCAAGCAGAGCTGAGAGAAGATATAGATTTACATAAGTGGTCCATAACTATAAGGAAAGGGCAACATTAACTTTTACTTATTGCGTTGAAGCAACAACTTCCAGGAAAAGAAAAATGGTACACTAGAGAGAAGGTGGAAAATACCTTTCCTCACCTCATTTAGTACAATAATTTTGGGACCAAAATCCTCCAAAAATGGCGAGGTGTGATCTGGATCATTATATTTTCTTGTGATCCATCTCAGTGCATTCAAAGTGGAAAAAGTGCAAGAGTCAACTCATGTGATCGTTTTTATCGGTAGGACCAAATTCGACAAAACTAGGTATTAAACGTTCTGGGAGCATTTTGAGGCATCAAGTGACATTTTTTGGTGGTAATTTTTTTCACTTTAATTCTACACCTTTTCGTTCTATTCTACACATAAATATATTTTCAATGATGCAAGATGCATGTCAATCAAAGTCAATATGGGGAAGTTACACCACCCAAAATTTGACCTTCCTATTTTCACACTTATAATTTTAGAGGATGTCATGTTAGCCCCAATTCTTGATGGAAAAATGGGCTAGCCACATGATTTTGATGTAAAACACTCTATAATAGTCTACATTATAACTCCTGTTAAGTATTTGTTGGGGTGAGTAAAAGTTATGTTTTCTCCTCATAATAGCTTAATCAAGCATTTATATTTATGTGTTTATCTTTGTTTTAGGAATAAATATAGAAGAAACAATAGCAGAATCTAGGTAAAATTGATTATTAACAAATTGGATAAATCTGGGCCCGAAAAACTAAATTTCACTATCTTTATATGCAGGGACACAAATTGGATGACTTTTGTTCAAACGACAGAACATCAACAACTAGGAAAGGAAGAGGACAACATCTTGAGTAGGGAGGACAATGGAAGACCAAGAGGACCAATGCTCTTTTGTGATGAAATCAGATCAAGGGTTGCAAAATACTTAGGATCCCCTAATCCTGAGGATTCACTTCTATCCATATATTTTTCCAAAATTTATATAAAGCCATCAGGCGAATTGAATAGCTAGTTAAAAATTTTGAGATTGTAACTATTCTTTTTGAACACCGATATTTTCATTACTGTGAAGTTATAACTATGTTATTAATTTTAATGAGGAAGACTGCATTTCATCCGTAATCATATTTTGAATATCTTTCGGCTGGAACTTCTGGAGACTTGGGCCCAGTAAATAAAAGATATACTACTTTAATTGTGTTATAATCATTTCAATTTATTCTTATAATTGTTCATTACTGCTAATCTATAAAGTTAGCACTATTCTGATTGTTGTGAGGATTGAAGATTATGGTTTTTGTTTATTGTCCAGACAAGATTCTATATTTAGCTGTGTGTTACATCTGCACGATAATCTTTATCAAATTGATTATATTAAATTGAACATTAGATTGATGTTCATTCTAAAGTAATATCACCATAGATGTCAAGGTTATAATTGATCTCTTTCCATGAGATGTTAATATAGTTACTTTTTGTTCAATTGTTGTAGCTTTCCTTCATGTTAAATGAATGGGTGCCAATACCAATTAGATTGCTGAGAGTGGTTATTTCTGCTTGAATTCTGATTTAGTTTCTTGTAGAATATATTAAGTAGGTTTGAGAATTCTCTAAAGGTTTCTTTCATAATTATTTGGATTGGACTTAGAGAAATAGGCATTAGTGATTGCAACGATTCCATTCATTTCATTATGAATTGACCTCTAAACTCACTGCATATACAATACTAACACTCTTGAGATAAACAAACTTACCCTGGGTTGATGGTTAATGTAGGCATTAATATTTCTTTTAATAATACATCTTAGTGCACCAACATTTTTGTGTCATCGCCGAGGACAATGTTTCAAAGTGATTTCTTTTTATTTTGTTGTAAAGGAATTGAGTTTTAAAAATGGAAGGTAAGAACCTATGTTACCAACAAGTAAAGTTCTTTCTTATCAGCCCAATTTTTAGCAAATGCATAGAGGTTAAATAGGAATAGGTTTTTAGCAATGTCTAGGAATAAAAATATAGAAAAAAGATCAGAACCCTCCTCCAAAATCGACAAAGCCCAAGGGATCGGTGAACCTTGGGAGATCAACTCTTATATAAAAAATCGTAAGAAAAGCAGAGTCTCAAGCATCAATAGGATTTCAAACTATATCTGGAAGAATCCCTACTGTAATCCCTTAGGCAGTAGGCTCACCATTTACAATCTACACTGAGATTCATAGCCAAATTAGAGGATCTAAACAGAGCTTTTAGGTTACAACAAATCTACATTCTGGTCCTCTACAAGAGGGAAAATCATGAAAATTAAGAGGAGGAGAGGGAGAAATGAGTAGAACTACTAAGGTAAGACCACGATTGTATGAACTAATATCTCTTGTGATCCAAGATCTAGGCAGTGCTTCAAAACCGACTCGGATTGGGAATCCTCCACTTACCCAAATAGCATCCTCTAAAATCCCCGAAGGATATTGGCACATTTTCGACCAAATGGAAAACCAAGTACCTCAAGGTCATACCTTGACATTGGAATACCCCATAGTCGACCAAGTGGCCAATGCCCTAATGAAATCTATTCCCTTGCACAGAATCCCAACCTTTCATGGGATGATTACAGAGGATCTAGACGTCTTCTTATTTGAGTTTGATGTTCTCTATAGAGGATACGATTATACCATCGACCCTAAAAAATTAAAGCTATTTCCTTCTACTCTAAAAGGAGTAGCTTTGAGGTGGCTCATGGGTTTAGGTGGACGTACTATTAACTCTTGGGATGATATGAAAACTTCTTTCCTCACAAGGTACAAAGAATTTTGCAGGACTAAGGAATTAAAAGATGAAATCTTTAAGATGGCTGCAAAGGATAATGAAACTCTAGAAAAGTATGTCGAACAGTTTCACTACAATTTGTAGAGATCCCCTCACTCCACATTACCAAAAGAAGTCCTGAGAGCCATCTTAATTAAGGGAATGAAAGAAGAATGGATAGAAACTCTAAAGTTCATGGGGAAGGGAGATATTTCTCAAGAGGATTACGATGAAATCATTCACTTATGTATTAGGTGTTCGTGAGGTAGCGCACGCACCGGGTCAGGAACTCAAGATCCTATGACTAGAGGAAGCAAACCAGACAGTGGAGGCATAACAAGAATGGAAATCGGTAACCTTCTGAAAGACTTTAAGACGGATATCCTGGGAACCCTTAAAACTTAGTTGGATTTCTGACAGGCTAAACATAAACAAGCCTTAACAGAACAGAACCTGGCCATTTTCTACCCATGCTGTCGAAAGAGGCACAACTAGTGGGAGTGTCCATTGGACATGGTCCAAACATGTGCTAACTGCACCAAGGACCATGCCATTGAGAAGTTCCCATCACTTCAAGGTCTGAAAGAATATTTCAAAGAAGCAGAAGAAGAGACAGAACCAATATACTCAATGAACCACCGTCGACAGTGGCAGCGCAAACCCACAAGTATGCCACAAGACACATCCCAGTTCTTTCCTTCTCCATCATTTAATTAGAAACAGAATCTCGGGGAAGCATTGCAAGGTCAATCACTTCACTTGAATTGGAAATCTAAACCATTTCCTATGACACATTGGCCAACTCAATCCTTTCTAGGTATTGGCTGGTCAAATTCTCCTTTTACTCCTGTTTGGTAAGGTAATCCATATCCATGCCATTGGCCTACCTCTACTTCGAAAAATCTGAATTGGTCTCTAAATTGGCAGTGACCTTTAGGGATAACCAATACACCTATGGGGGCAGGTCCTAAACCTCAGCCTGAATTATCAACCCCATATCCATTGCAGTAAAATCCTTAGCCCGTTCGACGTCCCCAATTTCTAGCCAAACCAAATCCAAGTCCTAACAATAGATCAGTTCAACTGGTGAAAATTGTTGAAGGCTCGGACTATGAGATTGAACAAAAAGAATGTAATAAACTTAGATTGAGGTCAGAACACATTATCACTCATTAGGAAGACAGAGACTAGCCATCAATTGAGTTAGAAACCCCACCTGTACATGCACCATCGACCATGACTAACATAGAAATAAAAGAAGGAGAAGATACAGTTGAACATAAAAACCTTGGAAAACTCATAGTTACTTCTCCCCCATTACCTAAAAGATTAACAATACCTAAACCAGTTCTTTATCCAGACTTTGATCTTGTAGGGAAACTATTGCATTAAAATTCCTCTCCTCGAGGGCACCCAAGACATTCCTGTTTATTCTAAAACAATTAAAGAGTTATGTGCAAAAAAGCCTCTGAGGAAAGAAAAATCTCCACCCACTATTCATGTTGTAGTGACTTTGTGCGATTTTATTTTGGGAGGGGAAACTCTGATAAAGTATGAAGATCCCAGGAATCCCATAGTTACAGTCCAAATATATGGCCCCTCCTTTCTGAACACACTAGTTGACTTGGGTGCAACCATTAACATCCTAACAACAAAAACCTATAGGACACTTGATATTACAGCTCTAGAACTGACCACAACCCTGCTCAAAATTTTTGATCGTTAAGTGGTGAGACCAGAGGGAACTTTACATGATATTACGGTTTCCATTGATTTGTGGGAGTATCTAGTAGATTTTCTTGTTATAAACCCAAAGAGTCAATTATATGTGCATCGCCTGATTTTGGGCTGACCTTGGTTGGCAACAACTGATGCTTATATAGGTTGTCGAGAGGGTACCATGACCATTGTTAAGGGGCATGTCATAAAAAATCTTGTTTTATATCCTCCTTCCAAAACAAGCTTGTCCATTATAAAAATACATAAACAACCACCCACATACATGGAAGAAAGCATTCGTTCACAGCTTATAGTAGCAGAGGCACTTGAATTCAAGAATCAGAATGAAGATTATGTAATCAATAAATTTATCAATGAGCTTGCTAATAAAAATAATTTAAATTGCCAAATTTTAAAAGAAATTCTTGACAATGAAGCCTCGAAAGGCCCTTTGAAAGATACTGATGATTAGCATATCCAGACAATTGTTGTTCATAACAACACGCTTGTTGAAATTAAACCAGGCAAGGTTTTAAACATTAATGATACCCTGGACAGTGGCTAACAACAAAATCTCATTCAGGTCCTACAAAAATATAAAGGGGCTTTTGCCTGGGACTATCCAGACATGAGGGGGATAGACCCACAATTATGTATGCATCATATCTACACCGAAAAGGGTGCTCGTTCTGTCTAGCAGCCTCACCAAAGATTGAATTTGCACCTCAAAAATATTGTAAAAGAAGAGTTATTGAAGCTCCTGGATGTGAATTCCATTTATCCCATTTTGGATAGCAAGTGGGTCTCTCCATTGGTAGTTTCTCCTAAGAAAAATGAGAAGTGGCGTATTTGTGTGGATTACCAGGAATTGAACAGGGCTACACAGAAATATCACTTACCTCTTCCATTTGTAGATCAATTCCTTGATACTTTGGTAGGGAAACAATTATTTTCATTTCAAGATGACTTCAGTGGCTACAATCGGATTCAAATCACCCCTAAATACTAAGACAAAACCACCTTTACCTTCCCATGGGGTACATTCTCTTATAGAGTGTTACTGTTTGGCTTATGCAATGCCCCAACTACGTTTCAAAGAGCCATACTCAACATCTTTTCTAATACAATAAATGAAGGACTTTAAGTTTACATGGAAGAATTTACCCCATATGGGGATGACTTTGATGAAGAACTACAAACATTAGAGAAGGTTTTGGAACAATGCATCGCCACCAGGCTGTGTTTAAGAAACGTTAAGTGTCATATGATGATGATAGAAGGCGTAATCCTAGGACACTACATCTCTGTAGCTAGGATACAAGTAGATCCGACAAAGATACAAGTAATTCTCCTACTACCTACACCCTATACTCAGATGGAGGTACATAGCTTCCTTGGATATGCAGGATATTATCGCAATTTTATCAAAAAAAAATTCACAAATCTCCACACCTTTATATTATTTAATAGGAAATTTTGACTTTATAAGGTCTAATAAATGTGACACAACTTTTACAGATTTGAAGAAATTAGCTTTGACGGCCCTAGTATTGCATGGACCCAACTGGGAGTTGCACTTCCACATCTCTATGGATGTGTCTGATGCAGCAATAGGTGTTGTCCTTGGCCAAGAGGAGGACAAAAAACCTTATGCTATATATTATATTAGCAAAAATCTTACTACTGCTGAACTTAACTATACAGTAATAGAAAAGGAATTCTTAGTTGTCATTTATGCCATAAACAAATTTAGACATTATATAACTAGCTATAAATTTTTTCTGTATACTATTCATTTGGCCATTAGATGCTTAGCTAACAAACCCATTACAAATGATCGAGTGACTTGTTGGTTGTTACATTTGCTACAGTTTCGTATCACCATCAAAGATCTTCCAGGGAAGGAAAACCCAGTCACTGATTTTCTGTCTCAGGTTCCAAAGATAAATGATACATTGGCACTAGATGACCAGTTTCTAGACAAACATTTGTTTTATGTAGCAGTCAAAATGACATGGTATGGAGATGTAGCAAACTATCTGGCACTAGGGAAGCTTCCCAGACACAGGAAAACAAGGGAAAGGAAATAGATAGTCCAGTGCAGTGCCCAATTTTCTAGGATTGGCAGATACCGTTTTCATACAGGGACCGATATGTGTATACACAGATGCATTCATGAGGATGAAATTTATGACATCCTAAAGGCCTTCCATGAGGAGCCCTGTGAAGGAAACTTTGTAGATTGTAGAATGGGACATAAGGTACTACAGATGGGTTATTATTGGCCCACTATATGTAAAGATGCTAATAATTATGTCCAGGCTTGTGATAGCTGCCAAAGGAAGGGCCGACTTGGCTAATTTGATGAAATGTCGTTGCAGGCCCAATTGGTAATAGAACATTTCGAATGATGTACATTGGATTTTGTTGGCCCATTTCATTTGCCATCAAACAAAAAGGCCTACACACTAGTTTCCACCTAATATGTAACGAAGTGGGTAGAAATAGTAGATTTTCCAAGGGCTACAAAAGAACCTATAATTAATTTCCTTTTTGGGTTATTTATGTGGTATGGTTTACCTTGGGAAGTGATAACGGATGGAGGAAGGAATCTTTTAGTACACAAGATTATAACCACTCTAAGGAACCACCACATCACACATAGAGTCACTTCCCCGTATCGCCTACAGATGAATAGGGAGGTTGAAAGCACCAATAAGGCCATTGAAGCAATTCTGACCAAGACAGTTGTGACACATCGGCAAGACTGGGCTGCTATACTGCTAGAGGCCTTGTGGGCCTGTCACACAACTTGGAAAAATGCTACTGTATATTCTTCGTACCAACTTGTATTTGGCAAAGAACGTATATTTCCTATTGAATTTTAAATCAAGACTCTCAGAACAAACTAGGAAGTGGGATTGGATCTAACAGAGGCTCAAGCGAAATGACTTCAACAAATAAACAAACTGGACGAGGCTCGGCTACTACTCTACAATGCACTCGAATGATTCAGTAGCAAAGGGAAAAGTGGCATGACAGTCTTATTAAAAAGAAGACATTCCAGAAAGGAGACTGGGAACTCCTCTATGGTTCCAAATTCCAAGACTTTCCGGACAAGTTATAGACAAGGTGGCTTGGCCCTTATGCAATTCAAGAGGTAAATAAAAATGGCACGTTTAATTTGACTACCATTGATGAGTCCAACGATTCTTTCAAGGTGAATGGAAATCGGGTGCGTCTTTATCAAAAATCACACCAAAGAGTCTTTTTTTCAACAGGTACATGATGATCCCACTATCCAAATTTACCTGCAGGGAGTGTGTTGGAAATAATACTAAGAGGGGGGGGGGGGGGTGAATCAATATTATCAAACTCTTTTCAATAGACCTTCCATATTTGTACTTTAATTTACTCTTCAAATGTTGATCATTAATTTGTATGTCAGTACCATATAATAATGAACAAGAACAAGAAAAATAGATAGTCACACCAAAGAACACCAGATATAAGGTGGAAACCCAATATGGGTGAAAACCACCTGCTGCAATATGTTTCTATCTTCTTTCAATTAGAAACTTCTTTTTACAATGATTCTGTACTAGTGCAGTCCTTTACCAATATGCAGGCTACAACCTGTAGAGCGCTACACCCCTCTCTCGTTTTCCAAACTCTCCTGGAAGGGAGCTACAACCCCCTTAGCTCTTGTACTAGCTGAGCTACTAGTACGTAGGTGCTGACCTACTTCTTTTCTTCCAAGGACCACTTTTCATAAATTTTCAAATTGGATCCATGAACATCAAATAATCATCAAGTACATGTGAATCAACCAATAACTTCTCAGAATGCAATAACCAAAAAAGCAATACCAGTAATCTAAACCCAGAATTCAGTAGCAATAGATAAAAGGCAGCCAACAAATATTTCAAGAAAAGTCCACAACTTCAACAATAGAAACCTGCGAATATCCGCAGTTCTTCTGTGTCTAGACTGCGCAGCTCTGCACCTGCACTGTCTACCCGACAGCGCACCTCTACACCTGATTCGTCTGCTACGCTACGTACCTCTGCACCTGCACCTTCTGTTGTGATGCATACCTCTGCACCTACGCCTTCTGCTGCGCTGCATACCTCCGCACTACGCCTTCTGCTGCGCTGCATACCTCCACACCTGTGCCTTCTACTACGTTGTGTACCTCTGCACCTATGCTGTGGATCGCCTGTGGACCTCCGAATAGAGCCAAATTATCAGTCCTCCAATGTGCCACAAACTGTCAGATCCACAAATCTGATCATGCGCCAAAGAGATCATGACCTATCAATAGATCTGCCTTACAATTCATAGTTTTCACCTTGATTTAGATCTAGCTTTACAAACCGATCACCCAAAATTTCAGATCTTTAGATATTCAATGTTCACAAGTATCTAGCCAAATGATCTCCTTTCCTTTTTATAGGCAAGCCCTTACTCAAACCATGGATCAAAACCATAGAAAACCAATTCAAGGGACCCAAAACTGGGGTTCAATAATTTAGATGCTATACCACGGACCAAAACCACAGGATCACACGTCAGACTAAATACCATGGGCCAATCATAAAAATTCCCACGTGCACACACTTCTCTGCATTGAAGTGAGTGAATTTGACGCCCACACCTTTTGTTCAGAGAACCTGCGGGTATGCCCGCACTTCTTGTTTGGGGAACCTGTGGGTTCGTAGCTTTTCTTAGGCTCACATGCGGGTATCTCTTTTTCTATGATTTTGAGAGCTTGAACAGAGATTTGCCACTTGAGTGAGTTGGCATCAAGTACAACACCTGTGCCACAGCGCCAAACCTGAATCATAATGCCAACAATCTCCCCCTTTGGACTTGATGGCAACCCTAAGATCCTCAAAGTCATTCTCCCCCTTTTTCATCAAGGGCAAAGGGTTATGCTCCCCCTGAGAACATGCTGAAAACTCTGCTCTGCTATGTTGATCATGCTCCCCCTGTCTGCAGGCCAGATCTGCAAAAGAAATTTTCTGCAAGAAGAACCATAATCCACCATACACCATAAATGACTTTAACAAAAGAGATATAAGACATAGAGACAAAATATTAGTAGCAATATTTAGATCAACATCCATGTTCTCCTTCTGAACTTTCTCCTCTAAGATCTTCTACAAAAATGCCAACAATGTATTGTTAGAATAATATATGCTCCGCCTGAACTTGTGCCAGATGGTCTTTGACCAATCCATAAACCAGCGAATGTACGCGTATACCCCATATGAGACTTGCGTACAACCAACAATCTTTGAAACAGATAAGATTCAACAACAAGATGATGCATCAACTACCCCCAGCTTTTGCCTGAGGTATTCAAAGGTCTCCCTGGGCAGTGGTTTGGTGAGTATATCAGCAACTTGTTCCTTAGAAGGAACATACTCGAACTTGACCTTTTGTTCAAGCACTTGTTCTCGAAGAAAATGATATTTGATAGGTATATGCTTGGTCTTTGAGTGCATGACTAGGTTCTTTGAAATGCTGATAGCACTTGTATTATCACATAGGATGGAGATAGGTGGAGTACAAGTGATTTGAAAGTCCCGCAAAGTTTTCATCATCCAAAGAAGTTATGTGCAGCAAGATGCAGCAGCCACATACTCTGCTTCAGCTGTAGATAAAGCAATTGAACTCTGTTTCTTGCTAAACCAAGATACTAATCTGGAACCCATGAAGAATGCACCTCCACTAGTGCTTTTTATGTCATCCACGCTTCCGGCCCAATTTGCATCTTTATAGGCATGAAGTGTGAGATCTGTATCTCTAGGATAACATAACCCATAGTTTTGAGTTCCTTGAAGGTACTTGAAGATTATCTTAACTGTCTGAAGATGAGTTTCCTTTGGATTTGCCTCAAATCTTCGAACTATTCCCACTACATGCATGATGTCTGGTCAGGTACCTGTCAAATAAAGCAGACTTCCAATCATGGATCTATAGGTTGGTTGATGCACTACTGCTGATTCATCATTTGCACTGAGGTTGCATCCTGAAACCATAGGGGTACATACTGGTTTCGAATCTTCCATGCCATATTTCTTCAATATCTGCTTGAGGTACTTGGTTTGAGATAAAAAGATATCGCCTTCATTTTGTTGGATTTGTAGACCAAGAAAATATGTCAGCTCTCCAAGCAAAGACATTTCGAATTCTTTCTTCATTACCAAGGAAAAGTTTTGACTCATAGCTTCTTCATTACTGCCAAAGATAATATCATCTACATACACAACAAGTATTAGCAACTTGTCATTTTCAATTTTTATATAAATATTGCTATCTGTTGATCCTTTTGAAAAACCTTGTTGATGAAGGTATTTTTCCAACCGATAGTACCAAGCCCTTGGAGCCTTTTTGAGACCATAGAGAGCCTTTTTTAGTCTGCATACAAGATTTGGATCATTCCCAAGGATGAAACCATCTGGTTGCTCAACGTACACTTCTTCTTCTAAGTCTCCATTCAGAAAGGCTGATTTCACATCCATTTGAAATACTTTGAACTTCTAAAAGCTAGAGAGAGCAAGGAGCATTCTGATGGCCTCAAGTCTTGCAACGGGAGCAAAAGTTTCTTCAAAGTCTATTCCTTCTTGTTCAGCATACCCTTTACAAACAAGTCTGGCCTTGTTTCTAATTACTTCCCCATTTTCATTCAACTTGTTTTTGAAGATTCGTTTTGTCCCTATGACATTCTTATCTTTTGGTCTAGGAACCAACTCCCAAGTGTTGTTCTTTTCGATCTGCTCAAGTTCTTCATCCATTGCCTTGACCCAGCATTCATCTTTGCATGCCTCTCTTACATTTTGTGGTTCAGTGGAGGAGATTAATGCCAAATAGATTGAAGCTTCTGCAATTGTTCTTCTTGTTTGTATGCCTACCTCCTTTTGCCCCAAAATTTGAGATTCTGGATGATCCTTTTGAACATACCTGGATGGAGTCTTTTCTTCTATCCTTATTTGTTCCTCTGGTGCCTCATGGGTTTCTTCTTCATCATGAATCTGATTTGACGGTGATGGATAGTCCTCATCATCTTCGAAGTCTTCCGATCTTACCTACCTGGGAGTGTTTTCTTTTTCATCCACCACTACATCAATGCTGTCGACGATTCTTCCAAGCCTTTTATTGTAACATTTGTATGCTTTGCTGTGAGGAGAATAACCAAGTAGAAAGCCTTCATCTGCTCTAGGTTCAAACTTGCCAAGATTTTCATCATTATTTTTAATATAGCATTTGCTTCCAAAAATTTTGAAATGTTTTATCGAAGGAGTCTCACCATCCCAGAGCTCATGAGGAGTTTGAGTGATGTTCACCCGAATATTTGTCTTGTTGAGAATAACAACTAAAGAAAATGCGGCTTCACCCCAGAAGATTGCAGGAGTTCCAGACTCATCAAGCATAGCACGATCCATTTGTTGAACCATTTTGTTCATCCTTTCTACCACTCCATTTTGCTGAGGATTCCTAGCCGTAGAGAATTCCCTTCTTATTCCATGTTCTTCACAAAAGTCGAAAAATTCATTTGAGGTAAACTCCCCACCTCTATCAGACCTGAGGCATTTGATTTTTTGATCTCATTTGTTCTCCACCAAGGCTTTGAATGATTTGAATTTTTCAAAGGCTTCATCTTTGTGCTTCATAAGTCCTATCCAACACATCCTGGAAAAGTCGTCAATGAATAATATGAAATATTCTTCTCCTCGAGGTTACCTTTTCCTAGATGGGCCACATACATTAGTATGGACAAGTTCAAGTGGCCTGCTAGCTGATCCTTCCTTCTCAGGGAAGTTAGTTCTAGTTTGCTTACCAAACTGACATGATTTGCAAATTGTATTGTCTTGAATTCTGCTGTCTGGAAGACCACGAACTGCGTGGTATTTACATGCTTTCCTTATCTGTGAGAAGCTAAGATGCCCCAATCTTCTGTGGCATAACCATTGTTCATCATTCTTGCTTAGATAGCATTGATGTTGTCCTTCTTTGAATATGTATAAATTATTTGGAGTCCTTATGCCTTTGATCATTGTTTTTCCTGTATCAAGATCACGAACACTACATCCATTTGATCGAAATATTACCTCCGTTCCTTGATCACACATCTAACTGACACTCAACAAATTATGTTTTAACCCATCAACATGCATAAAATTTCCAGCTATGACTTTTTCTTTCAACTGAACAGAACCTTTACCTTTTATGAGCGCACGGGTGTCATTTCCAAAAGAGACCTTCTTCTCCTTCTCTAAGGCACTATATGACTGGAGTTTTTCCTTATCACCTGTCATGTGTTTTGAACAACCATTGTCAATGTACCATTGATTTTCTTGCCCTTCTACATATAAAGCTATACCACATCTCTCTGGTTGTGGTTCCTTCATTCTCCATGTTTTGACACTTGAGGCTTGCTCCTTCTGAGTTGTCTGTCGAAACCTGCTCCTGCATTCAGAATCTTCATGACCGAAGTTGTTACAAATAGAGAATTCTATTTCATTTTTAAGAGTAGAAAAGTTATTGTAGGTTCTTTTCATGATCCCAGTCATGCTCCTCTGTTTTTGAGCTTCTCTAGTCATGATTGTCTTATAGGCAACACATTGAGCTGCTTTGTGACCAAAGTTATGACAGGAAAAACATTGGCCATTGAATAAACTCTTGCGATTTTCAAATCTATCAACCAGCCGATTGTAGTTTCTACTGACATCCATTCTTGAGGCAAATTGGGAAGATTTTACCTGTGGCTAGTTGTAGCTTCTATTCATCCTTAAGGTGGATTGCCCCTGATTTACCTGATAGTCTCTGTTCATTCTTGAGGTAAATTGTCCCTGATTTACCTGATGATTTCTACTTGACCTTTGCTCACTCCTCCTTGCTACATCAAGATAACTTTTGGAGGTGGACGGTTGCTATGCTTGAGATGCTTCTTCATTATATCCTAGACCTGTCTTGATTAGTGGAGAACGCTATACATTGATAATCTCATCTAGAGTTTCAGATCCTTTAACAAATCTAAGATTAAGAGCTTTTGTCCTTTCAATTTCTTTTCTAAGACCAACAATCTCACATTCTAACTTTTCATGAAGTTTTTCCTTTTCAGCAAGTTGGAATTGAAGAGTATCAATGATCACATTCTTCTATTCTAAACATATTTTGAGTCTAGAAATCTCTTCATAAAGACCTTCTTCATCTATAACATCCACAAAATCATCATCTTCAAAAGCCATTAAGAGTCTATAATTGTTACCTTGTTCATTTTCTTCACTATTTGAAAGTCGATCACTATCTTCATGAGTGTAGTAACTTTTCTTAGTTACATTCTGTTTCTTGTTCCATTTGACAGGTTCCTTACCTTTATCAAGCTTGTCTTTAAGTGGACACTTTGCAGCATAGTGACCGACTCTTCCACAAGAAAAGCATTTGAAAGGTAACTTACCTTTGAATCTTCCAGCACCCCGTTGAAGATTCTTGACAAAATTTGACTCTTCGTCTTCTCCTAATAGATGTCCTGACTCATAGTAATCTTTGCCTGAAGCCTCGAATGTAGCTTCTCTTCTGTCTGATGGTCCTCCATTCCTCATTTCGTAAGTGGTCAGAATTCCGTGCAGCTGTGACATAGTGAGGTTTCATAGATTCTCCTTTTCTTCTATAGCGAAAACTTTAGATTCAAATTTAGGGGACAAGGATCTTAGAACCTTTTCAACCACAACAACCTCTTTTACTTCTTCACCCAAGTTTTTCATACAATTAACAATCTCATCTACACGAAGGAAATAGTTAGCCACACTTTCATCGTTGTGCATTCTGAGATTTTCATACTGAATTCTGAGGGTTTGAAGTTTTTCTCATTTTACCTATTCATCTCCTTCATAGCTCAGAACAATCTTGTCCCATATTTCTTTTGCAGATTTATACTGCATAACCTTGATGAATTCTGATTGAGATGGACATCCTAATAGAGTATTAATAGCCTTTGCATTTGTTTCATATTGTTTCTTACCAGCTGGATCTATAGGTGTTGCTGATGGAAAAGTGTACCCTGTATCTATGATATCCCAGACTTCTTTACCAAGAGATTGAAGATATGTAGTGACTCTTACCTTCCAATATACGAAGTTTGACCCATCAAAAATCAGTGGCCTGATCGAGCTTCTCTCTCGTAGTTGCTCATGACGATAGATCTTCCTTCAAGCGATCAAGCTTCTTCTGAAGGACCTGCTCTGATACCAATTGTTGGAAATAATACTGAGAGGGGGGGGTGAATCAATATTATCAAACTCTTTTCAATATACCTTCCATATTTATACTTTAATTTATTCTTCAGATGTTGATCATTAATTTGCATGTCACTACCATATAATAATGAACAAGAACAAGAAAAATAGATAGTCACACCAAAGAACACCAGATATAAGGTGGAAACCCAATGTGGGTGAAAACCACCTGCTGCAATATGTCTCTATCTTCTTTCAATTAGAAACTTCTTTTTACAATGATTCTGTATTGGTGCAGTCCTTTACCAGTACGCAGGCTGCAACCTGCAGAGAGCTACACCCCTCTCTCGTTTTCCAGACTCTCCTGAAAGGGAGCTACAACCCCCTTAGCTATTGTACTAGCTGAGCTACTAGTACGTAGGTGCTAACCTACTTCTTTTCTTCCAAGGACCCCTTTTCATAAATTTTCAAACAGGATCCATGAACATCAAATAATCATCAAGTACATGTGAACCAACCAATATCCTTTCACAATCACCCAATGAATCAACCAATAACTTCTCAGAATGCAGTAACCAAAAAAGCAATACCAGTAATCTAAACCCAGAATTCTGCAGCAATAGATAAAAGGCAGCCAACAAATATTTCAAGAAAAGTTCGTAACTTCACCAATAGAAAACTGCGAATATCAGCAGTTCTTCTGTGTCTAGACTACGCAACTCCGCACTTGCACTGTCTACCTGACAGCACACCTCCGCACCTGATTCATCTGCTGCGCTGCGTACCTTCGCACCTGCGGCTTCTCCTGTGCTACGTACCTTCACACCTGTGCCTTCTCCTGGGCTACGTACCTCCGCACCTATGCCTTCTGCTGTTCTGCGTACCTCCGCACCTGCGACTTCTGTTGCGCTGTGTACCTCTGCGCTGCGCCTTCTGCTACGCTGCGTGCGTCCGCACCTGTGCCTTTGCTGAGCTGCGTACCTCTGTACCTGTGCTGTGGATCACCTATAGACCTCCGAATAGAGGAAAATTATCAGTCCTCCAATGTGCCACAAACTGTCAGATCCACAAATCTAATCATGCGCCAAAGAGATCACGACCTATCAATAGATCCGCCTTACAATTCACAGTTTTCACCTTGATTTAGATCTAGCTTTACAAACCGATCACCCAAAATTTCAGATCTTAAGATATTCAATGTTCACAAGTGTCTAGCCAAATGATCTCCTTTCCTTTTTATAGGCAAGCCCTTACTCAAACCATGGATCAAAACCATAGAAAACCAATACAAGGGACCCAAAACCAGGGTTCAATAATTTAGATGCTATACCACGGACCAAAACCATAGGATCATGTACGTCGGACTAAATACCATGGACCAATCATAAAAATTCCCACGTGCGTGCGCTTCTCTGCATTGAAGTGAGTGAATTTGATGCCCGCACCTTTTGTTCGAAGAACCTGCATGTATGATCACACTTCTTGTTTGGGGAACCTGCGGGTCCACAATTTTTCTTAGGCTCACCTGCGGATATCTCTTTTTCTATGATCTTGAGAGCCTGAATAGAGATTTGCCACTTGAGTAAGTTGCCATCAAGTACAACACCTATGCCATAGCGCCAAGCCTAAATCATAATGCCAACAAAGTGATGACCCGACAACTTTGTTTTCATAAAAATGTATCTTTCTTCAGCTATAAATAATGTATATATTCTCTTACAGTTGGTTCAATTTAGTTGGGCATCACCATGTAGATATGAGGACTTCTATTTTTTTTGGATGTGTTTAATAATTATGGTTCAATCCATTGAACAACACTAGTTTCTCTTTTGTGTTTTGCTGTTCAATTGATTGAACGATTATTGTTCAGTTAATTGAACGATTATTGTTCAGTTAATTGAACGATTGTTGTTCAATCAATCGAGCAACACCAATTGCTTTTTTTTATGTGTTTTTGTTCAATTGATCGAATGATTATTGTTCAATCAATTGAAAAGCACCAATTTTTTGTGTGTTTTGATGTTCAGTCAATTGAATGATTATTGTTCAACCAATTGAACAACACTAAATTTTTTTGTGTGTTTTGTTGTTCAATCGATTGAGTGATTGTTTTTCAATCAATTGAACAACACCGATTTTGCATGTTTTGTTCTTCAATCGATTGAACGATTGTTGTTCAATAATTTGAACAACAACAACTTTTTTGCATGCTCTATTGTCTAATCGATTGAACGATTGTTGTTCAATCAATTGAACAACATTAATTTTTTGTGTGTTTTGTTGTTCAATTGATTAAACGATTGTTGTTCGATCAATTGAAAAACACCGATTTTTTGTGTGTTTTATTGTTCAATCGATTGAATAGTTGTTGGTCAATCAATTAAACAACACCGATTTTTTTGTATGTTTTGTTGTTCAATCGATTGAACGATTTTTGTTCAACCAATTGAACAATGACGATTTATTTTTCATGGTTGTCATTCAATCGATTGAACGATTTTTTTTCAATCAATTGAATGATTTCTTCACAATCAATTGAACAACAGAGATTTCTTTTTCGTGTTTTGTTGTCCAATCGATTAAATGATTACTATTTAAATCTTACTATCCAATAAATTGAACAACTCTAATTCTTTTTTGTGTGTTTGTTGTTCAAATTGATTGAACGACTGTTGTTCAATAAATTGAAAAACAATGATTCTTTTTTGTGTGTCGTTGTTCAATCAACTGAATAGATATTGTTCATTCGATTGAACAACCACAGTTCGATAGAATGAATAGCTTTGATTTATATTTTTTTCCATCGCGGGTCATTATTTTTCGCCTTTTTATTTTTCTTCCATGTTTTCAGTGAAAACCATCTGATTGGATTTCAAAATTGTACCTAATATAGAGAAAAATAGTAATATTAATACCTTATGACTTATGAAACCTTTTAATGATAATCTTTATTCCAAATCCAACATGATGCACCTATACAATGATTGGTCGAATATCTTCTCTTTGGACACATCATAAAATGATTTATTATCTTAATACCATGTTGGTTTATCTTTTACACTTTCAAATGGATAAATCCCTTTGATATGATGATATAGGGATAAGAGCATAACTTTCATTGGCATTTTTTTACTTCTTAATGCCATAAAAGCATGAAAATATGAAAATATGAAAATGGAACAAATATTGTCTTAAAGAGGACAGGGGGTCTCAGTATGATCCAACCTACCATGATCATAAGGATGTAACAGGTGACATTCCATTATGGCCACCACACCAAGGCAATGACCTTCTTGATACTTAAAACTGTAAGAAGGATAGGGGTTCTCATCACAAGCCAACCTGTTCAGTTTGTTATATCCTGGTGAATGGCACTATGATTATCTGGTTACCATGGAAACATAGTGGTCTCTTTATAACAAGAAAAGGATAATACTCTAAATAACTAAAAGGACTCTCGCTCATTTTTTGGTTAAAAATAAACCCTGTTGAGGCTATGAACACCTGTTCGCAACAGTGGCTCTGCTTGTGCTATTGAAGTACTATGTTACACTACCAAATACTCTCTATCCTATTACTCCCTATGGATTTATTTCTAAAGGAAAATTTCTCGTTTGAAGAACATTTCTAATTCACTTAGCCAATATGCATGGTAACCTATATATTTATATGCATTATATCATTATTGTCCAACCAATTTACCAACAATGATTAACATTTATCTTCAGTCCTGTGTTTTGTCACCTTTCCACCTAAGGTAAATATCTATTTACATAATGATCTAAATCTCTGATTTATTCATTTTTGGGCATTTCAAATCTTCTGACGTGTATTGCTTTGATTTCCTTTGTCATATTTTACACTGATTTTATTTGATTGTTCACCTGAATTTATGATTTATTGACGCTCTCTCCCTTCCCCATGTTTGGTAGGTGTGGACTCCCTTTTCTGATTGGAGGGGGGATGGTCGTCATTATGAACAACATGCACGATGATTTATGGATAGCTTGTGTGATAATTATTAAACTGATTTATGGTTAAAGGATTGCATTATGAATGCGCGTGTGTAATAATTATCAAACCATTTTCTAATTGGAGGGGGGAAGGCAACCATTATGGGTAGCATGAAAATTAATTATTATCCTATGCCAAATATTGCTGACAAGACAAATAACAAAACTTCCTTTGATATTAACTCTAAAATCAACATCACTGCTCTATCAATAGATTTAACATTTTATGGTACTATTCCAAATTGTGAAAGTGTCAGAGGGGTGCATGAAAAATTGCAAGTGAACTAGCTATTGAGAAACAATAGCCATGGGAGGAAAAGCCATTCGAAATGAGCCCACAGTTCTCAGGGTATCAGACCAAGCTCGTGTGATTATTGAGCATGCCAATTAGCTACAATACTTGACTAGATTGCAGGGATTTCACGAGGAAATGATACTTGAATTCTTGTAGAATTTACAGAATGGCCACACCACGATGGAAGGAAGGAACATAATTGTCTATGAGGTAGTCATAACTAAAGTCTTTGGACTTACATCAGAAGGAACGAGATGGACAGACAAACATGTTCTTCCACAGGATGTAGTCACATTATTCCATGACCCAGATGAACAATTGGTGTGAAAAGGAAAAGGGATTCACCTGACAGCTTTAAGACAGCCAAGGTATGAATTGGTAGCCATTGTATAGAGGTATATCATGTGCGACGAACATTAGGACATGGTAAAATATCGCCAACTTAAACTGTTAGCTATTTTGAAGCAGAAAATCACAGTTAATTTCCATTTTATTTAAATGTAGTATTGCATGACATTGCTCATTGGGTCAAAATGGCAAAGGACCCACATCTAGTCATGAACCACCATGCGCTGATCAAGTTAATCATCATTCATGAACTAGCCTAGCAGTAGCTAACCTGGGATAACCTTGTAAATCCTACTTTGACCCCACCAGTAGAAAAGAAAGAATCCCTCTTTTTCCTCAAGCCCAATAAAGTGAAGGCACTCTGCAAGGGTAAAATTGCAACAACATACCTCAATTAAAATAGAAGAGGCAGGTCAATCTAAAATACCCCCTCCAAGTCCACAAGATGACTCTTTGCAAGATTATGAGGAAGAGGTTGCCCGGGTACTAGAGAACATGGGGAAATTCTATGAAGGAAGGGAGCTATCTAGAAATTATTAAGGGAAAAATTATGCCCATAACCAGTCTGCCCTGCTGGCGATTTTGGTCACGATAAAACCTTGCCATGTACTGATAATTTTGAGGGACATAATGAACCAGTTCCTTCTATGGAGAAGCCCCTTGAAGTAGAGGTTCACGTAGAGGAAACCATTAGGGAAGGACATCAAAGAGAAGCCACAACTCCACTAGAACCCCTAGCAAAGGAAACCTCTACAGAAGAAACCCTGGAAGGTGAAAATCAACCAGGGGGCACTATTTTTATGAAGTCCCCAGAGGACAAGGCCCATATAGGAGAAGACCCTAAAAATGATAATTGCTCAGGAGACACCATTCCACTGGGGTTTCGTAAGAGGGAATCTCATGAAGAAAGATACCTAGAAGGTGAGAATCCATCAAGAGAAATGGTTCCATTAGAACCCCATCCTGATATTGGAAAAATTCCACCTGAACCTGAAGTAAATACAGTTGTGGCACCATCGATTTAAGTCCTCACGAGAAAGAAAACATATAAGGATAGATTGAGGAAGATGCTCAAAAAGTACAAGAATCAGAAGAAAATAGTTAAGCAACTGAGAGAATGGTTGAAGGAAGTAGTTAGGGTCTAAAAAGTGAAGGTAGAATTGGAGACTGTAGGGACCCAAATAGAACAATGCTCTTGGGGAGATATTGAAACCCAGACCGAGACCCCTTTGTAATGTTCAAAATAAACCCAAACAGAGAAATTTCCTTTAAAGAGTAGTGAAATGTAGACAGAGGATCCTTGCATTTTACTAGTGGAAACCCAAACAGATATCCCCACTACTCATGTTGATGTCCAAACCAATTCTATAGGAAATATTAAGGAAGACTGCCATAGACCCGAAGGAATAGTTGAAGTTTTTGTTCAGATTGATACTGAAGAAAACACCCAAGTTGATTGTTGAATGACCCAAGAAGCAACTGAGGCTGTTGTTAAAACTGAATTAATGGTAACATAAGATGATGAAGTCCAGATAGAGGAAATTCTTGATTACATTCCTCTGGTAAGGGAAGCAGTCATTATAAAATTGTAAAATGAACTAGCCAAGGCTCAGTAGGAGTTCGCTCAGCATAAAGAAGAAGTAGTGGCACTACAAGTACACCAGTAATTGCGAAAGAAATTTAAGGCACTTACTATCACAAAGGATGATACTTTCGCTAATTACATATATGAACAAAAGAAAGTCGAAGAAGCATAGGCTAAAATATAGAAGGCTAAGGAGAAAATGGAGATTGTTTGCTCTCTCTACTCATATGCCTTGTCATGCCAAGCACCTACCACCAACTATGCATTATTCCTACTAGAAAGATACTTCTTATTGAAGGTTAAATCCATTAAGGCTTGGAAGTCAACAAAAATTAGGACCACTCCAGACTTTGTCAAGTGTTTCAAAGAACATAATGAAAAGGTACAATACCTATTGTGTGAATTGCGCATGCATATTTTTTTCTTAGAGGATGACTTAGATAGTGATCCTCGCCCCTTCATAAGGGATATCCAATTTCAAGATTTTCCTTGCTTTTTTGTCAGGCCAGGCAATAACTCCATAAGGCAAAAATGATTCGACTGTATTATTCCATCAGGTAGGTGTTTGTTATATACATGAGGGAGAGACTGTTCAGTTCATCTCCCGATGACTTTTCATATTTCTAATTTATTTATTTACATAAATTCACCCAATCACAAGGATTAGGTGTCAACATTCCCCCCTTTAATCTGAAGGGATGTTGGTGGGTCCAAGCATCATTTTGAACCATTCAAGCTTTTCTCTTCCAACCGCTTTGGTGAAGATGTCTACAATTTTCTCATTTGTGGAACAATGACGGAGATGGATTGTTTTGGCCTCAATATGATGTCGAATTAGATGATATTTTGTATTGATGTGCTACGTTCGATCATGGAATTTTGGGTTCTTGGCCAACTTTATTGCAGAGGTATTTTCAATCATGAGTGGAGTTGATTATAGTTGTTTTACCTACAAATCTTCAAGAATTTTCCTCAGCCACACAATTTCTTTTGTTGCTTCAGCTGCTGCCACGTATTCTGCTTCTGTTGTGGAATCTGCTGGAACTGATTGTTTGCGTGATCTCCAAGAGACAACTCCTGATCCAAGACTCATAGTATATCATGAGGTTGATACCCCAGTTTCTTTGTCTCCATCGAAGTCTGAATCAGGGTATCCAATCAAGCTGAAGTCATCCACCTTTGTATATTTGATTCCAAAGCCTTGAGTTCCCTTCAAGTACCTTAGAACTCTTTTTGCAACAGATCAATGTCCCTCACAAGGCTTTTGCATAAACCTGGAGAGGATTCCAACAACAAACGAAATGTCTGGTCTAGTAGTAGTTAGGTAGTTGAAACTTCCTACAAGCTATCTATACTTTTTTGCATCCTCAAATTCTTTTCCTTCAATAGATGTGAGCTTTAAGTTTTGTTCCATTGGAGTAGTAATAGGATTGCACTCTGTCATGCCAAACCTATTCAACAGATCTCCAATGTATTTCTTTTGAGAAAGAAATATGGACTTTGGATGTTGGGTTACTTCAATTCCAAGATAGTAATGAACATAGCCCAAATCAATCATTTCAAAACTTTTCCCCAATTCCTTATTTATGGATGCAATGTAGCTTTCATTGTTCCTTGTCATCAAAATATCATCTACATATACCACAAGATATACAAATGTTTTGCCAACTTTCTTGACAAATAAATTTGCATCATCAAGATTAAAATGTTTGAAATTGAGTTTCAGAAGATGCTCAATTAGTTTTTCATACCAGGATTGTGATGCTTGTTTGAGGCCATACAAGGACTTCACAAGTTTGAATACTTTATGTTCATGTCCTTTCATAGCAAATCCTTTAGGCTGGGACATAAAAACATTCTCTTTTAGATCTCCATTTAGGAAAGTAGTTTTTACATCCATTTGGTGGACTTTCCAACTGTTCTGAGCTGCTAATGCAAAGAGTGTCTCGATGGTAGCCCATTTTTCTATGGGGGAAAACGTCTTCTCATAATCGACCCCTTCCTTCTATGCAAAACCTTTTGCCAGAAGCCTAGCTTTGTGCTTGTCAAGTGAGCCATCAGCTTTATACTTGTTCTTGTAGACCCACTTGCAGCCAATTGATTTGGTTCCTAATGGAGGATCAACCACCTTCCAAGTGCCATTCTTTATGAGGGCATCATACACCTTTTACATCGCTTCTTTCCATTCATCATGAGAAGCAGCTTCTTTGAAGGAAGTTGGTTCAAAATCTCTAGACAAGTTCAATTCACAATCATATGAAACATCCATATCAACAGGTGAATTAGAGTCATCAACATCACCTCCATTTTTCCGGTTTGTACTTCTGGTTCCTGTCTTTCCAACTTCATCAGGATGAACAATTTCAAGTGTCTTTGTCAGCCACCTTGGGGGACCTTTCTCAGATGGTCCAAGCTACTCCGTTGATTGAGTTGGGACTGAATCAAGATTGAGTCTCCCAATTCTATCAATTACATCACTTAAAGCATCATCTGTTGTTGGAGTTTCATGTGGGGGATATTGTTCTTCAGAAGAAGATTCCACATGTTGATCTAGTATAGGAATCCCCCCTTCAAGATGTGGAATCTGATTATCAAATTCTTGAAATGATTCTGCTTTCGCGAATCTATCCAAGCAATCAAGTTGCCGCTCAACAACATTGCCAGTTTTGGATGATTCAAGAAAAATTACATCTCTAGATACAACAAACTTCTTATTTACTTCATCATAGAGGCAGTATGATTTGGAGGTGTTTGAATACCCCAAGAAAATACACTTAGGACTTATAGCACCAAGTTTGTTTCTATGTACCTTTGGTATCAAAGCATAATAGGTGGAACCAAAGACCCTGAGATGTTTTACCGAAGGAACATGTCCATACCACATTTCATAAGGAGTCTTGCTTCTAATAGCATTAGATGGACATCTATTCTTTATATATGCAGCACATAGAATGGCATCAGCCCAAAAAATTATCTTTGCATTTTTGAAGAAGAGCATGGATCGTACCATATTTAAGATTGTTCTATTGATTCTTTTAGCTACACCATTCTGTTGGGGATTATAAGGTAGAGTTGTTTGATGTTTGATCCCATGTTGGCAAAGATAGTTTACAAATTCATTTGATGTGTATTATTTTCCATTATCAGTGCGAATAGACCCAATATGAGATTGTGCATCATTTTCAATCCATTTATGAAAATTCTTGAATGTTTCAAAAGAATCAGATTTTTTCTTCAATAAATAAACCCAACACATTCTGGTGTAGTCATCAATAAACGTCATGATATATTTATTTCCATTTCTAGAAGGAACATGCATTGGACCACATAAATATGAATGAATTAGTTCAAGTTTTCTATGTGCTCTTGAATGTGAATCATGAAAGAAATGTTTGCTATGCTTTCCTAGAATGCAAGCATCACATTGGATAAGTTTCCTAGGAATTGTTGGAAAACCAGAAACACCATTTTTCTTCAACAAGCAAAGACTGTCATAGTTCAAATGTCCAAATCTAGCATGCCATAATAAACTTGATGGAAGTGTACCTTCTTCATGATGAGAATTGTATGAGAAATGTTGTGCATGAACAGAGGTTCCTTGCAATTTGAGAAGCTTTTCTTCTTCTATTCCCCTCATGACAAGTGAGCAGTCGGATGATCTTCTTACCTCAAGCTTGCCATCAAACATATGAATGGAGTGACCTTGCTAGCAGATGTGGACCAAGGAAAACAAGTTTTTCTTGAGCTGTAGGAGATATAGAACATGATCCAGAAAAAAATATGGAAGACTAGGCAATTTAAGCTTTATTGTGCCAAGCCCTGATGGCTTGATTTTTTATTGATCTGCAAAGTATACTGCTCCATCAACATTGTCAGTGAAATCTTCAAAAAATCTTTTCTATGATTCATGTGGTAGGTTCCTCCTGAATCAAGCAACCAATCATTTTTCCAAGAAGAAAGTGAGGCATTAAATAAATCTTCGTTTACTCCAATATTACATTGTGCCACAACATAGTGAGCAGATTCAGGTGCTTTACCTTTGTCTATATCATCAATTTTACCTTTCTGTTGGTTTCTTTTCTGCTCAATTTTTTCCCATGGTAGCTTGCATGTAGAGGCATCATGTGATCCATTTCTTTTGCAACGAATGCATTGAAAATCTACCTTTTCTCCTTGAGAATGTCTGCCCCCCCCCAAAATATCTTCCTCTTCCTCTTCGACCACCTCTTCCTCTTGCAGAATCTTGAGCAGGATGCTTTTCTTTATGAGCAAGGCACACAGCCTCTTCATAAGATTCAGGGGCTATCTTCTTTCCATAAGCTTTCTCTCTTTCAGCAAACTTTTTCACAAGAGAGTCAAAGGTTATATCTTTGAGATTTCCATTTGCTTGCAATGACTCAACATAATCAGAGTAAGTAGGATAAAGTGCCTTGAGAAAAGTAATAAGAGGAATATCCAATCCAACCTTAGTGGATTTGATATCATGCATTATAGACTTTACTTCAGATGCAAGAGCAAGAGGATCATTATTATGCAGTTCAAGAGAGAAGAGTTTAATCATGAGTTGAACAACTTCAAGTGCAGAATGTGAGTCATAGAGTTCTTTCAGCTTTTGTAAGGCTTCAAAGGCAGTTGAATATGACGAAATGTGATGACTCACCTCTTCATTTATAGATGCTCTAATTAACGCATAATCTTTGCTATTTTTGTTTTCCCAAATGACGAGCTCTTTGTCTGAGGTAGGCTGTACTGGGTCATTGTCTCCATCTCTGACACACACTTCTTTCCACAACTCATTGAAAATGAGGGTGTGTTTTATCATCCGAGACCATTTAGGATAGTTCTCCTTGCCAGTGAGAACTATTCCCACCATGGATATGATTGAATGCATTCGCACCTGTTGCACCACTCTGATGCCCGCGATGCTGTTAGAAGCATTCGAACCGGCCACCCACGCAACATTCTTGACTTAAGACCATTTTATCAGTAGGAATTTTGGACCTTCGGGAAGGTGGATCTGCTCCCGCATTTTTCACATATATTGTTTATTCTTGTCAAGTATGTGCATTTAAACAGAGCTCTTGGACATGCTTGGAGCAGCAAAGCACTCGTCGTCCAAGGTACATCAAGGAAGCATCAAAAGAGCAGATCGAAGCAGCGTTATGTGGAGGGCTACAAAGCATTATTCACATAGCGTATATATTGAAATAGCATATATATTGAAACATTGATTTAAATGTGTAAAGATTACCCAAGAAATAAAGTTTTCCTATATAGTTAGAATGCTGGTGCGCTGAGCGTGGAGCAGGAGCAGCCGAGGCCTTGAAATGCGAAGTTGGAAGTCTTCAAATGGACTCCATGGACTCACAATAATGGCGGAGGAGATGGCTTTCAGTGAAGGTATGGCAGAAAATGTTTGTGGACAGTCTAGAGAGCCAGAGAACGCAGATAATGTAGCGTTTAGATGAATGTCAGGCGCAGGCTACCAAAGAATTTTGGCAGCAACGTACAACGTACAACAAAGAACTATGAAGGGACAGAGAGGAGTTTGCAGTGGACAGAGAGCACTGGGTAGTGGGAGTTACAACTATTTTGGGAGCTAGCGCTGATACAATGTTAGGTCAGGTAGTAACTCCATAAGGCAAAAATGATTCGACTGTATTATTCCATCAGGTAGGTGTTTGTTATATACATGAGGGAGAGACTGTTCAATTCATCTCCTGATGGCTGTTCATATTTCTAATTTATTTATTTGCATAAATTCACCCAATCACAAGGATTAGGTGTCAAAATTTGCTACTAATCAAATTAAATGGGCTAAAAGCCATAATACTTTCCAAAAGAGGGAATATGGTATAGACTTAGGGGTTAGGGGAGAACCCACAAAACCCCTACACCTCTCTGTCTGACATAAACAATTCATGAAACGAATAGGTGTTGTGGGTCAATTAGGACCACTCTATACCGACATCATATAGCCAGGGAAGGAACACTTCCAGGAAATTAAAAAAGGAGCTTTTTCTATATCGAGAAAAAGATGGGAAGTCTCTAGTAACAATATCAAGAACAAGGAGCCATTTGCGTTTAGAAATTTCAAAGATGCCTCCACTTGCCTACATAGGTACAACAATATGGTCCTAAGCATGGGCCCTGATTGGATAGGGTGCCGATATAGAAGTTTGATTGTCTGGTATCCTCCTGATGGGTATCAAAGTGATTATAATTTACCACATCAGCGAGTTAACCAGGATTTTGCAGTGCTCAAATAGAAAAATGGTTTCAGGCTGTATAAGGAGGAAGCATATCCTTCTTATTCCTTGACTCAACTAAACCTCAACCATATTATTGCATGAGGACATGCAAAAAGGTACGTAGGGGAGTTTGTTGGGGTGAGGAAAAGGTATGTTTTCTCCTTGTAATAGCTTAATCAAGAATTTGTCTTCATGTGTTTATCTTCGCTTTTGTAATAAATATAGACAGAACAATAGAAGAAGATGGGTAAAATAAATTATTAACAAAGTGGATAAATTTGGGCGTGAAAAACTAACTATCAATATCTTTATATGCATGGACGTAGATTGGAAGATTGTTGTTCAAACAACAGAATAGTAGTAGCCAGGAAAGGAAAAGGACAACATCTTGAGTAGGAAGGACAATGGAATATTAGGAGGACCAATGTTATTCTGTGATGAAATCAGATCAAGAGTTGTGAAATCCTAAGGATCTCCTGATCCTGAGGGTTCGATTCTATCCATTTATTTTTCCAAAAGCTATATAAAGCGATAAGGTGAATTAAGCAAATAGTTAGAAATTTCGAGATTGTAACTATTCTTTTTGAACACGAATATTTTCATTACTATGATGTTGTAGCTCTCTTATTAATTTTAATGAAGAACACTACATTTCATCCATAATCTTATTCTAAATATCTTTTGGCAGGGACTTATGGAGGCTTGGGCTAGTCAATAGGATATCTACTGCTTCAATTGTGTTATAATCATTTCTATTTATTCTTATAATTGTTCATTACTATTAGTCTGTAAAGTTAGCACTATTATGATTGCTGTAAGGATTGATGATTATGGTTTCTATTTGTTTTCCAGATGAGATTCTAGATTGAGCTGTGTGTTACATCTGTGTGATAATCTTTATCAAAGTGATTAGCTCATTTAAACATTAGATTGTTGTTCATTCTAAGTTAATATCATCATAGATCTCAAGGCTATAGTTGTTTTCTTTCCATGAGATGTTAACATAGTTACTCGATGTTCAATTGTTGTAGCTTTCCTTCTTGTTAAATGAATTGGTGCCAATACCAGTTAGATTGCTGAGAGTGATTCTTTCTACTTGCATTCTGATTCAGTTTCTTGTAGAATGGATTAAGTAGGTTTGACAATTCTCTAAAGGTTTCTTTCAAAATTATTTGGATTGAACTTAGAGAAACAGACATTAGTGATTTCAAGAATTCCAATCATTTCATTATGAATTGACCTCTGAGCTCACTGTATATACAATGCTAACACTCTTAAAATAAATATACTTACCCTGGGTTTATGATTAATGTAGGTATTAATATTGATTTTAATAAGACATATTAGTGAACCAAGGATATTCATGTAGTCAAGCTTAACCACTAGTAGGCTATTGGGTTGTGTTATAACTCGACCACAAGGAGGAAGAGGAATTCCATTCTTTTGAGTGCATTTGTTTGATAGCTGAGAAAAAATAGCCACAAGGGATAGGAGGTAGAGCACACACAAAGGATTTGTGCACTGTAGCATCCCATGGGCGACAAGCCATACTTCTTTATACATGTAGCCATATTTCTAGACAAGGAAAGAGAGCAGACCGACCTCACCTTCCAACTAGGTTTCCATCCAAAAAATTTCCCAGAGCATATCTTGTGCCTTATGTGTATGTAATATTTTATTTTTCTATTCTTTATTTTATTCATAACTTCCATTCGCATGCACGCACTAATTGCAATAAAATCTACAAATCTAGAAATTTACTAAAACTATAACAATATAAGATTTCCGAGTTTTAATATAATATTATTAGATTTCTTATGATGAAATGTCGAGTGGAATATCCATGAAAATTTACGAATCATTAATATTATAAACCTAAGGGAATTGAAACCCTAAGCCTTTATAAACATTAATACTAATATTATAACCACAAGGGATTAATAAACAAAAGGGATAATTAATATTATAAAATAAAGGGACTAATATAACCAAAGGATTAATATTATAAACCAAATGATTATTGTTGACACATAATCATAGGGATTGGGTGAACAACTGTAATTAGTGTAAATAAATAATAGAGAAAATGGAGAGTCATCGGGAGATGAACTTAACAGTCACTCCCTCTTGTATATAATAATGAACAACCTGAATGAATAATACAATTACATTTGAGGAGTTACTTCCTGGTTTAACATGGTATTAGAGCCAGCTCCCAAAATTAGCTTTTGTAACTCCTGGTATTAGTTTTTTTCCATATACTTGGTATTCTATCCGTCTATTCTCTGTTGCCCTCTGTCATCTCTGACATAAAACCCCTATGGCCTTTTTAATAGCTGTGGTATTATATTTTTGCTATTTGATATGCTTGAACAAACCATAACCTACAACTCATTATACTGCTTCGCTGCAACCGTCACTACTGAGGGAATATCGCTGCTCCATAGTCGACTCGTCGCTTGAATTCTCGAAGGCAGTTGTTAAGGAATGCAGAGCTTTTCTTTTGAAGTTTGGAGTAGCTTTGTCATCAATGTGCCTGTATCATAGCATCATAGTGCTTGTTTGAATGTCACATGATTATTCATTCTGCGTTAGCATTTGGTAAGTCCTTTTTCACCCATGCTCCACAAGATTTCATACATAGTGAGGGTTATTTGAATAATCCATGGAGCATTGAAATGCTGCAACTAGTAGCAATACCCACTATGTTGTTCTACACACTAGTCATTGCTCGACCCTCAGCCATCCACATTACACTATCAGAACACTGCACTATCCCAAGTTCATCATTTTTCATCACTGTTCATTCATCGTTGTGGTAGCTCCTAAACTCTGCTTCCATTTACACGCTCCCCCATACGTTCACTCCCTAGTGCCACGTTGATAGGCTGCCACCCATTTGCATGCAGTTATCAACACTACCACCCATATCTATCTAGTGGTATACCATGTGTTGAATAATATACCACCCATATCGTTGTTATTTCTACTCATTCACCTCTTATACATCGCTATATTGTGCGTTATCTAGGCATGTTATGCTATGAGTTTTTCAATTTAAAACAAAATGCATTGTATTAAAAACCTCTGATATATATTTATATCAGAATTGTAATTTTTTTTACAAAACTACCACTGGAAGTCCTATTTTTTGGCAGCAGAAGTATATTTTTACAGTACACAGATTTAAAAAAAAAATGCATTCATTGATATCTATAGTGGGAGTGGTTCTCACCAGTAATGAGAACTATCTAGAATGGTCATGCAAAATCAAACACACTCATTTTTAATGAGCTTTGGAAAGGAGTGTGTGTTGGAAACGAAGACAAAGAGCCATAACAACCTACCTCAGGCAAGGAATTCACCATTTGGGAAAATAAGAACAACAAGGCTTATGCATTGATTGCAGCATCAGTAAATGAAGAGGTGAGTCGCCATATTTCACCATTTTCAAATGCTTTCGAAGCATTACAAAAATTGAAGGAACTCTATGACTCACACTCTACACTTGAAGTTGTTCAACTCGTGATTGAACTGTTTACCCTTGAATTACAAAACGATGATCCTCTTGCTCTCACATCAGAAGTAAAATATATTATGCATGATATCAAAGTCAATAATGTTGAGCTAGATATTCCTCTGGTAGCTTTTTTCAAGGCACTTTATCCCACTTACTTAAATTATCTTAAGTCTTTGCAAGCAAATGGAAACCTAAAAGACATTACCTTTGACTCCCTTGTGAAAAAATTTGCTGAAAGAGGGAAAGCTTTTGGGAAGAAGACAACTCCTCAGTCTTATGAAGAGGCCATGTGCCTTGCTCATAGAGAAGAGAATCTTGCTCAATATTCTTCAAGAGGAAGAGGTGTTTGAAGAGGAAGAGGAAGAAATTTCAGAGGCAGGGGGGCAGACACTCTTAAGGAGAAAAGTTAGATTTGCACTGCATATGCTACAAAAGAGATGGATCACATGATGCATCCACATGTAGGTTGCCTTGGGACAGAATTGAGCCGGAAAGAAACCAACCCAAAGGTAAAACTAATGACAAAGAGAAAGGTATAGCACGTGAATCCACTCACTATGTTGTGGCACACTGTAATATTGGAGTAAATGAAGGCTTATTTAACGCTTCACTTGCTTCTTGGAAAAATGATTGGTTGCTTTATTTAAGAGAAAATTGCCACATGACTTTTAGAAGAGATTTTTTTGAAGAATTTACTGACAATGTTCATGGAGTCATACACTTTTTAGACAAATCAAAGCTCAAGCCATTAGGGCTTGGCACAATCAGGCTTAAATTGCCTGGTCTTCCAGAATTTCTTTAGCATCATGTTCTATATCTCCCATAGCTGAGGAGAAATTTGTTGTCCTTGGTCCACATTCACCAGCAAGGACACTCCATTCATATGTTTGATGGTAAGCTTGAGGTGAGAAAAGCATCAAACCACTCACTTGTCATGATGGGGATATAAGAAGAAAGGCTTCTCAAGCTGCAGGGTACCTCTGGTCGTGCACAAAATCTCTTATACAATTCTCGTTATGAAGAAGGTACATTTCCATCAAGTTTATTATGGCATTCTAGATTTGGACACTTGAAGTATGATAGCCTATGCTTGTTGAAGAAAAATGGTGTTATTGGTTTTCCTATGATTCCTAGGAAACTTAAGCAATCTGATGCTTGCATTCTAGAAAAGCATAGAAAACAGCCTTTTCATGATTCACATTCCAGAGCACATAGAAAACTTGAACTCATTGATTCAGATTTATGTGGTCTAATGCATGTTCCTTCTGCAAATGGAAATAAATATATGATGACATTTATTGATGACTACACTAGAATGTGTTGGGTTTATTTATTGAAGAACAAATCTGATGCTTTTCAAACATTAAAGAACTTTCATACATGGATTGAAAATGATGCACAATCTCATATTGGCTCTATTCACACTGATAATGGAAAAGAATACACTTCAAATGAATTTTAAAACTATCTTCACCAACATGGGATCAAACATCAAACAACTGTGCCTTATAATCCCCAACAGAACGGAGTAGCTGAAATAATGGATAGGAAAATCTTAAATATGGTGCGCTCCATGATGTTTTTCAAAAAATGTAAAATTGATGTTTTGGGCTGATGCAGTTCTATGTGTTGTATATGTATAGAATAGATGTCCATCTAATGCCATTAGAAACAAAACTCCTTATGAAATGTGGTATGGGCACATTCCTTCAGTAAAGCATCTCAGGGTCTTTGGTTCCACATGTTATGCCTTGATACCAAAGGTACACAGAAACAAACTTGGTGCAAGAAGTCGTAAGTGTATCTTTCTAGGGTATTCAAACACCTCCAAAGCATATCGTCTCTACGATGAAGTCAATAAAAAGTTTGTTGTATCTATAGATGTAATCTTTCTTGAATCATCGAAAACTGACAATGTTGTTGAGTGACAACTTGATCGGTTGGATAGATTCACAAATGCAAAATCATTTCAAGAATTTGATAATCAGATTCCACATCTTTAAGGGGGGATTCCTATACAAACCTGTGGAATCTTCTTCTGAAGCACTCTCTCCCCTACATGAAACTCCAACAATGGATGATACCTTGAGTGATGTGATTGACAGCATTGGGAGACTCAATCTTGATTTAGTCCCAACCCAATCAACGGAGCATCCTAGACCATCTCAGAAAGGGCCCCCAAAGTGGTTGACAAAGAAGCTTGAAAGTGTTCATCCTGATAAGGTTGGAAATATAGGAACTAGAAATACAAACCAACAAAATGGAGGTGATGTAGATGACTCTAATTCACCTATTGATATGGATGTTTCTTATGATTGTGAATTGAATTTGTCTACAAATTTCGAACCAAATTCCTTCAAAGAAGCTGCTTCTCATGATGAATGGAAAGAAGCAATGCAAAAGGAGTATGATACCTTAATAAAGAATGGAACTTGGTAGTTGGTTGATCCTCCATTAGGAGCCAAACAAATTGGCTGCAAGTGAGTCTACAAGAACAAGTATAAAGCTGATGGGTCACTTGACAAGCACAAAGCCAGGCTTGTGGGAAAAGGTTTTGCACAGAAGGAAGGGGTCAGAGGAGACCTTTTCCCCCGTAGCAAAATGGGCTACCATCCAGACACTCTTTTCCCTAGCAGCTCAGAATGGTTGGAAAGTCCATCAAATGGATGTAAAAACTACTTTCTTGAATGGAGATCTAAAAGAGAATGTTTTTACGTCCTAGCTTGAAGGATTTCTTATGGAAGCACATGAACATAAAGTATGAAAACTTGTGAAATCCCTGTATGGCCTCAAACAAGCACTGCGAGCTGAGTATGAAAAACTAACTGAGCATCTTCTGAAACTCAATTTCAAACATTATGATCTTGATGATGCAATTTTGTTTGTCAACAAGGTTGGAAAAATAGTTGTATATCTTGTGGTATATGTAGATGATCATTTGATGATAGGGAACAATGAAAGCTACATTGCATCCATAAAGAAGGAATGGAGGAAAGGTTTTGAAATGATTGATTTGGGCTATGTTCATTACTATCTTGGTATTGAAGTAACTCAACATTCGAAGTCCATATTCCTTTCTCAAAAGAAGTACATTGGAGATCTGTTCAATAGGTTTGGCATGACTAAATGTAATCCTATGACTACTCCAATGGAACAAAACTTAAAGCCCACATCCATTGAAGGAAAAGAATTTGAGGATGTAACAAAGTATAGACGCCTTGCAGGAAGCCTCAACTGCCTAACTACTACTAGACCAGACATTTCGTTTGTTGTTGGAATCCTCTCTAGGTTTATGCAAAAGCCTTGTCAAGGACATTGGTCTATTGAAAAAAGATTTCTAAAGTACTTGAAGGGAACTCAAGACTTTGGAATCAAGTATACACAGGTGGGCGACTTCAGCTTGATTGGATACTCTGATTCAGACTTCATTGGAGATAAAGAAACTAGGGTATCTACTTCAAGCTATGCTGTGAGTCTTGGATTAGGAGTTGTCTCCTAGAGATCACACAAACAATCAGTTCTAGCAGATTCCACAACAGAGGGAGAATATGTTGTAGTAGTTGAGGCAACAAAAGAAATTGTGTGGCTTAGGAAAATTCTTGAAGATTTGTAGGTAAAACAAGTATGATTGACTCCACTCATGATTGACAATACCTCCGTAATAAATTTGGCCAAGAACCAAAAGTTCCATGATTGAACGAAGCACATCAATACAAAATATCATCTGATTCGACATCATGTTGAGGCCAAAACAATCCATCTTTGTCATTGTTCCACTAATTAGCAAATTGCAGACATCTTCACCAAAGCACTTGGAAGAGAAAAGCTTGAAAGATTTAGAATGATGCTTGGACTCACCAACATCCCTTCAGATTAAGGGGGGCAATGTTGACACCTAATCATAGGGATTCGGTGAGAAACTGTAATTAGTGTAAATAAATAATAGAGAAAGTGGAGAGTCATCGGGAGATGAACTGAATAGTCACTCTCTCTTGTATATAATAATGAACAACCTGAATGAATAATACAATTACATTTTAGGAGTTACCTCCTAGTATGACAATTATTAATATTATTTTCACAATGTAATATTTAATAAATTTATATTATAATAATAACTTCAAGAATTACAAACCCTAGAGTTAAAATTATAAACCCTAAGATTATAAATATTAGGGTTATAAACCCTAATATTAATATGATAATCCCATGAGATTAATAAACCCAAGGGATCATTAATAATAATTTTGCAATGTGACATTGAATAAAATTAACTCTAAAGTAACATATCAAGAATGATTGTTAGATTAATTATTTCATTGAAATAATAAACCCAAGGAATTAATAATAAACCCTATGAGTAATATTATAAATCTAGGATATTATAAACACTAGTATAAATATTATTATTTTTTGTCATGAAAAACATTTTCATTAATTTATCAAAAAGAGATAGTTTACAATCCTCATACCCCTTACTCTCCCGACTTCACACCAACTGTATTTGTTAACTAGGAGAACGAGGAAAAAAAAAGTTAGATATTGCATTTTTTTACAGGAGTTCAATGGGAAAAAACGAGATGATTGAAAATACCATTAAGACTAAGAAATAACTAGAAGATAACATTTTAAGAAGGAGAGGCAAATGCCTGTCCAATACCTAGAACCCTTCGAGGGTCATGTAATTCATGTATGTGGAATTCAATATATGCCAATCGAGCTTCTATTTCATCCAACTATTCCATGAAGTGACACTGGCTTCACCAATGGAGATTAACCAGTGTACAATATTAGCTTGACTGAAATTGACATCATTAATGTATGCAATTGTTTTCGTTACAGTCCTCATATCTATGCTGGAAGATGACCTTTAGACTGCCTGAGATGTTCTGCAACTGCTGAACAATGGATTCAATCATAGGTGGTTTCTCTACATTGTCCAATGAGTGGGAACATGGCTCAGAAACTTCACCCTCTATGCCTACAACACTAGCGTGTCCTCCTCCATATCCTCTACATTGTAAGCTTTCCCCCTGGGCTGGCCCTAAGCGCCTACATCATGCCTAGCATGCCCATGTTGTCTCAAGATATTCACTACCATGCTAGAACATTAGAAGTTCGAAGAAGAGAAATCGCATAATCTAAGCCCACAACTCTAGCCTCTCCATCCCAATGTGGGAGACTCAATCAGCCAAGAGACGTTGTAACCACTATCATGACCAAAGCAGTGAGCACAAGTCCAATTGGCATCAGACATAGAAGAGGGTTTCTTTACGAAACCATATTTGGATGAGAGAAATGAACGACGACCTTCTGAACCTTTGAAAACAAAAATTTCACCCAGAGCTACACACTCTCGCAAAAGGTACATAGGTAGAATGAAACCCACACTAGGTAAGAAATACAACGGATAATTGAAACTTGCGAAAAGACCTTCAATTACCTAATTACTTCTTATGGCCCACATTTGGATGAGAGAAATGAACCACAACCTTCTGGACCTCTAAAAACAAAACTTTCACCCAGAGCTACACATTGTCACAAAAGGAACATAGATAGAACCAAACCCATAGTAGGAAAGAAATACAAGGGATAATTGAAACTTGCATAAAAACCTTCAATTACCTAATTAATTCTTATGGCCCAGTGGTGCCACCCAAGCTTGAGCACTTCTACAAGATTTTTCTTTGTCGTGAATTTATTCTGTAGCTCAAGAGCATCTAGAATGCTCCCCCAAACCTAATATCGACGATCCAAACATCCCTAACCTTCACTAGCATAGAGACCGAGCTACAAGCATACACATCCAGACCAATTCCCTTTGATGTATGGCTAACGAAATCGGCGAGAATGCACAAATGACAAGTCTATGCATACAAACTCAAATTGAGACTATGCACCCTCCCTCGCATATTGAGAAGCAATATAATACCAATTCCGTCAAGCTGGGTGAAAATAAGGAATGTTACCTTCTCAAATCTTCTACGAGAGAAAAGCCACTTGGTGTGGCAACTGTCCCACCTTCCATCATCCATCATATTTCCCAATTTCATCTGCAGGGACTCAGAGTCGATACCACTTATTTTCCCACCCCCATTGGGGTCTTAGTATTAATATTATAACTCCAAAGGATTAATATTATAATACTAAAGGATTATAAACCATAATATTATAAACCTTAAGATTCTAAACCGTAGTATCAACATTATAAGTGAATGAGATTAATAAACCTAAGGTATTATAAATATTATGAACCCAGGTGATAAATGAACCCAATGGATTAATATTATAAACTCAAAGGATTATAAACCATAGAAATAATATTAGACGTTAGGATTAATATTATAAATGCAAAGGTTATAAATCCTTATATTAGTATTATATATCCAAGGGATTAATAAATCGAAGGGATTGTTAATATTATAAACTCAAGGGATTAACAAACCCGACGGATTATTATTATAAACCCAACATATTTAGTATTAATATTAAACCCTTCGATTAATAAATCCAACAAATTATTAATATTAATTTCGCAATCCAAAGTTGAATAAATTGCAATGTAATGTAACATTGTGATTGTAATTGTCTAATTGATTGTCGCATTGAGAAAATATTTGTCACAACACTACGTTGGTCATAATTTTGTACCATTCCCATGTCACAATATTATTATTATTATTATTATTATTATTATTATTATTATTATTATTATTATTATTACTATTATTATTATTATTATTATTGAATTCATTAGTATTAATATTTTGATTATTAAATATTTTTAAATATTGATTCCGATTAACCATAGATGACCTTAGCTGACAAAAGTTGACCACGTTTGACTTTCTTAACCATGGTTGACTATAATTGAATGTTGTTGAGCTATATTGGTTGAGGAAAACTATGAGTGAATAATATTGACTATTGTTAAATAAGGTAAAGACAGGGTTGACCACATCTAATGGTGGTCAACTACCTAACCATGAACTATAAAAGTTGACTTTTCCTAAGTTTGTTTGACTAATGTGCTTGACTATATTTGACTATTATTATTAATCAACAGTAATCATGGGTTATTATATTTGACCAAAATTGAAGAGTATTGGTTATCAAACACACTCAAACATAGGAGATCATAATCAAACATAGTCAATGACATTAGTAAACCAATGTGTTTTAAACCATATTAATATTAATATTAATAAAAAAATTTAAATATTGACCATGGGTGAGCATAGTTTAACCATAACTAAACATGGCTTGACCAAATTCACAATTGGGTTATAAACCCTAATATATTATAAACTCAAGGGATTAATAAATTCCACATATTATTAATATTATAAACCCTAGGGATTAATTTTAAACCCTATGATTAATTTTATAAATCCCCTTAGTGACTAATTAGTTGTAAGATAATTCAACTTGTGCCAAGACCAAATCACATTGTCCTGCCTTTCATTTGCTTAGACCGCTCAACAAATTCCTAAGTATTTCCCTTACCACCTCATTAGATCATTCCATTTTGGGATCATACAACGAACTATACAACATCTTCGAAACTGATTTCCTCCAAATTACTAACCAAAAATTTATGAGGAATTTGATATCTCTATTAGAAGTGATACTCCTTCAAACTCAATGTAATCTCCCAATTTCAAATATGGGAAAAAGAACCATTTCAATAGCATCACATGTTTTCTTAAATGGTATGAAATGTAACATCTTCTAAAATGTGTCCACTACAACCATCACATAATCATGACCTTTTTTTGTTCTAGGTAGTCCAAAAATGAATTCCATACTTACATTTTCCCAAGGTTTCTTTGCTATTAGAAATGTAGTGTATAGTCCCATTTTCTAACTTTCTCCCTTTCCCACGTAACAATTTCTACAATACTCAAAAACATCATTAACAACCTTGTTGATTAAGGGACAAACATATCTCTCCTTGACTAAAATTGTGGTGATCTCAACACCGAATTACCCATGCAAACCTATGATGTGTAGTTATCTCATAAGATTTAGTAAAAACAAGATTCTTGGAGTGCTAAAAATGTCATTGTTAACAAGGAATTACTTTTGGGTGTTGAAATCCAAAAATAGAATCCTATCAATACTCCAAGGTGCCTTGAATTCCTTCTAGGCTTGTACAAAATCTACATCCTATTCTTACAAGTCTTTCATATATTCCAAGCTTGGAATATTAATTGAAAAAGTAGACAATAGGGTTATCCTTTGACATAGTGCATCTACAAAGTTATTTGATTTTCTAAACCGATAAGACAAATTAAATGTGTAACTTTTCAAAAATTCCATCCATTAGGAATGATTATGTTTTTCCTTACCTTAAACATTGATTTACTACAATGCCTTATGATATGTAAATAAGAAAATATTTTGAGAGTAACGGATGTCGCCATTTTTTCAAATATCATACAATAAAAAGTAATTCTTGATCATAAATTTAGTACTTCTTCAACTAATTCAACATCTAACCAAGTAAACAATCTTCCTTCTTGACATAAAACTACTCAAATTTTTGAACCCCTTGCATCACAATCCACTTGAAACACCATTATAAAATTTGGGACTACAAAATGTGGCTTTTTAGTCGCCTTTTCTTCAAATCTCTAAGGATTCAATGGATCTTACCATCCATTGGTAATCCCCCTTCTTCACAGAATCTATATGATATGCAAAAATATCACCAAAAGTTTTCATAAATTTCCTATAAGAAATTGAAAAACTATGAAATATTATCACGTAAAATGTAGATTGATGCGCTAGAGAATCCAAAATGAAATTTACCTTTTTGGGGTCCATGTTCTATCCTTCCTTGGAAATCGTAAATGAAAATTACACTAACTATTCCTTCATAAACATGCACTTCTTCAAATTTATCAACAACTTTTATTTGTCAACTATTATGATACCTTTCTCACTTCCATGAGGTGTTATCCTTTCATCACCCCAAATATTAGGATGTCATATAGTTATAGAAAAATAATCTTAGACAACAATGGTTCCATGACTTCACTTATAAGTCTCATGAATGTGCTACAAGCATTAGTTAATATGAATTGCATGACTAGCCATTCGAGCAATCCATCATTTTTCTTGAATGTTGTCTTACATTTATTACCTTCCCTTTTGTGAATTTTGGTGATACCCAGTCTTCAAATCAATATTCAAAATGTAATTGGCATGACTCAAACAATCCATGATGTAATCCATCATAGGTATGAAAAACCTATATTTTATATTGATCCTATTAATAACCTACAAATGTATGCAAATTAACCATTTATGTCCATTATTGGACTTTAACACTACTAATACAACATAAGGACTTAATGTTTATCTCATAAACTCTTTGATAAGAAATTCTTATGCCATCATATTCACTTCAACACTATCTATTTTAGTTGTGTGACAAGGAGCTTAATTAGAAAGACTTGATCCTGGTATCAATTCAATATGACACAATATAATTCTCATCAATGGTAATCCTACTAGAAATCTATCCACAAAATCTCCTCAAATTCCTTCAACAAAGGTTAAATTTTCAATGGGATGGTGTTTCTCTTCCAACCTTCCTTGACATGTTTTGGCATTATCGCCAAATTAGAATGGACCATTTTCTATTACTTCAAAAATTTATTAGTTGATCACAAGATAATTTAGCTCCCACTATAGCCCACATATTGGCCACTACTATTTCCTACTTGTATCATTGTATCTTCAAGAATTGCCTCCAAATTGTATTATTTTCCAACCTTTGTGAATTCATATGTATTCATCTTGTCATCATGGAAAATATTCCTATCAAAAAACCATGGTATTCCATCTAATACATGGTAGGAATCC
This sequence comes from Pinus tabuliformis, assembly GCA_031772625.1. Lineage (NCBI taxonomy): Eukaryota > Viridiplantae > Streptophyta > Pinopsida > Pinales > Pinaceae > Pinus > Pinus tabuliformis. The sequence continues at coordinate 721,905,700 of CM062808.1, read as the reverse complement.
ATCCCTACCACATTTCATAAGACTTTTTTACTGAAGCTACAAATACAAAAAATCAATAAGCATTGACTTGTTGTCCTAGCTACAACCATGAAACCTAAAATGGATTATGATCAATTTTTATTTTTTTCACTTTGATATCACCTCCTTGGATACCAATTTTTCTTTTATAACATCAAATTCACGCCCCTTTCCTACAGACGAGCCACTATTAGTGGTTATTTCACTTGATTTTGTTATCTGTGTTCAAAATTCAATTTTCTCCTAGGATTATGCTTGTGTGGACATTCAAATTCCCTTCAACCTCACACCTATAGTAAATATTAATGTACATACCTTTTCCACTTATGAATCATTTTACTCTTCCAATTCCATTTCCTTGTTTACTCCCTTGGCCATTGGTGGATTTATTTTCC